>CAWUFW010003131.1:705000-1410000 GCA_963921515.1 Calotriton arnoldi
AAGTACGGGAGAGGTCTTTTCAAAGATTTATTAATGTACTACAATCCCCAGTTACATTTTTGGGGGATTAAACTAACATCTAATTTGGAAGATTTTTATTATCTAAATTACAGACAGCTACTCATGAAAATCAAAGTCCTGCTTTAGAAATGGAACCCCTTGCCTTAGTTCCTCATCGGTAGAGACGCACTATTTCTGATGTCCATTATAGCCTTATATAATAGCAGATCCCTGATCCAGCTCCCCCGCTGCCTCCACCTCACTTGTTGCTCCTGCTGCATTGCTATCACTAAGCCCTGATATCTGTACTTCTGTTGATGTCAATTCCTTGTTTAATTTTCTTTGCTGTTGTTAATATCTGTTTTAAGCCTGTTACTTTAGTTCTTTCTCCTGTTTGTCAATCATTGTTTAAATTTTTCCGCTGTTGTTAATATCGGCAAATCCTTTACTTCTTATCCACTGCTGTTGTCATTTACTGGTTGTAGCCTTTAATAAAATTTAATTCCACCACTGTTACTGCTGTTTTTCTCTCCCCCTCCACCTGCTCGTTTTTCCCAATGTTGCTGTTTTTTCCTTCCCACCTCTTGCTAGCCACGCCCAGCGCTCCTCCCAGGACCTAGTTAATGGAGGCTGCAGCATGTCAAAGGCAAGCCTGTCTGCACCCTTCCGTGCATTGACCACGCCCAGTGACAGGAATCCCAGCTCTCCCACCACTCGCAGATACACTGCAACCGATCTCTGAGCCCTGGACCTCAGATTTCGCATTAACAACTGCTGCCGCACCTCACCACGATCAGCGGTAGGACCTTTCTCCTGCTGGCACGGTCTCTTTTCCTCCAACACCGAAACACCTGCAATGTCGACGACCACTCCAACCATGACTATATCAGTACAACTCCACTGCCTCCTGCTCAATGTACAATCTCTCTGCAAGCATAACACCGAGATTTGGGACACCATCACCTCGCTCACCCTGACATCCTCTTCCTCCCCAAAATTTGTCTTAACCCCGCATCCGTGCCCGACATCACTGCAGCAACCCCGGACGGCTACAAGATAGCACACTGAAGGGGGTTATTGTTAACGTTTATTGGTTATACGAACTGTTGGCAGGAAACACGGTGACGCTCTAAACCGTTTATAGATATTAATGTAATGTTTTTACAATATATAGAAGGATGAAAATAAATGGATGTATACAGCTTAGATTGATTATGGTGCAACCGGAACTATAATGAGTAATATACATTGACTTGCTGTGTAATAATGTACTCTGTATATAAGACTAAATGCCAATAAAAAACACACCAAAAAAAAATAAAAGATAGCACACTGAAACCGCATCAACAAACATGGAGCTGGTAATGCCATCATCCACAAAGACACCATCCAATGCACTACCACCGCAGATGACACCACTCCGATCATGGAACACCTCAATTTCCAACTCCAAACCAGCAGCAAAACCACCATCAGAGGCACCCTGATCTATAGACCGCCAGGACCTCGCCCCAGCTTCTGCGTCCCCATCCCCGAATTCATCGCCCAGCTCGCCACAGTCTTCAAACACTACATCCTCCTCACAGACCTCAATTTCCACCTTGACGACCTTAACGACACCAACACTGCCAACTTCCTCGAAAGCATGAACAGCATCAGCCTCACCCAACTAGTCACCAACCACACGCACAACACAGGACACACAGTCAACCCCATCCTCACGGCCAGCGACAGAGTCAGGTACAGCCTGTCACTGAGCTCACCTGAACAGACCACGCCATCATCCATTTCACCATCTCAAGACCAACCAGCACCTCTACCAAGCCTTTCTACACCCCACACTGCAGCTGGAACAAAGTATGAGAGCGTCAGTGGAATGACGCCCTCAACACTGTCCACTCTGACACCACATCCAACCTAGAACAGGCCATAAAGATCTTCGGGAATAGTGCCTCCCAATGGAATGGCTCCTGGTGGCCCTCTGAACTAGGACCCTCACCCACTCTGACAGACCACGCCCGCTACCTCGGCATCATCCTGGTCAGCAAGCTCACCATGAAGAGCCAGATCAACGCAGTCTCTTCCGCCTGCTTCCTCACCCTTCGCATGCTCCGTAAGATCTTCAAATGGCTCCCTGTTAACACCAGACAAACAGTCACTCGAGCAAAAAGCCCTCTACATAGGAATCACCACGCACCTCCTGAATAGACTACAGACCATTCAGCAGCCAGACCTCCCCAAACAGAGACATATCACCCCCACCTTAAGAAGCTCCACTGGCTCCCCATCCAGAAGATGCTTATCCACACCTAAAAAGCCCTTCACAATCAAGGACCTGCATACATCAACCAGTGCGTCAACTTCCCCCAAACATCTGCCTCGCCCTCACACACCCCCGCATCCACCAAAGCAACAGTGGAGGATGCTTCTTCTCCTACCTTGCCTCGAAAGTCCTGGAATGGCCTACCCCTTCACCTCTAAACCTCATCCTCTCTTCTGGAATTCAGGAAAGGACTCAAGACCTGTCTGCTCAACTGAACCCCTGAAGCAGCGAGGATTCTCAGCACCTAGTTACCCTTGCAGGTGATTAGTCGCGCTTTATATATCCTGTTATGCTATAATATTTGCAGCAGTCCATTGAATTTTACATGCAACCTTTTTTACAAAGATAGAATCCATACTTTCATCAATTATTTGGAGGGACAAAATTCCAAGTTTGGCACTCAACATTTTATACAGATCAACAGCTGTTGGCGGTTTAGTCCTTCCCAATACTAGAATGTAATATTATGCCAATTTTGCATACAGTCCATACAGATATAAGAATCTATGCTCAGCACATAAACTGTATTGCTTATCATATCAAAGTATAATAATAGACTGTAATAATACTATAATATTAAAATAATATTGAATACATTTTGAAACTGGCTAAACCCCCTAAGAAAGTACGTTATGAGATGCCCTGATGGTTTTTAAAAAAGAAAAGTGTCATTTAAAGTTTTTCACAATCCCCTATATAAATGAAAAGATTTAAGAAATGAAGACCAACCCTTTAGTTACAAAGCTACATAATCTTGGTGGAGTGAAAATGAATATTTTTTTTAAGCTATCTGATTTCTCAGCTACAGATGGATGGAAGACATGAACTGACTTGCAAACTAAAAATCTACAAAAGTTGGCTTATGTGGTCATACAATTCTATCACTATTTGGAAAATATAGATGTATATAGTGTGAGGTGTAATGTGGATCTGGTATATGATTTAAAAGAGAATTCAGATTTGAGGAACGTAAGGACTTGGAAAAAACATATTACAACCATTAGGCAAGGGGAATTTATTAAAAAAATTCTCAAAAATGGGAAACAGAAGAAAATATTATGATAACCTTGGATGTCTAGAATAAAATCAATAAATTGAATTTTTCAGCTCACGGAGAAGCTAATTTCAAAAAGATGCTGTTTTTTGCAAAGTGGCTAATTTATCAAATGTCACGTTTTTAAAATAAAATTAGGCCTTCATGTTCACCCACTTGATTTTGATGTGTATTTTCGGAAATTGAAAATTGGTCACATATTATATTTTATTGACCAAGATTGGGAAACTTTTGGGTAGAAGTGAGATTATACTGTAAGACTGAATTTAATATTATAATACCCCAAGAACCCTTAATAATCTCACTTGCTATACACCCTTTGCCGGAGCATCAAGGAGAGATTATAGTATAATTTTCATCTCTTTTCTTGTTGCCTGGTCATTGCTATTGCAATGATGGAGATCCAAATCAATTATGACTTTTACTGACAGGTTAGATAAAATACAAAGAGTTAAACAGCCCGAACAATTGTATGTGGCTCACTTGGGGCAGAAATGTACAGAACTTTGGGGAAATTCCTCCAAATCAGAGTCACCACAACTAATTCCGCCTCCTATCTCATGACTTGAGCAGCAACTATCTGAATCATCAGAAACGGAGAGATGGATATCATAGCTTCCATTTCCAATTCTGAAAAACACACCATTCTCTAAGGCCACAGTTTCAGACCTCCAGGTGAAGAGCATCTCCAATTGCCTCCTGTTAAAAATTGGGTTGTTGGTTGATTGGGGTGTGAGTCCTGGTCAGTGGAGAGGTGTGGTGCGGCGGCCCTGGCAGCTGACTTCGGAGCACAGGGCTCACGGTTCGATCCCCGGCTCCGGCGGCAGCTCAGCTCAGCTCAGCACCATGTGACTCTGGGCAATAGCTCACTTAATTTCCACGACGGCCCCCAGCGCCTTGAGACCCGTAAGGGTGAGTAGTTTGCGCTTTACAAATACGGATTTACATTTTACATTTATGCAATCCCTTACCAGGTAAACCACAAAAAGTCACTAAATTAACCTGTGCTTAACCCTTGGTAGCTTGGCACAAAAAGCCTTCAGGCTTAACTTAGAGGCAAAGTGTAAAGTATTTATGCAGCACACAAACAGTAATAAAGTGAAAACACAACATAAGAAAAATCCAAAACCAATTTAGAAAAATAGATCAAATTTTTGTAAATTATTTGACACGAAAACGACAAAAATCCAATCAGTAGAACCAGAGTTATAAATGTTTAAAGTTTTTAGTAAAATATAGCACCTAAAAGATCAAAGCACTAACTGCGGACATCTAGTCGTGCAAGACCCGGTCAAAGTAAAAAAATATGGCCGGCCACGATTGAGCACGATTCGGATACAAGAAGTGGATTGGGACTGGTCAGCGTTTACCTTCAGACTTAGAAACATTCTTGAGAAAAGTGTTCTGAGAAGGTGTAGTTGAGCGTGGCAAGGCTGCAGGAGCTGTCCGATGAGGGAGCAACGTCACCGGATAGCCTTGTGTTGAAGCCGCAGTGAAGATTTCTACATTCGGACTTACTCTCTGAAATGGAAGTAAAAAATCTTCAGCAGGACGAGGAAGAGGGCTATAGCCGAAGACAGTGCCAGAAGGTCAGATACCCCTTTATCGAAGGGCCGCTGAAATGGATTTACTGCTGCTGAGAAGAAAGTAGGGGGGAGCTCCAATGTCAAATAGACCAGCAATACAGCGTGGGCGGATAGGCGAGCAGGTTGGTCCCGGTCTCTTCCTGGTTCTCAGAGCAGTTATTAGCCAAAACGTTTTTTAAGTCTCCACTATGACTTTGGCTACCTTGGCACCTTTAGCACCACTTCCAAGGGTCCAGGACTGGAAGGGCATCACTTGGAGGGTCAGGATTCACACAGACTGGGTCCAGGGATGGGTTCAAGATGGAGGAAGCCTTTTGTGTCCTGTGGCTCCGAGTAAATTAGCCCTTGGAAGTCACTCTGGAGGTCCGCGGAGAGTTGAAGATCCAGTCCCCAGGCAGAAGGTAGCAGAGCAGCAGGACAAACAGGGCAACAATCCTGCAGGTCAGCAGTCTTGTAGAGCAGCAGTCCAGCAGAGTGGCAGTACTTCCAGCAGCACAGCACCCTTCTTTATAGCAGAGTATCCGCAGGTCCAGAAGTATACTGAAGAGTTGGTGTCTGAGGTCCTACATTTATACCCTGGTTCTGGAAGGTGGGAGAAGCTTCTGGACAGTGGCTTTGAAGTTCATGGAATTCCCTGCCTCCCCTGCCCTATCTGCAAGCTGGCTGCAGTAACAATAAGGGGTTGTTAGGTCCTTTCTGTGAAGGAAGAGCACAGGCTATTCAGTTGTAAGTGGGGCTGTGCTCAGCTCCTCCCCCTCATCTTGCTAGCAGATTGCCCATTCAGGCACACCTAATCGCTGTATTGTCTGACTGTCTGGGAGGAAATTCATAAAGTCTAACTGTCAGTTTCACCCAGTCACGTGAACCAGGCCAGGCTATAGGCAAAAAGGACTAATGGTAGAAAAACGCCAGCTTTCTAAAAGTGACATTTTTATAATTGTGATCAAAAACCAACTTTACCATTAAAAGGGGCTCTTCGCCACAATTCAAAAGACAACAAACATGATGCTCCGAATTGGAAAGTACTTATTAAATGTAATAAGGAATCCCCAATGTTATCCTATGGGAGAGGTTTGCCTCAGAGTACCGAACAACAAATGTAGGGGTTTTCTCAACCAGAACACGTAAAACTTAAAAGTACATGTCCAACCTCTTAATTACAGATCATCCTGTACTATGGGCTACCAAGGGCCTACCTTAGGGGTGACATATGTAATAAGAGGGAAGTTTAGGAGCTTTGCAAGGGGATTTTAATGCCAAGTCGTTACGGCAGTTTAGAGTTGCATTCAAGCTGCAGTGACAGATCTGGGACATGTTTTGAACTGCTACATAGGTGGATGGCACAATAAGTCCTGCAGGCCTACTAGTAGCATTTAATTTACAGGCCCTGGGTACATGGTATGCCACTCTACAAGGGACTTACAAGCAAATTAAATATGCCAATTGGGTATAAGCCAATTTAACCATGTTTTGGGAGTGAGCACAAGCACTTTAGCACTGGTTAGGAGTGGCAAAGTGCACAGAGTCCTATGGCCAACAAAAACGAATTCAGCAAAAAAAATGGAGGGTAAAGGCAAACCTTTGGGGGTGACCCTGCAGAGAGGGCCAGGTCCAACACCTATTCAGTCTGGAGGCGAACAGATCCACCAATGAGGGCACCACAACCAGTTGAACAATGGAAAAATCGGAACATGGATCCACACAGAGTTATGATGACCCAGAAGATACTCCACTATCATGGAGATGCGGTGTTTCAGACAATAACGCCAAAAAATCCTTGACTATATCTGCAAGCATCTGCAACCTCATGCCGACCAACTTATTGATATAGTGGACCACGGATGTGCTGTCCATCTTTAGAAAAATGCAACAACTGGTTTTCTGAAGTGACAGTGTCCTCATGTCAAACAAACCTGACAACTGTTTGAGGCAATTGATGTGAGACTCAACTCTGCTGCCAAACAGCTGCCCCCTGTGGAGACCATGCAGTAGTGAGCACCCGAGCCCCATCTGCTGGCATCAGATTAGAATGTTATCTCTGTCAGACATGCAAAGATATCTCTGCCATTTCATGTTTACATGTGTTCGAGCCACAACATCAATTCCGTCTCTATTGGTCCCTATATCGCCCGGCCTGCCCATAAAGGCCAGGCTGAAACACTTTTTGGTTGCAATTTCAATCAATGGATTGAGTACAGGCATTTCAAGATGGAGGATATCCATCTTTTATGAGACTTGCTGCAGCAGCAGGACCTGATGGTCAGATTGGCCCTCAAAGACGCATATCTGACTATCCCGATATTTGCTGCTCACAGATGCTTCCTCCAATTTTAGCGGAAAGGGCTTTGGTTTGAATTCCAAGTCCTCCCATTTGGGCAGTCGTCAGAGGATTCACAAAGCTTATGAAGCTGGTCGTGGAAGCACTGCATTAAAAAATGTGTTTGCCTGCTTGTTTACTTGATGGCTGTATCATTACGGCCCAAGATCCGAATATGGTGAGAATACATCTGCCTAGGCGATTCAACTGCTACAGGAGTTGGGGTCTGTAATCAACTCCAAAAATCAATGCTGACCCTGTCCCAATCCATAGAATTCTTGGGGTTTCAGGTGGACTCAATCCAGGCACAATTGTGCCTTCTGGGCCATAAAATGAAATCTATCAAGAAGGAGTTGAGGTCAGCATTGAACAAGCAGGGAGTGTTCTTGAGACTGTTGGCCAGGATTGTGGGTTTATTAGCCTAGTCAATCCAAGCGATAGTTCCAGGGCACCTGCATTACAGAACATTACAACATCACAAAATTCAGCATGTATGAAGGGGTTTGTCCCACACTGATCAGATTCCCCTGTCACCCAAGGCGAAGACGAAATTGACGTAGTATCTTGAGGACATGGAAGCATGGAATGAAAGAGCCATCTTCACATCTCTGGCAGAGATAATGATCGAATTGGATGCCAGCAGATGGGGCTAGGAGTGCTCACTACCGCACGGTCTCCCCAAGGGGGAAGGTGGTTGGCAGCGGAGTGGAGTCTCCACATCAAATGCTTCGAACTATTAGTGGGTTCCTCTGATATCAGGACAATGTTACTTGAGAAAGCCAGTTGTTGCATTTTACTGAGGATGGACATCAAATCGGCGGGCCGCTATATCAACAAGTTGGTCAGCACGAGGTCGCAGATGCTTGTTGATATAGCCAAGGATTTCTGGCATTATTGTCTGAAACACTGCATCTCCGTGATAGTGGAGTATCTCCTGGATCAACATAACTCTGTGCGGATCCATATTCCAATTTTTCAGTCGTTGAACCAGTTGTGGGATCTCTTATAGGTGGATCTATTTGCCTCCAGACTGAATAGGCAATTGGAAGCGCTGTTCTACTGGAGGCTGAACCCTGTGGCCTTAGTGGCATATGTTTTTTTCAGAATTGGAAGCTACGTGATGCCTACTCTCTGTTTCTGATGATTTCGAGAGTTGCGACTCAGGTCATGAGATAGGAGGTGGAATTTCTTCTGGTGATTCTGATTCAGAGGACTCAATCATGGTTTTCTGTCCTTCTACAACTCTCATTTGACCCACCGATTCAAATTCTGAGTGTTCCGATGATGTTGGTAGGTCCTGTACGTCTTCCACACCCACTAGTAGAAGTGGGGCAGCTCAAGCACATGGCTTGGAGAGTTTCAGGAGTCATTGCCAAATGCTGTACTGCTGGTACATATGAAAGATATTCTTTGGCCTGGGGTAGAGGGTTACAATGATTTAGCCATGGTGAAAAATGTTCTTGTTGAAACTTGCCACCAGTGGTTTGGCAGACAAGTAAATCAATAATTTTCACTCCTCAATTTCAGCAGGGCACTTTTCTGTGGATGGTAAGTCCATTAGCGAACATCCTCTTGTCAGTAAGTTCGTGAGAAAGATTAGGTTCTGCAATCCTCCACGACCACGATATTCCCAATTGTGGGATGTGAATATTGTTTTACATTTCTGGACTAATGGGCAGATATTTTGGATCTTTCCAGGAAGCAATTGCCTGCAAAATTGTTTATATTATTATGTTTGATCTCTTGTAAAAGAGTGTCGGATGTGCGAGCTCTGGATCTTAAAGGTACAGTATATTCTACTGATATGGTTCTGTTTCATGTTTCTAAACGCACGAAAAGTAATGCTACCTGTGTCCATTAACCTGCACTCCCTAATAATCACAAATTGTAGTTGCCTAAAAGAATATGTGGCAGTTACTAAGGGTTCTGAAAGGGTTCTAGTGGACAGTTATTGATTGCTCTTCAAATGTTTTTCCGACCTGCGATGGCAGCTATGTTAGCCAGATGGTTACAGTGGCAGTAGGCTGAAGCAGGAGCTAATGTCTGTGTGTTTGGAGCACATTCGATTCATAGTGCGATAGCAACCAAAACATATGCTCAGGGGTCACGATTAGAGGATATTATGAGTCGCAGACTGGTCTTCGGAGTCTACGTTTAACATTTTCGATTATAAATGGATTGTTGATAGGGCTTCTGTAGTTGTAGGACAGCTTTGAACAAGCGGAATCTGAGCCTCTGGTCCTGACATAGAATGAAAAGTTTTCTAGCTATTGCATCAAGAATTTTCAATTCTATTAAGGACACAGAAGTGAGTATTATCCCATCCTGATTGACACGAATGATTATCATAAAAAATGTTCTTATGGTATGGGTATGTTTGCTTCTGTATTGTGGGGTTTTTCCTGCCCTTGACTTTATTATGGTTTTGATGCTGTGATAAAATTGTGAATTCTCTGCTGTTTTAGAGGCATGGTTTACGTGTGTCACGAGACTGAAGACGAACAACCGACTGTAGTACCTTGCTCCCCTATGGACACCGTAACTGACATACTGTCACTCCACACGCAGGCATGGGATGAGCCCTTTAAAAATGTACTCAGCGCCCACGAGGAGGAGCCCCGTGGGTCGTGCCTGATGATGCTGGCCATGTCGGCCCTATTGGAGGAGACCTGCGGGAGGAGAGGCGCGCCGTACTCGTTGAAGAGGGAGGAAGTGGAGACGAAGAGTGCGGAAGAGGAGCAGGAGACGCCCACGCCGGTTCGGGAAGCAGGACCCCGGGAATCCCAGACAGACTAAGCCAGGAACACCATCCTAGACGACACCAACAAGCCAGGAGGCCAACGGGACCGCGCATCGCCCCGCCACTCTCCTGGACGAGGGTGGCTAGACAAGGTACGGTCCAGACTCCGGGGCTTCTTCAGGCACTGGGCGGGGAAGGGAAAGTTGTAGAGGGAGGGCACCGCACTTCGGTAACAGCAAAACACATGGTGCTGGAAACGGGTGATATTCCCTCACGTCCCATACCCTGAGTCTAAGAAGGATTTCCAGTCCTTCCTACTGACCCTGGTCTTGTTTGGTCTTGTTTTGTTCTTCTCGGGAGAACGGTGGAAGCCAGTGATCTCAGCCTGCCTCTTGGGAATCCTCTGTGACTTCGGGAGTGCTCCGCTAACCAGGATTCAACGGTTACCCCAACTGGATGTTGCTCCATCGTATGCTCACAATAAAAGATGTATAGAAAAACATAGAAATCGGTCTCTATTGCATCCTTTTGCCTTCGTATTGTATCTACTCGGGGTGGTCCCGTAACAACGTGATGTTTCTTTTCTTCAGGAGGAGGTTAGAAACAGGAGTGAGTTAGAACTCCTCAAGGTAGTCCGAGGATTGAGACCCATGGATTGAGGCCCACACATAACCCCGGAGTGTCTGTCTCGTTGGAGTTGCTGTTGGTTCGATGGTTGAAAAGTTACATACATTTTTTTGTGTTGAGTACGCATTTATTAGAAATGACTCAATTCTGAATAAAATGTATTTCTTGTATTTAGACGAAGCCAAATATACTGTTTTTTATACTTCATGTATTATGCTTGTTTACTTAAGTATATGTTCCCCAAATCAGGTGTATTAGTGTTAATTCAAACACTATTTTTTCAGAAATGACCAACAGAGAAGTATCTACACTGTAAACATAACTTCCTCCTCTATCAAGGGATTTTCATTAACATTCATAAGCACTGAATAGATACACCTTAAGTAGGATCCTGGAACACTTATAAAATGGAGAGAAAAGCAATGCAAGACACAAATGCCTCGGTAAAGGCACCATTTGTTCTATCCGATTAAAAAGAAAATGTATAGAAACGGGTCTAAACAAAACCTAGCAGCATCTATCCCAACAGATTTTCCTTTATTCTTTTTAGAATTGAAAATGGAGGAAATCTTTCTATCGGCATGAATGGTAGCATATAGAAAAATTGCACTGTAACTTTAAAGCTGCTTAAGAACCTCCACTTTCCTAACATGAAGCACAGTGATACTAACCTTCTGCTCTTTTTTCCTTCTCAGTCAGAATCACTGGAAATGATATACCAGAAGTGACTTGGCTTCCGCTTTCGCTTTTCTGCTTTTCCGCTTCCGGGGCATCGCGACATCGACGCCGGCAACCTGCTGCGGCTCGAAGGCTGGGGGAGATTGAGCGCTCAGCCCCAACAGCCCCATCAGGTGGACCGGTACCGGCACCAACATCAGCATCGGCAAGCAGGAGGCAGACAGGTATATTGGGAGAGGCCCCGAGCGCAGCGGCGTAGCTGCCGGTTGCTGAGTAATAGCCGGGCCCCCCCGCAGAAGCGGCCCAGCTAGGCCTGGGTGCAGGTTGCGACAGACCCAAGAGCTCCCGCTCGGGCTCTCCTTCCCCTCCTTCTGCCACTCCTTACAGGATTCCTCGGGTGACCCCCCGCCTGGGCCCTGTAGTGTCCTCAGGACACGTTCTAGTGTTCGGCAGGAAGCTGTACACCCAGCCACTCCCTCGAGGGCTGGACACACTTGCACCCCCACACCCATCCATCACGGGTGTCACGAGTGACGTGGCCCCGCCAATAAAAGGGCCCGGGTGCACGTGCTCGTGGCCAGTTACTACACTACCTCGCCTGGTGTTTGTCCATCATTTGCATAATGCTGGCCTAAGGCCCAACACCACAGGCCCCACCTTCCTCCTACCGCACCTTCCTCTTGGATTTCCTGAGTGCGGGGTGAGGGTGGGACCATCAAGCACTGAGCACCAGGTGCCAAGCACCCTGCGACCCAGGAGATATCAATCCCGTAATTGGTGGCGGCAGTGTGGAAGAGTGGCCTCCACTCGGACTCTCCTGCCCCCCAGCCTGATACCACGCTACTCCTGGTCTTTCCTGGCCTTTTCTTCTCAAACGGAGGGCTCTGGAACGCTTGTGAAGGTCTTACGAAGGCCCTACCTCCTTTTTATTTGTGCTAAAGAGTTAAAAAGCACTGAAGAGTGCTCCACAGTCCTTAGGAGGTCTCAACAGCGGGCCGTCACGCACTGGACCTTAATTTTTCATAGTACACTGTGGCGAAAAAAAGAAATCCGGCCAGAAAAAGGCAGGCTGACCCTCTAGACAAAAGCTCCACCTTGTCCCAAGAGAGCGTTCAGGAAGCAGCGACTGGCATGAGCCCAGTGCTTGAAGGTGTGGACCATGGGGGACGTAGGAGTAAGCGGCTTGAGCCTACTGGACCCGCTCAAACACATACAGAGAGTGATCACAGAAAGTGTCAGGGGGTCAACATGCCTCTGAAAATACCCTGTGATGAAAATCCTTATCCCTCATCTCGCGGCCGGATCCAACGCTATTTTCAAAACATTCCACAAGACCCCACCCGACATTTAAAAAGTCCTAAGGAACAAACAAGGTGATCTTTATCCCTACACAGGGCGGACTCTGTGGACTCAAGAACCACGGGGAAAAACTCAGCCGATCAAACTCCCACCTTGCGCTACGCCAAGACCTTCAGCCTAAGGTTGTGCTTCCTCAGTTAAACAGCCATACGATAACTGCTAAAATCCACACAAATTCAAGTCCACACTCTCATTTTTCTTCAATCAGTTATCCACCCATGGAAATAGGCACTCAAGCCAGGTCATCAACTAAAGTGGTGCCACAATCGTTACCCAATGAGCTCAGGAGACACAGCACATCAGACTACGAGTGTGGAGCCTTATCAGATCAGTTTCTAGCTTCATTAGAAGCACAAATAGAAGCCCAAATGGAAGCGTCGCTGGCTCAAACTCCAGCACCCAAGAGGGTGCTTAGCCCAAATTCATCGTTTTAATTTACATTTGCTGGCTCTGAGCCAGGCAGTGGGGTGATGCTCCTCCACCAATGTGGAGAAGCCGCCACTAGTCTCTCTACTAGTCACCTGACGCCTGCTGTTCATTCTCTGTCAGACAAAAGTGCAACCCTGCATGGCCCTGAACTATTTGAACCAGTGACTCTTGCCACCTTATCGCGAACAGCCAAAAAGAAATTGAAAAAACTCTCAAAAAAGCAGCGCCTAATAAAAAGGAAACTGCCGATCACAGGGCTACACACCACGATAAGCACATCCGAGAACAAGGAAACACTGGCAAGCTTTTTCCAATTTTCAACCGTGGCTCTAAACTAAGCAGTAGGCTCACTAGAAACAGAACCGTCCTACACTGCACGGGGGAACTACTCTGGGTAACCACGCAACAGGCACCTGAGACAGGGGATTCAAAGGAAATAAAATCGTCCATTTTATCAGCCACTACAGACCAAGAACCAGTAAAAACAAGTTCATCGCTGGCCAACACCTCGTATGCAAGGGTAACATCCCGGTCTATCCCAGAAAATGAAGCAAATCCAATAACCAGCTCGGTGGCTTCCGCAAGTAATAAGGGATATCAGGGAAGTGCCACTTTGGAGCAGAGAGCATCAGCCATTTTAGAATATATTCCTCCTTTCAACACAAAAGGGACGCTACATCGAACCGTAGAACATCCTATGGAGGACACTCAGGTTTCTACCAGATCGAGACCAGCGTCTTACAATCAAATAGCCCCCACTCGGTACTTTATCAGGATGCTACCAAAGTCCTTGGGGATCCTAGCGTCCAGGCCCACGACAACTTGAATCTTGACACAAGTGAATTCACAAGTATCAACCCAATAGGCACAACTCCTGAGTGTGAGACAGCAATGAATAAACCCCCTCAGTGCCATCTCCTGACAGGGGAAAGGACACTGGAGGGAATTTTAGAAGACCTTTCCAATACAACCCCCTTAAGGATAATCGCAATCAATCTCACACGTCCAGCCAGCCTAGGAATGCTCAGTCAAACGACTCTCTAAGCAGGGATAGCAATGTACCTTCCACCCCGCAATCACGGGAGCTAGGCGAAATCACCACAACGGGAGCAGCATACATGGGAGAGGGCAATGCCGACGAGGGCCTAGCATTCATCCCTCATTTTATCTCTAACGGCCCTTTGGATACATTAAACAGAGGGAATATGTTAAGACTATTACAACACATTCCACCACTGAAAACGCTGACATCGGCCGAGCTCACTTTGGTAAAATTTGTCCAAACCCCGGGAAAAGGGACATCAGAGACTACAATAATTAAATGGGGATCCACCACTATCAGGGACGCCATCCTGAGAGAAGCCCATACCTTTGAGGGATGGGACATTGAGCTTCAAAAGATATATCTGCCAAAATACCCGCATGAATTACTTCTGGAGGATTCAGCTGTTCACCTCGGAAGTGTCCTGAAGGGCGCATGGGGCGCAACCCAGGACTGGCTACCAAGCTCCACAAAAGCATCTAATTCCTTGGTAGTATACTGTGGAAACAATCAAAGAAATGTTAGCTGCCCGTCAACAGCCCAGAATTTTGAGGGTTGGAACCAGCCGCCCAGTTCTCAGAGCGGCACTCGACAACCCTCTTCCTAGCACAACGCAAAATCGTCTTCCGCAACCTTTAACCTCCAGATTGGAAAACAGTTAAAGAAAGGAGCTCTTAATCACCTCATGGGATGTGGCAGGCCTCACCTCTACCCTGACATCGAAACCTGGTCGAAAATTTCTTGAAAACAGTGGCATCATATGCCTGTAGGAAACGTGGGCACTAAACCCCACAGTCCTACATGGTTCCCATGAGCTCTTTCAGCCGGCCAAACGTACAAGTATATTTGGCAGGCCATCAGGTTGCCTTTCAATCTTCATAAGGCAATCAGCCAAAATTCAAGCATTTCCATGTACCCAAAACCACGGGGGCTGCAAGTCGTATCAATAAAGGGATTAAGATTCGGTCAGAGGGCTTTCCCTCTGCTCCTAATCAACTGTTACTTCAACCATCAAAAAACTCGAAAGCTCGTGCAATGGTTCTTTTTGTACAAGCTTATAAGAAATTCTCGTGTCCTATACCTCCCATGAAGTAGTGATGGCGGGGATTTTAACATCAAGTCCCGGGGCATATATCCCAAGACGGTACAAATGAGCAAGGAACAGGAACAAGTCAACGAGCTACTTGCCTATTTCAACTAAGTCTGCAGACCAAGTCTTGACACAACCCACGAACACGTCTTGTCCCACATTTAAAGGTATCTCAACAATTGATTACATCTTTATGTCCCCCGCCCTTGGCAGACCACCCTCGGAACTTTGAAATAACAAATCGAGAAGAAAGTGATCATAATACCCTAGTCTTAACCCTGGACCTAGGTCATTCGACAGCAGATACATTTCTGGGGTTAGACATTTCAACTGGAGCAGAAATAAAGACTCTAGTAAGGAGAATCAAATGGCGACCCTTTCGTTCCACATAGGTGGTCAAATGGTTCGGCAACGGAAATAATATGTATAAGAACCGACTTGGGGGCAACACCTAACACAATGGGATACAATGACCAAAGTACTGTTAGATTCCATCCTGGGATGCAGGTGCTGCTCGAAATCCATAAAGTCACTGCGATGCTACCCTTTCAAACAGCTGCCAAACCGGGACATCAATCCCTCACGCAAGAACCTAAAGAGAACCATCCGATTATTTAAAATCAACCCCACAAGCAAAAACTTAAAGGCAGTAAAAGACTTGCAGAAAGCACATAAAAAAGCTATCTGGGAACTTAAGTTAGCACAAGAAAAGGAGTGGCTAAAGATATTCAGGATGCTTAAGGAAAGATCTCTTGCTCGCTTTTGGAATTACGTGAACAAATTAAAATCACCTTGCCCAACGAGGGAAAACGCAGTTTCTGAATCCGAATGGGAGAAACATGTAACAGGCCTTTTTTCCGCTCTTCACAAAACAGACAAAAAAGGGCTCACCCCGCAGCAAACAGAAGACCCACAAGACTTAACCTCATTGATCCAAATTGTAAAACTAATTAAGGATATGAGAGGCGACAGAGCGCCTGGCCCAAATGGTCTCCCAGCTGGCATCTTTAGAATGTGTGTTGGACTTGGCCCTTTTTGCACGGTCATCCCTAAACTTTTTGCCTTCCTCCTATATTTTTTCTGACCTGTTGTTGGCTGTTTTATGACTCTGGGCACTTTACCACTGCTGATCAGTGCTAAAGTGCATATGCTCTCCCTATTGTAAATTGTGTTATGGATTAGTGACTCCATGATTGGATGATTGGTTTACTTGTCAGTCCCTAGTACAGTGCACTGTGTGTGCCCAGGGCTTGTAAATCCAATGCCGCTGGTGGGCTTGCAGCACTGGTTGTGCCACCCACAGAAGCGGCTTGTAAAATGTGTCTCAGGCCTGCCATTGCAGAGCCTGTGTGCAGCCTAGGGCTGCCATGTCGACTTGGTGAGTACACCCACTTACCAGTCCCTAAACCTTCCCTTTACTGCATGTTGGTCACCCCTAAAGTAGGCCCTAGGGCAGGGTGCATTGTAAGTATAAGGTAGGACATGCCCTGGTGTGTGTGGCATGTCCTAATAGTGAATTACAGCCATTTTCGTTTTTCACTATTGCCAGGCTACCTGCTCCCCATAGGCCAGAATGGGCAGACTGACTATTACACCTTATAGTCAGAACTGCCCCAGGGAACATGGTAGAAAAACGAATTTAGTATGCCTGAACTCAGAATGATAAAATACATCTTTTAGTAAAGTTGGTTTTAACATTCTGTGTTTGAAAATACCACTTTTAGAAAGTGGGTATTTTCTTGCCTAAACTTCCAAGCCTGCCTCTGCTAGGTTGTGTATTCCTTGTCTGGAGATTGAGTGACAGGGGCTGGGGGTGGCTACAGGAGACAGGGTGAGTCAGCACAGGGCTGAATAGAAAGATCTGCATCCAGAGTGGAGGGAGGAGTTGCACCTGGGTCTGAATAGGGCTGTGCCTGCCTTCCACAATGCTGGCTCCACCTCCTGCCG
The DNA here is from genome assembly GCA_963921515.1 of Calotriton arnoldi. Classification (NCBI taxonomy): domain Eukaryota; kingdom Metazoa; phylum Chordata; class Amphibia; order Caudata; family Salamandridae; genus Calotriton; species Calotriton arnoldi. Next base: position 722,193 of record CAWUFW010003131.1, read on the forward strand.
GGCGGCTGAGCACCCTGCCCCACATTCTGAAAGGAAAGAAGGAGTCAGAAAAACAAAGTGCTCCAGGACTGACCAGAACTGGTTTTGACTAGGCAGAGGCCTCTCTGCCTTCAGAGAACAAAGGAAAACTGTGTATAAAAAGGGGACCCAGACCCCTAGGAAATTAGATCACTTTGGGAAAACAAGAAGAAACCTTTGCTGAGGAGAGGAACCAGAAGAAACTGAGGAGAGGACTATCCCTAAGCTAGAGGGATCTGCCTGCAGTGGTTGCCTGACTGCCAAAGGAAGGAGAAAGGACTTTGTGTGCACTTTTATTCAACTTGTGAAGGATCTCCAAGGGCTTGAGAAAAGAGCTTGCCTCCTGCTGAAGTCTCAGGGACAACAGACTTCAACCACCAGCTCCCCAAGAATCCTTTGGAAGTGCCTGCTGCTGTTTTGGGCCTTCTGAAGGGACTGCGTGTCGCAAGGAGCTGGAAGCGCGACTCAAGAGGAAGAAGCGTGTCGCCGTCGCTGCTGCTGCCGTCGCAACTCCGAAGGAGGGTGTCGCCGCTGTAGCTGTCGTGTTGCACCGCATCGAGAGAAGCGTCCCGCAACGAAGAGGAAGCGTGTCGCCGTCGCTGCTGCTGCCGTCGCAACTCCGAAGGAGGGTGTCGCCGCTGTAGCTGTCGCATTGCACCGCATCAAGAGAAGAGTCTCGCATCGAGGAAGAAGCGTGTCGCCGTCGCAGCCGCTGCCGTCGCAACTCCGAAGGAGGGTGTCGCCGCTGTAGCTGTCGCATTGCACCGCATCAAGAGAAGCGCCTCGCATCCACGGAGAAGCGTGCCGTCGTCGGAGCTGCTGCCGTCGCATCACGAAACAAGGGTGTCGCCGCTGCAGTTGTCGCATCGAGCGGAAGCGTCTCGCCACGTCGGAGAAGAGGGTCGCCGCCAAAGCCGCTGTCGTCGCATCGCTGAACAAGGGTGTCGCCGCTGTAGCTGACGCATCGAGTCGAGACTTCTCGCAACCTCGGAGAAGCGTGCCGCATCAGGAAGAACTTGACGTCTTTATTTCTTTGCACCAGAACTTTGTCGCATTTCCATCGCTGCAACATTGCTTGTTGTGGAAGCGTCCCGCATCGTAAGGTACATTGACTTAAAGTGTCGCATCTTAAGAACTGAACTGAACTAAGCTAAACCTACCATTTTAAGTACAGTATTGTGGATTTTTGTCGTTTATGGTCTTGTGTTAAAACTATATAAAGAATACTTATTTTTGATATAAAACCTTGTGTGGTGTCCATCTGTAGTGTGTCACTAGATTACTGTATGTGTTCACAAATGCTTTACACACTGCCTCTGAGATAAGCCTGTCTGCTCGTGCCAAGCTACCAAGGGGGTGAGCAGGGGTTATTTTAGGAGTGTACCCCTTTACCCTGACTAGAGGCGAGGGTCCCTATTTGTCACAAGTACCTACCTGTGCCAACTAGAGACCCCCAATTCTAACATTGGTGGTCAGCGGTGAGGATTCTGGACTTGCATTTGTGATTCATGTACAGTGATTGGTGAACACTACTATTGAGTGCAGACCAAACGCGACCACATACTGTTTTTCTGTTTTATGGTGTCCTCCTGGAGGTATTTTTGATACCATGACTCTGGTTAGTTGTTGCAAAATGGAACTCAACTTCTGGCACATGTTTATCTACACAATGAAGGAGCTACGTGTGTTTTGCAAGGAAAGAGGGCTGCCTGTGAAGAGAAGGTCCAGGGAGGATCTAGAGGCATCCCTATTTCAGTATGAGTTACCCCGCTGGAAGGCAACACTACCAGTTGAGTCTGAGGAGGAGGAATTCCCTAGAAGTGAGGGAGAAACAGAAACAGATAGCTGGCTTCTGGCTTATGAGCAGAAGCTGAGAGAAATTGACGAAGAGCTGAGAGAGATTGATGAGGCTCAGAGGGCCTTAGCCCAAGAAAAAGAAATTTGGGCAGCTCAGGAAGTGAGCTTTGCTGAGTTGGAGGTGGAGTCCAGCTCAGATGGTGGCAGCAAAATTAAGTTATTCAGTGCTGAGAGAGTAGTGCACACACCCAGAGATGTGGCGCCTGACTTGAAGGAGGGGTTAACATACACCAGGAGGTTCAAGGACATGAGGTAGCTCCAGTAGTGCGCAGTGTCCCTGAGAGGAATAGGGAAACTGACGCAGGGATTCATGGTCCTAGTGGTGGGAGGGACACTCTACTGACTCTAGATGAGAGGTGCAGGGAGAGGGGTTCCCCCATGGTTGAAGTCCTGGTATGTGAGTGTGAAGACCGCCCAGAAGAGTGTGGGTTGAGTGACAGAGACAGTCAGATACTGTCTTGCCAATCTCAGAAGAGTGGTGTGGGGTACGTGTGCGAGGCACTGGATGGTGAGGTGAAGGATAGTTTGGTTAACCCCTGTGGGGGACTGTGTGATCCAATTGTGGGAGAGCATATTGTAAGTCCCTGTTTTCCAGAGCTATGCCAACACCTGTTGGAGTGTGACTTCTCTGACCTCAGGGAGCTCACATTGGAGGCGGACCTTTTGGTGGATTCCAGAGGGTCTGAAGAGGCATTGGGGAGTGACCCTAAGAGGAGTGGCTCAGGTGTCTTCCAACCCATAGTGGTGGGAGAGGTTCAGTGTAGCCCAGCTAGGTCCCGTGGTAATGGGAGGGGTGTAGGGACTCACGTCCTGTCTCAGTGGAGAAGGAGTGAATGTGGGGCTGCGTGTCCCGAGGTGCCCGAAACCCAGTCTCAGAGCCTGGATGGTTCTTTAAGGGAACACCAGGTAGGGAGCCTAGGCTGCCCTGATGGGCCGCCTGTTGAGGAGGATCTCCTAGTGTCTAGAGAACCTGGAGCGTCTGTAAATGGAGCTCCCGTGTTTCTGGTGTCTGGCAGTGCCGCTCCACTTGGGAGGGTGCAGAAGTCCAGAGTGAGGGGTGAGAGGGGAGAGAGTCCCCAGTGGAAGAACCAGTGGATCAGGGACCAGCCAGAAGGGCTGAGTCACCAGTGAATGACCATGGTGACACCACTTCTGTCCTGGGGGATCTTCACACACTGTCAGACGGACAGGGGTTGGGAGATCTGCGCCAGGCAGACTGTCACACAACACCTGAGAGATGTGTTACCCTCTGGGGGGCATGCGTGCGCCCCAGGAAGTCCTGGTGCGCCAGGCAGGTTCTTACACAACTCTAGAGGAGTGTGTTTCCTTTGGGGGGGTTGGTGTACCCTCCCGGAAGTCCTGGGTTGCCAGGCACAGGTCCAGCCTAAGGGTACAGACCCTGGGTTGGAGGGCCAGGTTCAGGGTGTCCCCCTGACCTGGAGGAAGGGGCAGCTGCTAACAGTGCCCCTACCAGTTTGTCTTCTGGGGGCAGCGCTCCAGGTGGGAGGGTGCAGGACCCCAATAAGGGGGGTGGGGAGAGGACAGCCTCACCCCTGGCCTCTGCCCAGTATAAGGGTACAGACCCTATGCTGGGATCCCAGTTGCAGGATAGAACCCCTGAACTGGTGGGCGGATTGTGCAGGACACCTGCCACAGGTGCCCTGACAATTCTGGTAGGGGGTACCGCTCCTGATGGGAGGGGGCAGTACACTGGAAGGGGGTGCAGAGGGAGGGAGTCCTCGCCTCTGACCCCGGTTCAACTGGAGGGTTTAGACCCTAGATTGGAGGACCAGGTTCAGGGTGTCCCCCCTGACCTGGACGCCCAGTTGCAGGATAGAACCCCTGAACTGGTGGGCGGATTGTGCAGGACACCTGCCGCAGGTGCCCTGACAATTCTGGAAGAGGGTACCGCTCCAGGTGGGAGGGTACAGAGCCCCAAGGAGGAGGACCAGGTGTGGGAAAGCCCACCCCAGTCTCCAGTCCAGCCGCCGGGTATAGGCCCGGGGCTGGTGGGTCAACGCCAGGATGTCATACCTGACCTGACAGGAGGGAGAGTGGACAAAGGGTGCCAAGCACCTGGGGCTACTGCCCCCCGCTCTCTGACGCCACAGAGGTTTGAGAGCCCTGAGAGGCATAAGGCCTGGGTCTCATCCCTGACCACTGTCAGTGGCCACTGTGGCTTGCTGGCTGTCTGTTGGGACACACCTGTGAGCAAGTTAAGGTTAGGTGCTGCACAGGTGGTGTCCACAGGTGAGGAGAAGGGTTCCCCATGGATTAGCTTGGTGGGCCCTGAGAGTATGGACAGAGGGATCCAAATAGGTTCAGATTGGCGTAGAACTGGAGTATGCCCCTGCTGTTGTGGGCCAGGGTCCAGGTTCTATCGCCCAAAGCAGGGAAGCCCATCAAGGTAGTGATTGGTCTACCCTGCGTTTTGGCTGGAAGGGGGTTGTGTTGGACTTGGCCCTTTTTGCACGGTCATCCCTAAACTTTTTGCCTTCCTCCTATATTTTTTCTGACCTGTTGTTGGCTGTTTTATGACTCTGGGCACTTTACCACTGCTGATCAGTGCTAAAGTGCATATGCTCTCCCTATTGTAAATTGTGTTATGGATTAGTGACTCCATGATTGGATGATTGGTTTACTTGTCAGTCCCTAGTACAGTGCACTGTGTGTGCCCAGGGCTTGTAAATCCAATGCCGCTGGTGGGCTTGCAGCACTGGTTGTGCCACCCACAGAAGCGGCTTGTAAAATGTGTCTCAGGCCTGCCATTGCAGAGCCTGTGTGCAGCCTAGGGCTGCCATGTCGACTTGGTGAGTACACCCACTTACCAGTCCCTAAACCTTCCCTTTACTGCATGTTGGTCACCCCTAAAGTAGGCCCTAGGGCAGGGTGCATTGTAAGTATAAGGTAGGACATGCCCTGGTGTGTGTGGCATGTCCTAATAGTGAATTACAGCCATTTTCGTTTTTCACTATTGCAAGGCTACCTGCTCCCCATAGGCCAGAATGGGCAGACTGACTATTACACCTTATAGTCAGAACTGACCCAGGGAACATGGTAGAAAAACGAATTTAGTATGCCTGAACTCAGAATGATAAAATACATCTTTTAGTAAAGTTGGTTTTAACATTCTGTGTTTGAAAATACCACTTTTAGAAAGTGGGTATTTTCTTGCCTAAACTTCCAAGCCTGCCTCTGCTAGGTTGTGTATTCCTTGTCTGGAGATTGAGTGACAGGGGCTGGGGGTGGCTACAGGAGACAGGGTGAGTCAGCACAGGGCTGAATAGAAAGATCTGCATCCAGAGTGGAGGGAGGAGTTGCACCTGGGTCTGAATAGGGCTGTGCCTGCCTTCCACAATGCTGGCTCCACCTCCTGCCGGGCGGCTGAGCACCCTGCCCCACATTCTGAAAGGAAAGAAGGAGTCAGAAAAACAAAGTGCTCCAGGACTGACCAGAACTGGTTTTGACTAGGCAGAGGCCTCTCTGCCTTCAGAGAACAAAGGAAAACTGTGTATAAAAAGGGGACCCAGACCCCTAGGAAATTAGATCACTTTGGGAAAACAAGAAGAAACCTTTGCTGAGGAGAGGAACCAGAAGAAACTGAGGAGAGGACTATCCCTAAGCTAGAGGGATCTGCCTGCAGTGGTTGCCTGACTGCCAAAGGAAGGAGAAAGGACTTTGTGTGCACTTTTATTCAACTTGTGAAGGATCTCCAAGGGCTTGAGAAAAGAGCTTGCCTCCTGCTGAAGTCTCAGGGACAACAGACTTCAACCACCAGCTCCCCAAGAATCCTTTGGAAGTGCCTGCTGCTGTTTTGGGCCTTCTGAAGGGACTGCGTGTCGCAAGGAGCTGGAAGCGCGACTCAAGAGGAAGAAGCGTGTCGCCGTCGCTGCTGCTGCCGTCGCAACTCCGAAGGAGGGTGTCGCCGCTGTAGCTGTCGTATTGCACCGCATCGAGAGAAGCGTCCCGCAACGAAGAGGAAGCGTGTCGCCGTCGCTGCTGCTGCCGTCGCAACTCCGAAGGAGGGTGTCGCCGCTGTAGCTGTCGCATTGCACCGCATCAAGAGAAGAGTCTCGCATCGAGGAAGAAGCGTGTCGCCGTCGCAGCCGCTGCCGTCGCAACTCCGAAGGAGGGTGTCGCCGCTGTAGCTGTCGCATTGCACCGCATCAAGAGAAGCGCCTCGCATCCACGGAGAAGCGTGCCGTCGTCGGAGCTGCTGCCGTCGCATCACGAAACAAGGGTGTCGCCGCTGCAGTTGTCGCATCGAGCGGAAGCGTCTCGCCACGTCGGAGAAGAGGGTCGCCGCCAAAGCCGCTGTCGTCGCATCGCTGAACAAGGGTGTCGCCGCTGTAGCTGACGCATCGAGTCGAGACTTCTCGCAACCTCGGAGAAGCGTGCCGCATCAGGAAGAACTTGACGTCTTTATTTCTTTGCACCAGAACTTTGTCGCATTTCCATCGCTGCAACATTGCTTGTTGTGGAAGCGTCCCGCATCGTAAGGTACATTGACTTAAAGTGTCGCATCTTAAGAACTGAACTGAACTAAGCTAAACCTACCATTTTAAGTACAGTATTGTGGATTTTTGTCGTTTATGGTCTTGTGTTAAAACTATATAAAGAATACTTATTTTTGATATAAAACCTTGTGTGGTGTCCATCTGTAGTGTGTCACTAGATTACTGTATGTGTTCACAAATGCTTTACACACTGCCTCTGAGATAAGCCTGTCTGCTCGTGCCAAGCTACCAAGGGGGTGAGCAGGGGTTATTTTAGGAGTGTACCCCTTTACCCTGACTAGAGGCGAGGGTCCCTATTTGTCACAAGTACCTACCTGTGCCAACTAGAGACCCCCAATTCTAACAATGTGCACCAGAGGACTGACCATCTCTTCTGACCCCGCTTTTCAACTCAGCCTATAGCTTTGGTCAAATTCCAGAAGCTAGGAGAGGTTCAACCCTATGCCCGATATATAAAAACGGCGATCCCGTTAAGCCAAGTAACTACCACCTAATAGCTTTGCTAGACTTGGAGGCAAAAGCTTACGCCTGAATTTTGCTGAAAAATCTGGAAAGCTGGGTATCAGAAAACAAGCTGCTCCCCTTTTTCCATACAGGCTTCCATGGAGGAGCAGCCACTAATGGCAATATCATCGCACTAGCCCACCTTAGCCACCAAGCCACGCAGCATAACCAACTCCCACTCTTTTGCTGTTTTATCGATTTTACAGCAGCATTTGTCAAAGCTGATAGACAGACTTTGTGGAGGAAACTAGCATGTTGGGGTATTCCATCACCTCTATTAATCTCCCTGCACTCTGCAAATTGGGTTCGTGTGAAAACGGGCCCGACGACACTCTCCGCCAAAATACCCACTACCGGGGGTTTGAAACAAGGATGTGTGTTAGCGCCTCTACTTTTTAATCTATACACAGCAGATCTGGGGAAAGACTTGACCAACAGCTGCCTTGCCCTCCCTCATTTAGGTCATAGATCACTCCACATTCTTCAATATGTGGACGACATCGTTATTATGGACCACACCAAAGTGGGGCTCCAAAGAGCACTGACCAGCCTACATGCATATAATGCAAAGAACTTTCTTACCATCAACACAGATAAAACCAAAATACTTGTATTTGGGCGCTACAAGAACAAAAACAAGTTTCATGTACCGTGGGTCCTACGATCATCACTTCGGCCCTCAAATTTTGGGGTGTGGTTCACTGAATCTGCTCAACCATCTGCTCACAAAAAAACAAATCAACAGCAATCATCTATGTCTTAGCCAGGCTTAATAACAATTTAAACAGCCCGTCTGCAGAGGGAATAAAGAAAGTTATTCAAGCTTCCCTTCTTCCAGCACTTCAATATGGCCATCAAGTCTTCCCCGGAGCATGCTCAGAACTGCTGGAGCATGTGCAGTGTGTGGGATACAAGAAAATGTTTCAACTGCTGAAATATCTCCATAGAGCAAGACTCAGAATGGAACTCGGGTTGGTGAAACAATCGAGGTAGACTTCCTCAAATTTTATATTCGCATATTAAAATCACCAGAGAATTCTCTCAAGGCCTGCCTCAGAGGCATTTTCAAAAATCCAGGTTCCACATGGAACAAACAACTTCAGAGAGCAGTAGTAACTACTGCGACAAATCAAACAGTGATCGCTCTGGAGCCTATCTCCTACACAATATGGAAAAAGACCATCAAGAGACAAGTGTCTGGCCTCATTTCAGCAAGCTCAAGCTTCCTTAAAATCAACAGCGTTCTTGGGCCCTTTAAACTCTTCGTATTTGTTAACAAAAGTCCAGCCCTATCTATCAGCTACCCTCAAATTTAGAACCCGGAGAGAGATCATGTATATGCGACTGCTGGGCCTACCGATCCTGGACTTCAATCCAGCATGGGCCAACCAACACAATGGAGGCACTTGCAGGTTATGCAATTATAGACACGAATCATGGCCGCACCTTCTGTGCTGTTGTCCTGCAATAATCAAAGAAAGGAGAATTCTACTCAGGCAATTATTTCTGAAACAAGGGGCCCACACCTGCGTAAAGGCCTCAGCAGTATGTTTTTCACAAGCAGAGGTTCCCACCCTTGCTCGCTGCAGGAGATTCGCAAAAATACTCAGCTATGCATTACACCCTCGGCCTGAACCTTTGCAACGTCCTTACAAAGTCCAGAAATTGATATCGGACTACTACAATACAAGTGGGAGACAAATAACTTCGCCCACGGCACTGGATTTTCCAGGATACCCAAAGAGTTGGAGAAACATCTTGGTGTCATGTTGTTACTGGTGCATCTTGCATCGCCAAAGCAAGGCTCTCCGCAGGAATCCAGAGCAACCTTATTCGAACCACAATTATCACTGAGCTAAGAACACTCGTCTGAGCAAATTTTAACGCACTTTAATTTTTCTTAAACTTAGTGAATATAACATGGCACCAGCACTTTATTCCACTCTATTGTGTCCCAAGAACCAGTTACAATTATATAACCCATCTCCCCCAAATAATAGAGCAGTCATTTGTTAGAGGGTTCGACACAGGGAAAGAAGGGTGGGTTAAAAAATGTACTTATATATTTGTATGAAATGATTCGTAGTTCTTTTAAAGTTTTTATCCTTTTTGTAATAGTTTTAATTAACTGATACAAATAAATTGAAATTCCAAATTCCACTGGAAATGGGGCTCCTTCAAACAAATTAATTTTCTCATGTCACAAAATATAAATAGCTTCCTGTCAGGTCTTATTTCACTACTTTTTTGCCTTAGCCTCCTTCATTTTTATGAATGCTTTTTATTGCTTTTGTACAGTGAAATAACATCAATAAATAGAATGCAAGCACATACCATTTTGGATGATAATAGAAAGCGAGAGGGGGAGCAGGAGCATAGGTTTGTCTGTAAAGGGGAGATAGGAGGAGGTGTGGGGGTTTGGGGGGGGGGGCCAGGTGTTGGTGGGCCGATCCACGAAGGTCTAGTCATGGAGGAGAGAGAAGAGGAATCAGGTGGGGGTATACTGGCACGGTTAGGTGACTGTGTCAGCAGTACAATAACATGGCAGTCATCGAGGATGCGGCATAGCATGTGCACGGCAGATGAGGTAGGAGGAGCCATTGGCCGCTCAGTGTCCGAGTTTGAAGTTTGCGGGAGGGGCACCAGCAGGATTCCCAAATGACTATTATAATGTCAAGGAGGGGGGGGTGAGGTTTGGGATGAGACCGGGGTGGTTGTTTCCTGCTCCTAGAATCGCAGTAGATGGGCGTACCACTAAATTGCAATACGATATTGAAGAAGTCCCCTAGCATCCTCCCTGCGAAGCGGTTTTGGCCTTGGCCCAGGCCAGGGCCGAGAGTCTTCATGCCGCCAGGCTCGGAGGTCGAGCATCCCTCCAGCGGCGCACACTATGGTGCGTCGTGCTAGAAGTATGGCGAGGTACAGGAAGCGTGCCTTGGCGAGGGCACAGGAAGCTACCCAAGGCACAGACTTCCCAAGTGTAATGAGGGAGTACGTCGGTTAGCTGCGTGAGGGCTGAAAAGTTACATTCATGCCAACATTTTACACCTGGAAAGTGGGAGTTTGAAAAAAATAGTTGAGGGAATGCTTTTTATCCATTGCTATATATTGAATCAGGGGCAATTTCAGGCGGAAGACAGGTCAAATAAAGCCACTTTTGGCTTAAAAAATCAGGAGTTTCCCACCTGATTCGGGTCTGTTGGCATGATTGAAGTTATCACCCAGAGAAGGTGTTCCTATGCTACTGCAAGTGGCTGATTTGTTATTGGGATTGAGCTGTTCACAAAGAAAGAGGAAGTGAAAATGTAGAAGATCGTATTTGAGAAATATGTAGGAGGTGATTGACGGAATGTAATGTGGATCATGGGAAATTAAGTTTTGTGTTTAATACGTTTTGATTGGCTGCTGTGGAAGTTGAATAAAGGAAGAAAAGCATAATTCTCATCTCTGTGTCCTTTTTAGGTCGAGCCTAGAGTAGCGCGCATGCGCTTCTCTGCGAGACTTTATGTAAGGGGCTTCCAAAAGCTGACCACACGCTCGTGCACAATGGCCTTTTCCGTGCGGTTACCCGCACGGCCGCCAGGTGTTTTCAATTATCGCACCCGGCGGCCGTGCGGGTAACCGCAAGCAATAGGCCATGGTGCACGCTCTCGCGCGCGCACCGCTCGTTCTTGGTACCGCTGCGATTTTTATGTTAGGTTATTTAAGTGCTCCGTCAGAAATGTTCCAAGAAAATGAAAGTGAAATTGTTGTATATCTACTCTTCGTCGTTTACACCGATTGTCGCGCGCAGGTTGTGTTTATCCTCCTCAGATTAGACTGAAACGTTCGGAATTTTTAACTGGCATGTTAATTGGCGTTTGGCATACCCACAGACGAGGTTTATGTGTTCAATTTTACTTTCACCTTTACTTTCAATTATGCAACCTAAAAACGCGAGAACAACTGGGCGTGGCCAAACGTCACGCATTTGAACTGTAATCAGATCTCCTGCTACTCTGCACACACAACAGGCACTTCGGGAAGCCGTTGTCTCTTATTTTGGTTTCTCGTCCCTCCACCTTTCAAATGTCAATCAACTCTCGCTCTTTAGACCTGTAGGTGCTGTGAAAGAGTAACATGCTAGAGGCTGGGGGTTAGGAGCTGCAGCCCTGGAGGGGTTCCGAAAAACTCAGTTTCATTAACACATTCGTCTAGTGAGATGCAAATACAGGTGCAGATAAACAATGTTTTGCTTTCTTCTTGGCATTGTTACTACTGCCCCTGCAACCTTGTGATATTATTTGATTCTATGTTGCGTTTATGATCTTTCATATCTTCCACAGCAATCTGTAGCTAGGTTCCACCTTCTCAATATCTGAAAGATGTGTCCTGCCCCCCCCCCCCCACTCCCCCTCTTCCCACAATACCAAGTCTCTCGGACACACTAGATACGAGCAGATTGTATTATTGCAAGAAGCCTTCTCGTGTGCTACTCTGAACACCCCTTCCCTCAGCTTGACAGACTGGTAAACTTTCCAGCATACTTTGCAGCCTTCAGTGTGGCCAACAGACCAGCCTCTTCAAATACACTGCATTAATTACTGTGATAGTGCGGTGTGTGTTTGAAATGGGCTGACTAAGAAAGAATACAGACTTTACAGAGTATCGTGTTAACTCTGCAGTGTAGCATTTAACTGTGCCCCAAATCTGTGCCTCTGAGGCCCGCTTTAGAGCATTCTCTGAACTGCCCACACACAGAACCGGGAGGTCAAGGAGGGCTTCTGATTGTGCAACGTGTGTCCAAACCGGACCCAGAGACGTACGTGCAGCACTGGAACACATTGGAGGGCTGTGAATGTTGCAGGTGCGGAACATGGCGAGGGAGGGCGCTAGCCTGGGCGTATTACTGCATAAAAGAGGCGCAGAACCTCGGGCGCTAGTAGCAGGCATTGTAGCAAGGTGCCGTCTGTTGGCAAGCAAAGTAGGACTCTTTGGGAGTCAGCATAACACATTGTGCTGTTTGTGAGGGAACCCGGGAGTGGTGGGTGCACCATAGCTGTCTCGGAATCTTCTACAGAGCTGAGGGGTGGGGGCATACGTACTATACAGTTTATGTAGGATGAAGAGTGGACATAATAATACGCAGCCTTGGCTGCGAGCGACCCAGGCAGAGAGTACGGGGAAACCAGGGGATGTCAGTGGCACAGCGAGTGTTAATTGGGAGATAATGCAATTGCACTAAGCGGCTTACTGATTGAGAACGCTTTTGGTAGCTGTCTGGCTTTGCCACGAAAATACTGTTTAAAGTGCCACAGCGCGTGTATATATATATATATATATATATATATATATATACATATATATATATATATATATATCCCCCTCTCTCCCTCTATGTACTTTCTTGTTTGTGGGCTCCTGGACCATTACAAGGGAGTGGGATCGATCATTCCAGTGAGTAGGGAGACCTCCCTTGTGCAGGGATGACTGGAAAGGGATAAATAGAAAACCCATTGGAGTAGGGAATGGTGTCCTCTTCACCTCCGTTTTTCACATGCCTTTGTACTGAGACTGGGCAATTGATAAAGCCCCTTGAATGCATTTGGAGAAGGTCACATATGTTTTGCCAACTTGATCTGTGAGCCTCAGAGTTTGCACCCACAAAATCTTCTTGTGCCTTGATTCTGATGTAATAACGATTACTAGGGGGATGCAGGGGTCCTTGGGATCATAAAATATTGTTTATAGTATACAGTACAGATCCATGCATCCTTTTGCTTTCTGTAACGAATATTAAGTAGACTATGCTTACTGCTGGACAAAGCTGGCATTAATCACATTTTGTTGGTAACACAGTCAGACCTTCGGTGATTTGTTTGTTTCAGGGTAATTTATGCTTGATGAAAAGGTATTAGGCAAGCAGGGCAAGAGTTCATGTTGATAGTCATGTTGTTATAAGTTTCTTTTTGATGGACAAAGCAGGGTACCTTTAAAGACTAGTTGACACATGTCTTCCCCCACTTCCCTAAACTTGCTGAAAGTTGGAAGAAAGTTAAGTTGAAGTCTCACGAAGAGTGGCTGCCATTCGTAACCTGCTTCATGACCCATTAACGCCTTTATTAGACTGTTCTTATTGTTCAGATATAATGAAAGGATGATGCCTAAGGTGGGTGGTTATAGCTGATTGTGGGGAATGCCCTTTCCAACTACTTCGGGTGATTCCGTTTACTTTTTCATTTTTTCTAGTCATCTTCACATGGTTCTTGCTCACTTGTCTTCCCGGTTTTTTTTGTTCTCATCCTTTACATTGTGTATCTGTTGGTTTTTGTTCTGAGGCGTATTTTTTTAAAACCATAAGCCACCAGGGTGCTTTCTTTTAGTTGGGAAGGAACTCGTAAACCTTTTTATGCCCTTTGCTTCCTTTAGAACAAAGTAGGAAAGTCCTGTGTTTGACTGTCCAGTTCAAATATCCAATTGCTTTTGACTATTAACGCACATCCCCATGAATGCTTTTTAGGTCTCACCTACGCAGCGCGCATGCACTGCATAGGAGGGCCTTTAGCCGTCGCTCTTCACTTTTTCAAGCACTGCACTCGTGCTTGTGGAGGCATCCACCTTGCGGGAGCGCGCAGCGGCGCGCCACAAGCACGAGTGCAGTGCTTGAAAAAGTGAAGACTACTCTCCCAAGCGCGCGCACCACTTGCAATGGCTCCTCCTCCCATGTTGCTCCATCGCACACTTCTCTTCACGCCGTTCCTGCTTGCAGGTACCCATCTTTCGCTCTTTAATTACGTCTGCTTTTTGTTTCATCTCACTGTCTCCCTGCCCGTGCCTCTTCAAGCCTGCCTTCCCTACCAACCTCTAAACTCGCCTCACCTCTACGCTGCCTCTCACTGTCCAGGCTGCGCTCGGCTTCTCTTCCGCTCATCTCCCGCTGCGCCGCCCTCATTTCCCCCTTGCCTTTTCCACTCTGATACCCGACCACCGATTTCTCTGCGTCCACCCTCCCTCCCTCTGTATGGGCAGCAGTTTGCCACTGGATGTGCCGCTGCCTCTTCTGTCGACACAAATCCATCGACTCCCACTTCCGGGGGGGGGGCAGGCTCAGTCCGCACGGTGATGCACGGCCCTCTCAGTGACGTCACCGGCACTAATCTTCTACCAGCCGATGCGAGAGTGGGCGCCCGCCTCCGGACAATGGACGCCAGTCTTCTTTAGAGCTAGGCCTGGGCAGAGCAGCCCAATGGGTCCCGATCTGCAGCCACTGAGTTCCTCACTGCTCAGCTCCTTACTGCTTAGGAAGAACCGGTGCTATCAGGAGCTGTTCTGGAGGGACTTGCAACACAGACGCAACAGAGCCGGTTAGTACCTGCTGTGTACTCCTGCTGTATGCCTTTGTAACCTTGCTGCATGCCTTTGTACCCCAGCCTGATGTACGTGCTGTGAGCATTTGTTTGTGATACCCATAGCTGCCAAGGTTTCAGATTGCTATGTGTGACATTTTCATATTTAAAGTGTAATTATGAGTGACATTTCAACAACTATGAGTGACACTCAAGCAATGAATATGAGGGAAACATATATATATAACAGTAATTGAACCCATTTGAGCAATGAGAAACTCTAAGAAGACTTTAAAACTGGATGGTGGTATGTATCAACAAGCATTGGCATAGCCAATAGGTCTCGCCTTTGGGACCTTATAAGTGATTAGTTATCCAGCACAATATCCTTGGTGCAACAACATCAAGTGTTGGTCCATTGGCTTAGCCAATAGGTCTCGCCTTTGGTACCTTATAAGTGATTAGTTATCCAGCACAATATCCTTGGTGCAACAACATCAAGTGTTGCATGGCTAAACACTTATAAGGTCCCAAAGCGAGACCTATTGGCTATGCCAATGCTTGTTATTATTTATTAGGTCTGGTGTAAGCCAAGACCTGTTGTTTTAAAAAAAACAACCTTAATAAAAAAAAATACATACATATACATACATACACTCAGGGCTTTCAGTCAGTCCTCTTCATCGTTTGGTCTAATTTAGTGTCATTCCGTTTTTGTTTCTGCCCACCACAGCATACAGCATGGGGCAAGGTGCCTGCCATCTTTAGGCATTGGTGTCTCTTATTGTGACAGATGGCATTTTGCTAGTGCACAATGTGGACATGTGCATAAAAAGTAGTCCACTTCAGTGCCAGCGACTCTTGTGCCAATGTGGCCACTTTTATTTAAATACAAAAACGTTTTCCCCTTTTTATTATTTAGAAGTTCGTTCAGGCCACTGGAATGCCAAATATTCACCACCTTGTGAAGCTCCATGTTATGCTTTCAGCACTTGTGTGGCGGGGAGGGGGATTGTGCTCCAGTTTATAAACTGGGCGCACCCAACACAGGAAGTAGTAGATATCTTTGCACATGGCCAATTTAGAAGTATTTAAAGGACGTTCAGGGAATACAAAATGAATCTCTACGAAAAAGGAAATGTTCTATATCAGACATTCCACAATAAATGCCCAGTGATATTTAATTATAGATACTCCTGCGCCTCCTTTCCCGGCACCAAATCTCCCTATTCTTTGGCGCTACCATCCCAGTTCAATCTGACACGTTTTCAGTTAAAATCTACAAATATGTTTAAAAACAGTTCTGTACATAGTTCTTGATCAGTCATTTACAGAAAAGCTATGTCCAATGCCAACGAATGCATAGTCACGTGACCAAAGTAAAGCACAGAACATAGCAAAGATCCCATTGCTTACTCGAGGAAGACGATCGTTCCATTCTTCATTGTTTACACAGAGGTGACCAATAGAGAAACCGTTTATGTAGCATGCCTTTGTGCCTCCTGCCAAGGGCAAATCAAAAATATAATCTCCATTAAAAAGAGGAACGATTGAAAAAAAACAGACGAGCTGGGCAGGCTTGCAGTTATTGTTATTACAAAGTGCATTTAAACAGATTTCTTTCTGAAGCATAGCCTTCTCTCAGATAAAATATTTTTCAGTTTTTTTCCGTAGTGACCAGGGGCCATGCATTTCTTTGAATAGTCAATAATTATCAAAGTGTGTACTTGTACTTGTTAGGAAAATTAAATGTAGGCGTTTAATAGACAAACAACATGCCCCACTTTGCAAGTTGAAAACACATCGCTTTTAAACAAGAATTTGCAATGCAATTGGTCTCGCATTTGTGAAAGTTAGAGCAATTGGCGTTGTAAATAACAATGTTTTTTACTTATGGTTTTTGTTTGCAGTGGGAGGAGGTTCAGAGGGAGGAGCGATGGAGGAGCTAGGTGCCAAATGAAAAAATAAGCATTAGGTTGGAAGAGCAACATAGAGAAAGCGGGGGTGGCAGTGATGTGAATGGGCAAGCAGCAGATGGGATGGAAAGACAAAAAAAATATATGCGCTCCCAAAGAGTGCTGGAAGCAAACGAAACAAGTGCATGCAATGTTATTTTTAGTGTATGTGTTGTTTGTTGTAAGGAGTGTATACGGTGGTGTGAGTGGGTGTATGTTGCGGTGGTGTGAGAGCCAGTGTTGGTGTGCAGGTATCACCAGAGGTAAGGTTTTGGCGAGTGGTTGGAATCTTCCGGCAAAGAATACTAAGTTTGCCGATTTTAGCATGGATGTGCAATTCACCTTTTCATCGCGGTGGCACCTTTTTAGGTCTCGCCTAGGCAGCGCGCATGCGCTGCTCTAGGAGATGACCTTTAGAAATCGGTCTGCTCCTTTTCAAGCACACTCGTGCTGGCATCCACCTTGCGGGAGCGAGCAGCGGCGTGCATGCTAATTGAAAACATATGGCTCTCGCACCGCCGCTGCTCGCTCCCGCAAGGCGGAGGCCAGCACAAGCACGAGTGCTTCAAACAATTGCTGCTTGTTCTCCTTAAGTTACATTATAGCCGGTTTCTTCCTCATATTCTTCCGCAGTGCCTCTCGTCCTCCTCCTTGCTATATTTACTGTAACACTCCCGTCTCTTGATAGTCTGTTATTGCCTCGATCTCTTTCGTTTTTCCAATCTGCCTCTCAGTCACTTGCTTTTTCCTGTGCCCATTTGCAGTCATCTCGCCGTTTCCACATTCTCCACACTGGCTCCTGTCTAAATATTTTCTTCCCTTCCTCTCCCTTGTCGCATAAATCACGTAAATTGATTTCCCTTGTCTCACTATCCCTTGCTACTACAGTTCTCCCCTTTCTCTCGCCTACCCCTGCCGAACATCCCTGTACTCACAGTAACCTCTTCTCGTTTCTATATTTCACCCGTTCTCTCTCCCTCTTGTTTCTATATTTCACCCTTTCTCTCTCCCTCTTGTTTCTATATTTCACCCTTTCTCTCTCCCTCTCGTTTCCATATTTCACCCTTTCTCTCCCCCTCTCTGCCTCTTTTCTGTTCTCTTTGCGTATCCACCCCTTTTTTTTCTTTTTCCCAAGTAGCTGTGTGTTTCGTTCTCTATTTCTCCTGTCAGTAATTATTAATTTATTTTGCCTGACCTCTTATTTGAGTCACGGTGTAATATGAGTTCAACCCTAATTTGCAAATCCATTGGCGTCACACGGACTGCTCCGTCTCTAGGCCTAATGAAACGAACGCCGAGTCATCGCTTAATCAAAGCTTTACTAGAATAGATAACCAGCGCTGTGCGTCTCTCCTTACTGAACATGTCAGTCTCGAGACTCATAGCGTTTCTTCGACTTTTACTGCAAGGCGCGGAGGCTACAGTATGCACTCCAATTCTCCAGTGAGCTGATGCTCATATGCCTACAATTAATCCCCTCCAAAGGCTCAACTTGATCCTTTTTTCTCATGACTTGTTTGAGTAGACAGTCAACTATGTGTAATGTTAACTTTATTTAGATGGAACTTTCAGTTTTATGTGAATGTCGGGTAAGGGGTTCTGCCTTATACATCTCTTGTAAGGCTTTGAAGTGCATAGATGCTCTTTAATTGTACTCAGATCTTGCATGCAGTCAAGGTTGTACTATGTGTTTGGCCACAAACAAGCGGGAAGTCGGCCTCCAACAAATTCATTGAGCACAGCCTTTGCTGCCATGTGTTACTGTGTCATCCAATTAGTAGAGTATCAATCACTTGCATTTGTCAAGGAAATAGTTGACCACTGTTCAGATTCAAGTACAGGTTGAGTCTGAATTGATTTGGATCCTCCTTGGGTGCAATAACTAATGGAGACACAATTACTCTAGCTGTTAGTTGTATTAATAAATGACTAGGTATCTTCCAAAGACCAGTTTTCTATAGAGATCATCTTGCAGAGCAATCTGTGTTCTCTCATGGACTGTTAATCGTTCACAGGTTTAGGTTACACCAAAATAGTGGATTGGGAGCGAGCAGCGGCGCGCGTGCTAATTGAAAACATATGGCCTGCACGCCGCTGCTCGCTCTTGTGGATACCAGCACAAGCACGAGTGCTTCACTAGGCTTGTTGTTTTAGTGAACCTCTCGTGGAGTGCAGAACTCTGATGTCGTTGTTTGTGTTTGCAAACTTTACCGCTCCTAAAGAAATGCGAATTATGGAAATTAGTTGGCGAGAGCTGTTTAAAATCATCCTCGGGTAAAACCGATCGCGATGCTGCTTGCGTGTGGCATCACTTGCCTGAATGCTGATGTAAGCCTCTACCTGCACTCCCGGGCTCATCTCTTCGGCATCTCCGCAATGAGGAAGCACCCGCCGTTGCTCCCCAGGTGTTACTAATAGCTTTTGCCGTGGCGATTGAATCGTCAAGTGTGCGCATTGCATGTTGGTAGTTGTAGTTCTAAAGTACATCAGCATTCAGGCAAGTGATGCCACACGCAAGCAGCATCGCGATCGGTTTTACCCGAGGATGATTTTAAACAGCTCTCGCCAACTAATTTCCATAATTCGCATTTATTTAGGAGCGATAAAGTTTGCAAACACAAACAACGACATCAGAGTTCTGCACTCCATGAGAGGTTCACTAAAACAACAAGCATTGGCATAGTCAATAAGTCTCGCCTTTGGGACCTTGTAAGTAAAAAAAAAAAACTGAAGTATAAGTCTTCACGTTTACATTTACTTCGTATTTAGGATGCAGTAAATGTAAACGTGAAGTCTTACAATTCAGTTTTTTTTTTTTACTTATACATTATTTCATCCTTTTTAAACTTGTTAACACTGAATGGACATTGGTTGCACCTCATTAGCACCAGTTAACACCCAAATATAGCAATAAAAAGCAAACAGGTGACCAGTACAGCTTTGCTATAGCTCTTCAATCCCTGGGGGTACAGTACCCAGGATAATGTGATGCATGGCTAAACATTTATAAGATCCAAAAGGCGCGACCTATTGGCTATGCCAATGCTTGTTTGAGCTGCGCGTCCCACCCTCCTTAGAATGACGGGTGGTGCAGTCCGCAGCATAAACACGAGCATTTAGTTGAAATGCCCCAAAGCAAAAAAGATGGCCGGCGCAGCTTTGGAACGCATAATAATTGTGCGTTTCAAAGGAATGCCAGCCATCTTAAATGCTGATCAGTTAAAAAAGTAGGGAGTGCACGCTTTGGAATCAGACAGTTCTGAAGCAGACAAAGCACTCACCACCCGCCGCCTTCGGAGTATTCCTTTTTGAAGGGGGAAAAGCACTTTGCCCACGCTGCAGGCCTCTGCCAAAGTGGGGGAAGCACTCCACACGTTCATGCCACAGGTGAAGAGCCCAACACATGCTGAATATAAAGGGACATTAACCGCTGGCCTCACACTAGGAGATAGTCATTTAAGAAAATAGTGCTCAGAGACTACAAATAACACATACCAAGTAACAACATAGGTAAGAGGGGCAGTCCTCATGGGAGGTTACAACAGGAGAAAAGGCAGTACTAAGAAGGGACTACTAAGCCTATTCACGAATAAAAAGCCACCATTTACAAAGGACAGTAACAGGAGCCAATTGAAAAGATGGGTGGTAAATAGGCGGAGCTTAAAGTCCATAACTGAATAGGACATGTCTCAAAGAGACAGCGCAAGCGCTGCCTACACGAGACCTAAAAAGGATGGGGTCCTGACCCTCTCTCCTTGCATCACAAAGCGCACAAGTTTATTGCCTTGGAGATTACCCTGATTTGCTGGTTACTTTCATTCATGAAAAAGAGTAGGTTTAAATTAATTGGCAGAACCCAGGATGTGAAGTGTAAAGGTGATTCAATTTTTATTCTAACATGTCCCACACCTGCAACAAGTACCTATTGTTTTAACACAGCATTGGCTGGACCAAATGTGTCAGTAAGCACAGGTGTCACAATATTTCTCTACTATATGGCATTTGTCATACATCTAAATTAAGAAAATGTATTTACAACATTATTGGCTGTTTCCATGTCTCCATGTTTTCCACCTGTAAAATCACTGATAAGAAATTTTGCAGAGCGTCCACTCATTGCATAAAAAGTTGTGGCGCAAACTCATTTGGCTACATATATATCCTTTCCCATTAAAGTCATTTTAAAATATCATAACATTGTTTTTATCCTTGAGTTTTCTACAGCAAAAATAGTGGTAATCCAGTGTCTAGCACTTTTACTCTCTCCAAAGTATTGTGGGCAAATCTGTGATTACTGCAACATTTGAAAGTTCAAATGCTTTTCACAAAAATAAAGTTTCTCTCATTTTAAACACCTCTGTCCATAGATTTATGGAGATTCAAGACATACAGCAAATACATATGTTTTGTATGACTATAAACTGGAGATACATGAGTAAGTAGTGATGGTTTACCTTGCTGTAGGCATTCATACTTAGAAACCCAACATTTGTGCCTTTCGCACCTTATTTTAAGGAAAAGCATTTTATAGAAACAAACTGAATTTGCTCCATTGTTTGCACCATTACAAAATTAGATTTATTGTGGTTGGAGGATTGCTTCACAACTAATATGTTACTTGTCAAAGCCCACAATGAAGGAAACAATGTGCTTTCCCTAACCCATTTATCCAGGGCACAAGTGGGGGTACACGCGGGTGGACGGCACCCACCCACTATTTTCACAGAGTGGACGCCGCACACCCTGCCAAGAAGTTGGGCCCCACAGAATAATGTGCTTAATTCGTCCCGGTGTAATTTTTAAACACCGGGACACACTCAGCAGCGCCTGCACGTTGTCTGCTTTCGATAAGCAACAACATGCAGGCGGGAGAGGGCCCTCTTATTTCAGACTCCAGCTGGACCCATAACAAAGGTGCAATTTGAGGTGTCATCAGGCCTCCTTTTGTTCGAGTCTCCTGGCTGGGAGCAGTCAGGAGTCTCGTGCCTAGAAGCAACTGCAGCAGAGATGAAACAAAGGCTCACACCTTGGTAGCAATTCACACACACTTTAAAGAGGCAGCTTTTCACTTTGTTCAGGCTCTGTTTACGAGATGTGCATGCACTGTAAGAACGTCAGATGTGTTGGTCTTTCCCAGTATTCACACAAAATAAATGCAGTTTATATAGCACTTACTACCCCTGAGGAGGCGGTGAAATAATTTAAGTACCACTATGTTTTCCTGTATAGCGCTACTCATCCTAATTCAGGGTGTCAGAACGCTTTTCACCACACTTGCATATTACATTTACATAAATGATATGCATTTATAAATCATTGTACAGGATGTGTTACATAAAACAGTGGGGATTACAAGGTGTAGAAGTCACATATCATCTTCCATAGCTCACTGTGCTATATTAAAAGGTTTACAATGCAACTGCAAGTAACATAAGGATCTCTGTGATCAAAGCAGTAACCCACTTACATAGATACATAAAATATAATCTGTCATTTGCATGTTACATGATGTGCTTTGCACTAACCCTCTATGCTACTTTGAGTCAAAACTGAGGCTAGACAAAACACAGATTTTTCCAGCAAGTGCATTAACCTCCATCCATAGTTATCTTACAATTATTATTCATTTAGATTTACTGGAACACACAGATCTCTGCAGCAGGTGCCTTAACCCCATAAGATATTTTAAAATACAGTCTTTGCAACCAATTAACCAGAAAAAGATTCACTGTCAGTTTTCTTCTTGTTGCCACTTTCTTTGTGGCAGAGTTTAAATAAAAATAAATGTATAAGTTGAGGCCAGTGCTTAATTTGTAAAAATAAAAAATAAAAGTTCTGGAGCCCTCGTCAGGAGGCCACTGCAGTTTGTACCACACATTGCCACTGTACTTACACAGCTACTAACCATCACACTAAAGTGTGAAAATTCAGACTGTTTGAGGTCGCCAATTTTTTAAGAATGGCTTCGGTGGCAGGTATTAGTTGTTATTAATGTATATTGTATTAACATACAACTGTTTTCTGCTCATCTTTAAATTACACAAACAGCGCCACCATGTGGCAGCTGTCATAAGGGCAGGTTCAGTCAATTAAGTGCCGGTGCCAGCAATTAAGTGCCGGTTCCGAGCAGCGGAAACCACCGGCTCAAATTAAGCACTGGTTGAGGCCCAGATTTTGCATCAGGGTTAAGTCACTTTTCTGGCACAACCCTGACGTAAAATCTGCTTTGGGATTTACAGTTGCACACATTGCCCTGTCTTGCATTACCTTGCATCAGTTAGGCATTATATGGGTGGTGCTAGAGCGTCCCTGTGCATCCATCGATGTATTTTGACGCAGAACTATATTTACAAAGACTTGTAAATATAGGTTTGCACCAAACTGGTGAGTCTACCTGAGGCTGGCGTAGCAAGAAGAAATGTATCTATTTCTCCTCGTTATTTCCTCTTTGCATGTATGCTGCATTCTGCAGCGCACATACAAAGAGGAAATAGCCTCATAGGATAGTTTTTTCGTGGCTTTGGAAAAAAGTAATTTGCAAACTTTCTTAGGGTCCTATTGCTGAATGCCAAGGTTGCAATAATCTTTTTCTTTTACTACCCTAAAATTGCTTATTCTTGCAGTTTCTTTTTTCAGCCCCTTTTATACATTCATCATTGTTTTCTTGTCTCTCTCCTATCTTCCCTTCCTGTCTTTCTCTCTTGCTTTGAGTCATGGTCTGCTGGTGAAAAATGAGCCCCAATCTCCTAAAATGAGTGCAGGTGGGTAGGGCTGAGTAAGAATACTTTGCATAGGACAGTGGTCTCACCTTTGGAGAGCGCAGGCAGCTACAGCTAGCACTTCTACATGGAAATGTGCTGCATATGGAATATTATGTCTGGCTGAGTAGGCTGGCGGTAGAGTTACATTTTTCAATCCTTGGGTAAAGGAAGCTTTACGCTGACAAAAGGCAACATTGCTTTATGTGTAGCTTACAAAAGTGTGAATCTTCTGCCTAAATCAGGAGGGTTTGCCTGTATACTCAAAATGCGCTCAATTGTACTCATGATAGACCTGCTAGACATATATGCAGCCCTGCCAAGTATCACGCATCAGGCGCGAGACTAACGCATTTCAGTGTGGTGATCCGCATCACCGCACTGAAATGCATTGTCACGCATTTATAGCGCCTCCTTAGAACGCTGCAGCAAAGAGGAGCGCTGCGAATTAGTACCACACTGAGAGAGCAAAGCTGCTCTTCAGCAGCACCTCCGCGAGCTGCTTGTGACAGGCTTGGGGGCTGGCTAGTTGGCTAGAATGTAAAACATTCACCAGACACCCCAGCAGGCACATCTGACTCACTCAGGAGGTCACAAGTGTCAAAGCCTAATGCCTGTTGCCGACGCAGCCTGCCAGGACACACTGACTGTGATACACCTATAGGCCGATGGCAGCGCGGCACAGTTTAGCTTTGGCAGGCAGCGCAGCCCGCTGCTGCTGTAGCTCTCGCTGCGTTGTGCAGGGTGGCCCGTTGCTGCTGTAGCTCCACCACGTTGTGCAGCATGGCCCGCTGTTATGCGTGGACCTCTGTTACTCCCACTGCGTTGTGCAGCGCGGCTCGCTGCTGATGTAGTTCCACTGCGTTGTGCAGCACGGCTCGCTGCTGATGTAGTTCCACCGCGTTGTGCAGCGCGGCCCAGCCGGGGCTTAATCAGGATCACCCAACCCCTGGCAGATGGCTGGGGCCGCCGTAATGATGGTCTGGTGCCTTAGCACTGTAGCGCGCCCACCCTGCACTGCATTCCTGTGTTTGGCGCCATGAATGCTACCCTCTGACCCGTGGCGCTGCCCGGTGGACATCGCGGCCGTCCCGACTCTGTTGGTGGATGCAGAAGTGCCACAATGCCTACTTTACATTAATGCTAAAGCACAGTAGATAAGGAGGAGAGCCAGAATACTCGAAGCAGCGGTTACGAATCGATCTCTCATTGAAAGAGTAGACAGTAAGGGCAATCACTAAAGCAGCAGCTGAAAATGAGGATGGCAATCCAGGACTTTTGTTACAGATGGCAATTAATTTGGAATATGCAAGGCTAGCCCGTCATGGCCCTTGCTGACAAGTATCACGCCCAAAACACCGCATATATACATGCTTCCTAAGATTCATAAAGATGCCACGAATCCTCCTTTTCGACCAATTGTGGCTGGATGTGGTTCGATCCACGAACCGATTGGACAATATCTGGATTACCATCTACAACCATTGGTGCAATCATGGGGTACATATGTTAAAGATACAACCGATTGTCTACAAAAATTAGCAATGATAAACCATCATCTTACAGAGGAGGTCTTATTGTGTACCATTGATGTAGTGGCTTTGTACACTTCAATTCCCCACAACGAGGGTTTAGAAGCAGTAGAATGGAGATTTCTACAAACAGCTATACAGGAGGACCTAGGAGTATTTCTTTTGGAGTTACTTCATTTTTCGCTGTACCACAGCTATTTTTCCTGGAAAGATAAATTCTTCTTGCAACGCACAGGCACATCCATGGGTTTTCCCGGAGCTCCATCGTATGCGAATACATTTATGGCTTACTTTGAAGAAACGCATATATTACATAATTCACAATGGCAAGAAAATCTTACCATGTATACGCGTTACATAGATGACATTTTGGTTATTTGGAGAGGCACACGAGCTGCATTGGAAGATAACATCAATGAGTTAAACCAATGTAATCCACGGATACAGATTACGTTTGACATCAATCCAGAAACTATTCATTTTTTGGACATTGAAATCCATAAGACCACAACGGGATTTGAAACTTCAGTATATAGAAAACCTACGGATGTAAACAACACTTTACATTACATGAGCACTCATCCAATTTCACTTAAGAAACACTTGCCTGTGTCACAATTCATCAGAATAAAAAGAATTACATCCCAGGAAGAAATGAGTGAATTTTTCATTGAGGAACAATCAAACAGATACAAAAGCAGGGGGTCCCCCCGCAAGTTCTGCATGCCGACAAGGAAATAGTGGCCAAGAAGACACGAGAAGACTTGTTACAGAAATCTAAGAAGTCACTGAAGAAACGTGAAGTTTTTGTAATAAAACACTCAGTACAATCTACCAAGATCAAAAACATCATCACAAAACGCTGGGAGATCATTGAGCAAGAGGTTGACTTCACATCACTCTTTTTGGATAAACCCCTTTTTGCACACAACCGTTCAAAGAACTTAAGGGAAATGTTAAAACCCAGATCGATGACATTGATACAAACCCACAAAGGAATGAGAAAATGTTGGAATTGTGGACAATGTGGCAACATAATTCCAGGAAACACTTTTTCACATCCTCATACAGGACAAAAATTCAATTAAGACACTCATCAGATTGCAACACAGAGGGCGTCATCTATGCAATCCAATGTCCATGCGGACTGATTTACGTGGGGAGAACGTCGCGAAAAATTAAAACACGCATCATCGAGCATAAAAGCATGATTCGCAACAAAAATTGTAATTCATGTTTAGCTGCACATTGGGTTAATACACCACATACCATCCCTCAGATCAGGTTTACGGTATTAGAAACAATTGATTCCATCTCAGGAATAGATTATAATGTTGCATTGGCACGCAGGGAAACATTTTGGATCAAATATCTAGGTACCATCATACCAGGTGGTCTTAATGACCATTACGAACTATTATGTTTTTTATAATCATACAGTTCTCAGCTAGATGTAGAGGCCTCATGTTTTGTCTTTATTGTAATTCTGTGTACATTGTTCTGCATTGTTCATATGTTGGGATAAAATGTGATCTACCCACTTTAATCACGTTCATACCATTAGCGTGGTATCTGTACTTGTATGAATATTGTACAGGATTTGCACATGCATCTTCAGCTTTGGGTCATGGTTCTTTACACGGGTAGCATTAGTTTGGACTTTACACATCTATGACTTTCTTGTCTTCTCATCACTTATTGGTATCTCACATATTTTTAGCGCTTTGGTGCTGGGTTCCTTTCGGCGTTTATTTGGCATTTTTAATCAATTTCAATGTTTACGTATAGCACAAGTTTCTCAGTGTTCTTAACTTTGAGATACAGCGCCACACTGTGGCAGACAGCGGTTAAACACAGAGAGGCCAACGAACAATAGTTAACAATAACGTTTCTGTTGTAGTCACGTGGTATGGTTTAAAAAGGATTGTCGTCACGTTAGGACGTTCGTATCAGTCGCGAGAACACGCATTTTTCAATTCACTGCTACGTGTTGGTAAGAGGTGAGCGTTTGGTGCAGCCCGTTATAAAGTTTCGGTACTTTTTTGTAATGTTTGGTTCTAGCAAGTTACAGTATTTAACATCCATACAATGATGGTCTTTGTTGTAGGTCCGAAAATTTTCTCATGTTAACTCGGCGATTACAATTTTCATTCTGGTAAGAGAGTTTACATCTTAAGAGCACGGGTGTGTTTAGCTGTTTAACCTTCGTGTATATCAACTGTTGCTTTTTTACTCGATACAGATAGAGCCTGTTCTTCTTAGAAAGACGCGGTAAGGGAATACCTTTTCATGGTAGTGTTTGTCTCTCTCTTTAGTTGACATAATTACATTTTAAGCAAGGCACTTAACTCTAGTTGGTTTTTCGATTATAAGCACGTTACTATGCTGACAGTATAGCTGATCGAATCTCTCACTCGTTTTTCAACTAATTTTCTGTTTTTGCAGTCGACCTTAGCACACTTGCATTACGGTCCTTAACGCTAGTTGGTTTCTTATTCACAAGCACGTCACTCAGTTTACACTATGGTTGATTACTTTTCATTTTCACTTTTTGATCATCCTTTTGTTTTCCTTTAGACACGTAGGCACTCTCTTTTAACATGTGCAAATCTCTCTTTAGCAATAAATATGCATTCATAGTAAAATGTATATACTCTGCCTTTGGCAGACCGTGAATTTTCATTGCTGTTTATTTTCATTTGTAGTTCCACTCGGAAGTTGCTTCAAGTCATCAATCGAATTATTACATGGTTATGACTGTATTATATGTACCCCTGAAGAAGGGTTTTCCAACCCGAAATGCATTGGGTCACATTTTGATATGCTTTGTTAGCTGAATTTAATTGTGCAGTCATCAAGTTTTTGATTTAGAGCATTCTGTTCTTACACTAAGTGCTTATGACTGTTATTATTTCATGTTTCCAACAAAGGCTATTATAATTTATGATGAACAAGAAATATATGATTCTATATACAAGTTTGAGTAACATTTTCATTAAAATAAACCTGTATTGCATGAAATTATATTGAATTGTTGAAACCTTAGGGACTATTGCTGTGCACTGCGCAGGTTCGGAGTACTCCGGGTCCTCTCATTTGAGTATCACTCATCTAACATAATTGAATGTACAGTTTACTTTTAGAGGAGCGCCGCGCGTCATCATTTAGCCTGCACTTTAAGTAAAGTTATAGGTGTGCTGAGCTGTGCATTGCAGTCACTAGTCTGTCTGCAGCAGTCAGTCTGCACAAAGTTATGTCACTTATTTACTTTACTTTTAGAGGAGTGCCGCGCGTCATCATTCAGCCTGTACTGTAAGTAAACTTACAGCTCCTCTATATTGACTGCAGTCACTGTCTGCCAGTCTATATCATGGTTACACATTTCTTTAACAGTACGATCAGGTTACAAGGGCACTAGGTTAGTGCCCTTCCATTTCTGGTGCTTTAAAGCACTTTTAAGATCTTCTTAGAGTTTCTTGTTGCTCAAATGGGTATTTCTGCTATTTATTTGTTTCCCTTGTCTTCATTGCTTGATTTTTGCTCGCGAGAAAGTGTCACTCATAGTCATTGAAATGTTACTCATAATTTCTCTGAAATTATGAAAATGTCACACATAGCGTCCTGAAACCTCGGCAGCTATGTATATGTGAGGGCTTAAGATCTGATGTCACTTCTTGTGTTGCCACTTCCTGTAAAGGCGTGGCTTTTGATGCCACTTTCTATGATGTCAATTCCTGTGATGCCATGTGTGATGCTGTACGCCATAATGTCGTGCACCGTGATGTCGTGCGCCATGATCCGTGATGTCACGCGCTGTGTTGTCGCGCACCGTGATGTCATGCGCTGTGATGTCACTTGCATACTGCCTAACTAGGTTAGTCCCCCCACTTCTTTTTTTTTAGGACTTGTGCCCTGCATTTATCCGTCTGAACGTAAAACCATTTAGATGAACTAGATGAGCCTCACATTCTTCTTTGAACGGTTATTGCTGCATCAGTTTATTGCCACCTCTTGGTTGTGTCCCCCACCTACAGACTTGGCTGTGCTTCTTTTCTGCCTACTTGGAAGTTTATGTATTCCAGGCATTGGTCGAAGTGATTCCAAATTGCAAACCTGCCTACCCCGCTTCTTAAATACACAGCCAGCTAAACTCCTAACCACACGTATTCGTCATCCGAGTTCTTCCCATCACACCCTGACAATCACTGTTAATTTTTAAACTTAAACCTCTGCTGCAAGTGTATGCATGGGCAGCCATCTTTAAATGTTTTTAGGAAAATATCTATATAAAATTGCTAAGATGTCCATGTTTTCGGACAAACAGGCAGTTATACTGTAGTCGTTTTTGTTACCCTTTCATAAAAAGAACATTAAAAAAATACCTGCCAGTGCATCCGCGTGGATGCCCATCTTTGATTGTTTAAAAATACTTTCACAAAATCATTGCAAAACAGGCACTGGCAAAGCCAACAGCTCAGCATCAAAGCGAGACGCGGCGACGAAGGTAAAAGATAACGTCGTGCTCTCTACACAGCCATTGTCGTTCTCACACCTACGATCGGGATCGCAATAGTTAGTTTAGAAATATCTTGAATTCCAATGCATCACTTCACATGGAGCTGAGTCAAGTGTTTTGTGTCACCCCGGAATAATTCGTACAGTAAATATTTACAAGTCTACATCCAATGTGGTCGCCTTTTTTTCCGATCTTTCGATCATGTCCCCTTTTTGTGTCTACATCTCGGATGTGGGCCGGTCTCTATCCGCGCTGCTCACTCTTTCCGCTTTCGTAACCCTCTCTAGCCGCCCCTTTCTCTCTATGGCTCTGCGGCTTACGCAATGAGCGCTGTTTCTCTTACGTCCCGGATGACAGTCTCGTGACAAGCGCCGAAGGGGTGCTGGTCCCAGCACAGAATGTGGAGACTCCCGAACCTTATAGGAAGAGGTAATCCGCGCCAGACACTTTCTATTACTACTTTCTCTGGAATTACGGCAGTTTTGCCACATGGCCTTGGGACAGCCATATGCATGGCCAAGAAAGCACAAAATGGCATATTTTGGAACCTGACCTTCACGCAGTTGCCACCTGTCCTGAGTACATCTGCTGGCATGTATTCCTCCTCTCCCCTGTACAAAGACCGATCGTGAAACCAGCACACATGCGGTCACTTTTTAATGCCCGGACTCAAATGTGAGCCACTTTGGCCCCAAAACACCGTCTGTCATGTGTTCCACCCCTAGACATTGCTTGTGTTGTGTGACACTTTCTCTTAATGCAGAGTCAAACATGCAGCGCAAAATTAACAGGAACCGCGTTAAGTCTACACTGGCGTGCGTGGCATCTGTCCTTAATGCAACGACTGCGTGTCCAACTTTTGTTTACGATTAGTCGTTTTAAAGAAACTGACGTGCGCCATCCCTCTGGAATGCAGATTTAGCTTGTGTGATATATGTCTGTAATTCAACATATGTCATTGAAAAGACCCGCATGTGTTCTGTTAGTGCTTTATTCAGCATTTGGCATGTGCTCCAATTATTGTTAATTCAAATGTTGGTGCATTTGTAGGAGGTGTTTTTTTTTTTAATTGGATGTGAGTTTTCTAGTGCAGTAGAGTTTGGTTTCTGATACGCAGTGGCAATGACGTTTTATGATTGTAACAAAATATTGTGCCTCTATTAAACCCAAAATGTGTTAGAGCATTGGAAGGAGGGAACATCCGATGGCTGCAAAGGCTTAATTTTGAGTTGTTAAACTTAAAGAAAAAAAATGCTACGTTATAATGGGGAAAAATAAAATGCCAGCGTGATTGTGGTGTTTTGTATTATCTCATACTCAACATTAACAGCCTCCTAACACTCGGGGCACAAGTCCTAAAAAAAGAAGTGGGGGACTTTCCAGATTAGGCAGTATGCAGGTGGAATCATGACTCGTACCATCACAGCACATGTCACGATGCGTGATATTGGATGTGACCTCTTTGGAAGTGATCTCACTGGAAGTGACATCACAAGAAGTGACATCAGATATTAAAACCTCATACATACGATTATCATGTATATTTATGAGTACATTTAAGCGCATAATGAGATTTGGTGTCGGGTTGTGCCAAAAAAGTGGTGCAATCCCGACGCAAAATCTGGGTTTCAACTAATACATGTATTTTTTTAATCCCTGCCACAAAGAAATTGGCAGCAAAAGCATGGCAGTAGATCTATTATGCTTAATTGGTTGCAAAGTCTACATTTTAAAATATTTGATTGGGTTAAGGCATCTGCTGTAAAGGTGCCCCGTAAATCTCAGGGAATAGTAATAATGGTGAGATAACTCTGGAGTTTCTCTGTATTTTGTGAAGTGCCAGATTTGAATCAAAATAGTATAAAGTTAATGTGTCTCCTGCAAAGCACATCACCTAACATGTAGATGACAGATTTTTATTTTATGTAGATAGTAAAGTGGGTTACTGCTTTCAACACAGATCCTTTTGTTTCCTGCAGTTCATAAATTGTAATCCTTGTAATATAGCACAGTGAGCTATGAGGACATGTGACTCCTACACCTTGTAACTCATCTTGTACATTGATTTACACATGTACATGATTTATTGTTAATGTATAATGTGTATGTTACGTAAGGAGCTCTGACACCCTGCATTGGGTTGCGTAACGCTATAATAGAAATAAAATAGTGCTATTGAAATTGTTATTTGTGTTAATACTGGGACAGACCAACACATCTGACATTCTTACAGTGTATGCATCTCCTATACAGGGACTGAACAAAGACAAAATCAGGCCTCTCTTAAGTACCTGTGAAGAGATAAGCTGTGTGCCTTTGTTTCCCCTCTGTGGCATTTACATTTAAGTGTGAGGTTCCAGACCGCCTCCAGTCAGCATATTCGAACAAAAGGAGGCTTGATGGCCCCTTAACTTCGGCCCAGCTGGAGGTGAAAAAAAAAGCTCCCTCGCTGCCTGCACGTGGCTGCTGGGAATTGAAAGTAGACCACGTACAGGCGCTGCTAAACGTGTCCCAATGCCTTACACCTGGACAAGTTCAGCATATTTCTGTGGGGCCCAACTTCTTGGCAGGGGGGACAGTCTCCACCCTGTGAAAATAGTGGGTGGACGTGTGTACCTTCATGTACCCCCGATTTGTGCCCTGCTAACACCTAACTTCGTATGACGTAGTTCCTGTTCAGAGTCTGCCCCAGAACCACAAGGGTCCAAGTTTGTATAAAATCAATATGCTACATTTCCCCCTTTGTTAAATAAAAAGTGGTGAACATCACGAAAATCAAGGTTCTTCAGTCAGTCAGCAAGGTGCTTGCACTTGTCGGACCAGGTTACCGGGGTCCACCCTGATTGGACAACGGTGACATGATCTCAGGTGCTTTAGCTGGCGCTGCTGGCAGAGCTGCCTCAAGCATGGTTTCAGGGCTCGGCAAGTGTCGCGGTAGGTGTCCGAAATGTGACGTGCCCCGAGCGATGGATTGTCCAGGACGATGTGCTGTTATCAAATGTCCCTTGCATGCCACTAACTGTATAGGATCAGCGGCAAAAGGAGTGTCTGTTTTAGTTTCTGTCTAACCAGTGCCCAATCTACTTTGTTAAAGACAGTCTCCTGGGCATGACGACGCTGATCGGCATATGTTTTCATTTTCCTTTTCTGAGTCGCGTCAATGTCTCGAATTTGGTCTGTATTCACTGATCGATCCAAGGTCCATTGAAGTAGTTTTGTTCTGATGGCTCGCCCAAATAGCAAGGTGGCTGGACTCTCACCAGTTGTGGAGTTGATCGATCGGCCCGGAAGGCCTGGCACCTGGCTTGGTTAAGATCAATTCCATTCATGGACGCTTGTTGGATGACTCTCTTGAGGGTGCCCATAAGTTCAACTACACCATTGGCTTGGGGCCAAGGAGGTGTTCTCTTTTGGTGTCCGACGTTGAGTTGGACAATAAACTCTTTGAACACTTTGCTGTTAAAGTGTGGGCCATTGTCATATTTGAGCATTTCGGGAATGTTCCACGCTGCAAAGATGTCATCAAGCCCTTCTATGACCTTGTCATGGGTTGTCAAAGATAGGTCCTCCACCAAAGGAAAACTCGAATATTCCTAAAGAAGTCAACTGCAACTCTACCAGGCATGAGCAGGCAGGTCAGACATTTGCGTCACATTCAGAGACAAGCAATTGCAAATGTGGCAAGTTTTTAGCTCCTTCTCAACTCACTCATCTGGTCGAGGGAACCACATTTGATCTCATAGGGCTCTTTTGGTGCCTATGATACAGTGTCCTTCATGGGCCAGCTCGACCCACTGTCTTAGGCTTCCAGGTATAATGATTCTCAAGCTTCTCAATATTACGCCTTCTTGAGTGACAGCTAACTCGCCCTGCTCATTTTTGAACTTTTGGAATTTAGCATCATCAGCAAGAAGCTGGGTACTTCTCCATGATTGCGTAACAATTAGTTCTTTAATGATGATCATGTCTTTATCAGCATTGTTGGCAGCAATGATCTGTTCCACTGATAGAGCCACTGGTGTGCTGGATCTCACAATAAAGTTGAGGTATGCTTCAGCCGTTCCGGATGTCGAGCTGTGTTGATGTAGCGTCACTCGTGAAAAGTATTCTGCTGGGTTTTGAGCCTTTCCTGGTTTGTGCACAATCTCATAGTCAAACTCTTGCAGTCTTAACCCCCACCTCTCGATGCGAGGGGGGCATCTTAGCCTTCAGGTTCTCAAAAATTGTGAGTAACGCCTGGTGATCTGTGATGACAGTGAATCGTTTTTCATAGAGGAATACATGAAAATGTTTGCATGCCCACACCACAGCCAGACTCTCCTCCAGCTGAGAGTATGGATGTTCTGTCTCAGACAGACTCCGACTCCACAATGTGTTTCTGTTAGACTTGGCATCTTTTAGCGTGTTTCCCCTGAATTTTTGCTTTCTGACCTCCCGGTTTTGGCTCTGTTTTTGCTGGTTTAGTGTCTCTGCGCACTTTCTCACTGCTCATCAGTGTTAAAGTGCAAGTGCTCCTGTTGTAAATTGTGTTATGGATTGGTGTTTCCATGATTGGCATATTTGATTTACTTGTCAGTTCCTAGTAAAGTGCACTGAGTGTGCTAGGGCCTGTAAATCAAATGCTGCTAGTGGGCTGCAGCACTGGATTGTGCCACCCACACAAGCAGCCTGTAAATGTAACTCTGGCCTGCCATTGCAGAGCCTGTGGGCAGTTTGGGACTGCCATGTCGACTTGGCAAGTGTACCCACTTGCCAGGCCCTAACCTTCCCTTTTCTTACATGTCAGTCACCCCTAAGGTAAGCCCAAGGTACCCCTGTGAGCAGGGTGCAGTGTATGTGAAAGGT
This sequence comes from Calotriton arnoldi, assembly GCA_963921515.1. Classification (NCBI taxonomy): domain Eukaryota; kingdom Metazoa; phylum Chordata; class Amphibia; order Caudata; family Salamandridae; genus Calotriton; species Calotriton arnoldi. The sequence goes on from CAWUFW010003131.1 coordinate 756,020, forward strand.
AGGACATGCCCTGGTGTGTGTGGCATGTCCTGATAGTGAATTACTGCCAATTCCGTTTTTCACTATTGCAAGGCTACCTGTTCCCATAGGACAGAATGGGCAGTTTGTTTATAACATCTTATAAACCTAACTACCCCTGGGAACTAGGTAGAAAAATAAAGTTTAGTAGGCCTGAACTCAGAATCTAAAGATGCATCTTTTAGTGAAGGCGATTTTTACATTCTGTGTTTGAAAATACCACTTTTAGAAAGTATGTATTTTCTTGCTCAGCCATCCAGTAGGCCTCTGCTGTGTTTGTGGATTGGCTGTCTGGGTTTTGGATGACAAGGGCTGGAGAGGAGCAGTGGCCCCAGAGAGTCTAGATGGGTCAGGGAAGGGCTGAATAGACCTGGGCTGCATTTAGAGTAGGGGGAGGAGATTTCCTTTCACCTGAATGGGCCTGGTCTGCCTCTGACAATGCTGTCTCCACCTCCTGCCAGGAAGCTGCACCAGTGAGGACAGAACTGGTTCTGGCTGGGCACAGACACTCTCTGCCTGAGAGGACAAAGGCTTTTGGGCTATAAAAAGTGGGGCCCAAATCCCTAAACGTTAGAGCTCGCTGGAATCAAGGAACCTGCCAGGAAGAAGAGCTGCCAGGAGGAGTACTGCCCCTTTGCTTTGCTGTTGCTTTGTTGGGTTGGCCTGCAGTTGCTGCTTCTGCCTTGGGCAGTGAAAGAACTGGACAGGACTGAACTTTTTTTACTTGTACTGAGTCTCTCCAAGGGCCTGGAATCGAGCTGGCCTCCTGTTCTGAAGTCTCAGGGACTGCAAAGACTTCATCAACCTCTGGGTACCGCTTCTGGAACCGCTGTTTCAGTTGCCACAGAGAAGGAACCTCAACCGACTCCGTCGCTGGCTCTGTGTCCTGACGGCACCGCAGACCGCACGGTCGTCATCTCGCACCGCAGCCCTGGTCTCACCGACGCCACCGAGCCGCTGCTTGCACCGTGACCTGTGGGCAGCGCCTCGCTTCACTTCACCATCCTGGTTTTATGGTTGCTGCTGCTGACTCGACACCTGTGACCGCATCGTGGTTGGGGGCACCGCTTGTAAAAATTCACGACGCACCGCCTCGTCCCACACAGCCGTCTGGGCTGACCGACGCCAGCTCCCGCAACCTGCCAGCACCGCATCGAGCACCGTCTCGCCCTGCACCGTAAGCCTTGGTCTCACCAACGCCGTCTGGACGATCGTCACCGAGCCGCTGCCTGCACCGCATCGAGAGAACACCGTGCCCTGCACTGCTTCCATTTTGCAACGCAACCACAATGGTTGCCACGACCGGCTTGCACCCCGTGTAAGCCGCAAAGAGAAAGGTACTGTTACCGAGTCTGTTCAAGCTTTTGCTGGCCCGTATCAACGCGGTCAGCTGGAACTGTTAGTCTCTGTTGTTTTCAGCATCGCGGTAGCCCCGGACGGAGCTACTGACTCGTACAAACTGTTTTTTTAAGGTATTTCTGCAGTTTAGAAGACATCTTGCAAAGTATCTATTTTTCAAGTACTGTATTGTGGATTCTTTGTCGTTTTTGGTCTTGTCTTAAGTATATAAAAATATTGGATATTTTTCTAAACTGGTGTGGTGTCCTTTTGTAGTGCTTACACTGTATTACTGTTGGTTATGTGCAAATGCTTTACACACTGCCTCTAAGATAAGCCTGACTGCTCGTGCCAAGCTACCAAGGGGGTGAGCAGGGGTTATTTTAGGAGTGTAACTCCCTTATCCGGACTAGAAGGAAGGGTCCCTACTTGGACAAAGGTGCAAACCCTTGCCAACTAGAGACCCCCCATTTCTAACAGTTTCTGAGCATTCGGACTGCTTGTGTTGAGAAAGGATTGCCCCTAGCCCTACTGGGCTTGCATCAACCGTTAATTCAGTATGTAACTTGGGGTCAAAGTACGCCATTTCATTTGCATTTTCAATCGCATGTTTAATGTTGCGGAAACTCCTGTTGCATTCTGTAGACCATTGAAACAGTACATTTTGCTTTGTCAAGTCTCTTGATTGGGCGCTCACTGTAAAAAAGTTGCAATGTATCTTGACCAGTAGCTGGCCATGCCTGGAAAGGATCGTAGCATGGTAATATCTTGGGGGTGGGGGGGCAAGTGGGTGATAGTGCTTGCACCATATCTGGGTCTGGAGTCATTCCCCCATTAGAGAATATGTGCCCAACAACTTGAGTTTGGTTTTGTGAAACTCACACTTTGCTACATTCAGAGTGAAACCTGCATCAGCAAGTAACTGACACACTTGGGTAAGGGTTTTGTCGTGTTCTCTGTGTGTTTTCCAGTATGACATTACTGTAATTGCAAGCATGTGTAACAGGTTAGATTACTCGGCGAATAACATAATGAAATATCTCAGCAGCGAGGATACTCCAAAACGCAGTCTCTTATATCTGAACAAACCAAAATGAGTCGAAAAAGTAATAATGTAACTACAGTTCTCCACCAGTTCAAGTTGATTGTATCCTTTATTCAGGTTGAGACGGGAAAACAATTTGGCTCCATTCAGTTGCATGATGATGTCCGCAATGTGTGGACCAGGGTGCCTCTCCCTCACGGTGGCTTTGTTTGCCTGGCCCATATCAACGCAGATGTGCACTGCTCCACTACTGTCCTTCTTTGGTACTACCACTATGGGAGAGACCCATAGCATGGGGCCTGTGGAACGTTCAATGATGTCATGCTTTTAAAAGCGCTTACAACTCTTTTTCTACAGCTTCTTGTAAATGGAAAGGAACTCTGCGGTGTCACTGAGCAACAGGGCGAATGTCTTCATTGATGTGAAGCTGCGCTTTTATTTGCTTGAGTTTTCCCAGGCCATGAAGCAACAATGAGAATTGGCTCGTGATCTCAGACTGAGCACAGAGGTTGTAGTTGAGGGATATTAATCCCAGGTCAGCAGCGGTGGCAAAACTGAGCAAGCAGGCACTCACCGAGGTCCCTTTGCAGAATATGAATGGTGGCTTTCACCAATGTTTTTTTGTACCTCATTGTCGCTGTGAATGACCCTTGGCTTTGTAGTGGCTCAGAAACGGCTCAGGTGTATACCTTCGTGCCCAATGGAATGAGACGAGGCATAGGGGTTAAGCCATTACATTTTTCCACAGGCATGATATTAATCGGCCTACCACTGTCTATGATCAGAGTTATTGGGTGATGGTTTACTTTCAACGTGATTTTTGGACAATGTCCAGCTGAAGTTTGTCTCTTTGTTTGGTGAGTTTTCTTTGAATTGTGATTTTCTTTATAAGCTGCCAGCCCCACATGTGCATGCCGTTCTTTGGTAGACATCATCAGCGCACACCCATCTTCTTCGCTGGTACTCAATAATGACATTGAAGAGCCTTTGTACGATGAGCTTGACAACAATTGATTTTGCGTGGTTTCCATTTGTCGTAGCTGATGTTGCTTTTTTGTTTGGTGAGTGTGGCGAGAGTGTTCTGGAAACTTCTTGCGTCCATCTTTTCTTTCCATCGTGACATACTTGATTTGTTTTTTGGCTTGCACACAATTATGAAATTATTATTTTTCCTAAAACCTATGCAGTCCTACCCAATGGCTGGACATTCACCTTCACAGGGAACCGAAAATCCACATCGGAAGCATAACTTTGATTATTTCGAAGACGCCGACTTACGTGCATCTGGCTTTTGCTCATGCTTGCTTTTCACAGCCAAGGCTGATTTATTGTGGGCTGTTCCTGCTTCTATGTCAGCAGCTTGTCGGTCTGCTCGTTCTTCTGCTCTTGGAGCCATTGGCATTTTTTCCAAGCTGTGGGTTTCTCTCAATATGCGCCTTCTAAACGAATCTGAAAAGCAGCCACCAATGACTCTGAGGCGCATGACTTCGTCGGTGAAATCACAGAACTTGCAAAATTTAATGTGTGTCAAGTCTTTCAACAAATTCGTCCATTGTTTCACCAACCTGTTGTCGTGCTTGGTTGAAGATATACCTTTCATAGCTGAAATTTGTCATTGAGTTTAGCTTGCCCTCCAACGTTTCTTTTTACCTTCTGGTATGATATTTGCATCAATCTGTGAAACTTTCTTTAGCACTTCTTTCACTCCATCGCCTGCAAGGTTTTTAAAGTATTTGATGATCTCCTTTTCACCCTTTTCTTCTAGTACACCTATGAGGTCATTGAATGTTTCCTACCGCGCAGCCCACCTGGCACCGATGTTCTCCTTCTCAGAAGTGTCATAGGGTGGTGGTGGCTTCAGGAACACGGCTGCATTGTATTTCCCGCTCTCTTTTTCTGCCACTTAGAGCATGTGCTGTTCAGACAGCTTTCAATATACCCGGCGGCCCCTGCAACTTCTTCAAGCACAACCCTTATGCTTGAACTTGGGTCAGCATGCGCGATCTGAGATCCTAGAATGCTTCACTTGTCTTTGACGATGAGTAAATTCTCTGTTTCTCATACCTGGTTGTCGCTGCCGTTATCTTTCTGCTTCATTTGAGTAATTGCTCTGTATTCGAGGCGTAGCATAGCGTTTCTGTTGACCGATTCATCGGTGGTTTTGGCGGATGTTTTGCATTTGCTCCTCTGCATGGCTTTCACTTTCTTCTTTTACCCTGTATGGGCTGGAGGAGGGCTTTGACTCCACATGTAGCAGTTGCAGACTGCTTTGCACCGATTCGAGGCACACGTGGCACACACAAGCAGTTTGCTGTACTGTTGCAAATTCTCTGGGAAAGCAGCCTTGTTTTCTTTGGGGCACGTATTCCCTACTAGTTGCCACATGTAACGTCTTTCCCAGCCCTAAAGCATGCGAGTGAAACACGCCACACTGGAGCTGCAGACAAATACTTCTTTATTCCTCAGCATACACTCGCACACTGCGCATTATCTCATGCTCGACATTAACTACATCCTAACACCTCCCTGCATATGATGTAGTTCCTGTTCAGAGTCCACCCTAGAACCACGAGGGTCCTAGTCCGTATAAAAAAAATCACTGTGCTATAGCATTGATGTCAGCATCTAGCTACCCTTAATAGATATATGTGCTTCTCTGCTGAAATGACCTGCAAGTAACCTGAGGAGAACTTAAAGTAGGAGAAACCAAGTCAGTGGCACTTACTTTAGGGACTGAGGAGCCCAAGTTCCCTGCCCTTTTCTATGGTAACAATTTGAATTATTTTTGTTGGGATTGCAACTGGATGGAATCAGATTATATCAGTGCGGTGTGTTCAAAACTGTGCTTTCACATTGAAAGGGCAATTAGTTTGAGTGAGTTTCAATTTTTTTGTTGTTTTTTTTAATAGTTAAGTGTCTGTGAGGATTTTTGTTTTGCGTCATATAAAAACCCAAGTGAACTGAAATCCCTCTTAGGACCATAGAATGGTTTTGGAAGCTGCTGGATCCCCTTGACTTTTCTGATGGTCTAGACATTGGCTGCTCAGTGAAAACTGGCTCGTATCAAATGAGTTGAAGCAACAGGTTGCTTCAGCAGTTTTATCTGCCATATTTCAACTAATAAGCATTAGCTTCTGGAGGAGTGTGCACAGCTTATTGATGTGGATTTAAAGGCTTTCGGGAGGGGGTGGAGTTAAAGAGATGGGTGCGGGCTGGAAAATGAAGTAATGCTGAGGTCCTGTGGAATGAGTGTCCAGCTACTGAATGAGACAGGAAAGCCATTCTGGTCCATGGTACTTCCATACCCTATTGGGGACACCAAAGGGTATGGCCCGTACCTCATTTGGTAATCAGCTTGGTTGCTCTGAGGTTCCTTTCTTTAAACAAGTGCCAATCCACGTCACATATTTATATGATTCTAAACCTCCTTTTGGTAGTGCATTTGCAGCAGGGCTTTGTGGTGAGATCTTGGCAGAGTAGTAGGAGTGAGCTCTTCAATAGAGTAGGTGGTCCTCTGATAGAAGAGGGGAGCCACTCAAGCACCAACCAGGGCAGATAAGTTCACAGCCTTCTAAGCACGTTGATGATTTCTTACTTTTTAGTAACCGATCACAATATTTCCCCTGCTATTTCTGAGGGTAAAACTTTTACTAATACACAAAGGACGGAGGGGAACCTTTCTAATGAGCACAGCCATGATTAAGCATTGCTAGGGATGGTTGGAGGACCAGACCATTGTAACGTCTAGGGTTCAGAGTGTCTGTTTTCAGCTGTGCCAGCACAACTAAAAGGGGCTGGAGGTTTTCCAAGTGAGCTGACTTATTCTAGTTAATTCTTAGAGGTCAGGTTATGTGGAAATTATTTCTTAGGCTTTTTAAGCCCAGTGCCGTCTTGAAAGAAAATATAAGGACGGAAAGAAGAGAATTATTTCTGGTTCTAGTACAGGGATTGAGCTAATAGCGATGATATGTGTTACCTTACTTGAATCCATAAAAGTACCACTTGTCCTTAATACAAAGGACGCTTTGGGAATTTGGCCACAGAACAACTACGACCAGGAGAGCATACCTTCTTGGTATGAGATGCCAAGCCAGTGGTAAGACCAATCCGCTTCTTAAGGGAAGCATGGTCTCTCTTTGATAGAAGCTGAAATATAACGTGGTGTCAACATGACGTGCACAAGGAGAACAATATAGTACAGCCAAATGAAGACTTGCAGGCCATATATAAGACAGCCAGTTATGCACCCAGGAAAATGCTCAACTAAATCAAGGGGTTTGATATCGAGTTGGCATGCTTGGCACCATGCATAATAACAGAGGACTCTGCCAAGCACGACCTGCCGATGAAATTCCGTGAAGCTCTAGACCACACAGCCTCAGTACAGGTTGATGAAAGACTGACAAACATTGATCCAACCTGTGTTTTATTACTCTTTTCTGTATATATTTTGTAACTCACTAACTACAACCCTGGACTTTTTCTTTTTACCATTGCCATCAATCCGTTCTTTTCCAAACTTCATATTTTTGATATTTGATAAATTACATGTATTCGCGAAAGGCTGCAATTGTCAACACAAAGTTTAACATTTAACTGGTAAATGTGTTACCAGAATCTAATTCAGGGACAGAGGCATATGTGGTCCCCGTCCTTGACACAAGGAATGGCATGTACGTCACCTGTGTTTAATGCAGAGACTCGTTGTCTAAATGACTGGCACCTGTGACACGTGTGAGACAGAGGCTAGCACATTTACCTAATATCCTTAAAGCAGGGACTGCAAGGCCCACCTCCCGTCTTTAATGTGCATAGTTTTGTGTGCCACATATCTTAAATACAGAAACTGTTTATGGTCACATTTTGTCTGTAATACTGACACGGTCAGTTTTATACTCGATCTTAATACCGTGAATTTCACGTATAGCACATGGTGTTACTGCAGCACGTGTGCACCGTGTCCTTAATGCAGAGAACACCATCCACCCCACCTGTCCTTTGAACAGCGATTTTCATTAGTGTTTCCTTAACTTATTACAGAGACTCCCCCCCAAATGAACGGTATGTACCAACTGTAATCTTGCTGCAATATCATCTTTGTGTATTTCACTTGTTGAAAACCTTTATAAAAAACAATTGAAAAAAAAACCAAAAACGTATTACAGAGACTGTCATATGTGGTACCTATCTTTAAGAGAGAGACTTTCATGTTACTTAAAATCTACCCTTAATTGCAGTCATTGCAACCGTGAAGTACTGTAGCAAGTGCTATATGAAGCAAGTTGTTAACATAAATGATATTTTGATGTTCTGTTCCTAGCACAGAAACAGCGCATCTTATGGCTAAGGCAGCAGAAAGATAGTGCCACCTAGCCATAATATTGAGACTGTCACCTGCGTGCCACTGGTCCTTCATAAAGTCTTGGCCACGTCCTAACTATAGCTTGCCACGTTTTAGCAATATGGGCGTGTGTGCTGACTGACCTCAAACGAAGGCTGGTGGTGTGTGTCATCTTTACTTATTGCCGAAACTGCGCCACATGTTCTTTCTTCTCTTTGACGACAAGTGACATAAATAGCCTCTGCCCTTAATACAGAGATCTACGTTTCTGTAGCCTATATTTAATCTAGAGACTAACAAGCAGGTTTACAGTTCACATTTTAAGACTGCGTGGAACTGAACCTTATTGTAATGAGGAATTAAGGCTAAAATAGGAGAAATGACAGGATCTCCGAACATATCCGGAAATTTTATACAAAAAGAAACCTGCAAGTTCTTCACAAAATTAACCTTATTGGTAGTGGTCCTTCAAAGTGGAATCGCTGGGAGTGAGGCCAGTGATAATTTTTAAAACGTTATTGTGTTTGTTAGGGGTGAACATATGTTGTCTGATTTCTTTAATGCAATGTTAGATTTGTGTAAAGGGAGCTTGTATGCAGTTTTAAGTGAGGTGTCAGAACAGTGCCTCCAAGTCCGGAGATTATCATTAAACTATGGGGAGGGATTTATATTAGTTTTACCCCATTTATATGCAGCTGTGGAGGCACTATTCAGTGCTTATTAAATCATAGAACCGGATGAGAGGTATTTATTAGTGAAGTGGGGCTCCCCTGAAAGCACTTTGGCCTCTTCCTTCAGTATCGGATTCATTACAAGTCGATCAATCTTTTCCCAGTCTCTCACCATAGTTTTATGGCAATACAGGGATTGAAGGAGAGCTTTAATAGAAATTTCGCTTAAAAGTAAATCGCGATCAGACCAACCAGAAGGACATTCTTTCAGGGGCAAATTGCTATCCTTTTGGTCAATAAGTAGGTCGACAGAGTGTCTACCAGTATGTCAGGAGACCTCAACAAACTGATACAAGGCCAACAGAAGAGGAAATAAGTGGCTCGTGAGGATCTTCTAAATTGGCCATAAATATATTGAAGTCACCAAGAATGAATGGTAGTGTCTGTGAGACACTGTAATCATTTAGGGCTTCACAAAGATCATGAATAATTCTTAAGAATAGCCTGGTGTTCGATAATTTAACCGCAATGTGAAAGATTGGTGCACATTGGGGAACACCTTGATGGTAAAATGAGTCTGTGACAGGCTGATGATGTAGCACAGCGCCTTTGAAATAAAGATAACCACCTCACCCAATTGTTTGTTTCCTTCTCTATCCATTAGCACACAGTTGAAAAAGGGTGGTGTGGCTTCTAGAGGGGCATCCACTCGAAGCTTAAGCCAGAATTCTGTCACAAGAAAAATGTCAAGCTGATGTTCAATAGTTGAATCATGCATTTTTATAGAATGATTGGAAAGAGAACATGCTTTGTTAAAAACTAACCTAAAATGTGGGGAGGAAAAAAAAGACAGAGATTATTGAGTAGAAACAACCTCTGAGGCCCAGAGGGTTCATGATAGCTCGTTAGAAAGGGGTGGATAGTACAAGCGTTGTGCAAGAATTTGATGACTGCGAGGCAGAGGGTGTGGGGAGATACAGTTGGTCGTCAGGATGTTCTGATGTCTGTTGATGTGAGTAATAGATTGGCAGTACGGCCGGCCATAGGTAGCAAACAGAGTTGCCTCTGGCTACCCTTCGGTGTGCCGCCAGTGTTCCCGCTGCGCGGACGCGCTCCGGCACTTCTTTTATGTCTCTTTGGGTCCCTGTCGGTCCTAGAACAACTTGACCCCTGAGAGACAACACTATGCCGGGAGTCATGAGAGCAACAAACCAACCCCTGTGGAGCCCCAGATAACACAATAATTACAATCAAATAAGGGAGATAAACTAATTCAGAACAGTTTCTGATATGGGCTTACCACGTGTCCTATATTTAGACTACCACTGACTGGCTTAGTTCATAAAGAGCTGTTCATGCATTTGCCACCTGTCTATGATAAGGAGTTTGTCTTCACCCTCACCCTGGCCTCTTGCTTTCCAAATATTTGAACTGTTTGAAAACATAAAATTGGGTAGGTTTTTTTTTTTTGGGGCAAACATGACTCATTTGCACCTTTATACCAATAAGCAATTGCATCACCTGTGGTTGTATTCAAATGGTTTGCTTATAGTATTGGCCGCTGTCAAACACAAGCATTGCACACTCGTCTGTAGGGCAGAAACCCGCAGAACTATTCCCTTGTACATTGTGTCACTGTTGTTTTTTCAAAAATCAACTTCGCGTCTGTGCAGCACTACTTTTTAGCTCATACCTGTTAGTGACCTTTTCAATCAGAATATTGTTTTTTAAAAGTTTGTGTTTATTTTAAACCCCACATTTTTAGGTGTTGGCTAGACAGCGCATGGGCTGTCTCTTCAAGACATGTCGTTTACAGTTAGTGGGCTGCAGCCCGCCCACAGGCTTACCATTTGTTAGTTGCAACGTTGCTCTCATATCCTTCGTTGCAGTTTGCCATGGTATGCATGCGTCATGCCTCTTCTTGTGTTTGGCTCTCCTTTTAAAGCATGGACCAAGCACTTGTGTCCATCCCCTGCTCCCGCTTTTAGGAGCTACTTTTTTAATTGCGTTTACGCACTCCATACGAGTGCTTGTATTTTCACTTGCTCCTTTCCCCATTCGTGTTGCTTCTTTTCTGTCTCACTTCGCCCCTGCTTCCTCCTGTTTCTTCTTTACCTCCCCCACCGCTCTTTAATTGTGTTGCTATTTTTCGTTCCTAGTTCTTTTACAATAACAAGAAATTTCCACTGACTCAATATTTCATGTTGCTTTCCCTATCCACACACACCCTCCTTCTCAATCTCTGTTGTTGCTTCTTTGCCTCCCCCCTTAATTGTGTTGCTTGCTACTTAGGTTCTGTTCCTATTTGTTGGAAAGTGGATTATTAGTAGTGGCAGATACGCATTTACCACTGGCAATAAAGCCACTAACACAATATAAGGCTCAGAATAGGTCTTTGAAAATTATTCCCATGCTCAACCCTTGGTAGCTTGACTGCGAGCGGGCAGGCTTAACTTCAAAGACAGGTATGTGAAGCATTTAAAAACACCAATTCAGTAAATAATTAAGACACAACACACAATAAAAATCCAACACCAATTTATAAAAATAGGAAATATTTTTATCTTTAAAATGACACCAAAACGGAAAAACAAAATCCACCGTAGGAAACCAGAGATAGGAATTTTTAAATATTATACACTTTCTAGTGCTTAGAAACCAACCATGCCTCTTTTGGACATTTGGTTGCCTCTGACCGGAACAAAGCCAAAGTTTGAGGCCAACAACAATGGAGCCCTGGTCGGATACACTAAGCGGAGGCCCTGGTCAAGATTTTACCTTCACACTTAGAAACATTTCTGGAGGATTTCTCACAAGACGTCGTGCAGCCTCCTCCAGCAGGCCGGATTCAGTGAGGAACTCCTTCCTGAAGTTCCTCTTGTGGGTCCAAAGTGTCCAAAACACAATCCAAGGGTCTGGAATCTCCAAGATGGTCCTTGAAAGTTTGGGACTTCAGTTCCCACAATCCACTTGGACAAACCCTTACAAGTCCACTGGTAGTACTCCAGGCTGAGTAATCTTTGTGGTGATGGTCCGGGAGAGCTTTGTTAACCTGTAGCTTGTAGGGAGTCCACTCTTTAGTCCTTTTGAAGCAGGTTTAATCCACAGATCTGTAGTTTCAGATTATGCAGCAGGCACAGTCAGGCTGGGCCTGGTTGGTGCACAAATCAAGCTTCCAGCATGGACTCTTCTTCTTTCTTAAGGTTCAAGCAGCAGATCTGAGAGGCACTGCCCCTCTCAGATATTATTCAGTGTTCTCTGGGGTCAAGCAGGAGGGCACTCTTGTCCAATGAGGTGCACCCCAGAACATGACCACTTCCTCCAAAGTGTGGCACAATGATCTCCCAGAAAGCATTATTTCTCCAATTCAATGTCAGAATTGTCAGCAGTGAGAGAAGAGCTGGCTAAACACACCTCCAGGATGGCTAATCTCCATAGTCTCTCCCCCTTGCATCTGCTCATTCCTTCCTTACGCCTAGCAATTGGCTGGGTTCAAAGAAGTGAGTTAAATGAAACTGGTGTCTTCTGCCTGTCTCCTCCTTCCATTGAAGGATATTGTTTACGACCCCTCCCCCTGCTCTGGCATTACTGTGTAGCAGAACCCTGCCTCTTCCAGAAGAGCTGGCTAACCCCAAGGGCTCTTTATCACCTTATCAAAGGGGCCTGGCTAATCCACTTAGCTCTGACCAATCAGGACAGACCACTGGAAGGCTGAGTTTTGGCTTGCAGACAAGAAAGTCTTATAACTTCTTGTCTGTACATTTTAGGAGAAATTCAACAATACCACATTGTTGGATTTATCAATACCATTTTAGGAAGTCCTTAAATGCCATTTTTATGATTCTCCTAGTGGGAATTATAAGTTAATAACTTCTTGCCATGTTAACCTATGTGGCAGGGGATTTGCAATGGAAAAAATGACTTGGGCCATTTTGCAAACACCAGGGCTTATAAAAATATCTTTTATAAGAACCCTGCCTATATCTACAAGCCCCCCCTCCCCCCGAACACCTAGGGGAGAGTTTAGGGGTTCCGAATATGTAAAAATATTGCAGATCATCCCTCCACAGTGCTCCTAGCACAAAAGTCGATTTTGTGAAGCACTTTATCATAATGTAGGGAGTGAAATGTGCAATTTCAGTTAATCCAGAGCATATAAAACTAATTTATTAAGGGTCCTCCTTATAAATACATGAAACCCGCCCCCACCCCTGGGACACCTAGGGGAGACCCTGGGGTACCTAATATGCCCAAACATTGTAGTTTATTAATTTTTAAGTGCCCCAAACACCAAAGTCGAATTTGGACACAATTTGCATTTTAAAAGCAGTTCTGCAACACAGGGCTGCTTTTAAACTGACCTCAGGCTCCAACAGTGCACACATGCAAGTGCAGAAAAGGCTGCTGGCCTCCAAACCGCCCTGCCGTATTATATACTAGGGACTTCAAGTTAGTTTCAATCCCCCTGCCCCATTATGTACTAGGACCTTATAGGGGAGGTCATGCCAATCCTAGGGGTACCCTAACCATATTGTACCCTAGCGTATGTAGGTGTTTTCACTGTATTCTAAGTATGTCTTCAGCATAGCACTGGCCCTGGTTAGGCAGAGCCCAGGGTCAGTCAGTCAGTTACCACCAGTACCAGTCAGCAAGAAGTTGGGGGGTGCCCAGGGCACAGGATGGCTTTGCAACACTATTTCTTTTACAACATCAAACAAGCATATGCCACTAACTCGGTATTCCATGTTGCTTTCCTCCTTCTCAGTAGCTGTTGTTGCTTCCCCATCGCACTTGGAAGCAGGAGAGGCTCCAATGTCTTGCACACACAACGTGAGCTACAGCAAAATTGTACAGAACAGTATATAAAAAGCCCTAAACTGGAAAGATTTTAAAGTGAGAGCTATTTTAAAAAACTAGGGCCCACTGCCCTTGCATTCTGCGCTGTCTACTGGCAACTTTCAAACATATCGCTGGTGTGGCTAAAAAACAATTAAAAAGGAGGAAGCCACTTAAATCGACAATTAGAGTCCATTGCAAAATGGGCATCCAAATCAACCCTGGAACGGCTTTCTCGACATTGCAGTTACAGACTAATAAGAAATGAAGCTGATATGTAGTGAAACAGAATTTGTCAATATTGCAGTCATTCACCTGGAGCAACACAAATTTTATGCAAAGACAAAAAATTAAACAAAATGAATGTTGTATTAACAAAATACCTACATTTAAAACAGCTCCCAAGCATTTGAAACTGGATAGTTGAGCTTTTCTCCATGTACCTGCTAGGGGATAAATGTGCCCTGGGCTGGAAAAGTCATTTTTTTCACTTTTCAAAACAAATTGCCTATACAGCTATTGATAACAGAGAGGAACATGCACTTCATTGTAATAATGCTCCCTCGTCCTCATGGCACTGCTGGCCCTCCCTCTTCATCGCACTACTGGTCCTCCACTTCATGGCACTGCTTCTCCCCTTTCCTCCACGTGCTACTGCTCCCAGTCAGCGAATCACACTCTGCCCCACTCCTATCTACCCTACTCCACCCTACTTCAGTCTGCCCCCAATCTACCCCACGCAACCTACCCCACTCCAATCCACCCCACTCCAATCTACCTCAACCCACACCACTCCAGTCTAACCCACTCCAATCTACCCCACTCCAATTTACCCCAAACTACCCTCCAGACCCTACCCCAATCTACCCCACTCCAATAGACCCCATTCAAATGTACCTCCGTCTACCCCACTCCAGCCTACCCCAGTCCACCCCACTCTGTCTCCAACTACCCCACTCCAGTGTACCCCACCCATCCTACCCAACCCCAATCTGCCACCATCCCAGTTTACCTCAGTCTACCCCACCACACTCTTCCTCAATCTACCCCCCTTCCATCTACACCAATCCACCCCAGCCCAATCTACCCCAACTTACCACACTCCAATCAGCCCCACCCCAATTTACCGCAGCCATCCTACCTCCATCTACCCCACTCCAATCTACCCCATTCCAAACTACCCCACCCCAATCTGTCCTACCCCAATCTATCCCACTCCAGTCTACCCCACTTCAATTTACCCCAACCTTCGCCACTCCAATCTACCCACTCCAGCCTACCCCACCTCATTCTGCCCTACCCCAACTTACTCCACCCCAATCCAATCTACTACACTCTACTCCACTCCAATCTATTCCATGACAATCTACCACACTCCATCTACCCCAATCCACCCCACTCCAACTACTCCAATCTACCCGACTCCAATCTACCTCAACCTACCCCACTCCAGTCTACCGCCCTCCAGTGTACACCATTCCTGTCTACCACACTCCAATCTACCCTGCCCAACCTACCCCATTCCAATCTATCCCACCCCAATGTACCATGCCCCAATCTACCCCCGTCTCCCCCACCCCAATCTACCCTAATTTATTCCACTCCAGTCTTCCCCACCCCAATCTACCCCACCACAATCACCCTCAATCTACCCACCCAATGTACCCCAAGCTACCCCACATCACTCACTTTTAGCCATGTTGAACAGCAGCTACATAGGTGCACAACATGGCAAAAACACATTGCCAAAGCCATTAGCTCTCGCATAGGTGTGACCTTTTGGCTTTGCCAATGCTTATTTAAAAAGCTCTGACTAGCTTTCCTACTGTGGACCCATGTCCAGAAAGCTGCAGGAAATATGATACAGCTTGCATGGTGCTGCTTGTTGATTACGGTTTGTGTACTTGATGGCAGCAAATTAGAAATCGCCTAAAACAAATGATGGCAAATTAAAAACAAGCATTGTCATAGCCAATAGGTCTCACCTTTGGACCTTTATAAGTATTTTGCCATGCAGCACACATTTATTTATTTTACAAATTAAGCACCTTTATAAAATCACTTTAGATGTAGATAACAAGGGAAAAACAAAAGACAAGCAAGTGCTGTGTTAAGCACTATTTGTTTTTCACTGTGCTTGTGCAAGGGACAGATCGTGAAATGCACCTAAGAGACAACTACTAGTTAAATTATCGACGGGGATTCTCTAAGGCCTTAAAACACAGTGATGAACAAATGCTGCTGCCACTACTGGCCACAGACACAGGCTCCTTTCTCAGGGAGAACTTGGGTAACAAGTATTGGCAAAGCCAACAGGTCTTGGTAATCCTAGAGCTATAGACGTTGGCAATGTTAGTGCATTTGCGTATATCAATATAAACATCCCCAGAGCCATGTATAAATGCATTAACATTGGCAACGCCTATAGCTCTTGGATGGCCGAGACCTATTGGCTTTGCCCCGATGGCCGATTTACAAACGTAATATACTATTACATCAGTCATAACCTTTTATTGCAGGGATGTGCGCTGTCTAGCCGAGACCTAAAAACCATCATTCTGTCGCCTGACACACAATTGCCGCCCAACCACCCAAGCATTTCCTGTTCCAGATGAGTTCTGAAGTGGCCTTACCTAAAAAAACACTTATTCAGAGAGAACAGTTCGGGCCTCCCTTACAGCTTAATCCATTCAAAAGGACAGTGGGAGGGAAACAAAACGAAATACTCGCAGGCCTTCATGGAATCAAAAAAAATTAGCATCACATAAAATGACTGCTTCTGCAGAGCTGCGGATTATTTCGCGAGTACATCAGCCATCGTGACAATAAAAGAGCGCAAGTCTAAGGGGATGTATTTAGAGAGTGACTGAAAAGCAGCCTCATTTTTCTCGTATAAAATATGTATTGCGTCAAGAAGATGCATCAAACTGATACTGCTTAGCCAGTTTTATTGGAAAACAATTAACTCAAATGTCAATTTTGTTCGATGCACTTCTTGAATATTTGTCTATAGGGGTAATGTTGCACCACGCGCGAGGGAGCTTCAAAGTTATTTTTCTGTTTCCAAGCTGCCCACGCGTATTAGATTAGCAAATTCATGTTTTGTCCTCAAGTTCTGGACCTTCGCCGCTGACAGCAATATATACCCAGCTAAGGATTTTACAGTAGTAAAATGTATACACACTGTAAACTTCAAGACGCATAGAATCCTATTGCAGCAGCACACCCTATGAACAGCAGTGATTAGAGAGTAGCACTTGAAAAGCCTTGCTGTTCCTGTAATGTCTTTACCTGCTGCAGAAAAGCGGCTGTACTCTGCGTAATCCGGCACGAGAGATAGTTGATTAAGCAGTGGTATTTAAGTGCTACAGAGATTTAATGTCATGCACTGCATTGCTAAATGGCCAGTTCCATGTGACCCCATTTTATTCACAGCACATCAGAGAGGCTTCCCTTGCCTACAGGATGCTGCATAACACTGGGGCTGAGGCACGTGCTGTAAGAGCCCAGAGCTCCTCTCCAGATTGCACCGAATACTTGAAAAAACAGAGTGCACAGCTCAGCCTGAACAGCTTCGCAAACAATCGTGACTCCTGTCATGCCCCACCCACGAAGCACAGGTCAGCGCAAGCAGGCAGCAGATCGCTAGGGTGCGTGGGCCGGAGGAAGAGGACTGGGTCAGATGTAGATAAAGAAAAGTAAACACTCTCCCTCGGGGGAAACCACATCTGACATTTGATCTCAGTCTTCGCATGAAAAGCAAATGCGACGAGATAAGAATTACGGCCCTGTTTACACAAAAGCTCAGAGGCGTGAAAACACAGAGCGCTCCCTTGTGTGAACTACTCTTAGACAACTAACAAAAAAGTTCCTTTAGCAGTTGATATAATGGGACAAGTGAAGTGATATATGTAACATAGGCAGAGGCAGTCCTCATGGGAGGTTACAAAAGACCAAAAGGAGGGACTATTAAGCATATTCACCAAACAAAAGCAGGCATTTACGAAGGGCAGTAACAGGAACCAATGAAAAAGATGGGAGGTGCTCGAAGCCCACATTGTAGATACAGCATGTCTCGAAGAGACAGCGCATAAGCTGCCTAGGCGAGACCTAATAAGTGGCAAATTAGAAATCACCAAACGTAGATTTTCGCAAAATAGAAATCACCAGGATCAAATGACAATAGAAAATGAATTGATCGTACAGAAGGCATGTCTGCCATTTTTTCAGCATACTGAACAACCTGGGTAGGAACTGGTGCCCTGTTAATTCATTGAGTGATTCATTAATTTTATTTTCATAGTTATCACGGCACAAAATTCCAATGTTGGGATTCAGCTTGTAAAGAGGAATGTGTTCAGTTGTTTCCTAAACTACATATGTTTTTTGATGTAAAGGCAGTGTGAGGACGCATAGTCCAAAAGGCTGTAGCACAGAGTACCGACCTCCTGTCCTAGAGTGATGTACACATGGGATAACCATGCTGAGTGAAG
This sequence comes from Calotriton arnoldi, assembly GCA_963921515.1. Lineage (NCBI taxonomy): Eukaryota > Metazoa > Chordata > Amphibia > Caudata > Salamandridae > Calotriton > Calotriton arnoldi. The sequence continues at coordinate 773,762 of CAWUFW010003131.1, forward strand.
AAGCAATGCTGGAGTGAAGTACTAGGAGCACGAATGAAGATAAATTCAACCATTTTGTTAATGACCGATGCACAGTTTTGAACAGAATGCTGTTCATAACAGACAACCAGTGAAATTTAGGTTGATGACAGCTACACTTCACCGACTGCCTGTTAAGACGTGCATTTAGCGTAAAGGTCTGAGCATGGTTCATTGGGCCATATCGAAGTGCATAACTTATCAACACACAACACCCTGGAGCTTTCCAGGGGAGGGAACTAGAGGCTACGGGGTGTTCATGGTGAGCTGGCCTCCAACCTATAATGTACACACAAAGAAGCTACCCTGAATGAAATGGTCATTTGGGACTAGTGACCGAAAACTCAAGACTAATTAGTGGGGTGCTGTGCATCTCAAAAAATGTAAAGGACTGTCCTCACACACCACCAGGTGTCATGCTTCATCATTTGCAGTCCTCGCTCTCTAGAAACCCCGTTTGGTAGAGAGCGGGCCTACACCTGAAGACAGGGAGGCACTTCTAAAATCTAAGTGGGGGCCCGTGAGAGAAGTGATTCTTAAAAACCAATGTAAAAACCGAAATACATTTATTCTCTGGGTATTTACTTGGTATTAAAAGCTAAGTGTGGGGATTGGGGGAACTAGTACCCTATCACCACCGTGGTGGTCGTCAACGTGTTTCTGCCAAGTTGGGCCAGAGGGTCCGTGGCATTCATCAGGACGAATAAACTAGGGCTCCTATCTTACCAAATCTGGTCAGATGTTACCACTGTGTAGGGCGACTTGTGTAATCCTCTAACTAAACAGTATTTCTTAAACCTTTAAAACAAATGAAAGATTTTGTAAGAATGATGTCTAAATGATGTCCGGTCACATAAGAGAAAAGACATACACACCTTGCATATATCCAAAAGATTTTGCATGTGAATGTGAAACACGTGTCACTGCAAACGTGAAACACATAATACAATGAATTTTCAAAAGTTTAGTGAGTTTAGTGCATAACGTGGCATCATTAAAGAGACGAGCATTGGCAAAGCCAATAGGTCTCGCAATGGCTTTGTTTTTTTTATTTCCTGATACGAGTTGGCTTTGTAAATGATAAAAAAAAGTTGGCACAAAGTTGGCGCTGTAGCTGCTGTGCAACATGTTTGAAAGTGATGTAAAAAAAAGCGCTATGACACAGCAGTGCTCCACATCACAACGTTTATTACACAAAAACTTTTAGATCAGCCGCTGTGCAACATGGCTAAAAATCACATTGACAAAGCCAATTCATCTCCTCTAGGCGAGACTAATTGGCTTTGCCAATGTTTATTACTGCTGCCTTGCCGAGGTGTAGGTGGACGAGCAACTTTCACAGTAATTCAGTCCCAGTTAGGATCCAGCTTCGGATGCTAACAGGAGAAACAGAGGTGGGGGTGAGGAGAGACAGAGATGGAGGGTGAGGAGAGACATAGACCGAGATAGAGGGTGAGGAGAGACCCATGTGGAGGAGGAGGGTGAGGAGAGAGACAGAGGAGGAGGGTGAGCATGCCAGCAAGAGGTCAGAAAGCGCCATTCCAGGGGCAGAGACAAGGTGCACACAAAACACTGTGATCCAATTCAGCGATAAACTGCCAGACACATACAGCACGGCTGGCCGCGTAAATAGCTGCAGGGCAACGCAGACCCGACCAAATAAGGAAACAAGAATGGCAGAATGGCGCATCCTCTCTAGAAGTACATCAATGAACACGACACCAGCATAGAGACTCGAGCACAAGTACATAAGAATCACGGAATAGTTACACCCAACGGGAATGAAATATATTCAGGCTATAAGTCAAAGTCTAAAGAGCAGGTGTAGAGTTTCACCTAAATAAAGTAGCAGCCTGGCCCCCCTAATATTCAGACTGGCTAGGCTAAGGGACGCCCAGTGGCCCTGCCTGTGAGCAGGCACGCCTGGTCCAAAGCATCAGGGCTGCTTCACCTGAAGGTTGGGGTTGGCGCCACCGGAGCCTCCAATGAGATGCGCTGCGGGATTACTCTGCGCATAAACCCAGCAGCGGGTGAAACCTGGAGCTCGAGATCCCCGCCAGAGGCCAGCGGGGGCCCTTCACAAGAACACCTCAGACTGGCCCACTAGCAGGCCAGGGACAGCCCTTCTAAAACAACCCCTGGAACAGAACACGTCCATCCCATCGCCCGTGCAGAGCGCAGTGGATGAGACATTATACTGGGCACCGCAGAAAGGGGCAGGCACGACAAACAACCCATCGGAGGGAAGCAAGTGACTTCTCTCGCCGACCCACAAAGTACACAGACTTAGAAAGGCACTGGAGAAGATTGCTTCGAACAGAGAGCGAAGAACATCTACATCCAGAAAGACATTCGGTCATTCTGGAAGGAAATAAAATACAGTCAGGGAGTGACAAACCACGCCAGCAAGAGGTCAGAAAGCGCCATTCCAGGGGCAGAGACAAGGTGCACACAAAACACTCTGGTCCAATTCAGCGATAAACTGCCAGACACATACAGCACGGTTGGCCGCGTAAATACCTGCAGGGCAACGCAGACCCGACCAAACTAGGACACAAGAATGGCGCATCCTCTCTAGAAGTACAACATCAATGAACACGACACCAGCATAGAGACTCGAGCACAAGTACATAAGAATCACCCATCTAGAACAGCAAGCGTCTGGAAAAGCAAGAGCGCCTTTACTGGAATGGACCATTAATGATAATGGGGTAACCCTGTGCCCCTCAGAACCTGGGTATATACGATAGATAGAACAATTGGTTCTGTCGGGAATGACAATTGCTTTGCTCAATGTATATAATACACTCAGAACAGAACAGCAGACTGAGCAGGACGAGGACGCTTCTTTTTCAACTCACGATCGCCTTGGCGGCAACCTTAATTCTACTAATTTCTCGTCTTCAACCGGCTGGTGAAGATAGATGTATTGTTCAAATTTCAGACCACAACCTTCGGGTGTGGGTCATGGTGTCCAATTACTCTGACGCCTCCACACAAATGGTTTCACTTGGATGCCCATTGAATTTTCAATAGGATCCTGCGCATCTATTGCTTGTGGTTGTCACTCCTTTTCTTTTGTCCTGATGAAGACCGCCTTTGACGCCTAATAAGCTGCGCTATTGCCCAGGGTCGCAACGTCGACGTTATTGTCATCCATAGTCCATGCAGTCTCCTTGACCTGAATATAAAATTAATACTATAGTTTGGGACTCATGTATCAAGGAATGGACATGACTAATTGATATTTTCTTTTGTCTATTTATGTCTATTGATGTTGGTTATTTGTTGAGCACCTTTCACATATCACCACAAGTCACTTATTCTACACCACAGTCACTTGTATATTGCTATATGTTTAATGTGTTGTAGACAGCCATCATTATTGTTTATAGTTGTAAAAATACTCAGTAAATAACTTTATTTTTGCTAAATTGGGTTATTCTTTGGTGTGTTCTTTGAAATTATATTATGATTTACTGGAATGGAAACATCTGCGAGAATCATTCCCAGTTCAGGCACACCCACAAGAGCCTTATGTACACAGGCATCAGCAGCCGAGCTCCCAAGTGCTCCGCTGCAGCATACGGCCGTGAAGGAGGTGCAAGCGCCGGAGCTACGAAAAGCACCCGGGGCCTTTTAAACAGGCTCGTTGCAAGAGCACGATTACTACAATCAACAACAAGCAAAAGCGAAAGCACGCAATGTGTAACATGACCCAGGAGGAATGCAGCTGCCACCCTGCGCGCCGCTGCTCGCTCCCGAGAGCAAAACGCCATGGGAGTGAACCTTTAGAGAAGAAGTGGGACATGCACCCGCCTTTGGCCATTTGCGTGCTTTCATTATTGAAAGCCACAAGCAAAGGCCAATCGAATGTGTGGGAGTTGCCAGACCCACACGGAGAAGTTTCGGGGAAGTTTGGAGTGCTCACAAGAAGCCTCCCATAGAGCAGCGCATGCGCGCTGCGCTAGGCTCGACCTAATAAAAATATAGCAGTATTTTCACCTGTGTCAAATGCTCTAAAGAGGTTTTAGTGTATTTTTGGTAACGTTTGACCTTTCCCCATTGTTGTGAACAATTTTCTGAAATGTTTTTGCTCCCGTTTCAGCTGTACATCGTTTCCATTCGGCGAACGTCTCAAGCTCTCTGCATGCTGCACCTCACACCGAAGTTGACGTCCTAAACTCTTCTGGATTACTTCCTGCAGGGTCGAGCATCAAAAGGTACAGTAGGGAGACACTTCCACATTTCGTTTTGCAAATGTCAGGAGGCTGGGCGAAATCTTTCTCGCCAAAGATTTGGCAGATATTGTCACCCAGTTAGTTTTGTGCTCTGTGATGCCATATCTTTTTGATTTTAATTTTTTGTCTTTTGTTATATGCTGCATTTACCACTTTAACTCTCAGGTGCAAGGTGAGAATATTATCTAATATAGGGATTCTACCATGTATTATGTGAATATATATGCACCCATGTGTGTGCTGCTATTTTTATTTTTATTTGAAGTGTCTAGTCATACGTGAAAAATGGTGCAAAAGGATCAGAGCTCCTTCTCTCAATTTGTGGGAAGGGCAATGTTTCAAAAAATTGTAAAATACCCCTCGCACACTGAAACCTGATTCAGTGTCATGCTTCATCATTGGGGTCTTCCCGCCCCTCTACGGGACGGGGCGTGCTACGACTTACGTAGACGCAGGAGCACTTTATTCAGTGATTGGTGAGTGCGGGCCTGATTCACAGAACTAACTTGCGTCAAAAACGTAAAGTTAGTACTTTTTGGTATTCACAGAATACACTTACTCATTTTGGTATTCACAGAATGCACTTACTCATACTAACTTTATGTCCGCACTCGGGCCGGAGATTCCGGCCCTTTGGTGGAGATTCCGGCCCTTTGGTGGAGATTCCGGCCGGTTGTGGAGATTCCGGCTGGAATCTCCACCATCGGGCCGGAATCTGTGAATACCAAAAAGTACTAACTTTACGTTTTTGACGTAAGTTAGTTCTGTGAATCGGGCCCTATGTGTAGTGCGTGGGATCGTGAAAAGAAAATGTGAGATGGTTAAAAATTCTCTGGCTAGTGGAACGAAAATACTTTGTCTTCCCTGGCTGAGAATAGTAAAAGTGGGGAGGTGTAGATGGTGTACTATAATGAGTCACCTCCTACAAGGTCGACATGTTTCAGAAGCCATCCCCTTGGCTTTCTTCCTCAGGACCAAAAAAACTATCCCTGTTACACCTCAATGGGTGATAGAATAAATGTACATATGCCCGATAGTCACAAACACTGTCCTTTGTTCCCTGTTATGGGAGTAGAAAAATATACCACTTGTATATCTTAAGAACCTGAAAAGAAAAATATTTTGGATAAATCATGGCTTTCATCATTTATCTTTATCTATTCACATCACCATCACGTTGAAAGTTTTAAGCTTTTTTGTGATATATTTTTCTTGTGCAACCCTTTTGTAGGTAATGGTACCATTTGGTAAGCATCCTCTACTCATAAATCATCTGAAAGAACACTCCTTGTGATTTCTAGTGCCCAGTATCACATTTATTCAACATTCTTTCATACATATGTATCTCTTTGCAAGATACATTTTATGTTACAATACATTCATACATAAAGGAAATGTTTGTACACTCCTCTTGTGCCCCTAAAAGGTTACAGATTGATGTTCACAGCAACTGAGCACTCTCATTCATACTCCCATGATGAGCCTTGGAAAAAATGGGAGATGTTTGGCAAAAGTCTGTGCACTCGTCCTTTTTAACTGTGATCTCATGGTGTGTCGTTTTATAAAAAATGGTATTCATGCTCTCAAAAGGACGTGCCATAATAATACATACTTTAGAATTTAATCGTTATCGCTCCATGAGCTCACACGAGCGGTGTTGGGCGCCTTCAAATAGACACTGTAGGTATTTTAAAAGAACAGGAGGAAAAACAAGGTTTTAACGCCAGGGTCGTTTTTAAACAAACAAGCGTGGTCTCTTTGGCCTTTTTAAGGACATGCCATTGTCCTACTTACATGCTGGAAGGAGCGCGATCACCAAAGGAAGTACCTTCTCGTGGCTCGTCGGAACCTAACTGAGGTTTGCCAGAGCCCGGTGTTTTAAAGTGCAAGGAGGCATGCTTGATAGGAAACAGGTGTGGCTGGAAACACTAGACCTTGGAATTTTCAAAGATGGCCGCCGGTGAATGGACCCAAAACAGGGTTCATTTTGATCCACTTCCTGTTGGAACGATTAACACTGAATCGGTTGAAAAAGCAAGCATATATTTGTTTGTTTTGAGGCTTATTTTGGAGGAGTTTCAAAAGGCAGCCAAATGGAGGTTGAATTTAAAGGAATTATTAAACAAAAAGAAAAACAAATTGTTGCGCTAGAGATGCCCGGATGGAGTCATCGCAGACGTGCATTTATGTATGTGGGTTTTATGAAAAAACACGGGGGGCAAATTAGAAAACCTAATGGAAAAAAAGTTAAACAATAAATCCCAGCAATAAAACGCTAGAGGCTGGAAAAATATTTACTGGAAAAAAAATTCTGTCAGAGGATAAGGATTGAAAAGCAAAAACCATGTATATTTACAAATAGAGTGTGTGTACACTCAGGTTTCCAGAATTATAATTTCTCTAAAAAGAGGGAAAAAAGGGGGGGGGAAGGGGGAAAAAAGGAAGAAAACCAGTTTCCAAAGGCATAAACCTCCTTTGTTCAGTATTAGTTACGGGGGTGATTGTAGTACTGTATACTCCTTATGAGTCTGGCAACTTTTTGGTTGATCATTAATTGCCAGGGGATTCCTGTGTTAGATTTTGTATACATCAGAGCTGGTTCCAAGGAATCTCATCGTTCAGGCCTCTCTCATGAGTCCTCAAACGGAACACCCACCGTTGTTCTTTTTCGAACAAATACCTTTCGTTTTGGATTTGTTCGATTACTGTCCACGAAAGATCTTCCCACTTATGATCTTTTTCCAGAAAATTACCTTTTAGGGGCACAAGAGGAGTGTACAAACATTTCCTTTATGTATGAATGTATTGTAACATAAAATGTATCTTGCAAAGAGATACATATGTATGAAAGAATGTTGAATAAATGTGATACTGGGCACTAGAAATCACAAGGAGTGTTCTTTCAGATGATTTATGAGTAGAGGATACTTACCAAATGGTACCATTACCTACAAAAGGGTTGCACAAGAAAAATATATCACAAAAAAGCTTAAAACTTTCAACGTGATGGTGATGTGAATAGATAAAGATAAATGATGAAAGCCATGATTTATCCAAAATATTTTTCTTTTCAGGTTCTTAAGATATACAAGTGGTATATTTTTCAACGCCCATAACAGGGAACAAAGGACAGTGTTTGTGACTATCGGGCATATGTACATTTATTCTATCACCCATTGAGGTGTAACAGGGATCATTTTTTTGGTCCTGAGGAAGAAAGCCAAGGGGATGGCTTCTGAAACATGTCGACCTTGTAGGAGGTGACTCATTATAGTACACCATCTACACCTCCCCACTTTTACTATTCTCAGCCAGGGAAGACAAAGTATTTTCGTTCCACTAGCCAGAGAATTTTTAACCATCTCACATTTTCTTTTCACGATCCCACGCACTACACATACTCACCAATCACTGAATAAAGTGCTCCTGCGTCTACGTAAGTCGTAGCACGCCCCGTCCCGTAGAGGGGCGGGAAGACCCCAATGATGAAGCATGACGCTGAATCAGGTTTCAGTGTGTGAGGGGTATTTTACAATTTTTTGAAACATTGTCCTTCCCACAAATTGAGAGGAGCTCTGATCCTTTTGCACCATTTTTCACGTATGACTAGACACTTCAAATAAAAATAGCAGCACACACATGGGTGCATATATATTCACATAATACATGGTAGAATCCCTATGTTAGATAACAGTATCAAGAGGAGGACGATTCTACCTTTTTCCTCTTCACTCCCTCCTTTGATTTTTTGGCAAGGTGAGAATAGGCTGCCTTTCTGCAGTCTAAGGAATAGTCCGAGGCTGAGAGGACCCACAATATTTATTGAAAAAATGTTGTTTTACAAAAAGTTCATAACTAACTGATCTATTGCAATACTGCTAAGTTAATTTCGAAAAAGTCCCCTCACTGCTCTCCTTACTAGCAGAATTCCTTCCCTGCTCCTTCCTCACACAGATAGAATTTCTCTCTCGCACAGAAGTACATCTTCTTGCCCTCATTCACCCACACCTCCCCTCCTCACCTTTGCTAGGAGAATCCATTGGCCTCTGTTCCCTACCCTAAGCAGGGCGAATTCTGCCATGGTCCCTTGAGGTCTAAACTTCTCAGAGCTCCCCATCTTATTCTGCTCATCCACTTCTATGCCTACCGGGTGCAACTCTGTATTGCTAGCTAGTTACCTCAAACCCCCCTTCCCCCCACCCCCACCCCCCTCAATCGGAATTTCTGTTCCCTCTGAAACTTCCCCCTGCCCTACTGGTATGCACCGTCAAAAACAAATAGACCAAAACACATATTATTTCCAAACTTTCATGTTTGAGTTGAGTTAAGCAGAATTCTCTATCCTCCTATTCCCCCAATACCGGTAGAATCCCTCTTCTGCTCCCACGTTCCTCACCCTGGCCCCACTCTATCCCGCTTCCCTCCACCTTTGCTAGTAGAAATCTTTGCCCCCGTGTCTCCCTCTAAGCGGGATGAATTATGTCTGCCTCTTCAAGGTGGAACCTTTTTTGAGCTCCCACCCCCACATCTACAGAAATCTCCCTTTCATATTGTGCTCACCCACATTTGTGCATGCTGGATGCAACTCTGTACTGCTTGTTGGTTCCCTCTGAGCCTTCCTCCCTGCTCCTTCAGACATGGACTCTCAACGACAAAAACAAATAAACTTCAAATATTTATTCTTTTCAAAATCATCAAGCTTGCCCAAATAAAATCCAAAATAGAGATGGAGAGCTTGCTTTAAATTAACGACTCGAAAACCAAAACTGTTATCCTCAGCCTAGTTATAATATTACCTCCCCAGACTGCGTGTACATTAACCTTCTCAGTCACTTTCTTGATAGGTTCTCTGAATGAAGCAATAATTTAGTAAGACTTTTATGACTTCTATCTTCAGATAGGTTTTCAGGGAGAACCAAGGGACTGCACTTGGTGCTCCACTTGACAGGAAACCAGATTATTTAACACTTTCTGTTGAGGCTGCAAAAGGACCTGGAAAAGTCTGAAAATGCTTGGATCGACCTGCTGCAGTCTTAAAGAAATGTAATCTAATTTCCACTGGGAGGCATTTTCTTGGAGTTCTCTGGTCAGTCGTGGTAACTGGGCAGCTTCGTGTGCGGGGACTCTTGTTTACCACCAGTGTTCCAGGGCCACCATTACTTTTCCAATCCCACTGAATAAGTTCTATGCTTTGCACCTTCACTATTCAGGGGTATTGAAGGCGAGCTGTCAAGGCTTACTTTAGGAGGTATAAAGGTTAGAAACTACAATAGCTTGACACTGAATCGCTCTCCGTAAACTCCAAGTCCAATCCTTGCTATATATTCAAAGAAGAATAACTTTTATTTGCAGGTAAATAAAAAGAACATTTAGATCACCAACTGCCTGATCAGAACAACTGACATACACATACCTCTGTTAGGGGACAAACTGTGCTACGCATGCCACATTTAGTTAGTCCTATTGAAAGTACCACTGCAGATGGCCAATAAAATATCTGTCCTTCTAGATACAGTCCGATTTGTCTGAGAACTTTCTCACCCTAAGCCCACAAAAAATGTATGTCTCTAGTTCATTCCCAAGTTCAAAAAGTCCTTTAACGCGGATCTGGTAAACCATCTCAACATCCCCGTCTTTTCCCCGTCACTCTCTCCCACTGTTTCTTCACTTGGTATTGCCCTAGACTCATCCCTAGCAATGATCCCTCACATCAACAGGCTCTCCACAGCGACTCACTTGTACCTGCGAGCCCTGAAGACCACCACGTTGCTTATGTCATCGTCTCTTCTACAATCAGTGGCCCATGCTCTGATTCTTTCAAGACTGGATTTTGGCAAAGCTGTTGTTGCAGTCCTCCCTCAAACAGCTCTCCTGCCTCTGAAAACTGTCATGCATGCTTCGGCCAAAATTGTGTCATCATCCAATAAATTAATCCATTTCACTGCTATCCTCATCGAGCTGCATTGGCTCTCTGTTGAAGCTAGAATAAAGTTCAGGCTAGGCTGTGTGTCCATGTCGGTACCCTACCTTTCCAGCCTCCTCAAACTGTCTGGTGGCTCCAGAACTTCTCAAGCCACCCTGTTTTAAAACTCTGCACACTCAACATCAGTCCTTCTCAGGAGCAGTTTCCATTCTTTGGAAATATCTCCTGGCAAACTTTAGAATGAAACTCGCCTTAATTTCTTTCTGCAAGCACCTAAATGTACATTCATTTAGACTGTACCTATCGCTTTAAAACGTCTTGTGATTTCAATAGCTTGCTTCTGCAAACAGTCTTGCTTTCCACCTCCTCTCCCACACAATGCCCGTTTCCTTCTATTTCGTTTATCAGTCATTCTACAGTTCTCTTTTTTTCCACTCTTTCTGATTCGTTTTCCCCTACTCTTGTTCTAACCTCACTACTCTTTACCCCTTCCTCATGTCCTCCTTTATGTACACTCCCTTCCTACTTTTATTCCTCTACTTCACTTCCACCACACCTTTCTCATCCTTTTTCTACTTCCTGCTCTTTCCCTCTGTTTTCTCTCCAGCTGTTTGTTCTCGCTCCCCTTCCTCCTCTGCACTCACTCTCCTCCTCCTGCCGCCTTCTACCTCTACATATTCCTTGCCTTCTTTTCTACTTCCCACTTACTCCCCCCGCGTCTTCTCTGTTCTCTCTCCCCGTCATCCTTTTCACTTTCTCCTCTGCTCTTACTCCCCTCCAATTCTTCCTCTACTCCTTCCCCTCCCCGGGACATAACATAGATCCCTGCAGCCCCGTTGGCGCAGGAGGCTCAACACCCATTAATGCCTATAAATATCCATGAGATATGGGAGGCGCAGGCCCCCCACCATAAACTTGAGTTACAGCACTGCCTCCTCCTCTTTTCAACATCTCGCACAAATATGTCCTTGCACTCTCCTATGCTTCCTGTTTTCTCCCCAACTCATTCTCTCCTTCTCTTCCCTTTTGCACTCTCTTGCTCCCTCCCTGTTCCGTTCTAGCTCACCTCCTTCGCTCGCTCCCTCTATTAGCCATTCATTCCCTCTATCTTGTTGTTCTGCTCTCTAGTCATCACATTTCATCTCATCCTCTTCTGTCACACTCCTCTTTCTTAGCCCTCCTCACCATTATCTCCCATTCTGCTCTTCTTTCGAGTTCATTGCTGTCTTCCTCCTCCTCCCTAACTCGCTGTATTGTAGCTATGATTGATCCATTGACCATCTAATTTGCGTTAGTGTGTTATCCACACGACCGTCGCCTCACTACTGTTCTTTAAGCGCTCTCATACCTTACCATGTTCGTCGCTGTATAAAGCTGTGAAATAATGAATATTAAAAATATATCCGATATAGATAATAGCCTGTTCAGCTTCATGTCTGAGCTACAGGCTCACATATTACTTGCTGGGAACCTCCACTGAGGCTGAGAGATGATCCAGATATTCGTCCTGGTTTTTACTGGAAGTAAATAAAAGCAACATTATTTGGAGGTAGCCTTTAGATTGCTGTGTTCACTTGAGACCAAGAATGCACTGAATGCACATGATACTAACTTCCATTGCTCTGCAGAACACCTAGCAGACCACTGCACTGGACTCCCACACTCATGCATACAGATTGGAAAAAACATCCTAAGCACATCCCGTCGCTTATCTCAATGCGATCTAAAACACTTGATTACTATAGTGTGATTCCCCTTAACTGATGCCCCAGAGAAGCTACAGTCCTCTTTCTTGATCTGTGTCTCAGTACTGATGTACGCCTCTCAACAGAGAACTCTTGTCCAGTTTGGTGTGTGAACAATTCAAAAGCGCGCTGCTTAAATCACTTTTCAAGAACTTAAATGTTTAAACTACAGACCTATCTCAAACCTGCTTTCCCCCCAGGCAAATTCCTCCTAACATCTTCAGCCATCTCGAACAGTCCCTTGGAACTCTCATTTAGTCTTCAAACTAGCCACTTTGGGATACATAATCTTAGTATCTGAAAGAGACACGTTAGTGACAGATTCCTTACCTTAGAATATCCCCAGGCGTCAGGCTGGATCCGGAAAGTTTTGCGTAGCAGTACCCTTGCGCGTCGGTAGGCGGCGTCGTGCGGCTCCGCGTCCGTCGTCGGCGTCGTGATCGCCGGGATGACGTCGCGGGCAGTACTTAGGCGCCGCCCTGCGCGCTGACGTCAGTTCTTCTTTTCCGCGCCAGCAAGCGCAGATCCGGGAAGAGCAGTGCCCTGGTCAATTTTTGACCATACTTTTTGGTGATTTTTTCACTGGTTTTTTTCAACTTTAAGGTGTCGTAGGGATGCCCGGCTTCAAGCGATGCGGCGCCTGTGCGCGGATGATGTCCGTCACCGACCCGCATTGGGAGTGTCTCTTCTGCCTCGGCCGAGGCCACGACACCGAGTCTTGTCCCGAATGCCAGGCCCTCAACCCGAAAGCTTTGCGAGAGCGGTCTCGAAAGCTCCTCGAGGCCCGGCATTCGGCTCCGCGGAAGCCCCGGTCGCGTGAGAGGTCCAGGGGTCGCTCGCGGAGTGCACACCGGTCGTCGACTTCTTCGTCCGGTAAGTCTAAGCACAAGAAGTCCAAGAAGCATCGTCGCTCTCGGACTTCGCCTCGCCGGTCTCGCGACTCGGCTGAGGCCCCTCCCGGCACCGTCCCCGCCCCCGTGGCCCCGGACTTGCCTGTGGAGTCGCCCCGTCATACCCGCCCTTCCCGGGTTCGGGGGCGGATCCGGCCAAGGTACAGGAGTTCCTGTCGGCCATGGCCCGCCTCTTCGGGCCTTCAGGCCCCTCCGGTGCGCCTTCGGGCCCCGCGGGCCCTGATGGGGTTGCTCCGGCGTCGCCGGCGGCTCCGGCCCCGGCGTCGCCCGAGCCTCCAGCCTCGATCCCGGCTTCGGCCCCGGCCTCGATCCCGGCTCCACAACCCCCATCGACGCCGGTCGACCTCACGACACCTCCGCCGGCGCCGATGTCTCCGGTGCCGTTCTCGACGCCGCCCTGGGCTCCGGGCGGCGTCGTCCCCAGTTCCTTCCGGCTCCGGACATGGACCCGGAGCGACGTCGCTCGACGCCGGCTCCGGCGCCCATGGGACCTTGGGTCCCAAATGTCCCTCCTCCTCCTTATTTTGAACCAGAGGAGGACCAGGAGGACTGGGAGGGGTCTGATGACCCTCTGACACGCAACTGTCAGTATGATGAGGACTGGACAGAGAGTCTAGGGGAGGCCAGTGGTCTGGATACTTCTCCTGACACTGGCATGCTGTCTCCTCCCGTGGCTACGGAGGAGGGGGCCAATTTTGGTACGGTGTTGCGTAGGGCTGCTGGGGCCTTACGTCTCCAGCTCCCTACTTTGACGGTCAAGACTAACATCTTGACAGAGGTGCTTCAGCCGGCAGCCTCCTCTGCGGAGACTGTGCTGCCGTTTAACGACGCCCTCACTGACGTTCTTTTGGGCGCCTGGTCCAAGCCCAACACAGGGGCTCCTGTGGATCGGAACGTGTCACGACGCCATCGCCCCGCTCCGGGCGACCCCTGTTTCTTTCTGTCCACCCCACTCCTGAGAGCTTGGTTGTCCAAGCCTCCGCTTCCCAAACCGCCTTCCCTACCGCTCCTCCGGATAGGGAATCCAAACGCCTAGATCAGTTTGGGAAGAAAGGTTTTTCTTCCTCCAGTGCTGGCTTGCGGTCCGTTAACACCGCTTGTCTTTTGGGCCGATATACCCACTCCCTGTGGGATTCGGTGGCGGATGTTTTGCCCCAGTGCCCTGAGGAGGTCCAGGCACTGCTTTCCCGCGCCATTGCGGAAGGAAGGGATGCGGCCAAATACACTATCCGTTGTGGCCTTGACACCGCCGACTCGCTGGGCAGGTCGATTGCAACGACGGTGGCGCTCCGGCGCCACGCCTGGCTGAGAACCACTGGTTTTTCAGGGGATGTCCAGAATACTCTCATGGACATGCCCTTTGATGGAGTCGGTCTTTTTGGGTCCAAAGCAGACCATGCGTTGGAGCGCTTTAAGGACTCACGGGCTACTGCAAAGTCCCTGGGCCTTTCTGCTACACGCCCTCCGCTGCCTTCTGCTTTTCGCCCCTATCGTGGCCACGGTAGGGCGCCCTTCACGTCAGCAGCCCAGCCACCGGCCCGCGCAGCAGGCGTCTTCGCGTGGCCGAGGACGTGGATTCCGCCGTGGCGGATCGGGCAACCAGCGTGCGGGTCAGGCCACCACCTCCAACCCGTCCGCGGCCTCCAAGCCCTCCTAGTCCCTCCTTTCAGGTGCACGGCACGCCAGTAGGGGGCAGGGTCCGCCATCACCTTCCCCACTGGCGCACCATCACCTCGGACAGGTGGGTCTTGGACATTGTCCGAAGGGGCTACTCCCTCCCCTTCGAGACCACCCCCAGCCATGCCACCTCAATTCCACCGCATGTCAGGGGATCACTTGGTGCTTCTACAGAAGGAAGTCACGGCCCTCTTGACCAAGAGGGCCATCGAGCATGTTCCGACCCCAGAAGTAGGGCGTGGTTGCTACTCCCACTACTTTCTGGTGCCCAAAAGGACAAGGAGGACATGCGTCCTATCTTGGACCTCCGGAACGTCAATCGCTTCCTCCGGAAGGAGAAGTTCAAGATGCTCACCCTAGCTCAGGTCTTGACTGCCCTCGACCCTGGAGACTGGTTGGTAGCGTTGGACTTGCAGGACGCGTATTTCCACATCCCCGTCCTGCCGGCCCACCGGCGTTACCTTCGGTTCACGGTAGGCCCCGAGCATTTTCAGTTCACCGTGCTCCCCTTTGGCCTTACCAGTGCCCCTCGGGTGTTCACGAAAGTGATGGCGGTGGTCGCAGCTCATCTGCGCCGGGCAGGGGTTTCAGTCTTCCCCTACCTCGACGACTGGCTGCTGAAGGCGGGCTCGTCCCAGGCAGTCGTCTCCCACCTCCAGACTACGGCCGAACTCCTGCACTCGCTGGGGTTCTCCATCAATGTGCCGAAGTCGCATCTAATTCCTTCTCCACAGCTCCTTTTCATCGGAGCAGTTCTGGACACGACGCAGTTTCGGGCCTATCCTCCCGAACGGCGAGTCCGGGATATTCAGGCTATGATTCCGATCTTTCGGCCTTTATCCTGGGTTTCGGTACGGATGACCCTGAGGCTGCTGGGCCTCATGGCCTCCTGCATCCTGCTGGTCAATCATGCCAGATGGCATATGCGGGCTCTGCAGTGGGACCTGAAGTTCCAGTGGGCGCAGCACCAGGGCAACCTGTCCGATCACGTCCAGATCTCGGAGGGGACTGCAAACCAGTTGCAGTGGTGGCTCTCGAACCGGCAATGGGTCATGGGCAGATCCCTCTCCCTTCCCCAGCCAGAGCATACAGTTGTGACGGACGCGTCCCTTCTGGGATGGGGCGGTCACATGGGAGAGGCGGAGATCAGAGGCCTCTGGTCTCCGGCGGAGTCCCGGCTCCATATCAACCTTCTGGAGCTCCGGGCGATCCGGCTTGCACTCAAGGCATTCCTTCCCTCTGTCAAAGGGAAGGTAGTGCAGGTGTTCACAGACAACACCACCGCCATGTGGTACTGCAACAAACAGGGCGGGGTGGGGTCTTGGACCCTTTGTCAGGAGGCTCTGCGCCTCTGGACATGGCTGGAACATCAGGGCATGTTCCTGATGGTTCAACACCTGGCAGGTTCTCTGAACGCCAGGGCGGACGAACTCAGCCGCAGGTGCATGATGGATCACGAATGGCGTCTTCACTCGGAAGTGGCGCAAGGACTCTTTCTACAGTGGGGAGAGCCTTGGTTAGATCTATTCGCCACCGAAGAGAACGCGCAATGTCATCAGTTCTGCGCGTTGGAATTTCCAAGGCGGCACTCGCTCGGCGACGCTTTCGTCGCGAGTGGAGTTGCGGTCTGTTGTACGCCTTTCCGCCTATACCACTTCTACCCAGAGTGTTGAAGAAGATTCGGCACGACCGGGCCCAAGTCATTCTTGTGGCTCCGGACTGGGCTCGAAGAGTTTGGTATCCCGAGCTACTCAATATGAGCATAGATCCCCCGATCCGTCTGCCTCTTCGGGAGGATCTTCTGTCGCAGCAGCAGGGGACGGTCCTCCACCCGAACCTGTCCAGTCTACACCTGCTTGCGTGGAGATTGAGCGGCGGCAGTTGATTCCTTTCGACTTGCCTCCCGAAGTTTGTGATGTGATTCTGGCAGCCAGGCGTCCCTCCACTAAGGTGGTATACGCCTGCAGGTGGAACAAATTTGTGGCATGGTGCACAGCAAAGGCTGTGGATCCCCTTTCTGCCCCTCTTTCTGAGGTCCTTCTGTTCCTTCTCTCTCTGGCCCAACAGGGTTCTGCCCTGGGTACCATCAAGGGTTATCTTTGTGCTCTCTCGGCCTTCCTCAGGCTCCCTGATCAGCCCTCCCTTTTCAAGTCCCCTGTTGTTAACAGGTTCTTAAAAGGCATTACTCACCTCTTCCCTCCTGTTCCGTTTGTAATGCCTCAGTGGGACTTGAACTTGGTTCTTACCTTTTTAATGTGCGCTCCCTTTGAGCCTCTGCATAACTGTCCTCTTCGTCTTCTGACTCTGAAGACAGCCTTTCTGGTGGCCATCACCTCCGCTCGGCGGGTGAGTGAGCTCCAGGCTCTATCTTGCAAACCTCCCTTTCTGTCTGTTCATCCAGACAAGGTTGTTCTTCGGACGCGTCCGTCCTTCTTGCCAAAGGTGGTTACTGCTTTCCACATTGGGCAGACCATCACTTTGCCCACCTTCTTTCCGCCTCCGCATCCTTCCAGAGAGGAAGAGAGGCTCCACCGTCTGGACCCAAAACGTGCGCTCTCTTTCTATATTGACCGCACAAAACACTTCCGGGTGGATGACCAGCTCTTTGTTGGCTACGTGGGCGCCAAAAACGCCGGGCGGTGCACAAGAGGACCATCTCCCGCTGGGTTACCTTGTGCATCAAGACCTGCTATTCTTTGGCTAAGAAGGAGCCTCCTGTTGGGCTGCGTGCCCATTCCACCAGGGCAACGGCTGCTACCACGGCCTTGGGCCGCGGTGTTCCGCTGCCGGTTATCTGTCAGGCAGCTACGTGGGCCTCGCTGCACACGTTTACAAAGCATTACTGCCTTGACAGTCAGGTCCGGAGGGACGGCTTCTTTGGCCGTTCTGTCCTCGTCTGATCTTTGTTCGCAGACCCACCACCGGGGTTGGTATTGCTGGGGTATCTATTCTAAGGTAAGGAATCTATCACTAACGTGTCTCTTTCAGATGCACAAGTTACTAACTTGTGTAACGATATATCTGTAAGAGACAGTAGTTAGTGATAGATTCCTTACCGCCCACCCATCCTCCCCGTTCTGCGAACTGATTTCTAGGGTTAAGGACCTCCCTTTCAGGGCCCTAGTATTTTTCAGACACCTGTGTCAGCTTCTTGCATGGCTCTGCGTTCCTGGCGCGGAAAGTCGTGTACAGAACTGACGTCAGCGCGCAGGGGCGGCGCCTAAGTACTGCCCGCGACGTCATCCCGGCGATCACGACGCCGACGACGGACGCGGAGCCGCACGACGCCGCCTACCGACGCGCAAGGGTACTGCTACGCAAAACTTTCCGGATCCAGCCTGACGCCTGGGGATATTCTAAGGTAAGGAATCTATCACTAACTACTGTCTCTTACAGATATATCGTTACACAAGTTAGTAACTTGTGCATTAATGTGTGCTGTCATGCATCTTGCCAAGAATAATAATGTTACGGCAATCCAGTCCCCTTCCTTTGACTGTCTAAATCTCTTCACTTTACTAGCAGGATCGAGAAACGTGGAATTGAGGACAACACCCTTGCCTGGGTGATCTATTTCCTGTTTGATAGCTTACAAACCATGTACCGGGCTTCTTAATACTCAGACACTCCAGATCACATGTGGAGTCTCATAAAGCTTGGCATAGTCCCATGGTGTCAATACATAAATCACCAGTAATTTCATTGATTCCCCTCCTGTGGCCTTACCTTCTTTAACTGTGCCGATTACTCATCAAATCATTTTCACTTGAAACAGACTGCCACTGACGCTCCAGATCGACTTCAGTACCTACCAGTAAAAGTCCTTTAAGTACTGATAAGATTGAAATACTCATATGTTGCAATCTGTCTGAAATCTTTATCTCAGTAACCTGGACAATCAGATTGGGCACCCGCTCCAAGCCAAAAAAACACCAAGAAAAAAACTAGGTGTAATAATGAACTCCAGGTGCTGAAAAGGTAACCCTCACCCAGCAGAGACACGCAAACACTACCCTATGAGCCATCATACCAAACCCGGACCGAAGTGTTTTAATTCTCTCCTTACCCCACTCACCAAGTGGACTGAAACCTTTTCAGCCAAGGTAACAAGAACACAACTTACTCCTAAACCTTCTGATTCAATGCTTTCAGTCTTGTACTACCCACCCCAAACCGACATCAAATCAGGTGACTGACAACTGATGGGTGATACTTCTATTCACACCCTGACCTCTTAGAGACTATTTGGCATAGCAAAAAAATGAACGCCCTCCGTCCTAAGGGCACCGTTTTTCAGAGATGCAAGTTGCCATCCGCATGACACGGACATAAGTAATTCACATCCAAGCACATTGGGCAGACGCAAACAGCCACTGAATGACTGCACAAAATCCAGCTAATAAACCCACTACCCATCGAGGACGAGTGACCGCTGCCGATGCCCAGTACACTGCAACCCGCCAGCCAAGAATGCCCACTGACATCATTTCTCACCCAACCCAAAACATCAGTCAGGATGGAACTGAGAATAGGAGGCACTGAAATCTCCCTCTTAATTCACAACCTACACACTGAGGAAGGTGTACCACAACAGAGTCCTAATATTCTGGTTGGACATCTGAACTCCTTGAAAACATCCTTTCTCCCAACCTATTCAATGTCAGCAGCCTGCTTGACGGGGTCCTTGGGGGCAAGGTCCTTGGAGCATGGGGACATGGAGACACCAGGGATGTAAGACAGAAGTAGACACTGGGACAGGGAGAGGAAGAGCGCCTGGACATGGACAGGCAACCCGTACTCCGAGAATACATCAACACAGAGGGGCGACGAGGAGAGTAGGGCAGGAAGGGACAACATGGGAAACACAGATATTGGAATATGGTAGCAAGTTTTTGGTGATAGGAAAGCACAGACCTGGACGAGACTGCGCAGACAGACACAGAGACACAATTGTGGAAACCTGGAGGTACATACATAACAAGTAGTACAGAGGCAGGGATGAACCAGCATTGTAAAGGGAAGACAGATACATGGATAGTGTGACACAGCAAGGGGGTAGGACAAATCAGACCTAGAAATATGAAGAAACAGGCAGGGAGATAGAACCGCCAGGAAATAGGAGATATAGACATGAGACAGAGACCGATATGGAGGTGAAGAGGTATGGGCTGAAGGAAGACACGTGGTGACAGGGAGACATGGTGGGACAGGAGGCACTGGGGACAGAGACCAATATCAAGAACGAAGACACAGTACAGGGACACACACCCCTACCACATGCATGAGAAGTACTGCACATTGAGACATGGATCACAGGGACAGGTAGATGCAGACATGCGTTTCGGATGGAATAGAAAATGGGGCAAGGAGACAAGGGCATTGAAACTGGGAGACAGAAGTAAGACACACACACTTTGTGGCTGGGCGAAACATGTGAGCAGGGCATGAAACAGGGAGACCTATATTCCAGAAAAAATTAAACTTGGACAGTGAGATACATCCAAGGGCTATTGAGACGAAAGTCCACTGCCCAGCTCGAAAAATCTGCGTATTGCTGTTCTGCCTCTGTTTTTCTACATAAACATGGTTTTCATCCATTGTACCCAAAAGCCATGCTCCATCTTTTTACTGTATTGGTCTTTGCGGGAGGGGCGGGGTGCTGGGGGGTCGAGGTTTTTTAATGGACACCCAAAGTGTGCTCCCTTTGTGAACAGGAGGCAGCCTCCATTTGTAGAGTTATATAACCTCATTAAACTATGAACATATATGCCCTCATTGAATGCATTTTCGAATCCTTTATTTTTATTTTACTTTAGCTTCCACTCGAACTCTGAAAATGGACAGAATGGAAGTGGCCGAGGACGAGAGAAGACATTTCGACCTTTCTGCAGGCAGCTACCACAGTACTGTGCTCTGGACGCTATTGGCTGGGTAAGGGGTGATATCATTTACACAGTACTCTATTTTTAGGTGGCTTGGAATTTTCCATTAAAATGCCTTCTGTGCCATTGATAGCGCCCTTCCATTCAGCACTGTTGCGTCAGGCTGCTTCTCATACTTAAAGCAAACAAAATACCAGTTTTGGAAGAGGAACAATTCCAGACACCTGAATAAAATTAAGGTTTCTCTCCTTTGCTTGAATTCTGGCCTGACAGAAAATAGTACCTCTTTCGACTTTTCTTCAAAATTACAGAATCAAGAGTTCTACACAGAAACAAAAAGAAAATATTGCTTGAACCCAAAAATCATAACTCGCTGAATTAAAATAGTCATAGTGTGCAGAGATATAGGCAAAAAGCATGCCCTGGATTTATTATAATACTTGAATTCATTAATGGCACCCTTTCAAGGAAATCCTTCTAAACCTGTAAACCTAATAACATACCTCTAAACACAGCTGACTGGTGGCATTTACCCATATGAGCATGTAAGTTAATTGCAAAAGGGAAAATAGTGTAGGATGGACAGCAGATACTGCTGGGTTTCATGTTCTGGTATACGTCTTTTGTCTAGGTCAGTGGGTGGACCTGCTCCTGTTGAGGAACATTTGATGCATAAACTGTTCTGTGAGTGCGTATTCTATTTGTTTCAGTCAGTAGGGTCTGTCTTATAGAACAGAGTATCTATGCAGAAAACCCATGCATGCATGTGGCGTGCCTGTCTGATGTGTGTAACCTTGTGCTAAGAGTAATGGGAATAAAAGCGTATTTTGAAGATACCCAACTGTATATGAACTCTTTAACCTGCATGCACTTTTTGTAATGCTGCAAATATAGTTGTTAGAAATAAAAATGTACCAAAGGAATGAAGGCACATCAAGTTTAATTGCAGTTGAATCAGTTCACCCTGTATCTTTCTCTCGCACCTATTTCTCACTCTGTTTTAGCCTAAATGTCCAATGCTGTTGGTTAGACAGATTAATGCTGGTTATCTTTTAGAGGTTACATTTTTAGGATCATGCACATGGCAGTAGGTAGAGATGATTTGGTCCTCCACCAATACAAGGTAGAAAGATCTAAGGACGCACCCTGATCTTCATTCTACGTGTGAATTTGGGGCAGTGTGGGACTTCTTTATCCTAACTCTTAACGCCTGCCACCACCTGGTCTGCCAAGAGTTTGACATTTGGGGCCTTTAAGCTGAACCTCTGTATGGAGCTGGCATTCACAATCCAAAATCCTATACTCAAAGCTCTGTTTAAAAATAGGCTGTCTAAAAAGTTCATAAGCATTTCTTAAATAAGGGCTCCAAAGAACAATTCATGAGAACCATAATATTATGTTGTGGGAAGACATCCTAATCCTACGCTCATTGCTGGAAATATGGACTATTGGGAGACAGGTATTTAAAACTTTGCACTCTTCTATGCCCGGCTTGTGCCATGGAATAACTGTCTGTCCATTGCCCTTGGATTGTGAGTAGTTATTTTAAGAAAAAGAGACTGCTGCCCTGATGCAAGTCATCCATAGATCTGTATTTCTGCATGAATGTAACTTATTTTGCATTATTTCATTGCATCCTGCCTAGACAAGTTTCGGCACACGCTGGGCTTCCAAGAGATGACTGGTTCCACCCATCAAACATTAACACCTGTGATACATTTAATTGCATAGCTGTCTGCCCCTAGAGGGGTTCTGGACCTTGTAGTTCCACAATTTTACAGATTCTCAGAGCTGACCCGCATGCGATTCTCCATGTCACTTTTAGTGGCAATATGGTACGGAACCACTTACTACCCAATCAGTTGTACTTTCCTGAAGACTAGCAGTGCTCACCTTTTACAAGGGTATATCGCACTTGGCACACAGCCCTCAGGTTGCAGTTAACCACAAAAGAACATCAAGAAAGAGACTGCTGCGCTCTTGCAAGTTGGTTGCACATTCTTCTGTTTATCACTGCCGGATAGCAGCTGGGAACAAACGGCAATAAAGGGCTTAGTAAGTACTCTTTAAATGCATTTGCCTTATAGAGACTTATACCTCGAGATCATTGATGAACTGAACCAGCTTTTTTGGCTTTCAGGAAATACAGTGAACATAGAAACATATTTATTCAGGATGCATAATTGGGGGCAAAATTGGTTTGCATTGATGGCAGTAATGCAAAGGTACATTTGTACCTTGCTTACCCTTTCGTGGACGGTAGTGTCTGCATTGCAGTTACCTTGTTGAAAAACTTGTATTATGCACTGAGCAATGCTGTAAGCTATGTATAGTTTACCGAAGTTCCCTGGACCTGATGGTGATGTAGCAATGGCGATGTTCACTTGTGCAAACCAGGCATGGGAGAGCTGCAGTAAACTGTGGATTTATTGGGAGCCTCTCTGCCTTACATGGATCAGCCGCTCTGTTTTGCTTGTTTTTATATAAAGACTAAAGCAGGGATTGCATTTTCTGATGTTACTTGCAGCAGGTAGCACGCAGTTTAGGATTCCAAAAAAACACATTTTTATTTCCAAACCACACATTTTTACGTCAGCTGAATTGATTGCTAAGTTCAAGCTGCTTGACTATATGCTTCTCAAGAAAATTTCATAACGCTTGTTGCGTGGGAAATGTGCCTTTGCATTCAGGGGCACATTCATACTGTAGGAATTCCAGATAGAGCTGAGCATGCAAGACAAAGCCAGACCTAAGCTGCAGTTTGCTTTCTAACTTGCAGAGGTGCCTGAGTTTCAACTGGCAGGTCTGTAACAGGGCTGTTAGCTCGATGGATTGTCTTAATCTTGCTGTGTCTATTTCTGACAGGGTGCAGTGGCAGCGGCTTTCCTTCACCTCTCCAAACAGATCACATCGCCAGACTCTACGCCAAACCCAGCTACAAAAGAGAGAAGTTTCTGGCCGGCGTGTTTGGATGGCTTGGTAGCATCTGTCCTTCGCTACCAGGCTCACTGTAAGTACAGATCTATTTGGGGGATATGAGATGAATGTGTGTGCGAGAGAATTTGCCATGCCACAGATGGTGTTTTTCCCCGGGTCTGGAAGCAAAGGACGTGGCGTAATTCTATTTCCCTCTTTTATGACTTTTCTGTGACTCTTGTGGACTAGTGATAATTCAGAAAAGAACCATCAGCCAGGTGGCTCCGATATGACCCATAAAATTTGACCCATTTCCTCACCCTTGGGGGAGCCAGAGGAGGAGAGAGGCGTGTCCTCTTAACTTTAGTGTAGAGACCTTTTGCTCACAGTGGCAATGCATGCCGTGGTTTTAAGCATTTATACCTCTTCTCGCCGTTCTTCAGGCAGAAATTATAAACCTTGTATCATGAGAACATGAATGCAGCGTACCCCATGTCAAACATCTCTAGGCACTTAAAGCCTCCTTCACTACCATTCCTACAACTTCACCTCATTCTTTCAGTAGTTTGTCACTTTTTCGTCTGTGAAAATACTGCACCAGTAAACTGGTGTAGTCTGACGGTGTTCCATATACTTTTTTTTTTAACGTCCTGAATGTTTTATAATGGACTGCAAATAGTTTCAAATGGCCGCGAGGCAAAAAAAACTGTTTACAGTCCCTGTGGAGTGCTGCTTAGAGCCTTATAATTCTGTACTCTTTTAAAACTTGAATGAGTGCTCCAAAAACTGTTAACATAAGAGCCGGCCCCGGCTCACCTACATTTCTGTTCTTTCAGCACCAAAGTGGTACATTTTGCCGAATGAAACTAGAAGGATCCATTTCGGGGAGCATCAGTCTGAGACTCCAGACAGGTCTTATGACCTGTCATCGGGACCTCCATCTCCTGGGGGATCAGCCGACACCGAGGCTCAAGACTCTGATCCTATTCCGTCTGAAGAAGGTAACCGGCTCTTGGACTGCCCTGTGCATTGTGTAGAGTGTCAAACAGTGGGATAATGGCGTGTCATGTTTTATGTTATGCAGCAAAGTGTTAATTCGGTCAGGGATAGAGCTGGTTTTGGAAGTGCACATTTTGAAGTTTAGTTGAAATTCCCTTCCATGATGACTGTTCCATTTTGATTTCGAGCTTCCCAAGTGTAAGAACTCGAGGGAGTCCGAGACGGGTGTCTGTCTCTCATTGTTAATCCATGCTTGAGGTAGTACATAGGGGTTCATTTTTGAAGTGGTTTCTGGAAGGGGAAGGTAAACCAAAGGGTCCGTAAATGTCATTCAGACATAGGTCTTTAGTGAGACCTTGTGTGTTTTTACCTTTTGGGGTGAAAATACATCACCATTGGAATGAGTACATTGAAGATGGGTCACACTTCCCACCTTCTTTATCTGAGACAGAAAGAAGGTTGTGATCTTTCCATGAGCAGCAGCTGTGAAACCCTCTGTGGATTATTATTTCATTCTCTGTAGACTAACTCATCAGTGGGATGTCGATTACAAAGAAGGAATCCAGGAAGGGCTTTCCTGACATGGGTTGATCCGTGAGAAAGCCCAAAGTAACTGTGTTCGTGCACTCTAGAGAGTGTATAGGGGACATAATAAAACTAATGTACAAGTTAATGTGGGGGGTCTGTAGGGGACATTCTAAAAGCGATGCAACAGTGTAATGTGATGTTAAATGCAAATTCATTACACAAGAACGTCTTTACATTGGATTAGTATAAACAAGCATTTGCAATGCAATCGGTCTTGCCTTTGGGACCTTATATGTATTTAGCTAAGAAGCACATTAGCCTGGGTGCTGAAACATCTACTGTTCTTTAACATGGAGGGAAAGTAAGCACCAAACTGGGGGGACGCTAGAGGGCGCAAAGCAAAATGGCCGCTCCGTAGAGCAGCTCCGCCGGCCGAGACACCAATCCGCCCATTATCCTGCTTACCTGGTGCCATCGACCCCTCATCTGCTGTGGCCGAGTGGCGGAGTGTGGGGGCCGGCGTTTGGCGTGCTGAGCCGTCCTGTTGGTGACGTGTGAGCTGGGAGAGGGGCCGGCAAACTTCTGGGCCTGCAGCACCAATATGGCGGTCCAGGGCAGGCCTTAGTCGCATTGTTGCGGTGAGTGCTGCGCTATTCCGGCCGTGGCCTGAATCCAGCGGGGGGGATTATCGTCGCCTGGCCGGTGCCGAGTGGGCTGCGCGGCTGTGCTGGCGAGAGCGGGTGCCCGGTAACGGTCGTCCTTGGCTGCCTGAACCGCGCCGTTCTCTTGCCCGGCCCCGCGTGTTGCTCCGGTCACGGGCTGGTTTGACGGCATCTCCCTTCCGCGGCTTGGTGCTTTGGTGCTGGTCGGTGGCGGCACGATCGCGGCGTACTGCCGTTTTTTGGGCTGGTGTGCTGGGCGCGCGTTGCGGTGTGTGCCTCCCCTGTTTCGCGGCCCTCCCCACTGCGTTATCTACTGGGACCCCTCTCCCGTATACCGCCTTGGCCCTCGCCCCTACAGATCTGGCAGCCTATCATCTGTATCCTGGAAGTGAGGCTTCCTGCTATGTCCAGCCCTGAGTGCGCTTGCAGCCTGTAGGGGAGGCTTGGGATGGAGAGCTCCGACTGGTGACTAGCTGTGCCTGATCGACCCTGCTGCCTACCTGGGGGCCCCCATACTCCCCTCCACTGGGCGGTGGTGCGCGGCGAGATCCGGCCTTGAGAAGCGCTGCCACATACTGTGGCAACTGTACTTGCCGGTGGCCAGAGGCTACTCCCTGCCCCATCCACCTGCGGACCCACGATAGGCTGTCGCCTTCATCTCCTGTTCAGTGCCCTTACCTATTCTGGACACAGGGTCTGCTGCGCGGAGGCACCTCTCCCCTGTGCTCCACGGCGGGTCTACTCTTCGCCTTTGTGCTGTCTGGTCTTGGACACTTCTGGGCCTGGGTATCGGATTATGTGCAGGCGCACTGCTCCTGCATGTTGGATGTCCCTGGTGGCGGCGATTGATTGCTGCGAAGACTACGCAATCGCTTGTGGGGCGCTTTGTGGCCCTGCTAATAGCCTTCTGTGCCATTGCTGTGTGTATCTCCCTGCTCTTCACGATTGCCCTCCCTGCCGCTGTCTGGCCACAACTGCGCAGCCTTTAGTGCTGGAGGCAAGCGCGCTCTCTGGAATTTGGCGCTTCTTGCACTGACCTGCTTCCCGCTCTGGGTGCGCCATAATGGGGAAATCTGAGCGCAGTCAACCGCGCCTCACCTTCGAGCCCCGCAGGTCCACCAAGACCTCTCAACAGGCCGCCTCGGACTCGGAACTAGATGCTCCTGGTGATCATTTGTCCAATATAGACAAGACTCTCCTCGCAGTTCAAACCAGTCTGCAGTCCATTGACAGGAAGATTGACAATCTGAATCTCCGCATGGATCATATGTCGCCGAAGCTGGATAAACACGCACTGCGTCTAGGAGAGGCAGAAACACGAATATCAGACGCGGAGGATGGCCTGCAGCAAGTGACCACGAAGACGACATCCAGGGAGAAGGTGCTGGCCGTAATACAAGCTCGCAACGAGGACTTGGAGGCCAGATCGAGGCGCAACAATGTGCGCCTTACTGGTCTGCCGGAATCCACTAATACGGGCCGCCTCGAGACCTACATTGAGAATCTACTTCGCAAAATATTCGGCGCTGAACATTTCTGTCAGGTGTTAATTGTTGAGCGGGCTCATAGATCTCTGGCTGCTCGCCCCCCTCCTGGCGCGCCACCACGCCCCATCATCGCCCGTCTGTTGAACTACCGGGACCGAGACACTATCCTCCGTATGGCTCGCGAGAAAGGCACTATCACCCATGAGGGTAACACTCTTGCTTTTTATCCTGACTTCACAGCAGCTGTACAGGAGACTCGAAGAGAATACCTGCCTGTTAAAAAACTTCTCATGTCGGCAAAGATCTCCTATGCCATGCTCTGCCCTGCGCGTCTGCGCATTGATGATAATGGGAAGCCTAGGATCTTCACCACTCCTAAATCTGCTATGGACTTTGCGAAGACTTTGACAAGGCGCAGCCGCTCCCCCACTGCGGCGGCGGGAGATGCTACTGGGTCCACTGGAGAAATAGCAGATGAATGAGGACATTGTCACGATACGTGAGTTGCGGACTGGTGTTCACCCCCCCCCCCTGCTGTGCTTTGATTTGTTTTGATGGTACCCCTGCTACTATGCTGTTGTGGGACTGGACGGGCGGGCTCTAGAGCACTCATAGGGACTTGACCTGTACCATTGTTAACGCCTTGCTTACTACAGACTTGAATGTTACCAAGTGGGTTATCTGTTTAATACTATTGACATATTGTGTGATACTAGCCAGGTAACACCATCGCTCTTGCTCGGCCACCTCCCATTCCATCGGGAGGGGTATTGTGTTCCTGCGCTCCCCCATGGGTGTTCCCCTTTACTGTTTTCTCCCTTGGACTTGTATTCGAGGGTCAAATTGGGAGGTTCGGGATGGCTTTGGCATGTTGGGGTCGCTGAAGTGGGTGGGGGATGATGGGGGGGGGGTTGGGGGAGTTCAGAGGGTTTGGTTTCGTGGCTACCTTTATTGCTAATATTGTGATTACTGCAAATGTACCTTCATACATTATCGTGTTTTCATGCTCATGGTATGTTATGTTTCTACATCACATCCTGCTCACACTGTAGTTAATTGTCTCACCTGGAATGTACGGGGGCTCAATTCTCCAAAGAAAATTCGTCAGGTTCTGGCGTTCTTAGATCGACTTGAGGTCGCAATTGCCCTATTTCAGGAGACGCATCTCACACCGCAATCAGACGGGCGGGTTGGGTCACAGTGGGCTGGCTATCGCTTAGCATCCTCCTATCCGCGAGGTGTCCTCACGTTAGTCAAGAAGCACCTTCCTTTCATCATGCTCAAAACCTGTATCGATGACGCCGGGCGGTACGCCATAGTGCATGGGAAATTAGCGGGCACTTTAATCACCATAGTGAACACATATGGCCCAAATATAGACGACCCGGGTTTTTTTGAGCGCATCATCTCCACATTGCGCGTTTGGCCAGAGGCTGTGATACTGTGGGGGGGTGATCTCAACACACATTTAGATCCTACCCCGGGACAAGGCGAGTGGCAGAGGTGGTCAATCACATAGGGCGGCCCAGGTTATAAATGAAGGAATGTCTGAGCTGGGTCTAATAGACGTCTGGCGACAGCGAAATTTGGAGGCGCGAGAGGGCACACATATTTCCACAGCGCACAATAGCTGGTCTCGGCTAGACTACTGGCTCCTGAGCGAGACAGCAGGAGGCTGGGTAACCAGTACAGCAGGGTTGCCTCGCACACTTTCTGATCACAGCCCAGTTTACATGACACTACACCTCCCCTGCGCCGCGCGCCATGCATTCACATGGCGCCTCCGCCCAGAGGCTCTCCTTGACCCTCTTTATGCCACCACCATTCGCGATGCCATTACGCAATATTTTACTTAAAACAAGGGCTCGGTGGAGAATGCGCTGACCCTCTGAGAGGCCTTTAAGGCCACTATCCGGGGCACGTGCATCAGCACTTCCGCTGGTATCCTACAGGACTTGCGGGGACAGCTCAGTAAACTTGAGAACACGTTACATGATCTTGAACGGGATTATGAGGTCTCGCCTTGCGCCCAGACATTGGCGTCGATCAAAGAGGTCACACTGGAATACACTGAACTAGCTGAGAGGGAGGTCAAATATATTTCTCGGCGGCATGTTGCCCGCGCGTATGGAGAGGGTGGTCGGCCGGGGCGGCATCTGGCTCGCAAGATCAGAGATCGCATGACCCAACACACTATTTCCAAGATTACTGATACCACTGGCCATGACCACTACACTACCCCGGAGATTTTATAACAGTTTAGAACCACATACGAATCACTATACACTACGCAGGGAGTAGCTGACAGTGATGACATGGATGCATATTTCGCCGACATTGCCATCGCCTGATTGTCGGATGGACAGAGGGAGTTTCTCTGTCGGCCAATTACGGAAGAGGAAGTGCGCGCAGCCATTAAGTCTCTCCCAAACAACAAAGCCCCGGGCCCAGATGGCTTCCCTTGCGAATTCTACAAAGAGTACGCAGAGGAGCTAACTCCCCCATACTAGAAATGTACGCTGAGGCCTATGACTCTGGCGAATTGCCGCCCACATTACGGGAAGCTCTGATCATTACATTACTCAAGAAGGACAAACCACCTCACAGCTGTGACTCATACCGGCCACTCTCGCTTATAAATACAGATGCCAAGATACTGGCCAAAATATTGGCCACCAGGCTCCACCCGCTTATGCAAGGCTTGGTCCTTCCGGACCAGTCTGACTTCATTCCTACTCGTTCTACATCACACAACTTGCGTGCTCTCTTCGCTAATTTTCACATACTTGATCCCGGGCTGCAGGCAGCAGCTGTCATGCTTGACGCCACCAAGGCATTTGACTCTATAGAGTGGAGTTACTTGGTTTACATATTGCGTCGTATGGGCTTCCCATCTATGTTTATTCACTGGATAACCCTGCTGTACACCAATCCCACGGCGCGTGTTCGGGTGGAGGGTAGCACGTCAGACCCGATCTGCATTACCAGGGGGACGCGTCAGGGATGCCCCCTGTCGCCTCTTCTCTTTGCATTGACACTCGAACCTCTTGCCTGTATCATCATGCAGCGCCATCGGGCCGCGGCCCTCGGTTTTGCCCACCGCCCGGTCAGCATCTCCTTGTATGCGGATGACATGTTGCTTTTCATACGAGAACCCCACACTTTTCTGGCATCAGTACCGCGAGAATATATCCGCTTTGGTTTGTTCTCCGGTCTGCAGCTCAACTGGTCCAAATCGGTAATAGTACCACCTTACGGAATGCACCGTGCCTCACAAATTAGAATACCCACTTGAGTGGTCCGTGGACCCGGTGAAATACTTGGGGATATGGGTGCGCAGAGATCCTGACACGGTAATTCGTGAAAATTACGGCCCTGCGTGCGCCAAACTGGAGTGGCAGATGGACAGTTGGGTGAGGCTTCCATTGTCCCTGGCTGACCGTATCGCATTAATCAAAATGGTAGTGCTGCCACAATTTTTATATCTTTTTAGCAGCATACCGATTCCGCTCACTCAACATTTTTTTTAAACTGTGCGTTCTTTGCTCCTTAAGCTCGTCTGGGGGGGGGGGGGGAAACAGGCCCGGGTGGCCTGGAACACGCTCATCATGGACTACAAACACGGGGGCTTTAGCGTACCGGACTTATATTTGTATTATCTATGCGCTCACGCACAATATGCGCACTATTGGGTTGGCGCGCATGAATTCATCCCGCACGTAGCGATAGAGGACGGAGACGCCCACCCTGTCCCCTTAGGATCCAAGCTGACACACTTTAAGAGACAGACCCCCCGCACAGAAATCAACACAGTTGATGCCACTATAAGGGCCTGGCAGGCACTAGGCCGCATGGCCGGGAAACTACCTTTTGTACTCCCCTCTCCTGCCTATTGCGTTCCACTCGGATTTGTCTGTGACACATGAGACGGGAGCCATGCGCGCCTTCCATCAGGTAGGAATAGTTAAAATGCAAGACTTGTTTCCGGAGGGCGTTTTTTTATCAGATAATGATCTCAGTTACATACAGAATAAAACGTCACTATTCACGTTCCTCTTCCACAGATTAAAGAAAGCTATACAAACCCACTATCACACCTTCCCTGCGGAACCTGTACCATTACAAACACTCCACACCCTGCTTACTAGTCCAACGCGACGCAATCTTCTCACTAAGCTATATCGCGCTGCTAGAGAGGAGAGGCCGCAGCCCCACAACCGCAGCTTAGAGACATGGAATGCTAGTCTGGACCCGCCTTTGACACTACAAGACTGGGAATACTGTTGCCAGCTCACGGGGGCCCTAACCTCGAATGGTAATCTCCGCATAATACATTTCAAGTATCTACATCAAGTGTACTATACTCCAAGTAGGTTATTCAAATATGGGCTCCGGGACAACGACCTATGTAAGCGATGTGGAGCGGCAGACGCCGACTTTTGGCACTTGTCCTGGGAGTGTCACAGAGTTGAACAGTTTTGGGTGGGGGTGATCCGAACATTATCCAAAATAGTTGATCTAGAATTGCAATGTTTACCACATGTCTGCTGGCTGGGATTGGTGCCTTCTGTGAAAGGGGTCACAGGTAAACTGGTGAAAGTGGCCTTACTAATGGCCAAAAGGCGGGTGGCAATGACGTGGGAGAGCGCAGCTGCGCCAACGACTGCGCGATGGCTTCAAGACTTGGCGAGTTGCCGGGACCGGTTAATACTATATGCAGAGGAACTCCCTTCCTCCTCTAGACCTAACGATATATGGGAACCACTATTGCAATACTTACGGACAGTGATGCTGATGCAAGATGAGCCCCCAGATGATACCGAACGTTAACTGTATGATATATGTTATAGCAACAATGATACCCTATTGTACCTTGCAGAATATTATCACATGACACTTACCTGATATGTATGCCTTTTGCCACAAGTTGTTGCATTGTTTATTTGACTTATGTATACTCACTCATGCTATTATTGTATGCTGCATACGCTCATCTAAAACCTCAATAAACAAAAATAAAAAAATAAATAAAAAAAGTAAGCACCAAACTGCGTGACAAGCTAGGTATGGGAACACATGGAGAGAAATATTGCCTTTCAGCTGGAAATGGTATAGTCCAAAGCTCTGTTTTTAATATAAAATCAGGGCCTTCGGTGGTCATATCACTGAAAATTCAAGATTTGAAAAAAATATTATTGTCTACGGGTGCTCGTGGAAGATAGTTTCTATGGACTGGAATCTAGAGAATGCTAAAGTGATTCTGGTATATTACTGACCTCTGCTGATCGTTTTCTATCAAGAAAGTTAAATAGAGGCAGTTGTCAGAAAAATTAAAAAAGAAAGTCCCTCAGCAGAAAGCAATTCTGGTATTTTACTGACCTCTACTGGTTGTTTTCTATTAAGACAGTTAAATAGAAGCAGTTGAACAAGCAGAAAGCAATTCTGGTATTTTACTGATCTCTACTAGTCGTTTTCTATCAAAGCAGTTAAATAGAGGCAGTTGACAAGAAAAAAAAGTCCCTAAGCGGAGGAAGACAAGTCCTAGGGCTGATCTCCAGAGCCCACAAAGTACATACACATATAAGTATATACTAAAGTATATACAAGAGGTCTCGAATGCTCGACCTAAAAAGCAGTCATTCTGATTGCCATGAGAAACACATTTCACTTCGAAACTGCAAAAGGGGGACGTGGTGTAGGGGCAAAATAGCACAACGAGCAAAAAATCAAAAAGTAAAGTGACTGTTTATGCAAAAAGAATAAGAAAAAACGGTGATTTAAAAAAAATGAAATGGCACAAGCGGGAAGAGTGAGGATGGAAAAAGTGTCCAGTGGTAAACCCCCCTCAGGAAAGATGAAAAACAAATGATGCACACAAATAATGAATTGTTGAAACAGTAACACTCATAATGAAAACATGTAGAAGCAATAATCTTAGCAGAATATTTTAAGTGTACAGAATAGGTATTCAGTGCACCTTGTGTTTAAATGAGAATTAAGCTGACCACCATTTGGGGGTTTAGTACACTGAAGGAGGGACAGCAATGGATGGGCAAGCTCTATATAAGCTGTAGTTAGTTATGTAGTTATGGTTTTTTTTCTATTTGTGAACAAGTGATCAGACAGCCCGGCTATTTTGTTCTTTTTCAGAAGGATTGGACTTTACCAGTCGCAGCACCTCCAATAGTTGGTCCGAATCGGAAGACACTGGGAGTAGGCAGCCCTGTGAGGTGTGTTTTGGTAAAACAAAACTGTGAGGTGTGTGGCTAATGCATATATATAGAGTAGATAAACCTCTCTCTCTCTTTCGGGGTCCGTGTATTCGGATAAAACGAGACTGAGGTTCATGTGATTTTCTTGTTGCTTGATGGCTCAAGACAGAAGTGTGTTTGTGTGTGTAAAACTGGGGTATATGTGGTCAACGTTAAAATGAATGTGCATGTCATCAATGTGAGGGTTCGGTGCTCGCCTGAAAAGTGATAAAGTAAAACACTGGCACCCTCTGGGGAAGTGTAAGCCTCATCTTCCTTGGCGGGTTTCAAAAGCCATCAAAAGATTGGTTTCATATGGAGTCGAATCACATTTATTTGCTATAAAATATCTTGCCGTTTATATGAGATATAAATTAGAACGCATTGTATCACAATAAAGGTGCTCCAACAAAAATGACGCAGTGAAGGTGAATGAGTGCACTACAGTGCGCAGGTGCAATATACAAAACATGTATAAAACTAGGGGCTGACAAGAATACAAGTTTCAACAACACCACTCTGAATCAGAGTATGGTGTACTACATTGTGGGAAGCTGGCTCTCTATATAGTGTACCAAAATGAGGTGCACTGTGAAGAGAGTTCAGGTATCCCTTATTAGTGTACAGGGGCTTGCTTTAACAATCCCACGGTGCTCTATTTCTGGTAGTGTGGTCGAGCAGCCTTAGGCTTATCAGAGGGGAATGTTAGGCATTCTTTGCACACACAGAGTCAATAAATGAGACACACTCAATAAGGAAATCCAACACCAATTGAAAAAAATAGTATAGATTTTTATATTAATTTAGACACCAAGATCTATGAGATTCGGTAGTACTTTTCGAGTTATTGATTTTCAGAAACCCAGAAAATACAGCTGTCTGATTTGAGGTATAAGCTTCGAGCGCTGTAGTGTTATCCTATGGGAGAAACGTACACTGCATAGGGGTACTTGCAATCGAGAAACAGGGTTGTTCTTCTGGACTCACTATAAGAAGGAGCTAAGGCCCTTAGAACCACCAGCAATTTTGGTTTACCTGCCCTGGTGTGTCTGGGTGCAGAGGTGCTGGTCGCAAGGGTAGCCTTTAACGCTACTGCTGAAGATTATGGAGAAAACCTGTAACAGGGAAATGCTGCAAGTGGGGAGTTGGGGACAAGTCCATCGGAACCCAAAGGGGGGGTGGGGGAGCTTGGTTCTTGAGGGTCTCTGTGGCAAGGATGCACCGTCAGTAGGCTCGGGCTGTGGGGCTGAGGTACAGAGGTGTTTTGTCCGGCGGGTCGCTTGCGTTGGAGGCTGTCACTTCTTAGGTCGACCTGGAGATGGGGACAGAACAGGACAGCAGCGCCACTCTTGGTGATGCTGACGTTCCTCATCGGTAGGTCAGTCTTGGTGTCCGGGCTGGACTCTGAACAAGCCTTGGCTGCTGCAAGGGGTCCGGTACCCCGGGTATTGGTGCAGGGCGGCTCCTGGGGGACCTGGTGTTGCCAAACTAAGTGGGGAGACAGATCTGACCTCATGGAGCATGGTGACCACCTCTTGGGTGGCTGCTAAGTCGATGGACCCGGTGGTCAGCAGATCGATTAATCTGACATTGCGGTCGGTGCCCGCAGGCTGCAGGGAAGTGGCTCCTCCACCTCAAGGGAGATGCTGACTGGTTGGCGGACTGCTTGCAGCCCTCCGAGGCTTTTAGAGGGTCCACAGCTCCAGGACAAGTTGGGTATTTGCAATTGTCGAGACAGAAGCAGGCAGGCATGGTTTAGCACCAAGTCCATAGCTAGTCCACAGTTCTAGCGTTGTTCGGCTTTTCTTCTTTATTCAGGTGAATCAGAGTTTCTGGTGTCAGGGGGCATCTAAATACTGAGTTTAGGGGTGTTAAGGGGAGTGAGTGGAGTAGCAAATGGGCTACTGTTAGAAATGGGGGTCTCTAGTTGGCAAGGGCTTGCACCTTTGACCAAGTAGGGACCCTTCTTCCTAGTCAGGATAAGGGAGTTACACTCCTAAAATAACCCCTGCTCACCCCCTTGGTAGCTTGGCACGAGCAGTCGGGCTTATTCTAGAGGCAGTGTGTAAAGCATTTGCACAAAACCAACAGTAATACAATGTAAGCACTACAAACGGACACCACACCAGTTTAGAAAAATATCCAATATTTTTATATACTTAAAACAAGACCAATACGATAAAAATCCACAGTACAGTACTTTAAAAAATCTTCAGTTATCCCAGTGTCCTTAAAAACAGTTCCTTGATGTCGATAGCTCCATCCGGGGCTATCACGGCGTCGTGAACAAACAAATCCAAACAGTTCTGGCTGACCACGGCGTCGCGGGTCAGCTACGGTGTCGGGAAGACACGCAAACAGTACCTTTCAGAAATGCAGGGCGTCGATGACCTCGCAGTGAGCTTCCGAACACACGGCGTCCGCAGGCGTCGGTTCCGGAGGTCGGTGCAGGCGTCGTCGGGGCCCTCGAAGTCACACGCGTTGCAGATCGATCTCCTCTCTGTTGAAGTCAGGAGTGCTGGCGTCGGCCAGCGTCGGGTGCTGCGGTGCGAAGTGCGGTGCCCTCAGGTCGCGGTGCGAGCAGCGGCTCGGTGGCGGCGTCGGATGGCGGCGTCGGTGAGACCAGGGTCGCGGTGTGAGATGAAGGCGGTGCTCGTCACGGTGCTGGCAGGTCACGGTGCAGCAGCGGCGGCGTCGTAGCTGCAGCGCTGTCATCGGCTGACGAACTGGAGTCGATGGCACCGGCGTCGGTGGGCCAAGGCTGCGGTGTGGGATGAGGGCGGTGCGTCGTGTAACTTACTAGCGGTGCCCCCGAACCACGGTGCAAGCAGCGGCGTCGAGTCCGGCGTGGAGCGGCGTCGTCGGGGATACCACGGCGTCGTCGTGAAGCGAGGCGGTGCGGAGTGCGGTGCCCACAGGTCGCGGTGCGAGCAGCGGCTCGGTGGCAGCGTCAGCAGGCGTCGTCGGTGAGACCAGGGTCGCGTTGCGGCGGGGCCCTCTGCGGTGCCTTCAGGACACGGAGTCGGCAGCGGCGTCGTAGACGGCGTTGGGCTTGAAGTCTTTGCTGTTCCTGAGACTTCTTGAACAGGGGGCAAGCTCTACCTCAAGCCCTTGGAGACACTCATAAAGTAGATTGCAGAAAGTTCAGTTCAGTCCAGTCCTTTCACTGCCCAAGACAGAAGCAGCCACTGCAGGCCCACACAGCAAAGCACACAGCAAAGTGGTAGTTCCTCCTCACAGCTTCTCCAGCTCTTCTTCTTGGCAGTCTTCTTGATCCAAAAGAGTTCTAAAGTTCTGGGGTTTGGGACCCCTTTTTATCCTCAATTTCTCTTTGTTCTCTGAAGGCAGAGAGGCCTTTGCCTAGTCCAAACCAGTTCTGGTCAGTCCTGGAGCACTTTGTTGACAAGTCTCCTTCTTTCCTTTTGCAGTGTAGGCCAGGGACATCAGACACACCACAGGAGGTGGAGCCAGCATTGTGGAGGGAAGGCACAGCCCTATTCAGGTCCCAGGTGCAACTCCTCCCACCCATCTACATGTAGATCTTGCTATTCAGCCCTGTGCTGACTCACCCTGTCTCCTGGAATCCCCCAGCCCCTGTCACTCACACTCCAGACAAGGAATCCACAACCTAGCAGAGGCAGGCTTGGATGGTTAGACAAGAAAATACCCACTTTCTAAAAGTGGTATTTTCAAACACAGAATGTTAAAACCAACTTTACTAAAAGATGCATTTTATCATTCTGAGTCCAGGCATACTAAACTCGAATTTCTACCATGTTCCCTGGGTCAGTTAGGATCATAGGATGTAATAATCAAAACTGCCCATTCTGGCCTATGGGGAACAGGTAGCCTTGCAATAGTGAAAAACGAAATAGGCTGTATTTCACTATCAGGACATGCCACACACACCAGGGCATGTCCTACCTTTCACATACAATGCACCCTGCCCACAGGGGTACCTTGGGCCTACCTTGGGGGTGACTAACATGTAGAA
The DNA here is from genome assembly GCA_963921515.1 of Calotriton arnoldi. NCBI lineage: Eukaryota > Metazoa > Chordata > Amphibia > Caudata > Salamandridae > Calotriton > Calotriton arnoldi. The sequence goes on from CAWUFW010003131.1 coordinate 810,996, forward strand.
AAGGGAAGGTTTAGGGACTGGCAAGTGTGTGCACATGCCAAGTCGACATGGCAGCCCCAGGCTGCGCACAGGCTCTGCAATGGCAGGCCAGAGTTACACTTTACGGGCTGTTTGCGTGGGTGGCACAATCCAGTGCTGCAGCCCACCAACAGCATTTGATTTATAGGCCCTGGCACTTGCAGTGCACTTTACTAGGGACTGACACATAAATCAAATAGGCCAATCATGGAAACACCAATCCATAACACATTTCCTACAGGAGCACTTGCACTTTCCCACTGGACAGCAGTGAGGAAAGTGCGCAGAATCATTACACCAGCAAAAACAGAGTCAAAACCAGGAGGTCAGAAAGCAAAAAGTCAGGGGAAACACGCCAAAAGATGCCAAGTCTAACAGCTACTAACTCTTAGGGTCACTACACCCCCTTTATGACTGCTTCCTGTGGGGAGTGGGCATAACCCTGTTCCAGAGTTCCTAATTCCATCAAAAACAAAATGGTGGAACCCATCTTTCGTGGAGCACATCAGGTAACCCACCTTAGGGGTGTGACTAGCCTGGTGGTGCAACACGCCTGCCCTGGTGGCAAATAGGTGTCTGGGAAGGGGTGTGCAACTCCCAGGTCAGGGGGAAGCCAGGGTCGCATATCAAAGGCAGCAGGGGCTTTGAAGCCCCTGACTTTGATATGCTAAATCACTAACCATCCTCCTGGGGGCGGTGTGTACACCTTCCTCTGGCACAGGAATTGTTTCTGGCGTCAGAGAGCGTGGGCTCTCACCTACAGGGGGCCAGAAACATGTCTGTGGTGGCGTTCGGACGAGACTAGTCAGCCAGCACACTAGATAGTGGTAGGTTTTTCAGGGGACACCTCTAAGGTGTCCTCTGGGTGCATGTCATAATAAATTGTGTACTGGCAACACTACAGATTTATTAGGACCAGGTGTTTGATAACAAACACCATAGGTTTCAGTGAGGCCATCATGTAGCTGGGGAACTCGTAATGACCAGTGCATATACTAAAGATGGGTTGCCTGTTCAATTGTACTATCTAGTACTTGGACTAGACAGCAAACGGGCATATCTGCTCATGCAGATATGCCCTCACATGTAATATAATGCACCCTGCCTTAGGGATACAAGGCCTGCTGTAGGGGTGACTTACATATATTCTAAGCAGCGACTTTGTCATGGCACACAGTGAGTGTGCCATGTCGTGTTTTCATTCATGGTTTGCACCATGACACACAGTCTGCAATGCCAGGCTGCATGCAATTTGCAGGGGGGTCCCTTGGGGTGGTATAATACAAGCTGCAGCACTTAGAGACCCTCTTTGGTACCCATACGATAGGTTCCAGGGGTACTAGGGACTTAACAGGGGGGAAAAAGTGTGTGCCAATTGTGTGACAATTAGACCATTTTATTTTGTTTTAGGGAAAAGGCACTGAGACCTGGTTAGCAGGGACCCAGTGCACATCAGTCGAAAAACATCAGTATCAGTGGGAAAATTTGGGGGTGACCCTGACAACAAGCATTTGCAATGCAATAGGTCTCGCATTTACGCGAGTTTGAGCTATTGGCATTGTAAATGACAATGGCTTTTAGTTTTGTTTTCGTATTTATGTTTTAATAACGAAAACAAAAATAAAAGGCATTGTTATTTGCAATGTCAATAGCTCAAACTCGCATAAATGCGAGACCTATTGCATTGCAAATGCTTGTTCAGGAAACAGGCGCGAAAGAAAAGAGCGGAAGTGAAAGCGGAGCGAGGCCAACAAAGGGAGGGGTAGGGTTCCTTAATGGAGCAAGGAGGGGATGGGGGGGGCTCTTCTTAGTGCTTAGTGAGGTGTGTCAACAGCAGCACTGTGTGTGGGGGAATGCAGCGTGTGCTCTAGTGAAGTGAATCCAAGCCCAGGGTTTGCATGTAAACAGCGGGCTGTTTGCGTGGGTGGCACAATCCAGTGCTGCAGCCCACCAACAGCATTTGATTTATAGGCCCTGGCACTTGCAGTGCACTTTACTAGGGACTGACACATAAATCAAATAGGCCAATCATGGAAACACCAATCCATAACACATTTCCTACAGGAGCACTTGCACTTTCCCACTGGACAGAAGTGAGGAAAGTGCGCAGAATCATTACACCAGCAACAACAGAGTCAAAACCAGGAGGTCAGAAAGCAAAAAGTCAGGGGAAACACGCCAAAAGATGCCAAGTCTAACACATGTCCCCTCCAGCTGAAAGTAGGTAGAACTACCCAACCCCATTGGAGTTCTCTTCACTAAGGCGGAAGAACCTGGACAGACCATCTGCGTTGGCGTGTTCTATTCCAGGGAGGTGTTCCACCGTAAAGTCCATTCCCTGAGGGAGATGGACCACCTCAGCAGTTTTGGATTCTCACCCCTCATTTGCATCAACCATCTGAGGAGCCTGTGGTCCGTCTGAACCCGGAAGTGAGTCCCAAACGGGTATGGTCTCAGCTTCTTCAGTGCCCAGACCACAGCAAAAGCTTCCCTTTCTATGGCACTCCACCTCTGTTCCCTGGGGAGTAGTCTCCTGCTAAGGAAGACTACAGGCTGATCCAGGCCCTCTTCGTTCAGTTGTGAGAGCACTGCTCCCACACCATGCTCTGAAGCGTCAGTCTGCACGACGAATTCTTTGGAGAAGTCAGGTGCCTTGAGCACGGGCGCCGTGCACATGGCTGCCTTCAGGGCATCAAAAGCTTTCTGGCAGGACTCAGTCCAGATCACTTTCCTGGGCTGCTTCTTCGAAGTCAGCTCTGTTAAGGGGACAACAATGGTGCCATAGCCCTTAACAAATCTCCTATAGTAGCCGGTGAGACCTAAGAAGGCTCCCACCTCTGTCTGGGTCTTGGGGGGCTCCCAAGCCAGAATGGTGTCAATCTTGGGTTGTAGGGGCGCCACCTGGCCGCTCCCTACCTGGTGTTCCAAGTACACCACAGAACCCTGCCCGATCTGGCACTTACTGGCCTTGATAGTGAGACCTGCACCTTGCAGAGCCCTCAACACTTTCTCAAGGTGCTGTAAATGTTCTTCCCAGCTGGAACTGAACACAGCAATGGCATCCAGGTAGGCGGCACTGAAATCCTCCAGTCCAGCCAACACCTGATTGACCAACCTCTGAAAGGTGGCAGGGGCATTCTTCAACCCAAAGGGCATCACCCGGAATTGGTAATGACCTTCTGGGGTTGAGAATGCTGATCTCTCCTTGGCCCCATCGGTTAAGGCAATCTGCCAGTACCCAGACGTTAAATCAAACGTGCTGAGGAACCGGGCAGCTCCCAACCGATCAATGAGCTCATCAGCTCTGGGGATGGGGTGCGCGTCAGTCCTGGTGACGGCATTGAGCCCACGGTAGTCCACACAAAACCGCAGTTCTGGAGTGGCACCGGGTGCAGCAGCCTTTGGGACCAAGACCACTGGGCTGGCCCAAGGACTGTTGGAGGGCTCAATCACCCCTAACGCCAACATCTTAGAGACCTCCTCCTTGATGCTGGCCCTGACCCGGTCAGTCAACCTGTAAATCTTGTGCTTGACAGGAGGGCTGTCACCAGTGTCCACGTCATGGGTACACCAGTGAGTAACACCGGGGGTCAGAGAGAACAGTGGGGCGAACTGTCCCAACAACTGGTGACAGTCCCCCTGCTGCTCCTGAGTCAGTGTAGGAGAGAGGATCACACCCTCCACTGACCCATCATGCTCCTTGGTAGACAGGAGGTCAGGGAGAGGCTCACTCTCCTCTTCCAACCCATCATCTGTCGCCAAGAGCATACTCACTTCGGACCTCTCGAAGTGGGGCTTGAGGCGGTTCACGTGAAGGACCCTCAAAGGGTTCCTTGGAGCCTGCAAATCCACCAGGTAGGTGACGTCACTTTGCGCTCCACCACCTCATATGGCCCAGTCCACTTGTCCTGCAAGGCACAAGGTTCCACTGGGGCCATGACCCACACTTTTTGCCCAGGTTGAAATTCGACCAGAGTGGCATGCTGGTCATACCATCTCTTCATTTCTTCCTGGCTTGCTTCTAGGTTCGCCTGAGCGAGTTTCCTGAAGCGGGCAGTTTGGTTTCTAAAGGCCAGCATGTAACTAAACACATCCTGGGGAGTTTTCCTGGGAGCTGCCTCCCAGCCTTCCTTTACCAAACTCAGAGGTCCTCTGACAGGGTGGCCATACAGGAGCTCAAAAGGGCTATACCCAAGAGACTTCTGAAGCACCTCCCTGTATGCAAAGAGTAGGCATGGCAAGAGGACGTCCCACTTACGCCTCATGGGTTCTGTTAGACCCTTGATCATGCCTTTCAAGGTCTGGTTGAATCTCTCCACCAGACCGTTTCCTTGTGGGTGGTAAGGCGTGGTGAACTTGTAGGTTACACCACACTCCTTCCACAGGGATGTCATATACTTGGATATGAAATTGGTCCCCCAGTCAGAAACCACCTCTCTGGGGAAGCCCACACGGGAAAAGATCCCCATTAACGCCCGGCCCACCACTGGCGCCGTCGTTGTCCTGAGAGGGATGGCCTCCAGGTACCGGGTGGCATGGTCCACCAAGACCAGGATGTACCTGTTGCCCATGGCTGTCTTGGGATCCAGTGGCCCCACAATATCCATCCCTACCCTTTCAAAGGGTGTTCCAACAACAGGAAAAGGTTGGAGAGGAGCTTTGACCTTCCTCCCACTCTTACCACTTGCCTGGCAAGTTTGGCAAGACCTACAGTTTGCATCTGACTGCCTTCGCATTTGGGGCCAAAAGAAGTGGGTGACAAGCCTGTCAAAGGTCTTGTCCTGCCCCAAATGTCCTGCCAAAGGCACGTCATGAGCCAGACCCAGTAGGAAGGTCATGAAGCGCTGGGGTACCACCAGCACACGGGCTGACCCAGGCTCAGCAACCTTAGGCTCACTGTATAGGAGACCATTCTCCCAGTAGATCAGATGTGACCCGGACTGATTACCAGCTGCCTGGTCTGCAGCCTGCCGCCGCAGACCCTCTAGAGTAGGGCACTCGTTCTGCTCCCTGCAGAACTCCTCCCTGGTGGGACCCCCTTCTTGCTGCCAATGGGTCAGCTCAGATGTCTCCCAGTTCGGCTACCTGCTCCCCTGTAGGCACCGGGGCGTCCCCCTCGAGGTCCGCCTCCTCCCGGTCCGTGGGAACTTCGGGGGCCGGTTTCCCGCGCCCCCTGCCCTTCCTCTTGGCAGGGACTTGTGCCATTGTTCCAGGCTCCAAGTCCTCTTGATCACCCTTTCTGGCTGCCATTGACCGAGTAGACACGCAAGCCCACTCTGGCAAAACAAGCATCTCCAAGTGAGACCTGAGCTCAACATCCTTCCATAAGGACTGCTCCAGGTCGTTACCTAGCAGACAATCTACAGGCATGGTAGGGCTCACAACCACCCTCAAGGGACCTGAGATCCCCCCCCCCATTCAAAGGGAACCTGCGCCACCATACACTGGTGCCAGAGTTGTCTACAGCAACTACTTGGTGGAATGCCCCTGGGACTACCTGCTTCTCAGAGACCAGGTGACACCGGACTGAGGTCACACTGGCTTCAGTATCTCTGAGAGCCTCTACCCTGTTCCCATTGATGGTCACCCAGGTGCTATATTTCTTTGTGTTAGGGGGCACCTGGTTTCCTGGGACCATCTCACTGTCCCCTAGTGAGACGAGGGTCATTTCTGCGGGATCCCCACCCTCCTGTGGGCACCCCTCCTCCCCAAACGCTACACTAGCCAACACTTTGGACTGTCCACCGGTGGGTGGCTGTGTCCCCTTTGGGCACTTGGGGTCCCCCTTAAAGTGACCCACCTGGTCACATGCATAACACTTGCGGGGGCCGGTCTCAACAGGCTTCCCTGTAGAGACCCCTTTCTTCTTATCACCGGGGGGCTGGGAACCTTTACCCTGGGTACTAGTTCGGGTCCCTTTAGAGAACTCCTGTGCTTTACCCTTGTCCCCCCCGCCTTTCTGCTGGGGACCCTGCCCACCTTTGGCTGAGTCTCCCCCAAACGCTTTCTTGTGGACCCTGGTACTCACCCAGCGGTCTGCCTCCATAGCAAGCTTCCTGGGGTCAGTTAGCTTACTATCAACTAGGTGCTGGCGCAGATCTGTAAAACATAGACTAGACAAGTGCTCCCATGCAATCAAATTGTAGAGCCCCTGAAAATCTGTTAATTACTGCCCTTCACCCAACCATCCAGCGACCTACAGAACATATCCACACATTCCAACCAAGTGTTGGCCTCAGACTTTTTACTGGACCTAAACTGATCCCTGTACTTCTCAGGAGTGAGCCCGTACCTAGTGAGGAGAGCGTCTTTCATGTCAGCATAGGTGAGGTCCTGCCCCTTACCCAAAGCTATCAGGGTATCCCTAGCTTCTTCTGGAAAGAGAGGCCACACCCCTGCCCCCCATTTCCTCTCATGGACCCCATTCATATGAATAGACGACTCGTACCCTTGAAACCACCTTTGTATGTCATCACCCTTTTTGTACTCTTTACCTACGTTCTTGGGGATGTGTACAATCCTGTCTGTGTGTGCTGAAGAATTGCTGCCACCATCTGAGCCGGTTCTACTTTTTAGCTCCAGCTCCTTAATCATTCTCTCATGATCTAGTATCATCGTCCTTTCCTCCATGGCTATTCTTTTTTCTTCCCTCTCACTTTCTATTCTGAGTTTCTCCAACTCAAACCTCCTTACTGTCCTCCAGCTCCTCTGGGGACAAGCTACTGCTGCCTGGCCTGGAGGGTTCCCCCCCTCCCAAAAGCACATCCACCCTAGGAACAGGCTCCTCCACCTCTCCATTGAGATCACCAGATTGCCCACTGGCATGTCTGGCTGCTACCCAGGCCCTCAGCGCCTTTTGTAGCTCATCCTTCCTGGTGAGGCCTCTGACCTGGACTTTCAGGTTCTTGCAAATCGATTTTAACTCCTTGACATTGTAGGCTTCCAATCGATCCTCCTCAAAGGCAATTTCTACTGATGCAATTGATGATACTATAGATTCAGGCATGTTGAAGTAGCAAGTTCAAACTAGCAAGATCAAAAATAGGCCAAAAAGAAAAAGAACCTGTAAGTGGTACGTAATGGTCTGCGATATGGTAGTAGTGCACACCAATCACTGCAAACATAAATCCTATCCTCACCGCTGACAACCAATGTTAGAAATGGGGGTCTCTAGTTGGCAAGGGCTTGCACCTTTGTCCAAGTAGGGACCCTTCTTCCTAGTCAGGATAAGGGAGTTACACTCCTAAAATAACCCCTGCTCACCCCCTTGGTAGCTTGGCACGAGCAGTCAGGCTTATTCTAGAGGCAGTGTGTAAAGCATTTGCACAAAACCAACAGTAATACAATGTAAGCACTACAAACGGACCCCACACCAGTTTAGAAAAATATCCAATATTTTTATATACTTAAAACAAGACCAATACGATAAAAATCCACAGTACAGTACTTTAAAAAATCTTCAGTTATCCCACGGTCCTTAAAAACAGTTCCTTGATGTCGATAGCTCCGTCCGGGGCTATCACGGCGTCGTGAATAAATAAACAAATCCAAACAGTTCTGGCTGACCGCGGCGTCGCGGGTCAGCTACGGTGTCGGGAAGACCCGCAAACAGTACCTTTCAGAAATGCAGGGCGTTGATGACCTCGCGGTGAGCTTCCGAACACACGGCGTCCGCAGGCGTCGGTTCCGGAGGTCGGTGCAGGCGTCGTCGGGCCCTCGAAGTCACACGCGTTGCAGATCGATCTCCTCTCTGTTGAAGTCAGGAGCGCTGGCGTCGGCCGGCGTCGGGTGCTGCGGTGCGAAGTGCAGCGGTGCGGCGTGCGGTGCCCTCAGGTCGCGGTGCGAGCAGCGGCTCGGTGGCGGCGTCGGTGAGACCAGGGTCGCGGTGTGAGATGAAGGCGGTGCTCGTCACGGTGCTGGCAGGTCACGGTGCAGCAGCGGCGTCGTCGTAGTTGCAGCGCTGTCGTCGGCTGACTAACTGGAGTCGATGGCACCGGCGTCGGTGGGCCAAGGCTGCGGTGTGGGATGAGGGCGGTGCGTTGTGTAACTTACGAGCGGTGCCCCCAGAACCACGGTGCAACAGCGGCGTAGAGCGGCGTCGTCGGGGATACCACGGCGTCGTCGTGAAGCGAGGCGGTGCAGAGTGCGGTGCCCACAGGTCGCGGTGCGAGCAGCGGCTCGGTGGCGGCGTCAGCAGGCGTCGTCGGTGAGACCAGGGTCGCGTTGCGGCGGGCCCTCTACGGTGCCTTCAGGACACGGAGTCGGCAGCGGCGTCGTAGACGGCGTTGGGCTTGAAGTCTTTGCTGTTCCTGAGACTTCTTGAACAGGGGGCAAGCTCTACCTCAAGCCCTTGGAGACGCTCATAAAGTAGATTGCAGAAAGTTCAGTCCAGTCCTTTCACTGCCCAAGGCAGAAGCAGCCACTGCAGGCCCACACAGCAAAGCACACAGCAAAGTGGTAGTTCCTCCTCACAGCTTCTCCAGCTCTTCTTCTTGGCAGTCTTCTTGATCCAAAAGAGTTCTAAAGTTCTGGGGTTTGGGTCCCCCTTTTATCCTCAATTTCTCTTTGTTCTCTGAAGGCAGAGAGGCCTTTGCCTAGTCCAAACCAGTTCTGGTCAGTCCTGGAGCACTTTGTTGACAAGTCTCCTTCTTTCCTTTTGCAGTGTAGGCCAGGGACATCAGACACACCACAGGAGGTGGAGCCAGCATTGTGGAGGGAAGGCACAGCCCTATTCAGGTCCCAGGCGCAACTCCTCCCACCCATCTACATGTAGATCTTGCTATTCAGCCCTGTGCTGACTCACCCTGTCTCCTGGAATCCCCCAGCCCCTGTCACTCACACTCCAGACAAGGAATACACAACCTAGCAGAGGCAGGCTTGGATAGTTAGACAAGAAAATACCCACTTTCTAAAAGTGGTATTTTCAAACACAGAATGTTAAAACCAACTTTACTAAAAGATGCATTTTATCATTCTGAGTCCAGGCATACTAAACTCGAATTTCTACCATGTTCCCTGGGTCAGTTAGGATCATAGGATGTAATAATCAAAACTGCCCATTCTGGCCTATGGGGAACAGGTAGCCTTGCAATAGTGAAAAACGAAATAGGCTGTATTTCACTATCAGGACATGCCACACACACCAGGGCATGTCCTACCTTTCACATACAATGCACCCTGCCCACAGGGGTACCTTGGGCCTACCTTAGGGGTGACTAACATGTAGAAAAGGGAAGGTTTAGGGACTGGCAAGTGTGTGCACTTGCCAAGTCGACATGGCAGCCCCAGGCTGCGCACAGGCTCTGCAATGGCAGGCCAGTGTTACACTTTACGGGCTGTTTGCGTGGGTGGCACAATCCAGTGCTGCAGCCCACCAACAGCATTTGATTTATAGGCCCTGGCACTTGCAGTACACTTTACTAGGGACTGACACATAAATCAAATAGGCCAATCATGGAAACACCAATCCATAACGCATTTCCTACAGGAGCACTTGCACTTTCCCACTGGACAGCAGTGAGGAAAGTGCGCAGAATCATTACACCAGCAAAAACAGAGTCAAAACCAGGAGGTCAGAAAGCAAAAAGTCAGGGGAAACACGCCAAAAGATGCCAAGTCTAACAGCTACTAACTCTTAGGGTCACTACACCCCTTTATGACTGCTTCCTGTGGGGAGTGGGCATAACCCTGTTCCAGAGTTCCTAATTCCATCAAAAACAAAATGGTGGAACCCATCTTTCGTGGAGCACATCAGGTAACCCACCTTAGGGGTGTGACTAGCCTGGTGGTGCAACACGCCTGCCCTGGTGGCAAATAGGTGTCTGGGAAGGGGTGTGCAACTCCCAGGTCAGGGGAAGCCAGGGTCGCATATCAAAGGCAGCAGGGGCTTTGAAGCCCCTGACTTTGATATGCTAAATCACTAACCATCCTCCTGGGGGCGGTGTGTACACCTTCCTCTGGCACAGGAATTGTTTCTGGCATCAGAGAGCGTGGGCTCTCACTTACAGGGGGTCAGAAACATGTCTGTGGTGGCGTTCGGACGAGACTAGTCAGCCAGCACACTAGATAGTGGTAGGTTTTTCAGGGGACACCTCTAAGGTGTCCTCTGGGTGCATGTCATAATAAATCGTGTACTGGCAACACTACAGATTTATTAGGACCAGGTGTTTGATAACAAACACCATAGGTTTCAGTGAGGCCATCATGTTGCTGGGGAACTCGTAATGACCAGTGCATATACTAAAGATGGGTTGCCTGTTCAATTGTACTATCTAGTACTTGGACTAGACAGCAAACGGGCATATCTGCTCATGCAGATATGCCCTCACATGTAATATAATGCACCCTGCCTTAGGGATACAAGGCCTGCTGTAGGGGTGACTTACATATATTCTAAGCAGCGACTTTGTCATGGCACACAGTGAGTGTGCCATGTCGTGTTTTCATTCATGGTTTGCACCATGACACACAGTCTGCAATGGCAGGCTGCATGCAATTTGCAGGGGGGTCCCTTGGGGTGGTATAATACAAGCTGCAGCACTTAGAGACCCTCTTTGGTACCCATACAATAGGTTACAGGGGTACTAGGGACTTAACAGGGGGGGAAAAGTGTGTGCCAATTGTGTGACAATTAGACCATTTTATTTTGTTTTAGGGAAAGGGCACTGAGACCTGGTTAGCAGGGACCCAGTGCACATCAGTCGAAAAACATCAGTATCAGTGGGAAAATTTGGGGGTGACCATGACAACAAGCATTTGCAATGCAATAGGTCTTGCATTTACGCGAGTTTGAGCTATTGGCATTGTAAATGACAATGGCTTTTAGTTTTGTTTTCGTATTTATGTTTTAATAACTAAAACAAAAATAAAAGGCATTGTTATTTGCAATGTCAATAGCTCAAACTCGCATAAATGCGAGACCTATTGCATTGCAAATGCTTGTTCAGGAAACAGGCGAGAAAGAAAAGAGCGGAAGTGAAAGCGGAGCGAGGCCAACAAAGGGAGGGGCAGGGCTCCTTAATGGAGCAGGGAGGGGATGGGGGGGGCTCTTCTTAGTGCTTGGTGAGGTGTGTCAACAGCAGCACTGTATGTGGGGGAATGCAGCGTGTGCTCTAGTGAAGTGAATCCAAGCACAGGGTTTGCATGTAAACAGCGCCTGTGATTAGCAACCAAAAAAAAAAACATGGACGGGCGGCCCGAAAGTGAAAGAGACCGTGCGCCCATCCCCCCAAGAATTCTGATAACCCCGTCCCTCCTCGCCAAATTCTTCAGTGCTCTGTTGAAATATTTGTAAATGTACAGTGTGGGAGTAAAGGGAAGCTAGGAGCGCGAGCCGGGCAAGTGCGTGCTTGTAACTGGTGTAGTGCTTAGTGAGGTGTGTGTCAACAGCAGCACTGTGTGTGTGTGTGTGGGGGAATGCAAGCGCCTAGAGGTCATTGAGCTTGCATTGCTGTTAACGCTGCATATGGAATGGCCTCTAGGCGCTTGTGTGAACAGGGTGCTGGTGAGGGGTCTCGCTCATGGTACTGTAAGCACTTGTATGATGATTGTGTGATGCTGATAAGTAATTATTAGCACTGCATACTGAATGGCCTCTAGGCGCCTGCATGAACAGGATGCTGGTGAGAAGTAGTGATTTATTTGCAGTGCAGTCTCAATGCACCGTAGGCATTTGTATGGTAAGCGTATGACGTTGAGAAGTACCGAATGATTAGCACTGCATTTCGAAAGGCCTCTTGGCGCTTGAGTGAAATGCGTGCTACGAGAGTCACCGATTTAATTAGCTCTGAAACGAAATGTCCTCTACGGGCAGGGGCAAATTGTGTGTTGGTAATAGGGAGAGAATTTTAATATTTTTACAGAGTTTTATATAGCTCGAACTTTACCCGAAGCACCAGCTGCACATTTATTTTTGTTGTTGTTGGGCACGGGGATTTGCCCAGAATCACAGGATGTTGAGCGTCCTTGCCGAGACTCGAAACCGGTTCCCCAGCTTCAAGTTCGACTGCTCTAGCCGTTAGGCCACATCCTCTCCCCTACCGGACTGCTTACCGGACAGAGATACTGAGTGACAGGCAAGCTGAAAGGCCTCTCGGAGCCTTTAAGAAGTCGGTAGTGGTGAGAGCTGCTCAGTTATCAGCAGTTCAAACAGAATGGCCTCTAGGCGCTTGTTTGGGGTGGGTGCTGTGAGATATATCAGATTGTTACCCAAATAATTTGAACATGCTTCCTCTACCACACAAGGATGATAGACTGAGGCCGAGAACATAACAGTAGCCAAGCCTGTGACCACGGGGTCAAACTCATGTCCCTGCACTGGGGCAGGAGTACGGCCGTCTGTCCGATCCAATGGAACGTGCTTGTGGAGCAGAGGTCTTCACTCTGCGTGAGTTGGAGGGGTGCCCCAGGGGCGTGAGGCTGTGGCAAAGAGGAGGGAACGGGCTGGTGGTAGGGTTGGGGGGAGGTCTAATGGCAGGGGCTTTCCCAGTCACTTAACACCCCTCTCTAAAAACCTAAACAATTGTAGAAATATACTGCGCGAAACGTCCTTTTAAATTGGACAACGTAACTTTGTGCAACGTCTGAAAAATTAAAGTATGCTAATGTGAGCAGATAAAGGCAACTGTCCGATTAAAATACTTGGATATAATACACTTGCATCCCTCACAATTCCTTTTTCAGGAAACAGGCGAGAAAGAAAAGAGCGGAAGTGAAAGCAGAGCGAGGCCAACAAAGGGAGGGGCAGGGCTCCTTAATGGAGCAGGGAGGGGATGGGGGGGGCTCTTCTTAGTGCTTAGTGAGGTGTGTCAACAGCAGCACTGTGTGTGGGGGAATGCAGCGTGTGCTCTAGTGAAGTGAATCCAAGCACAGGGTTTGCATGTAAACAGCGCCTGTGATTAGCAACAAAAAAACACAAGCGCGGCCGCGCGAGGAATGCAGCTGGCACCCGGCCACGCTGCTGCTCGCGCAACTTGCCGGCGAGGAGAGAGGCGCGCACAAGAGAGGAAAGCCAGATGGCGCCTGTGCGCGTAACTGCGCGCGTAACCGCAAGCTTTAGGCCACAAGCAAAAGCGTGTGGTCGGATTTCTAAAGCCCACTTACTAAATGTCTAGCCAGACCAGCGCATGCGCTGGCTCAGGCGAGACCTAAAAAGGGGCACTTTCCTACATACATCATAAGTAAAATCAGTCCTCTAGTACATTTGTCAATGTTTCGACCCTATAAAACTTGTGGTTTACTTTATTACTGATGTGCTCCGGTTCCCAGGGGGCTGCCCTTTTCGTTGATCACATCCCTGAAAGTGAAGCAGTGATGTGTATCTGTATTTCTGCATGTGTAGGCAATGCAGAATTGCACGTTCATTGTACCGAATACAGACTGCAATGCATAGGCAGTCTTTCCATTGTCTATGGTGCAGCACCCATTTTATTGGAGTGGCCAGTGAAGTGCTGTCAATAAATGGAAAGGGATGACCTTTGTGCTGCTCATTTTGGTAATGTACCTGTTTACATTTTTAAGAGCTGCACATGCTTTGATGTTTCCAATCCAAGGTTGCAAAGTGCATGTGGTCAACATGAGACCGTGTTGTTTATGCATGGGCAACATGAGATCTGGTGCATGAAGGCATGTGGGCAATTCTACACTGGGAGAGGTGTATGGGTCTGCGTCAAAGCACAGCACTGAGGTGCATATCCGTAGCCCATATATGCAAAGTGTGACTACAGTGCACCACTGTGAGGTCAAAATGGGCAACTCCCATAACTGTGAGACACATGGGAATTACTAGCCAAATGGGTGTGTCTGCAATGTGAAACTGAGGGGCAGGTGGGCATCTTGAAACTATGGTGCTTTGGGTAATGCCTGTCATTAAAACTTGGATTCCTGTTTTCTTTGATTTTTTTTTTTTTGACACAGGGAATTCTAGAAATGGAAATCTGCCTGCAGATTATCATATGATTCTCCGCCACCGTGTCTGATCTTTTCCTATGGGAAAGTGTACAGAAAATATTAAAGTTTATTATGCTTTTAAAATTTTAACAAATATTTTTATGTAAGATACATGTAAATTAGTTTTAAATATTTATCTTAAACCTAGAATTAATAAAATAAAATGTTACAGCAAATTAACACATCAAATTAAATGTGTACTAAATTCATTTAAATGTCAGTATTTTTTTAAATAATAATTTTTGAACACTCGTAAAAAATCCAAATCACTAACATTTTTATTCTATTTAATATGTAGTAAATACATTCTGTTAGCATTTGTCTAATTGAAGTTATTTGTAATTTTTCTTTTTTATTAAAAATCTAAATTTGTTTTTATATATTAACTTTTAAAATAATAAAATACTTATATATTTATATACAATGTTGTAACATAAAAAAAATATATAGTACATATTTTAAATGTCCATATAATTATTTTAACATTATTTTCTATGGAGTGATATTTTACTTCCCTGCCTCCATTCTTTTTCTATGGAAGTGGTTTACAGTACCTGTGAATGGCCGTATGTGGTGCTTGACTACTCCAAGGCGAGTTGGAATACTGTCACACCTGTTTGACACCTTTAGGGGTTGGTAACTTTAGAAGTGTAGTTTTGAATAGCAGTGGTCTTACTCTTTTGTGGGTGTGTATTTGTATTAGCATGTCATTCCCTAAACCCCTCCTTAAATTTTTCAAAATCCCTCACATTTAAGAGTAAATATTCCCCATTTCTGAGCCACTAGCCTTTGTTCCTCCCATATTTACTACTAATTGACACATTAACTACTAATTCACATACCTATGTATGCAGAGATCTCCACACTGAAAATATAGGAGAGGTCTCCATCTTTAAGCAGAGGGCTCTGTCTGTAAGTTTGTGAATAACTTTTTGTAGTGTGTGAGTAGTACTAATGAAATACTACGTTACGTACTGCAAAATGAAGTTTGTAAATAGGCCCCCATAAGTTTAATCACCAGGAGAATTATTTGAGTGTGTGTTAATGCTAAAGAGACCGTGGAAACTTGGAGCGCGTTTGAATCTCCCTGAGCAATCACTCAATAAGGTTAGCTTGGGATTTTCTCTCTTTTCGCAGGGAGAGAGCAGGCATGGAGTGTCACTGGAGGATGCCGCTTGCCAGCTTCAGGAGACCTCCCAGAACAGCACCTCTATAGTCCTCAACATCATTGGTAAGTTTAAATCAAGGGGGTGGCTGACCCTTAAATTGTCATTCTAGACGTGTTTGGGAAGACCTTCTCATTGGGGAGGAGGAGCGTGAGAAGAGGTGTCCCTGGCATAAAAAAATTACATAATAATTGCAGTGTATATCCTGAAAAACATTTGTCAGAGCTGTACAGAGCCCCAGGTGGGTGAACTGATGGGCTAGTATTCTTCCTTGCTAATTCACACATCATAGCCTCCAAATGTTCAGTGTCGTGTGTGTGACATTTCAATATTCTCTGTGACCTTAGGTGTGACACTCCGAGTAGTAGTTTGCTGTAGTAGAACAAAGCAGTTGTCTGTAAAGCAATTGGTTTACAAATTAATGCCCTTTATACTATATAATGGTCTTGAAACAGCCATAAAACATCTGCACATGCGGCGTGGCCAAAATGGAGTGAGCGGACGGGTCTCACTCGACCTCCGTCCTCGCTGGGCCTAAGCATTGACATTGCACCCTTTACCTACCTCACAGGCGGCTGGAGGCTTCCGCCCTACTCGAGGGCTTGGAACCGCTGCTGCGGGGCTCGGGGGTGGCTTTTCCCCGCCCGGCAGGGAGAGATTGAGAGCCGAGTCTCCCACTGGGTTGCGACGTATCGAGCAGAGAGGTGCGGAGGGCGTTGGTCGGCCTGAACGAGTCTGCGCCCATGCCCGAGCTGACGACACAGAGACTGCAAAAGGCGTCCTCCAACATGGCTCCCGCCTCTCGAGTGCCACGGTGAGGAGAAGGCCTAAACTGACGCCAAGTTGAACAGAGGAGGACTTTGGCCCCTAGCACCGTGGTCGTGTGGCTGGATCACCGGAGGGCCCGCGCGGCTTATCCAGAGCGCGCTTCCACGCCCGCGGCCTGGCGACAAACGCGGCCTGGACTGAGGAGAGCAACCTACTCTATTCCCTGCTGCTTGGGGCTGACTCGACTCTGGGCCCCGCCGAGCCTCCAGGGGCGCCTCACTGGCCTGGCGGCGGAGGACGGTTCTTCGAGGAGGCCTGGATTGCGGAGATACTGCGGCGAGTTGAGGTAGGCCGGGTGCGCGCACACCGCCCTGCACGCACGATGGCCCGGACTGTCGCCAAGGAGTCCCCGTGCTGAGGCATTTCCCCCGCTGGGTGTGATCCCCACCGGAGTTCTGTGCAGTGGTGGGAGGTTTATGGAAGTCAACGCTTTCGTGACAGCACTTTCCACTGCACTGCGGCCTGAACCGCTGGCCTGATCTTGCGTCTTCCTGGGACATTGGTTGCTGTGGCCCCCGGCGGGAGACCTGACCGCAGTGCTCCCCCACAGGCAGTGGCTGAGGCCTCGCCAAGAGATTTGGGGGTGGGTCTCGCCCCATACAGTCCCGCGGCCCTTGGGGGACTGGTGAGGCTTGAACCTGGAATCGCAGCCCAGCGAAGTGGAGAGAACTCTGATTGTGGCCCCAGCTCGCGCCTCCCTACATGGAGCTGCCCACTATTCTTTGTTGAAAGCAGCCTGGAGCCTACCTGATATTGCGACTCCCCTAGATTTAGCTCTTCCCCGGCCTAGCCCGTGGGATAGCCCTGATCACCTCAATGGTAATAAGGTGTGGCCCTGACTGGTGAAGCTAGCTCTTGGAGGTGCCGCGGGCGGGGTGATTTCTCAGGGCCCAGGTCCGCTTTTCGATTCGTGAACGCTATCTCTTCCACTCAGGGGAGGCCCTGTTCACTTTGCCCCTGCCTCAACAAGGGCGTTGGATATATACAGAGAGTTCTGCTGACTCGCCCCTTTGACAGCGGATACCACATAACCACGGGGCAACTGACTGGCCCAGATCATGACGTCGGCCAAAACAAAAAAGGAGCGCTCAGTGCAAGACCTTATGAAATCCACGGGGGACCCGCAGGGCTCTGGTCAAGTGAGCACTGGAGAGGGCGTTGATAGGGCGGTGACCCGCGACTTCCTGGAGTCCCTAGTCGCCTCGCAGCGAGAAGATATCCTGGCTGTAAAGACTGACCTACAAACGGACCTGAGAGAGGTACGGAGGGATATTGATGCGAGAGAGTGACAGCACTTGAGGAATCCACGCTGTCCAGAGACTAAGAAATCGCTGCACTCCAGCAAGAGGTCATTCAGCTGCAAGATCAACAGCTTGACCTTCAATCACACTCAGAGGTCCTGGAGAATAGGTCAAGAGGGAACAACGACCGTATTCGTTCAGTCCCCACTGGTGCAGAAAGACGACCTGGAGGGGTACGTCCAGGCTTTGTTTCAAATGGTCCTGGGCACTCCTGCGGAGAACAAAGTCAAAATAGACCGCTGTCACCGGGTTGGTCCCCCGACAATCTAATCGCCCCCTGCGCTGACATTTTGGTCTGTGTACACGATTTTAGGTTGAAAGAAGCGATCTTCAAGGCGGCACGCTCCAATCGAGCATTGCGATTCAGAGATCACTCTCCACAGCTTTTTCAGGACTTGGCTGCCAGTACTCTGCAGAAGCGGAAAGATTTCCGGCCTGTGACCAGTCATCTGCGCTCTGCCGGAATTGCCTACTCCTGGGGTCACCTGTTCCGCTTAATATTCTGATATGAAGGCAAGCTTCATCAGCTCTGCTCCCTGGAGGAGACCTGTAAGCTTCTGAACCTAGACCCCGACAGAACGGCCTCCCAGACCTCCTCCACTGGGGATGGGGCCCCACCTGACCGCCGACGAGGCTCACGGTCTGGTTCTAGGCTTGACCGTTTGCGCCCTGATCCTGCTACGATAGTTAAAGAGCGATCTGCAGTGATTCGATCTCTCTCCGGCGCCGAGGGGGGAAGCCTTGGACTCCACAGATGAGGTATTGCTGGATGGTTGTGGTGCACTGTATGATTGGGCCTGTTGGGGGCGGGGGCGATTGCCACGACGTCGAGGAATGTCTCTTGCCCTCTTGGTTGCCCCCGTATTCCCTGGCCCCCCCCTATGGGACGGACATTTACTGTATTTTATCTCTTATCTATTTTATTTGTGTTGTTGTTTTGTTTGGGTTGTTTATGGGCGGGTTGGGATCCCTCTCCGACGAGCCTCTTTGGTCATTTCCTCCAAATATTGTCATTTACTGTAATCGTGGCTAGATATCACACTCCTTTCTTTGTTGGTGTACAACAGAGCAATAGCCGAACCTGCACAGACCGGCTAACCCCATCATGTCTATGGAGACTAAATTAATCAGCCTCAATGTCCGCGGTCTTAATAACCCTATTAAGAGGATACTTTCTCTACTTGAGCAATCCGGGGGGGTATATGTCTTCTACAGGAGACTCACTTACTTTCAAAAGACACAAATAGAATGCAGGCTAGAGGGTTTCCATGCCAGTACTGGTCCTCCAGGAGGGGCAAGAAGGGCGGAGTGGCTATTCTGTTTTCCAAGCGTTTTAGGGGCACGGTGTTGGGTCCTGTGGCCGAGTTCAAGGCCCGTCTGCTAGCACTGCTGGTACAGATGGGTACATTTCACTATACATTGGCTTCAGTCTACTCCCCTAATGAACATCAAGAAGCTTTCTTGATGGAGGCCATCGCCAAGGTGCTTCACACACCTGACCTTGCGGTTGTGGTGGGTGGAGATTTGAATTTAGTGATGGACTCTGAGATGGATCGCTCTGGCCAGAGGTCTGGTGGGGCAGGAGTCTTGTCATCAGTGGGTCGGGAATAGCTTGAGGAATGTGGGTTGAGAGATGCGTGGCGCGCCTTACACCCTGGAGAACGTGATTATACCTTTTATTCTGCTGCACACAAATCTTATGCTCGCTTGGACCATTTTCTGGTCACCACCGCTGCCTGAGAACGTACCCGGGCCTCTTCTGTCGAGGCCCGCTCGCTCTCAGATCACGCGCATATCACCTTGACCATGCATACTTCCCCCCCCTCCCTCCCCCTTCCAACTTCGACCCCCCAGTGGCGTCTGAGAGATTCGATACTGTTGTCCCCGACAACTGTTAATTCACTACGGACCACTTTGCAGGACTATTTAACACTTAATGATGACGGCTCCACCGCCCTGACCTCGGTTTGGGAGGCATTGTAACTGGTGGCTCGGGGGCTCTGATTGCTAGAGCCGCACACGAGAATAAGGTAAGAAGGGCTAAGAGGGAGGAGCTTGAATTGAGAGTGAAGGAGCTAGAGGCAATTCACAAGCGCTCCGGTGCGCCCCGGATCTGGAGGCAACTTGTAAAAGAACGGCTCCACCTTTGCCGCCTTGATTTGGACAGGGCTGAACATGCCGTTATGCTCTTGAAGCACAAATATTTTGTAGGGAGGACGCATGCTGGTGCATTGCCTGCGCAGCAAGCAACATGCACAAGCAGTTTAAGTGGTTCAAGGGGCTCAGGGTGTGGAGGTTACTGAGGACCTTGGCATTGCTGACGCTTTTCAGGCCTATTACTCAGAATTATCCTCTGCTGATTCCTCGATCTCGTCAGATCCACATGCCTATGTAAACGCCGCAGCTGTCACCCCCCTCCCCGCTAGCGAGGCTAAAGATCTAGATGCGCCTATACGCATCGAGGAGGTGATTTTGGCAATTGCCTGATTGAAGCCCCTGAAGGCACCGGGACCCGACGGGTTTAGCGCAGCCTTTTCTAAGACTTTCTGCACTGAGTTAGCTCCCTTACTCACCCGCCTGTTTAATTTCTTTGCTGACACAGGTACGCTCACTGAAACGATGCTCCAAGCCTCGATCACTGTGATTCCCAAGCCCGGTAAGGACCCTACGCTCTGTAGCTTGTTTCGACTGATCTCGCTGCTAAATATTGATGCGAAGTTATTCACTAGCATTTTAGCCCAGCGTCTGAACCCTCTGATGCCCGGGCTAGTGGAGCTGGACCAGGCCGGATTTATCCCCGGTCGGCAATGCGGGGACAACACTAAAAGGATTTGTCATCTGATCGATAAGGTACAGCCGTCCCGGGAAGAGGCCTTGTTGTTAGCGAGAGACGCAGAGAAGGCCTTTGATTTGGGTGTACTGGCCTTATCTGTCCGCTACTCTAGAGCGATTCGGATTGGGCACACGCTTTCGGTGTGGTTTCGCAATCAGCAGAGGCACGAGGCAGGGCTGCCCCTTATCACTGTTGCTTTTTGCCCTTTACATGGAGCCTTTCGCATAGCAACTCCGGGACAACCCTAACGCTAAGGACATTCCGTTTGGCGTTGACCAGCACCTAATCAGTCTTTACGCCGATGACGTTATCTTTTCCATCGCCCACCCTTTGACCTTTCTTCTGGCTATCGTGGCAGACTTGCGGGCCTTTGGGCAGGCATCCGGTTTCAGGATCAATATGCAGAAGTCACAAATATTGAACTTGACTTCTACCCCGCATACTGTGGGATCTCTGCGCGCTCAGTTTGACTTTGATTGGGTCGCAGAGGAGCTAACATACCTTGGTCTAGTCCTCAATAACAGCCTGGCGAAAACCGCCGAAGCCAACTATTCCAAATTACATGCACGTATACGCAAGGATTTGACACCATGTCAGCGGCTCCCGTTGTCGTGGCTTGGCAGGCTCGCTGCTGTGAAGATGAATATCTTACCTAGGGCTTTATATATTTCCCAGACTCTTACGCTACTTTCAGGCTAAGAATCAATGTGCACCAGGACGGCATAGCATCATTAATAACAAGCATTAGACGCATTTCTTTTCAAATACCTCCTGGGTGTCCTGATTCTCTTCCTCTCTGATTTAGTTTCTCTCTCACACACAAACATACACACAACCAGGCAAACGCACACAAACAAGCAAACAAATACTCTGTCAATCTTCACATCTCTAATCTCTCGATCCCTCCCCCACTCACTTCTCTTCCATTTGTATCCATTTCTCTTGCTGCCCCACTCTCTTTACCCCAAAGGTATCTTATAATCCTCTACTATCACTCTTTCTATTTCTAATCTGCCATCTCCGTGCCTCTCTTACTCTTTCCATAGCTGTCTCGATGTCTTCCCCATCTCTGTCTGTGCTTACCCCTTCTGTCTCTATTTCCCCCCCCCTTTAAACTCTCCTCTGCTCATTCTATCTAAGCCCCCTCACTCTTCACCTTCTTTCACCCCATTCTCCTTCCTCTTCCCTCGGCAGAAGGCCACACGGCCGGAGAGCTTGCAGTGGCAGACAGTGAGCACTGCAGGGTTGTGAGCATGCGCAGAGTGCAGCAGGGTAGAGGTCAGGGGAAGAACAATACTGGCCTCTGATGGGCAGGTCAGTAGACCTCCTCCCACCTCACCTGGGCTCCAGGCAGGCCGCGTAGGCCATCTCCACCACCTTATCCCAGCCAATGTCCCAGCAGGTGGAGGAGGGTGGGGGTAGATTTGCAGGAGCAAGTGAGTCAGGCCTCAGTGGGAGGTCAAGCGGTTAAATGGCACAGTCACTTATGCAGGCTCTCTTCCCTCCCACCCATTCAGGCTGCACCCATCACTATGCCCCTGGCAGCCGATTCGCAATACACTAACAAGACAACCCAGCATGGAGGCCCAGCAGGGGGCGGTTGAGGACAATGAGAGCTTCCATCTAGGAGCAGAGGCCCACTTGCCCCTGCGGCAGGCCTCCAGCAGGCCGTTCAGCTGAATGAGACAGACAGACGCCAAAACGGCAAACATGCTGCCAAATAAACGGCCACAGCTGGCCCTCAGGCATCGGCCCAGCGCCCACCTTATGAATCCAAGTATCGGTACTCTCCTTGGCACTGGAGAAGTGTCGGTACTCAGCTTGGTAAAAACAAGAAGTGCCGGTACTCAGTACCTGTGAGTACCGGCCCATTTAAAGCACTGGATGTAGGCAGTATGCTGTGTATTGTTTTAATTATACGCTCTGCTAATAAAAACTGATTTAATTCTAAAACATCTGCAAACTCATTAAGCTTGTATATAGGGGAAATCTTTTGGGAATCCAGTGTCACTTGGGTGTTGGACCTATTCCCTTTTGAGCACAAAGGCTGCCGTGCGGTCCAGCGCACAATGTCCATGTCAGTCCTCCTGGACTAATCCTCCAGCTCAGTTACTTGCATTTCACTCTACTTTCCAAGTTCTTTATTTGTACCCAAAGTGCTCCCAGAAATCACTGGAATAGAGGGTTCAATACTCCCCGATGGTATACATGCATAATGGCTGCTGCCACATGTGTTGAATGATAGATTCATCTTAAGAGATTATCAAAAACAGGTATTTGGACTAGTATCAATGTGTTTTAGGAATAATGTGTAATAATGGTGACACTACTTGTCTTCTAATCTAGTAAAGTACCTCTGATTGTTTGTACTTCTGTAATAACATATTTACCTCCTGATGAAGGGGCACGGTTTATATTCCTGAAACGTGTAGAGGTGTACCAGTAAGGACAAATTTTGATATGAATGGAAGAATGTGATTGGCAAAAAAAAACAGAAAATACTTCTTGAAGCATCTTGTATATATTAAAAAACTATTCTTCTCTGTAAGGGTGTGTTCTCTTGAAGCTGAAAAGAAACCCTGGCATGTGCATTGGTTTTGCAAGTTACCACTGGTCTCTGATATTCAGAGCAGCAACCCAAAATGTGTCGTGTATGTCTAAAACTTGTGTGCAGAGGACATATCGTTTCATACCAGCGGCCCTCCTCCTGTCCTTTTTAGGTCTCGCCTAGCGTTGCAGCGCGCATGCTCTACGAGGCATATTCCAATCAATCAGGGGTTTGTTAAAGCTCGACTACTCACCCGTAAGGGTCTCAAGGCGCTAGGGGTTTGGGGGGGGTGCAGGTTCCATTCCATCAAGGAGGGGGTCTGTCGAAGAGCCAGGTTTTGAGGTTTCTTGTGAAGATGGGGAGCGATGTTGTCTGTCTGAGGTGGAGCGGAAGGACGTTCCATGCTTTGGCCGCGAGGAAGGAGAAGGAGCGGTCTCCCGATCTGGTCTTTCTGGTGCGGGGGACCACGGCGTAGGAGAGCTGGGCTGATCGTAGGGTCCTTTGGGGTGCGTGGAATTTGAGTCGGCTGTTCAGGTATGCTGGTCCGGTGCCGTGGAGGGCCTTGTGTGCGTGGGTGAGCATCTTGAAGGTGATTCTCGCCTCGATGGGGAGCCAGTGGAGTGTGCGCAGGTGCAGGGAGATGTGGCAGTGTTTTGGCAGGTTGAGGACCAGTCTTGCGGCGGCGTCCTGGATGTTCTGTAGCTTGCGGGTGAGGTTTTTGTTTATTCCGGCGTAGAGTGCGTTGCTGTAGTCGAGTCTGCTGGTGACCAGGGCGTGAGTGACGGTCTTTCGGTGTTCCAGGGGGATCCATTTGAAGGTCTTACGAAGGAGGCGGAGGGTGTGGAAGCAGGAAGATGAGACGGAGTTGATCTGGCGGTCCATTTTGAGCTCGGAGTCCAGGATGATTCCCAGGTTGCGTGCGTGGTCCGTGGGGGTTGGCGGGTTTCCGAGGGCGGGGGGCCACCAGGTGTCGCTCCAGGCATCGGGGTTTGGGCCCATGATGAGTACTTCTGTAATGTTGGTGTTTAGTTGTAGGCAGCTGTTTTTCATCCATTTGGCGACGGCTTCCATGCCTTCTCGAAAGTTGCGTCTGGCGGTGTTGGGCTCGTTGGATAGGGAGAGGATGAGTTGGGTGTCGTCTGCGTATGACACGATGTTGAGTCCGTAGGTCCTGACGATGGGGGCGAGTGGAGCCATGTAGACGTTGAAGAGCGTTGAGCTGAGGGAGGAGCCCTGGGGGACTCCACAGGTGGTAGGTGTGGGGTCCGAGAGAAAAGGGGGGAGTCTGACCCGCTGCGTCCTGACGGAGAGGAAGGAGCGGATCCAGTCGAGGGCCTTGTCCTGGATTCCTGCGTCATAGAGTCTGCGTATTAGGGTGCGGTGGGAGACTGTGTCGAACGCCGTTGATAGGTCGAGGAGGATGAGGGCTACTGTTTCTCCTTTGTCCAGTAGGGTGCGGATGTCGTCTGTTGCGGCGAGGAGGGCGGTTTCCGTACTGTGGTTTTTTCTGAAGCCGGATTGGGAGGAGTCGAGGATGTTGTGTTCTTCAATGAATGTGGCAAGTTGGCTGTTGATGGCTTTCTCGATGACTTTCGCTGGGAACGGGAGCAGGGAGATGGGTCTGTAGTTTTTGAGGTCGTGGGGTCCGCTGAGGGTTTCTTTAGGAGGGGGTTGACCTCAGCGTGTTTCCAGTCGTCGGGGAACGAGGCGGTCACCAGGGAGTGGTTGATGGTGTGGCGGAGCATGGGTGCGATGGTGTCGGCGGCTCTGTTGAAGAGGTGGTGGGGGCAGGGGTCCGTGGGGGCCCCTGAGTGGATTGACTTCATTGTCTTCAGTGTGTCTTTGGTGGTGAGGGCTGTCCAGTCGTCAATCGCTGGTTTCCGGGTGTCGGGGGGTGGTTGGTGAGGGTTCAGTGTGTTGGTTGTCTTCGTCGAAGTTGTCGTAGATGCTCTTGATTTTGTGGTGGAAAAAGGTGTTTTATTACCGTATTAGAGGAGATTTCAGAAGTGGAGTTGAAGCCCCGCCCATCTTTTTTATTGGCTGGCGTCATCGTTTATGGTAAACGCTGGCTTGTGATTGAAAATGAGGCTTCTTTGTTACCGCCCTGTCACCTTTTGGGACCGCCCATCCGGACTCCATCGTTTACTTGCGGCGTTACACCCACGGTCTCCATAAGTCAGTAAGCACTCTTTTTTTGTTATTTGCAGCGCGGTCCTCTTTCACTTTAGGGACCGCGCTTGTTTATTTAATTAATTTGCCGTTTATTTAATTAATTTGCCGCGCGACTTGCCGCGCGGGCCGCTTTCACTTTTGCTGCCGTGCTTGGTTTTTTTAGGAATTAGTCTGTGGGCTCCGAACCGTGTGTGCTGCTTTTACTTTCCGGGCGCGTTCTGTGGCGCGCACTTCATCCGCCATCGGACACGCACACTTTTAAAATAAGTAAATACGGCTCTGGTGAACAATGACAACAATAAACCTCAGGGTCGCTTATTCCGCTGTCTGGTATTTTTTATTTTTTTTAATGGATGCCTATGCTGCTGAACATGTCTTTACCTAAGAGAAACCACGATGACGAACTAAGAGATTTCCCCCAGTGTGAACAACATGTACATTCTTTGTTTACATTTTATGAGGGTTAGCGATGGCTCCGGACAAGGCGCCGCGCTTTCGCTTTTGCTTGTTTTCTTTATCACTTGCACCACTCGAGGGCTAGCAGATGACCATGCACAGAACTCCGGTGCGAGTAATCTTCATTTTTTTTAGGAATGGGTCTGTGGGCTCCGAATCGTGTGTGCTGCTTTTACTTTTCGGGCGCGTTCTGTGGCGCGCACTTCATCCGCCATGTGGGAAGTCTGTCACCTGAGCATGTTAACAGCTAAACAGAGACCG
Organism: Calotriton arnoldi; assembly: GCA_963921515.1. Classification (NCBI taxonomy): domain Eukaryota; kingdom Metazoa; phylum Chordata; class Amphibia; order Caudata; family Salamandridae; genus Calotriton; species Calotriton arnoldi. Next base: position 836,526 of record CAWUFW010003131.1, read on the forward strand.
GCGCCAGGGCCAACAACTGGCAAAGCTACAGGGAGGGGCTGAGGTGCAAACACTCCCTTGACTGTGGCATTACTCCAACAGCCGGAGTCTCCAATAAACATCCTAGGAAGTTAATATCGGTCTCCCAGGCCTGCCTATTGATCTGAATGTCACATGTGACATCGCAGCACACTGCGCGCTTTAAGTAATGTATTTATTTAGGTTAACAAACCAAGCGCTGCTCGGATTACATCACGATGTGGATTGTTTTTTTTAGTTTATCACAAGTATTCTCGTGACACTGCATCTGCCTGCCCACCCCTTTGAAACGTACTAAGGCAACAATAAATAGCAGGCTTTCGCTTTACTAAACTTGTAATACCGAGGTGTCTGCATTTCACATCGTCGCTCCAAATGCATCACCTTTGTTTAGGGGTGGGTTATCTTTCCCTCAGTCACCCTCCCACCATGCACCCACCCTTAACCCCTTCCTCTCTTTTGTTTCCCTGAGCACCAGCCAGCACAGGACAAGCACATTCACTTAAAATATACAGCGCCTCGCATCCGAAGTCTCTCTTCTGGGGCCCCTCCCTTCCAGCCCTCACAACATCCCCTGTGACACCACGCATAGCTTATCTCCCTCATCGGGCCATAAATCTTCACAGGCTGCCCATTTGCCTTGCTTTTACGTCCTCTCTCCCGTTGTCCGTGTGTTAGAAATGATTGTTATTTAAAATGCAGAGAGTACGTTTTTATTTTTAATTTACCCAGGAGGATTCCTACAGCCCTTTTCATTTAAACCGACCCTCTCCATTTACCTTTTAAGCGTAACTCTTTCCTTCTCCCCCTTTGCCTCCATCACCCTTCTACTTCCCCCAGCCAGTGAAAACAAGCATTTAAAATGCAATAGATCTCGCATTTGCGAGAGTTTGAGCTATTGGCATTGTAAATGACAATGCCTTTTATTTACGTATTTGTTTTGAAAACATAAATAAAAGGCATTGTCAAAACGCGGCAGCAAGGGCCGTTCTTATGGCTGACCCTAGGACACACATTACGCCTCTTTTGGTGTCCCTGCACTGGCTCCCGGTGCGAAAGAGGGTGAATTTTAAGGCCTTGGTGCTGGCCTTCAAGGCCTTTCACAACTTAGGGGCTCCCTACATCAGGAGCAGAATTCAGCCCTATGCTCCATTTAGAACCCTGCGGTCCTCGACTAAGAGGTTGTCAATCGTGCCTAAGTTCGCTCGTTCGCGTATGGGCGGACGCTCCTTCCAGGTGGTGGCCTCTAAGCTGTGGAACAGCCTGCCGCCTCCCCTGAGACAGGTGCAGGATCTCCTTAGCTTTAGGAGAAAGCTAAAAACTTGGTTCTTTCAACATTAGACGAAGCACCTGCTGTTGCGTACAACTGTTCTGTCAATGGGGTTAAGTCAGCGCCGGGACACACTCGGAAGTAGCTGCGCGCTCTACAAATACCTTGTAACATAACATAACAATGACAATAGGTTAAACCCGCGCAAATGCGAGTCCTATTGCATTGCAAATGCTTGTTCTTATTTCTCTGCTCTCTGACTCTTGTGCCGTCTCTCCTGAGCTCCCATTTCTCACAAGGAGGAAGGGAAGTGTCACTCTGGTAATGATATTTAGTTCCTCGTTGCCTTTGTTTTCAGTCTCTCAATATCTTTGCAGGTATCGGCAGTGTCCGGGAAAATGGGGATTATAGCACCGCTGTTACCTGCTTCCAAGCCGCAGCCAGTCGGGGCTACAGCAAGGCACAGTACAATGCAGGGGTGTGCTATGAGCACGGGTATGGAGTGCGCAAAGACTTGGAGAAGGTACCCTTTTCAATCCTTCTGTTTACTAACCATGTTTTTAAGATTGTCTACCTATTTGCGGTTGTGACCTTTCTTACTTTAAGTTGTTCCGTTCTCTGCTTCATCGGATTGTCGTTGTACTGGTCTCTGCTCCAGATGTTGCCATCTCACCCTGTCCTGCTTTAGCCACATCTGCTGTTGCACCTTCTTGTGTTCCACTGGTTAGTCTGAGCCCGCACTGTTTGTTGTCACACCCTTCCATGCTCCTTCCTTATTTTGCTGTCTCATATTTCTCTTGCACCCGCCTTGTTTAAGGCTTTTCCTCTCCTCGAGACTTGCTTTCGCTTTCTGTCCTCCTGTTCTAGCCCTTCTTGCAGGCGCCCCATACTCTGCTCCGTCATGCTTTTCTGTCTCTGCCTAACCAAGCTTAGCACCGTTTGCAGTCCATTCCACCTGTTTGTTTTTGCAGTGTTCTCTTTTGTTGCCTCTTCCTTGGTCAGATTGTGTACATCCACTCCCTTCTTTCAGTTGCATCTTTCTCTGCTCATATCAAGGTGGGGAGGGCCTTCTATTGGTGTACCTTTTTTGGTGGGGCGGGGAGGGGGTGCGGAGGGGTGGACAATATATTACGTTGACCGCTTTTATTGTTATTTCCCCTGTAGGCCGCAGTGTATTACCACCTTGCAGCAATTAACGGTCATGGCATTGCACAGTATCGCTATGCCAGATATCTGTTACACCACAAGGTTGGCGTGGAGCCTGAAGAGCGTCAGCAAGCCCTCAAGATGCTGGAGCAGGCAGCTGAAGCAGGGTTGAAGGAGGTAAACTGCTCACAGAAAATATATATTGTTTTTGCACTTGTGGGTTCCGCGTTTTTGTTTTCAGTCACCGATATTCCTGTTTTTTCTACTTGCATTCCAGGCACAAGCTTACCTAGGAGTGTTTTACACCAAAGTTTCCCACATGGATCCTCAGAAAGCTGTGAAGTACCTGCGAAAAGCAGCCGAGAGTGGGGTAATTGTTTTCTTGTTGTTGTGTAGGTGTGTTTTATATCGCTTGTGAAAGTTGCTAATGTAATAAAATGGGAAATATCAGTTACCCTTCAGTTGTTTCTCTGGGTGTTTTATATGATGCTAACATGCTTTCTGATGCCCACTTGCAATAGTACTGAGACGCCAAGCATACAGAAATGTCAGAAACATTGCAGTAAAGTGTGGGAGAATTGTGCTTTCTCATATGTCCTACAAGGTACTCCCCGGTCACTAGGTTATTTGAAAAATGGCAGCAGGAAAAAAATGACACGGTCACTCTGTGTCTTTTTACCTCTTGCAACAGAGATTTACTTCTTTGTACCCTGCGTTACCCCCAGCTATACCTACGCTGACATTTCTTTGTGAATTGTAGGTTTGTGAAAATGCTGCTCTGTTCATCCTTTGTCTTTGCTGGCATAGTGCACTTCACGCTTCCATATGAAATTCATCTATGCACTCCGACTCCCAGATGATTCTGACTGCATTAGAGCAGAGTTTGTGTTTTATGACAATCTCATGTTTCCCTTTCACCGATGGCCTCGATGACCACCTGAGAGAAAGAGAGAGAGAGAGAAACAAAGTGATGGGGTGCTTGAACTAATGTCACCTACTGGAAACTGCTCTAGGTCTCATTCCAGTCCATACGACTGTAACAAACGTCCTCCTGTTCCCTCTTAGCCTCTCCCCCATGCTACACCCTCCTCTCTGCCCCACCCCTTTCCCTAGTACAGCTCCAACTTCATCACACACAGAAGAGGCTCAGCTCTGGATCCAGTGTAAACATCCCTCGCAGAGCAGGCACAGGTCTGGGAGCTGAGATCCAGGCTTCCGTCAGGCATGGAACAAATTAATGTTAATTCGGATGCATGTTTCTGTGTTTTCAGGATGCTCAGAGCAGGTTCCACTTGGGTGTGTGCTACGAGAGTGGATTTGGAGTGGATTTGAATTTGCCCGAAGCAATTAAGCATTATCAGAAGGCAGCGTTGGAGGGACATCAGGCTGCACGAGAGAGGCTGAGCAGCATTCATCAGAAACAGATGGAAGGTATGTGACCTCCACTCACTGGCAGCCTTCTTTGGAAGCAAGCAGAGGCGTGGAGTACCAGGGCTCTGTTACATGAATGCCATTAGGCTGGGAAGAGGTACATTGTTGGCCATGGAGCCAGGAGCTCCGTTCTAATCTCATCTTTGACATTTAACCATAGTGAGTGATCCTGTGTACGTCACTTTTCTGTTTGTTTCTTAACATGCTCTGTATTGCATCCTTTTTCTTCCAAATTCAGTAACAACTAGAAACAGACTGATAAATACCTAGTGATCTACAGAAACCGGCGAAGGCCTTTATGGGTTAGAATGGAGTAGAGCTTCTGTGCCTGAGGTGAGTGTTGTGATGGTCACAGTTGGAGTCCTGCCTCTAAGTGTGCCCAAGAACGCCTGGCACTTCCCGGCCAAATGTGCACTACTTTGGTGTTCATTCCTTTACATGACAGTGCAGCAGATGTTCTTGTTTGTCAGGGGTAATTATTATTGAGTTCAACCGCAAACCTGCAGCCTGAAAAGCAGAATGCTAGCTCCAAACATGAAGGCCAAGAGAATTGATAAATACAGCCACGCCAAGCCACGGTTGCAGTTCTGTTGACTAAAGCCAATTAGGTTCCTCCTGGCAGATCTATGAACATTATGGTTTGTGTCTCAGCCACAGTACTTTTTACATTAAACCCTGCCTCACTTTAGACTAATTCGTACATAAACGTCATCAGTTATAAAGTGCAGCCCTCAAAGTGATTGCTGGAACTTGGCATTATCTTCTTGCCACGTACATGTGAACTGTGCCTAGCAGCTGGCTCAAAACTAAAAGCCTGTCCCTTTAAAGTCTTGGCCAGGTTTGAAGTTACTATTTTATGCACCTTGCAAGCTCTCGAATACAAAGCTTTTAAAACCGTACAGCCCACAGTTGCATGGTGGCTCAAAATCAGTGCCCCACCCACTTTAAGGCTCTGAACTTTACACCGCAAGAGTTTTATTTAACCAGTTATTTTCCTCAAAGGTTGTCATTGGATAGGTGTTTAAATCCATAAGGCAGCGCCACAATACTTTGGGAATAATATGCCTAATATACAAAGAATGGATTCGGTAGCAGTGCTCACAGTTTGCACACTGACTTTTACCGAATACATTGGTATTTTGTGAACAGACCTGTGTAATAATAGGTCAGTCTGCAAAATATCGAATCGAAGTAGGTCACAATTCGATCTATCTCATGAATATTAATGAGGTAGGTCTCAAATTGCGACCCACTAATATTCTCTGCCATTACAAGGATGGTGGTCTGCTGGGGGTCAACCGACCACCATGTCTGTGATTACTTTTTTTTTAAAAAGCAATACTTTTTTTAAAATGCAGCCTGTTTTCTTTAAAAGAAAACTGGATGCCTTTAAAAAAAACATTTTAATGAAAAGTTTCACAATTTTTTCCAGGCGTAAGCAGTGGTTCCAATGACTATGGCCTACTCCTAAAAATGTTTTTGTCAGCATTCGCAAAGAGCAAGTAGTTCCTTGGGGACCTGTTCCCATTTGTGATTGGGTTACCACCTCCTTAGTGGTGTTGGTAACCTATCAATGGTTGGTGACCTCAGCATGTATGCTTTGGGAGGCGTTTAAAGTAGTAATCAGGGATGCCTGCGTGACTAAACAATGAAGGGTCCTAAGGGTCCCAAGGGTGCTGCAGAGAGACCCACCCGGACATTGGAATTGGAGTACTTTACATCTGCTGATACAAAAGTACTAGTGGATATCAAATGCAAACTGAGTACGATGAGGTGGCCATGAGAGAAACCTACTACCTAAGCAAGGTAGAGAAGACCATAAAATAAGAGAAAGGAGTTGGGCTGGGAAAACATTCCTTCTGCTGCTTTGCAAACCCTAGGCTAGTGCATATGTTACTCAGTTCATACATGAGCAGGATAAGATCTACTCTAACACAGATGACCTAGCTCAAACGTTTCTACTCTTTTACAGTGACCTCTATCAAACCACTGCCAGGCCCACATCGAAACATATTCATGACTATTTTGAATCCATCCGGTTTCTCTGGTTAGATGATGCACTTAGACAATACTTAGTCTACCCCTTTCTGACGAAAGACATAGAACAGGTGATCCACAACATTCTGGGAGATAAGACACCCGGATCAGAAGGCCTAAAGCCTTTGGTCTATAAAAAGTATGAGCCATATTTGATGGCAGTATATGAAGAAGCCCTACACACTAGTAGATTGTCGCTGTCCCTTTGGGAGGCTACAGTTGTCACTATATTAAAACCAATAAACCCCAGTAAAGATGTGATTCCTATAGACCACTCTATGATAAATGTGGATAAGATTCTAGCTTAATTAATAGCCAACAGGTTAGCTCCGCTTCTACAAGACGTTATCCGGCCCGACTAGACGGGATGAATTCCAGTGTGCTCCCCTGCACTCTAGCTCCCCAGTTGAGGGCAGTTGATATTTTCCTAGCCGCCACTAAGGTGTTTGATTTGCTCAGTGGAAATTCTTTTCATGCTCCTGGAGCAGATTGGTCTTAGTCGCCAATTTCTGAAATGGATTAGCCTGCTTTACGAGGAGCCCATGGCATGCCTGTGTATCAGTGGAGTAGTGATGTCTATGTTCACCATCACTAGGGTCACCAGACAAGGCTGTCCCTTGTCGCCTTCATTGTTTGCGATTGCTATGGAGCCCCTGGCAACCAGTTTGCGCCAACATCATTCACAGGCCTAGATTAACAAATAAAAGACTAGTGATATCCAGGTATGCAGGTGACATGCTGTATGTCTGAGACCCCGCAACTAACATTTTACTAATACGTCAGGCGTTAACTACATTTGACTATCTTACTGGGATAACTATAAACTGGGCTAAGTCTGTCATGTTTCCACTAACGTAGGCCACTAGCTAGGTTACCCTTGAGTTTGTGTTAAGTTGGTCTGAGACTATTGCCAAATATTTGGACATATGGATAAGCAGCGACCTAGATGACATGGTGCAGGCATCATGGGTGGACACTGATGTGGCTGGAGGAGAAGATGCCTAATTGGTCCAGACTGCCGATATCTATGGCAGGTAGAATTGCAATTGTCGAGATGGTAATTTACCGTAAGTTCTTATGAAAATATCCCTACCCCACTTTCTAGACACTTCTTCAGTCACATCTGGTCCAATCTCATTAGCTTAGCATGGGTGGGTACGCAACCTAGAGTTGCCTGGGAGGTTGCTTACACTACCTTTTGAGCAGGGATGGCTATGCGCACTGAATTTTGAGTTCCATTACTACTGTGCTCAGGCCCAGTTTGATTACTGTTGGCACCACCCCATGTCACTTCAGCCACATGTCGTTGTTTAGACATAAGGCACCCTGCGCACTCAGCACTGTTATATGCTACGCTAAGGGGCGCCCTACAACTGAAGTAGATCCGGTGAGACTCAATGTGTGGCTTTGGCATTGCCTCTGGCATCAGGTAAAGCTAGAAAGCCTATTCGTGAGCATGATCCCAGACATACAGAAATCAGCCCTGCGCTGACTGCATCACAGTGTGCCTGTAAATTAGGCGCCTACGGCTCACCACACAAGGACCGATATTTCCAATTGGCTCCTTCATCACAATACAAGAGAGAGGACCCCAAATGTTCGCCTGTTACCTTCTGGATGTCCGCTGTTAGATGTCTTCATGATCCTTACCCTTTGTGCTACCTAAAGAATAGTGTATAATACATTTGCTAATGTTCCCCAAACGTTCCATGCACTTGAAATGTAGTTGAGATAGTTGTCGCCAAAGCAGCTTATTACCCGGTTGTACCCAACCATGCAGGAGAAAGCCCCTGTTTGTAAACCAAAGCGAGAGCCCTGTGCCAGCTTGACCTAAACTCTGAATTTATAGAAAAAATGGTTGTACTGTTCCACCCAGACAGGCACACTCTCGCCTAATTACCAATTAGGACTGATGCACATTAAATACATTCATAGGATGGTCCGCACCCCTATGTCTATTTGTAAAATGGGCCTGGTCGATGATACCTGCTGTGGGATATGTGTTGTGCTGGATGCCGATTTTTTTTTGCATCTGTCCTGGAAATGCCCCAATGTGGCTGCTTTCTGGGCTTCGGTGTTCGATACGTTGATCATTGATTTTTAAGTACAAAGGACTCCGCTGACAGCCCTGTTGGGATACATAAAAGATGTCCCAAAAGGGGTCCGACGTTTAACAGCCCTTCTACCTGTTTTTGCCAAAGGACAGGTAGTCATGCATTGGGCCCCGCCGCCATTTTCCTCAGACTGAGAACCGGATACAAGACAACGTGTACTGCCAAGAGCAATGTGAAAACTACTGGACACTTATGCCACCCAAAACGAGACTAAAAGATGTCTGGGGACCACTTGTTACATACTTGTCCCTGAGAGCAGCAGGAGATGTCACTTGTGCAGGTGATGACAAGATAGGTCCGTTTGCGGAGTCAGTGGATGACACTGAGCCCTTGTAAATGGGATTTGATGTATAACTGAAATCCCTCTGAAAAAGCATTTCTGAAATGTGTTGACTTGTAAGATACAAGCAGGTACTTTGAGGTGAAGAGGTGATGGTGATCTGGGGGGACTTATCAAAATAACATGATTGTGGTAAATGCCGAACAGCTTATATGTGTGCAAAGCTTTAACAATGTGATTATATTGTGTTTTGTTGTAATGTTTCTGGACAACACGAACATGTATTATACAGCTAAATGACTTTTGTTATTGGGATGTACTCTGAAAAGTTTAATAACTTCAATTTAAAAAAAAAAAAAACTATCAATGGTTTGCGACTACAAAATCGGATACCCTAACGAATCGCAAATTGGAAGGGATGCCCTAACACGCCCCTTCCAATTTGTGGTTCAGTATGTACTCAGCACGATTCGATAACATTTTACCGAATCGCATTTTGGTTTTTGTATGTACCCAAAAGCTATTTTGTGGTGGCACAGGCTCCAACTTAGCAAATCGCATCCTTCGTGACCACAAAATAGCTGTGTACATAAGGCTCAGAATGCCAAAAGGAATGGAATACTGTTTGCGAGATTGAGGGGTAATAGCGAATACAAGGACGCTAGAATGATGAAATTTATTGCAGGAACCACTTAATCTGATTTTAGTTGTGCTGGGATCTAAGACGTCTGCTGATTTCAAAGCTGTGTAGAAGCACAGACGTGAGGAGGAGACCTAGCTGTTATTCTTTGCTCTATGGTAGTTGATCAGTACATTTTTGGTTTCTTTACAGACCTGCTGCACCGTCGTCCTCATCACATGAAGACCATCAACTCTTGCCCACGCCTGTCCTCCATGGATGGAATCCCAGCAGCGTCTCCCCGCTCTGGACTGCCCGGTTCAACTTTCCACCCGAGTCCTACTTTCCTCCTGAGCCCAGCCTTCCATGCTGGCAGCAGTGCCATTCACCTGCCACACTCAAGGAGCACTGGCAGCCTCAACATCCTGGCTGACCAACCCCTTGGCTTTACTGATGGTATTGGGAGTCCGGTGTCTTTGGGGGTGCTGCCCCTCTCCTCAATGAGAGCGATTGGTGTGGGCTGAACACCAAAACCACATGTTGTATGCATTTGAAAAGGATACCTTGTCTCATGAACTTGTAGCTATAGCGGACTGCCACCAAATCAGCTGTGGGCGCGCGACGCCTGGCACTGCACCATCCATAGGCCTTTACAAACTGTTACATGTAACCGTGAAAGCAGCTGGTTTGCCAAGGTCCTGTGCCAAATGCTCGCTATCTGCATATTTGTTTAGTACGTCAGTCGTTCTCAGTGCAAGGTACAATGTAAAGCTTGGAAAGTGCTGATGTACATCTGCATACACGCATAGCCATATTAATTTAAGAACCTCTTTCAGCTTTCTGTTTAGGGGAATGCCGTATTGAAAGTAAATAAGTTATGCTTTTGCCTTCCCCGGACAGTAGCTAACACTGCCGACTTTGCCTGTGGGTCCCATAGAGGGTAGGGGGTGTTGAAGTTAGACTTGTATCATCGAGGGGAGAGGAAGGCACAGAAATAGATGCAGTTCAGGTTTTGCTGTGCGGGGGAAGTGCCGAAGTGTGCACTACTTTCAGAAATACTTGCATTGATGATCAAAGCGCTGACAGAAATATCCATATCCAGTTACTACCTGACCGTGCCCAGTACTATCTATGGTTATTGGGTTTCTGCCATTAGATGGATGGAAAGAAAACTGTTATCTGCTTAACTCGGGCCAGTCTTTCTGGTCTCCAACAGCAGTGTACATTTAAATCTCAATCTTATTAAAATGTGAAATTTCAGATTCGTTTTAGATATTAAAGAATAATTTTAATTTTTAGTGCCTTGCCTACAGAAGGGGGAAAAAGTATAACTTTTGAGATCCTATACGCACAATGATAAGAGCTCTTTCCAAAAGACACGTTTTTGTATTCATGTTGAGTTTTATTTTGTGTTTTTTTGCTTGGTGTGGAAAGTTGTATGCATGAATTCCCCTGACTGGGGGTGGGTAAGAGGGTATGAGGTGCAAGAGGACCTATACTCTCCTAGCAGTCGGTATTGGATTGGATCAGTATTATGTATAAGCTTTAAATACTTCTGTTAATGTTTGCCCAAAGTGCTGCCACTAGAGCATATGAACACTGCACAGTTTGCCTTTCCTTCAGGAATTCCACATGAAAATCTTGTCAATTTTATATTTTACAAGTATGCATTTAGTTTGTTTCGTACTTAATAGTCCGTCATATGAATTTCCATGGATAGTTTGAGGAAATAATGAAAATATGTTTATTATGTTCGGATTCATATATAATTTATTCTTACTTTTCACTACTAGAATATTGCATTACCGAGGATTGGTAAAACAATAAGAACAAAATCTGCTGATGTTGTAATCTGCTGTGTTTGCTGGGCTTTCATTGGGATGTTCCTGAGGAAAAGGTGCTAGTGTAAGCAGGTTTCAAGCAATCCAGTCCAAACGTAATTTAAGGGGGTTCTTGTGCAGTTGAAGTAGCTCAGGAGAATCTGCTCCTTTGGACACTACGCTACATACAAACTCGCATAACTCTTACTGCAGCCAGAAAAACAACTAATATACTATAAGATTGTGTTTTAAACACAATATATAAGCTTTAAAGAGTACTGGCCATGGAACTATGCCCTATTTTATGGGTGTTGATAGCACTTATTTGTAACCCTATTGTTGACACGTATGTCACCAGTTTAAAAGTTTGGCACAGTTCTCATTTTGTGATTATCTTTTTTCTGTACTTATGCCTTCTGCCCCTTCTGGGGTATAGGCCATCAACCAGGACTTTCCACCCAGCTCTGTCCTGGGATTTTCTTTGAGTCTGACTCCAGGTGTAACCTATCTCTTTGCAGTCCGCTTTGATGCAAATTGTTTCTTGGCCTTCCTCTTTTCCTTTTCCCTTAAGGGTTCCAGGTGAGGGCTTGCCTAGTGGTGTTTGATACGGGCTTGCGGAGGGTGTGACCTATCTAACCCCAGCGTTTTTTTTCTGTTCATTAACATAATAGTGTTCTCGCATTGGTCAACACACTTTATATTGTTTAAGAACATCTCTTACCTTGTTTGGTAACTGGTCCCCACCACTGGTCATTGCTTAAGAAAAATTTCAGCCAAATCATGTAAAGCTAAAACATTTGTATTTTAGTGCACATCTGTTTTTTTAAAGACTGTCCATTAAAGCCATAAACATTTTCCACAACCAAATGTGTCTATTTCTAAGTTTGGATAGTTGTGCTGTGGATGTCTCGCTTGTGTCTTCTACTGATGTAATGGCATTTCAGAGGCAATATGCCTGGCAAACTTAGGCTGAAGAGCTTGCTCTTGATGTCTGGGAGGTTCTGCGAAATGGTGTTCTTCATGAAAACATTTAACTGATTAATAAACAGCGTGAATATCCGATACCGAGTTGTTCAGATTTTCAAAAATAGCCCATCTTGGAGGGCTCGGCCTGCCGCGAGCCCTTGCATGTGCGTTAGTGTCCCACCTTATACCGCATACCTCTCCGTACGGACCTTATAATGTAAATTATATCCTACATATCATCTTCCTGTTCGAACTGTATCTATTAACACCATTTTTATCCATAATAAAATCCTCTGAACTTGCTGCAAGACATGAGAGCGCAGACTTTTAAAATGATGTAACTGTGACACAATTCTTACTGTCTTTCCCACGTTGAATTGAAGTCTTAATACAAAATAGACAGCTAATATATGAGGGTCTGACAGCAGCATTCTGCTGTGGGAAACTGGACTCTGACAAGGGTGCACGTTTTAGTCTACTGTCCTTCTTGCCCTCCTCCCAACTGAAATTGCCCATGAATGGCCCAAAACAAGCTTCTAAAAAAAAACATTCCTTTAAAACCTTTGCCGTCCTTCATCTGTTGGTGTACTAAGCTCCGCCCCTTATACGTGCATCACCAACAGCCATGCTTCATTCCTGTTTTCTGCATCCATCAGATATGATTCATGGATTTGCCTCTCTGGTGTCTCACCTTGCAGAGTGTTATTTTTTTTCTACTGCTGTCTATCCTTGGTAAGAGCATGTCTGAATTATGTTTTGGATTTTCCAAAAACATTCCTCTGCAGCACATGCCGTATGTCACTGACTTCAAGCAGCGTTGCATGCTTCAGACAGTTTTTTTTGGGAATCTTTTTTTTATAGTTTTCGGATAACCGTAGGTAAAACAAACATCAGACATTGACATCATACAGTTGCAAGAATCTGGTACAATATAAGCTGCGGGTTCATACTCAAAGTACCATGCGCCATGGGTCAGCCACTTGTATTCTCATGGCCCCTATACTTTGACAAATTTCCTGGGGCACCCCTTGTCCTTTTAGACCGTACATTCCAATTGCATGCACCAGTCCATTCCCCTCTCCCATTGGGACAGGAAAGGTGTGTCCCTAATGCCCCAGGTCCTCGCAATATGCTGGTGTACTGTAATCGATGCTACATTACAGAAGAGCAATGCGTACCTAGACACGGTCTCTCTCTCCCCCCCCCCATCCCCAGGATGCCCTGTGGTCTACTTATTTGAACTGAGGTCTTCACCACCTTCTAGAACAGCCATATGCGGGGGCAGTCCCACAATGTATGGACCATCTGACCCCGATGGCTACATCCCCGCAAAAATATATCAAAGTCTACCCTACCCTATCTATCCGATAAAGCCTGGTCCTTGGGTTGTATGCACACTGTAGGATCTTCAATTCTATAAGCCTATATCCGGTCATAATAGCTACCTCTCGAGGATGCCCACAGGCCTCACCCCTTCATCCGCTAGTGCACCTAAGTCTTCCTTCCAGCGCCCCAGCAACCTGTGAGCTAGCAGTTAGCTAGCAATGTCCTACATGTAAGGGAGATCACGTGGGTGTGGAGCGGGGATAGCAGAAGTTGATATTCCAATGGTGATTCATCAGGGACTTCGTGTTGTATATCCTTATGTTCCCTAAGAGCATGCCTAACCTGAATGTACTGATAGTGTTGTGAAGCAGTCAGATCGTATTGGGTATGCAGCTTGGTAAAGGGCCCCGGATATACCCCGTTTAGAGATGCCTATCCGGTCCCATTGGTGCCCCCACTCCAGACCCTGTAAGGCCTTCAGAGTATCATATTCCCACAGGGGAGTCTCGAGTGTCGGTGAAGGGCCCCAAATATCCCCCCGTTTAGAGATACCCATCAGATCCCATTGGTGCCCCCACTCCAGACCCTGTAAGGCCTTCAGAGTATCACATGCCCACAGTGGAGTCTCGAGTGTAGGTTTCCCCTGCCAACCCATCTGCCTGTTAGCTGTCTTCCAAATTGTTACCACTAGGTGTGTTGGGGTAGGTGTACGTGGGGGGATCTACGTCCATCGTATAAGTACCAAGCATATCCTTCTGCAAACAGCCGATCCCGGTCCACCCTTAAAGAGAGTTTCGTGTATGACGAGAAAGCCCTTTCATTTATAACCTGTAGCTGTGCGGCCCAGTAGTGCAGTTGATGGTCCTGCAGACCAGTGCCCCTATCATAAGGGCCTTTGGTCAGGGTTGATCACATGATGCGGGCGGACCCGCCGTCCCTTAATATAGTCCGTGTGAGTGCCTCTACTGAACGGAAGAAATCATCTTGAACCTCAAATAACGTATTTTGGAGCAGGTAAATGAACTTTGGAAGTACAATCATTTTATGTAGGGTCACTTTGCCCATCAGTGATAACTGGAGTGATCTCCAATGCCCCACATCCTCCCTGTACCACTCTAGTACCCAGTCCAGGTTGCGTTCCCGGAATGTCACAGCGTCTAGTGTGACCTACAACCCCAAGTATCAGAAGCCACCTGAAGCCCAACATATCAGTCAGGTCCATTCTCTTAGGGGGACCAAGGAGTAGCGGAAATAAGACCGATTTCTCCCAGTTAATGAATATCCCAGTCTATGTACCAAATGTGCCACTCATGTAGAGCCCTAGGGACTGACCTTATAGGCCCGGCCAAAGATAATAAAATATCTTCCCAATCTGCCGTCCACTGTAGCCCCCGGAGTTGGGTGCCCACCCTAACCTACCCCGATAGTGGCTCCAGAACGTCGAGCGGGGGGAAAGTGGGCAGCCCTGCCATGTCCCACAGTATATGGGGAACCTCTGAAACAACAACACATTCACCCTCCTTCTGGCCACCAGGTTTGTGTATAGCAGCCTAATCCAGGGCACAAATTCCCTGTCAAAGCCCAGTTTGCCTAGGATGGCCATAGAAAGTCCCATGCTTCAGAGTCGAATGCCCTCCTGGCGTCCAGAGACCGCAACACTGCAGGTTCCTCCCACGTTCTATCTGTGTGCCAGACACCCACAGAGTCGGTGCAAGTTCTGTCGGGTGGAGCGCCCAGGCATGAAGCCTGTTTGGTCCGGGTCTATCAATTTGTCAGTAACATGCATTAGCCTGTTAGCGAGTATTTTCACAAGAATGTTGAGCTATTTATCGAGTAGGGTGATGTGGCGGTAGGAATCACAATATTTAGGTGGTTTGCCCGCTTTATGGATCGGGACAATTGTGGCAGTTCTCAAGTCAAGAGGCAGCGTGCTCTTCTTCCTAGTGGCATAAAACATTCACTTCAATGGTTTCGTTACTAGGCGGGCCACACACTTTCAATTCAGGTGGTATAATGTTGGGTCCTGGGATCCTTTCCTCCCTCCCGTATGTGACGTATGGCTTCACTGATCTCCTCTGCCCAGATTTCACCCTCCAGAGTTTGAGTCAGCAGGGGATAACCTCTGGGTTGCAGCTCACCAACGAAGCCCGATAGGTCCGCTACCAAGCGACGTGGTCCGTGCTTTATAAGCCTGCCAGGTGTCGCAAAAGTGTTGGAAATGTCACCTGCCTTGTGGTATGGTACTCCTGGGCATCTACCAGGTAATGAACCCATCTTCTCCCCTCCTCCCGGCACGCCAACCTCGCAAACAGTTTCCCTGCCTTCTTACCGACTTCATGTAGTCGGTGTTGTTTGGATCGGTGTTGGGCCTTCACCTCCTCCTCTACCCAATGCGGTATTTATCCCTCACTATGGCCAGCCAATGGGTCTGGTCGATGTTGGGGGCCCTCACTCTCAGATTCACACTGAGCTAAGTAGGCTTCTAGTGTGATAACCTCTTTTGTTTCTCTCTCTCTTTCCCTGTTATATGTGCGATTAGGTCACCCCTTGCCATACTTTTGTAGGCCTCCCAGATTGTTACGTCTGAGGGTACTGTACCAGTGTTCTTGAAATTGAGCTCCGTGATGGAAGTCAGGTGTGTTCTCATATCCCAATCTCTCAGCTCCCAGGGGTCCAACCTCCAGGACTAGCCCTCTTCGTGTCCGCCCCCCTAGGCGTGTGTATAGCGGTGAATGGTCAGATATGCCCCATAGTAGATATGCGGTACCAGCGTATTGCTTGCCCTGGGTCTAGGGGGGACCACAAGGTAATCCAATCAGGAAATAGAACCCGCCACTCCGGCTGCGTATGAGTATCAGCAGGCTGCAGGTCATGCCTCCCACCATATTTGTCAGGCCCTTCGCCGATAGAAATTTATTCAGTTTTGTGTCCCTGCCAGATGGTCTCACATCCTGCTTGATCCTATCCATGTCAGTGTTAGGATAGTTATCGCAGATGGGATCTGTGTCAGCCATTCCCAGCCCTCTGCAACATATCTGTTTGTAGGGCTGGTGGGAAATACCAGGAGGCGATCACAATCCATTCCCCATTTCAGTCCCCCAAAATTGCAGCTTAACAGCCATGTGGGTCTGTCCAGGTCTTCAGGACCACCAGAGGGAGAGACCTCCGCACCAGTATGCTAACCCCCCTGGATCCAGTGGTGAATCCCGAATGTCCTAGCCAGCGGTATCTCCCCCTACCCAGGAACAGATTCTTGTTACTCATCAGATAAGTTTCTTGTAGAAGGATTATGTTGGGGTTCCACCTGTTCAGATTTTGGGACACCACTCTCCTTTTAAGTTCACTCCCTAGGCCATTCACATTCCTGGATAGTAGGGTGAACACTGTTATCCTCCCCAGTGTCCATCCCCTTTCTGACCTTCCAACCGTTGTCGCCAGTACCCTCCGCCCCTTCCATATTGAAATCTCTATGCTGTTGTCCGTGTCAGTGCCACACCAAAGCAACCCCCCCCCCCAACTCTACATTCTCAGGCTGGGCGAGTGGATCTACCTGCTTCCCCAATGCTTGTGGTGTCTGTCGCCCTTCCCACTCAAACATCAAACCTTATGAAAACCAAAAAATGTTCAGGAACGCCGTTCACCTTCTGATAGCCTCAGCATGTCCCCACCAGATGTGCTGGACTGTTCTGCCCGCTCCTCGCCCTCCGCAGCGGCAATGGTGTACCTCCACTCAGTTACAGCTTCCCTTCCCCCTCCCCTCCTTGAGAGGGAGCACCCAGTCAACTGCGCGTTGCTGGTCGCAACCCACCCATGCAGGTGGAATGGTGGAGGATCGTCCTTCTGGGCCCTCCAGCCACCACCCTTCCAACCAGTCCCATGCCTCATCCAATGTTGTGCAGAGCCAAACCCTGCTGTCTTCCACGATGTGCAGTTTCGCCGGCAATTTTAGGGAGCATTGCAGGTTACACTTCCGGAGCTCCACTTTGATCTTAACGAAGGAGCGTCTCCTGGCTTGCACCTCCTGCATAAAGTCGGAGAACACTATAATCGTATGGCTCTCATAGAGGAGCGGACTCCCTGTCAGGCCTCTCTCAGCACTGTGTCCCTGTCCTTGAAGTGTAAAAAGCAAGTAATTATCGGACATGATCTTGCCCCAGGTTTTGGTTCAGATCCAGGTATTCTGTGTGCCCTTTCAACAGCGAAGTGTGGCAAAAAATCAGCTGAGGTCAGTTTGGCTATAAGGAACTCCTCCAAGAATTTCTCCATATGGTTGCCTTCCGCTCTCTCCAGGATACCCACAAATCTTACATGATTAGGGCATGAACTGCCTTTAACATCCTCAGCCCGTACGTGGAGTAGTTTGGTAGCCACGTGATGGTGGCCGATTTTGGCCATAAGGATTTTTATGGAGCAGGAATGTTCCTTTGGGGTATTTTCAGTCGCCGTCCTAGGTTTAGCCATTCGTCCCATATCCGCCCAGATCAATGTGACTTCCGTCGCCACAGTGTCTATTTTCTTTTCCAGAGCGTCCCGAGAGGCTTGAATGATTGCAGTACTTTAAAGAACAGTGGAGCGGTGCACTAACCAGTCAAATTCAGATCAATAAAGAAGCAGTCAGTATCTTCGTGATCAAAAAAATATATCCGTCTTTATTTTTCACAATCCTTAAGAGTTAAGCACAGCATCAGCCAACGCGTTTCGTTCAATATATGAACTTCGTCAGGGCAGAGTTGTGTGGTTGGTTGTCGCGTGTAAGGTGCCTGCTCAATAGTAGGGGCTGAGAGCCCACTCCGGTCTCAGCCCCTACTACATACCCGACCATGTATTGAGATGTAGCAGTGAAGGACTGCAGGATTATCATTTTTTGGGCTCTTATCAAGGAGACCCACGTTATTGGTGCATTATTGAACTGACATACCGGGAGTATATATCCGAAATAGGCTGAGACCGGAGTGGGCTCTCAGCCCCTACTATTGAGCAGGCGCCTTACACGCGACAACCAACCACACACAACTCTGCCCTGACGAAGTTCATATATTGAACGAAACGCGTTGGCTGATGCTGTGCTTAACTCTTAAGGATTGTGAAAAATAAAGACGGATATATTTTTTTGATCACGAAGATACTGACTGTGCTTCTTTATTGATCTGAATTTGACTGGTTAGTGCACCGCTCCACTGTTCTTTAAAGTACTTTATATCTGCATTGGCAGTTGGTACTCTTCAACGGCGGGTGCAGGAGCGGTTTGTGCACACCGACTCGTAACATATCAGTTAATAGCAACTATAGGGAACATAAAAAGGAGGTGCAGCCACTGGAGTCCGCCGTTGTTTCTCAAATCTCATTGAATGATTGCAGTAGTTCTCCCCAGGGTGAGATCAGGAGGCCGTCCCTGGCTACCCTCTGGCTCCTGCATGTCACCCTGGTCACCACCCACACCCCCACTCCGAAAAGCATACTTCTCCAGGCAGTGCGAATGGGAGACCCTCGGGCCTTTATCCCACACCAGGGTGCCGGGTGCCCCTGTGGGAATCTGTCAAGGGCCTCTGGCACGGGCCTGTGTGGCAAGTTGGTCACTGTCAAGCAACCAGCAGGAGTAAGGTCTTTGTTCCTGGATCCCCCAGTGGTGTGAGGTGGGGGTGGGGGGAAGCCTGGAGGAAGTCACTTTGTTCCATGTGCTTCTCGGGGCCTGTGTAAGCAACTGCCCATGAGACCCATATATCGTTCACCCCACCCCCCTGACCCAACGCACTGCGTGGACCTGGTGATTCAGCTGCCTCAAGGCTGTGGCTTCTCCCTCGTGCACTGCCCTGGCGGACCAGCAGGCCACGGGATCTGCAAGCGGGTGGAGGCCCCTCCCTGCCCGCAGTGAAAATCAGGTCAACCTCTGGCTCCTTGCTAGTCCCAGCGCCCATATTATCTCTGCCTTCCGGTGCAGCCCACCATCTGGTGTTCGCGGCCCCCAGTCGGTGCAGGCAGTCGCAGCGGAGCAGGATGTATTCACCCTGGGGCCGTCTTGTTGGTGGTCCTCCTGGTGTCAGGGTGGGGTGGGAGATCTCAGCAGGCCCAGGGGACAGAATTTTGGCCGTGGCAGGCTGTTCTGAAGCGGGAGCTCACCCGCTAGGCGCCCAAGCCACACCCCCCTCTGGCAGACATTTCTTGGCACCTGACCCTCAAAAAGTTTTGTTTTGTTTATGGAAAACCGGCATCTGTTGTATTGGTGTATATTCAGCACTGAAATTGATCCTAGATGTCAAAGAAACCATTTTCTGTTGATACACACAAAGGGGTTGGTATTACTGAACTTTGTGGCAGGACAGAAACTGTCTCCCTGAGGAAACGAAGATGTCACTAAGGTGGACACAGGGTCAGTAACACTTGACATGATAGTAAAAAAAAGACATTCTTCCCTGTTCTTGGGCCTAATACATACTACCTGTCTGTAGAGTAAACATTTGGCGTAACATGCAGAAAGTTCTCTCCTTCCCCTATGTCTTGTTATGAAAGGGAAGAAAAACATTTGTTTGTCTATAGTAAATTAATCCTCGAGGACCTTCATGTGTCAATTATTTAGGCCAGTTTCTCAATGATTTAGCCTCTTTGTTAAAGGACAAGATTTCTGTACCTGTGCCAGACTTTGCAGCTATTCCTGATCTCCAACAGAACCAGTCACTCGTCTGTGAGAGCAAATCTGTTTGTCGGCACCTCCCCAAAAAATAGAAGATGAATACGGATTCTTCCTCTTCAAATAATTACCAAGAGCACTTGCATTCTACTGAACTGATCCAGCGGTATACTAACAACAGATACTCTACTACCATATACTCACCTGGGCCCATAAACACTTACACAGATCCAAGTAGACCGCTGGGTTTAGTTTGTTTTTTCTTATTCAGGATTAGTTATTTCTTATTCCTAACTAACCTTTCACTGATCAAAAAGTTCTTTCCTCTGGTCAATGGACCATTAGTTGAACTAGTTGATGGTGATAATTAACATAACTTATTAACTATTCTTTATTTAAAGAAAATAACCACAGACTTGGGAAGTTTTAAAATCTTTATCTAAATTAAGTGAATGTGAACCATTTCAAATTACAGTACAAACACCCTCATTCGTAAGATTGCAAATCAAATCTTTCATTAAGAAAATATTTCAGACACATACAATAACTATGTCCGGAAAGGAGAGGACAGAGAGAGAAGATCATCTACAAATACCATGAATTTATAGTTACCAAGGATGGTGTGAAGACCTAACCCTGCGGCCAAAGGGCTGGTAAGGGTCCCCTGGGATAGATCGGGAGACAAAGACTTCAGGACAGGAATCAGGACAGGATACTTAACCTCTCTAAAATACCGACGACTGCGTCGCACCCCTCTCTGACACTCTCTTCCTCCTCGAGTTTCTTCCGCGATCTTCTTGTCTAACCCAATTAATTAAAGATAGATGGTTCTGCATTCAGTCTTCATCAGCATCTCACAGCGTCCCATTCAGCATCAGCAGCACCGACAGCATCCCGAGCTCTCGACTTCCAGCATCGACGCCTCTTCTGACAGGACACCTCTAACTAACTAAAGCTACCTCAGTTATACCTTTCGTTTCCCTTGTACCACCCACTAAAGTTTCAATATCGCAAAAATACGTATTCTGATTGGTCAGGCAAGGGGGGATGATCATCACACCATGCTTACATATTACTTATTTCTATTGAACTATTGTTCGTAAACCCATCTCCTTAAACTTTATTCTTCCCTTCCGTTCCCATACATATCCAAACTTTATTAGATACAATTATTTCAACATTATGAATACAAGTCTTCTTGCATGAACTCTTCACGCTCTGTTCACAGGGCACGTCATTCTCGTCCTTGGACGGCTGTCAAAATGCTTGGTCATCCCTCTGGGTCAGCTCTCATGTAGGCATGCGCAAACTTGAATCAATCGGCTAAATTCAGACAAACGTGAAAGGCCCAAATGCGCATTAATAATAAAGTCAAAAGAAGAAATGTTACTTTCACAAATAAATGGTTTCACTGTATACCACCCCTCTCTACTCTAACCCTCTTTACTTATTAATTCTTTCCCCGCATTAGTAAAATAGCTGGTTTTCATTTTGGCTAAGCAGATGCCATGCACGTGAGTCTTCAAGACTCCATTTTAATGCCTTCTGCACATGCGCTAGAATTTCCCTCCAAGTATTAGTACCTTCATACTGCGTAGATGCAGTTGACGCATGCGCGGTAAAATTTCCCAGTTAGAACTGGATTAGTCCGTTTTCGTTGTTATTTATATTAGTACACACATACGCAAGCTTCTCTAACCCACGTGTTTTCTGTATTTGCGTGTTATTATTTACAAGACGTTGTTAGTAATTCGTTAGCGAGTTAAACGAGAGGATTGCATCCGAGCAAGTCTCCTTTACGAGTCCTTGCTCCATCAGTCCCCTCTCTGGTGGCATTTTAAGCCATCACAAAATTTCCCATCCCAGATGCCAACTTTAGCACATCTCAATCTTCTATTTCTTTTCTCATTCTTCCATTTGTTACTTCTTTTCCTTCTAAATCTTTCATCTTCTTATATATCTTTCCTTTCATTTCTTCTAGTTGTATCTCCTCATATTCTCTTTTCCGTTTCTTTCCTTTTCCTTCTCTTTCTAGATGTATTCTTCCTTTCCCTCTATTTTTCCAACATTTATATGTAATCATTAATATCATTACTATTGTTATTATCACAACTAATGGTAATATTATTTGACCTAGAAAACGTTTCCCAAAATTAGTAAACCATTTCCCTATTGATGTTATGCTCTTTGTTAGTTTTCCCCACACACTGTCAACCTCCATTTGGGTCAAGTCTTTATGCATTCTTGTAATGTTTTCAATATATCCTTTAATTTCTCTGCTCTTGTCCGGAATATAAGTGCAGCAATGTTGAATTTTCAACATACCACAGACTCCACCTTCTTTTGCTAATAAAATGTCAAGAGCAAGACGGTTCTGTAAAACCATAGACCTGATTGCAACCATCTCTGTGTTAATCATCAAGAATCCTCCTGCAGGGTCAGTAGAAAGACGATCAACTATGGTCGATAATTTACAAATTTTCTGCAAATTTAGAATGACTCAATGCACTAAATATATCTCCTACTATTTCAGAAAAACTAGCTCTTCTTCGTGTTAGTTCATTAGATTTTCCATTGATTCCATTGATTCTGTCCACATGATATATTTTCGGGAAAACTATTCCAAAATAACAGCTCCCGTACCATCTTGCAGGTAACCTATAATAGGCATTGTTCCCGCAGACATAATAAACTCCTGGAAATACAGGATCATTTCCCCCTTTTAGTCCCCACCCTCCTAAAATTAGGAAGTTGTGTTCACACTCACTGGAACCAATGTAATTATTATTATAATCTGTTTTTAATCTATGGAGGAAGAATTTTCCCTTTTTCACAAAATCCAGGGACATCGCAGCATGAGCTTTGCCATTTGCATAGATTCCCTCTCCCAACCCATGGAGGTACATGGGTTTTCTGTTAAGCAGCTTTCTTTATTAAATCCTGTCTCCTTTCTTCTACTAAATTCAAAAACTCCTTTTCTTCACGTAATGTACAAGTTAAATTATTTTCGTGTGCTTGAGCTATATCTATTGAACTCATTGTTAAAAAGAATTCACCCATAAATTGTGCATTCTTACTACTAGCTACTGGATTCATTTTCTCTCTAATAGGCAATTCTGAAAATACTACATCTAGATTTGAATAAAAATACTGAAGTCTCCCTGTAGCATAAAATAAACTTGATAAAATACTACATGACACACCATATGTTAGAGGTATATGGTGATATGTCACCCCTTCTGATACTGATGAAGGTAACTTCATACAAACATAGCAATTTCTAATTTCCATTGTATTAACATACTGAAATAACAATTTAGCAAACACATTTGAAGACATATTATAATCCGACTCATTATGATAATTTGCCTCATCTTCTACCCCTATTTCTATTTTAGTTTCCTTTATTCTATCTACCTTTTCATTAGTAATAGTATTATTATCACTTGTTTTCATTAACAAAGGTACTCCTACTGTTAGGAATAACCATACTAATACTACCAATAAAATACTACAAAAACAAAATCTAAAACATTTTCTTTTTAAACCTCGTTTTGGTCATTCGGTGACTTCAACTTCTGCCATTTTAATCTGAGAAAATTTCTTCTCTCTTTTCTTTCTTTTGTCTGCTAAATTTCTTTTCTTTTAAGGAGGTCTCAATTTGCTTTCATCAATCTGTGCAACATGAACCCTTTCTGTTTCTTCACTTAAACCTAAGTTTTCAAATTCTTCGAGTATAACGTAAGTCCACTCAGGGGCCTTGTATTTTCTGTTTAAACTTCTCAGTCTTGGGCTTCTTTGAGTGAGTTTCACTGAAGTTTGCTTAGATTGTGTTTGACTTGTGACTTCATTTACTTGTTCTGGTTTCTTTTCTGATTTTCTTAAATAATATTTTTATTTCTTCAATCCTACTGGCCAATTGTCTCCTTTTCTAACTCTTTTGACCTGAACTGCACTTTCACCTTCTCTATCTCTTTCTAGAATCCTTTTATTTTCACTTAATCAAGGCACAATCTGTCCTTGTTCTCTATTTTCTGCGCTTGGACCTTCCTCTACTTGCACCTGTCCAGGTCTTATTATAATTCGTTCTTCTTCTGCCTGAACTTGTTCTTCTAGATCTACCTGATCCTGTTCAGGTCTTATTTCAGATTGTCCTTCTTCTGCCTGAACTTGTTCTTCTATTTCTGCCTTTCCCTCCTCAGGTTCCTGAATGTCTTTATTTATTTCGACCTGAGTGTGTTCTTCTTCCCCTGTCCTTCCCTGTCTACCTTCCTGCCTTTTCAGTTTTGTTATTCTTCTTGTTTCGACAGCATCATCAGGTATTTCAATTATTGGTATCCAGTCTTCCTGACTTGTACTTGGCTGTTCGTCATATAGTTGTCTTTCAGAATCTATCACTCTAGACTCTTCAATTTCACAGCTTTCAATTTCTGACGTTTCAGCCTGCTCAGTCAGTGGTTGCTCTTGTTGTTCTGATGGGTTTGGTACTCTTCTGGTATGACTAGCATGAACCCAGTTGGGCAAACCTGCACACTTCACTGCTGTGGTAGTGACCAGTATGACTTGACGCGGTTTATCCCACCTCGGTGCTAGACACAACTTCCTTGCGTGTTTCTTCACTAGCACCCAATCTCCAGGATTCAAATCATGTGCTTGGTCTGGCTGTCTTTCAACTGCGTCTTCTCCAACCTGGTGAGAGACATAACGCACCATTTCAGCCAATCTTTTGCAATAGTCCAATACCAGATCATCAGTTATACTCATTAATTTGTTTCCAGGAATAAATGCTTGCCTCATTGCCCTTCCCATGAGAACCTCATGAGGGCTCATTCCTGTCTTTCTGTCAGGAATACTTCTGAGACCCATCAATACAAGAGGTAATGTATCTGGCCATTTCAGCATCGTGGATGCACACACTTTCCCTAATCTTGACTTGATTGTGCCATTTAGCTGTTCAACTATTGCAGAAGCCTCTGAACGATAAGCACAGTGCAGTTTTTGTTCAATGTTAAATGCAGCACAGATTAATCAAATTATTTCATTATTAAATGAGGTCCTCTATCTGATTCCAAAGTGACTGGAAAACCGAAACGAGGAATCAACTCCCTCAATAGTAATTTGGCAACTGTGAGACTGTCATTTCTTCTGGTGGGGTATGCCTCCACCCATCTCGAGAACAGACACACTATGACTAGTACATACTTTAGTCCATTACAAGGAGGCAACTCAATAAAATCTAACTGCAACCTGGTGAAGGGTCCTTCTGCCTTTCCAATCTTTCCCCAGCTAACCACTGTCTTCCTGCCTGGATTTTGCTGCCGACATGTTAAGCATCTCTGGCAAAGGCTTTCTGCGACTACCCTGAACTCTGGATTATACCAACTCTGTCTGAATAATCTGATCATCGAATCTCTCCCTATGTGTGTTGCTCCATGATATACTCTTGCCATTTTAGAGAGCAAACAATCTGGCATGACTGGTCTTCCATCTAGGTATACCCATACTTCATCCTCTGACCTTTTTGTACAGGCTGCTTTTATCCAAATTTCTTTTTCCTTTTCCTCAACTTCTTCTTGTAACTGTCTGATCTCATCCCATGTTTCTGGAATTGAGAAGAACATAAGTTGGCAGCTGGTTTCACCCGTTTCAACCTTTCTGTTTATGGCCATTGTATTTTTCGCACAATATCGAGCAATTTGGTCAGCGTATCTATTGCCGGCTGCCACATAGTCATTTCCTGTCTGACGTGCAGCACATTTAACAACTGCTACTTCTTTTGGCAATTGTAATGCTTCCAGCAGATCTTTCACATTTTTACTGTTTCTTATAGGAGATCCTGAAGAAGTCAGAAATCCCCTCTGCATCCAGAGTTGGCCAAAATCGTGCACAACCCCGAAACCATATTGACTGTCCGTAAATTGTTATTCTCCAATTTTTCCCAATTTTGCATGCTTTTGTTAAGGCCACCAATTCGGCTACTTGTGGAGATTTGACTCTCGGCAAACAGGATGCTTCAATTACCCCTGTTATCTTACATACAGCATATGCAGCACTTAATCCTCCTTCTATCCTCAAACAAGACCCATCCACAAATAACTCATGATCAGCTTCCTTTAATGGTGTTTCTTTTATGTCAGGACGGGGCTTGGTACACAATTCAGTCACATCCAAACAATCATGATGAATTTCATCTCTTACTTCCTCATTGCACGGGTCTGGCAATAATGTGGCAGGGTTCATAACCGTACATCTTATCACGGTCACATTTTCTGCTCCCAAAATAACTCTTTCATAGTTAGTCAGCCGACTAGGTGTGAGATGTTGTGTTCTTGTTCTTGTCAGAAGAATTTCAACTGAGTGTGGAACATAGACCTTTACTGAATGTCCCATCACTATTGACTCACTTTGCTCCAGACTCATACAAGTAGCAGCTACTGCTTTTAAGCAGCCAGGTAAAGCTGAAGCCACTGGATCCAATGTGGCAGAAAAATACGCCACTGGACGTCGGCTCAATTCATGTCTCTGTGTTAAAACTGAAGGTGCACAATTTTCTCTCTCACAGCAAAACAACGCAAATTCTTTTGAATAATCAGGCATGCCCAAAGCAGGAGCTTCGCATAAACAATTCCGCAATTTCACAAAGGCTTCCAAACATTCATCATTCCAATCAATTGGATCTTTAGCTCTCTTCCGTGTCAATTGTATCAATGGTTTTGCTAGCATGGAGAAACTGTTAATCCACTGCCTACAGTACCCAACCACTCCCAGAAACATTCTCATTTCCTTTTGCCTCTGAGGTAGTTGCATCTCCTTGATTATTTTTATTCTTTCCGGTGTCACTTTTCTTACTCCTCTTTCTATTTTATGCCCTAAATATTTAACTTCTTGTTGACAGAACTGTAATTTTTCTGGAGACACCTTGTGTCCTCCTTCAGCCAAATGGTTCAGTAATGCAATTGTGTCAATGACACAATCCTCTCGTGTTCTTGATGCCACCAGTAGGTCATCAATGTACTGAACCAGAACCGAATTTCCAGGCATGACTAATGACTCTAAACACTTTTTCAGGATCTGATTAAAAATCGAGGGACTCTCTGTGTACCCTTGAGGAACTCTGCACCATGCATAGATACGATCCTCGAACTTAAATGCAAAAAGATACTGGCTGTCTGGGTGCAAAGGAATAGAAAAGAATGCTTGGCATAAATCAATTACTGTAAACCAGCCCGCATTCCAAGGTATCTGATAAAGGATCACTGCTGGATTTGGTACTATTGGGCAACATGGTACTACAATTTTATTTATTTTTCGTAAATCTTGCACTATCCTATATTTTCCACTAGGCTTTTTAAGTCCCATGATTGGTGAATTACAAGGACTACTCATTATTTCTTTTAAAATGCCTTGTTTAACCATTCGATCGATTTCTGGAATAATTCCTGCTTTTACTTCTGGGCTCCTCTTGTATTGTCGTGTGTTTAGATAAACTGCACCTTCCTTCACTGGATCTACATTTGACATTAGCCCAATATCTTTTTCTCTAAAATCCCACACTTCCGGATTGACTGTGGCTCTCAACTCTTCTGGTAATTCATTTTCAGTCATTAATGAAAACATTTCATATACCTCTGTTCCTTGCTTGACTAGCATCATTTTATATATAACATCTTCATCAGGGGTCTGGAAAGCGACACCATCTGGTGTACAATAGATCGTGCAATTCATTTTGCACAGTAGATCTCTTCCCAACAGATTTACTGGACTGGAATCGCAAACTACAAACCGATGCATTTCTTTGAAGTTTCCAATGTGCACCTCCATTGGTTTCGTGATCGGGGTTCTAATCTGTTGATTTGATACGCCTACAACTTAGATAGATTCTCCCGAGAGGGGTAGGTTTGGGATGTCTGCTGTTCTCACAGTAGACCGGGTAGCACCAGTATCCAATAGAAAAGTGATGTCTTTACCTTCCACTTTCCCATCAACAAATGGACCTGACTGATCTACCGGCAAGGATGCGCCAAGCACGCACTCCTCTTCCTCCCCCCTCAGGCACCGTCATTGTACAAAGTCTGAATTTTCCTCATCATTCTGCAACAAATATTGCGCAACTGTTCTATTATTCTTACCACTTTCTCCTTGAAATCCGGTGTTCGTACTGAACTTTTGATAATTCACAAAGTTTGGCATAGGAGCTGGTGGCACCTGATCTTGTGGAGTAACTACCTGCTGCTGCTGATTCATAAGTACTTCATTCTGCATCTGTGGGATTAAATTTTGATTTGGCCCATTATTATTCTGAATACTCTTACACTCGTTCTTCCAATGTCCAAGCTTTCCGCACGCATGACAAGGAAACTTCTTCTTCGCTTCTTCTCTGTTCATTTGTACTCTATATTTATTACCATTCGCCACTTGATCATTCTGACTCTGCTCTTTCACTTGATTATCAGTCTGAATATTGGTTTTATTCTCCTGTTGCTCTGCCAACTTTACCTGTGCCCACATCATTTTCTCTTTTAGTTTTCTACGCCTTACTTCTGTCGTCTCCGCAGTATTTTGCATACTTTAAAATCTCATCCACTGTCTTGCTTTGCCAACACAACATGTGCTGCTGTATCATCTGACTAATCTCTGGTTTCAAACCATATACAAACCGATACACAAAATGTCCCATGTCCTTATCACCAATATTCTCAAAACCACTATACTGCTTAAACACCTGCAATAACCTTTCATAATGCGCATGTACAGATTCATTTGGTTCTTGTGTTGTCCTATCTATCTTTACCCAATCTGTTTCTTTTGGAGGAATTTTCCCTTTCAAATAGGTAATCACTTGGTGATATTTCTTCATCACCTCCTCTGAGGGTGCTCCTGTCTTTGAGTCTCTAGCATATTCTTCACTTGGCCAATCTATTGTAATCTTACACTCCGTCCATAAATCAGCAGGTACCACAATGTCAAACAAACCATCCAGATCCTTCAATAAGACGTTTGAAACCTTCACAAATCTTTCTACCTGTTTATACCATTCAACTGGTTTTTCTCTCAATTTTGGAAAATCATTTGTAAATGACAAAATATCTTGTCTACTCCAAGGAACATGAACATATCCTCCTCCTGGAACTTCTCTCATTGGACACAATTTCTCAACCTTTTCTGTTTCCCTATGGAAATGCAGATGATGCTTCTCTTGCTTGAACTTCCTCTTTCTTTCTTATCCATCTAATTCTCCATTTATCGATGTCTCCCCATTTTCGAAAAATATTCATTAACTCCTTTATCTGTAGTCTCTTTCCAGATGCATTAACACTTTCTAAATCTTTGTCAGTAAAATCCACTCGATATGGTTTCTGTAACAACTTTGATTTCCCTATATCTATTCCAATTTCTGAAGCAACTTCTGTTAATTTCTCATGAAATACTCTTGCTCTTCTGGTTATACTCTTACATAAAAATAATAATTCTTCATCATTGTAAGCATTCAATCTTTCTGTGCCCACACTTCCCACTATCATTGCTTCTAATTCCACTTTCAATCTACTAATTTCTAAAATCTTTGGTGTTGAGTTCCGATTATCTCTTTCCTGTGCCCATCTTTCTATGTCTTCAGGGGTAACTACTGTTGCGCCTCCAGTTCCTATTTGAACCAAAGGTCTCCTTTCTCTCAAATTCATAGGCGTAACTCTTTTTGGAGTTTCAGTTAAAGGTTCCACATTAGGGAGATCCATTAATGAAATAATTGATTCACTTTCACTGACCTGATCATCTGTAATGATTACTTCTTTTCTAGGACTGTTTAACGGAATTGTTACAGTTTGTGGTTTCTGGCAAGTCTTTTTATCTCCGTACAATGGGATTACCGGACCAATAGTCACTGGTACTGTCAAGGCTTCAGTATTCAAATTTAATTGACTTATTTTCTTTACTAACTCTTCTCTAGTTTTATTTAAAACCTCGCTCATATCATCTTGCAGCACCCTATTAAATGACGTATCATGTAAAATTTGTGGGGTTAAAGGCATTCCTATCACTGGTGCGCTTGGGGTAACCTTACTAGTTGCTTCTTGATACGGTGGTGGATTTTTAATTAAAATATCCTCTAACAACTCATCATCTAATTCACCATATCCAGTTGTATTCAAATATTTCGTTTTCTCTTTACACTTTCCTCCAGACTGTTCCTCAGCCATTAATACTGGATATAAACCTTCAGATACCATAGCTCTCCTCCACTGTTTCATCTGCCCTTCGCGTGATTCTTGCAAGTATCTGGGAAAGAATCCTTTATATCTCCCTCCTCTACATTTCTCGCGTTCATATGACTCAGTCTCCCATTCTTCCAAAGCCTCGTATTGAGTTAACCTAGGTTCCAAATCATTCATTCTCAAATTCTGAAGAATTCTCCCATTAAACGTACCATTTTCTGGAAATGCTAGTACTCCATCAACTTTCGTATATTCTATCCAATTTTCCAACCACACGCAAGTATGATATCCTCTTTCCATCATCATAAAAGATGCTGGTGTCTTCGGTGGCGGAATAGGAATTCCCTCTCTAGTCAACACAGGCTTATCTTTCTTAAAGAAATTCTTAATTTTCTTTATAAATTACATTTCTCTCTTTTCTCCATACATCCTAGATGAACGATATATAAAATTATATTCTGCAAACCCTTGAAATCTTCTATCTGCACGTCTCACACTAGTAGTCAAATCAAAATCCCGCATACAATCTCTCCTTCCACCAATCCTAGCGCGGCTTCTAACTGGTTATCCAATCAAAATCAGGCTCACGCTCGTGATCTGACCTATGCCAGCACGGCCTTTTCTGACGTCAGTTCTGCTCCTTACTACTGACCCCTCCTTTACAAGGCTGCTTCTGTCACACGCCCGCTGTTTCAACCTATCCCAGCGCGGCTCACTGTGACGTCAGTCCAACTCCGGCGACTGACCCTCCCTTGACAAGGTAATACGAAAACTTATTTTCTTAATACTTTGCATTAAATTCTTTGTTATTAACTACATAAAAACATTCGCTACTCTGCCTGTTCCACTAAAACCAAAGGATAGATTTTCTTTCCGCTGCGAGTAAATCCTTCCGCTTACTCTTCATACACTACGAGTAAAACCTTCCCCTTACTCTTCATTCAAGCTCCAGAGAACCTGCTATTCCTCCAGTGTCACCCGTATTGGGAAATGAGACCAAAGTTTCACCAGCGAACCCCTTTTGCTATCATTCGCACTCCACTTTTATACGAAATAGTCCCTAGTTTAACACTGCCAGCCCTGCGTAGCTTCTCAGTGCTATTCCAACAGACGAGTAACCTCACTGCAGTATGGCTTCTGTCACCACCCGCTATTCATTCCCGGGAATTCTGGACAACATAAAACAAAGACGCTAACTCTTTTGTTAAAACATAAATCAATAATCAATACTTATCGCCAAACTAGTCAATAATAACCATAGCTCTGCTACCAGAAAACTGATCCAGCGGTATACTAACAACAGATACTCTACTACCATATACTCACCTGGTCCCATAAACACTTACACAGATCCAAGTAGACCGCTGGGTTTAGTTTGTTTTTTCTTATTCAGGATTAGTTATTTCTTATTCCTAACTAACCTTTCACTGATCAAAAAGTTCTTTCCTCTGGTCAATGGACCATTAGTTGAACTAGTTGATGGTGATAATTAACATAACTTATTAACTATTCTTTATTTAAAGAAAATAAAAACAGACTTGGGAAGTTTTAAAATCTTTATCTAAATTAAGTGAATGTGAACCATTTCAAATTACAGTACAAACACCCTCATTCGTAAGATTGCAAATCAAATCTTTCATTAAGAAAATATTTCAGACACATACAATAACTATGTCTGGAAAGGAGAGGACAGAGAGAGAAGATCATCTACAAATACCATGAATTTATAGTTACCAAGGATGGTGTGAAGACCAAACCCTCTGGCCAAAGGGCTGGTAAGGGTCCCCTGGGATAGATCAGGAGACAAAGACTTCAGGACAGGAATCAGGACAGGATACTTAACCTCTCTAAAATACCGACGACTGCGTCGCACCCCTCTCTGACACTCTCTTCCTCCTCGAGTTTCTTCCGCGATCTTCTTGTCTAACCCAATTAATTAAAGATAGATGGTTCTGCATTCAGAGTCTTCATCAGCATCTCACAGCGTCCCTTTCAGCATCAGCACCACCCACCGTACCCACAGCATCCCGAGCTCTCGACTTCCAGCATCGACGCCTCTTCTGACAGGACAACTAACTAACTAAAGCTACTTCAGTTATACCTTTCGTTTCCCATGTACCATCCACTAAAGTTTCAATATCGCAAAAATACGTATTCTGATTGGTCAGGCAACGGGGGATGATCATCACACCATGCTTACATATTACTTATTTCTATTGAACTATTGTTCGTAAACCCATCCCCTTAAACTTTATTCTTCCCTTCCGTTTCCATACATATCCAAACTTTATTAGATACAATTATTTCAACATTATGAATACAAGTCTTCTTGCATGAACTCTTCACGCTCTGTTCACAGGGCACGTCATTCTCGTCCTTGGACGGCTGTCAAAATGCTTGGTCATCCCTCTGGGTCAGCTCTCGTGTAGGCATGCGCAAACTTGAATCAGTCGGCTCAATTCAGACAAACGTGAAAGGCCCAAATGCGCACTAATAATAAAGTCAAAAGAAGAAATGTTACTTTCACAAATAAATGGTTTCACTGTATACCACCCCTCTCTACTCTAACCCTCTTTACTTATTAATTCTTTCCCCGCATTAGTAAAATAGCTGGTTTTCATTTCGGCTAAGCAGATGCCATGCACGTGAGTCTTCAAGACTCCATTTTAATGCCTTCTGCACATGCGCTAGAATTTCCCTCCAAGCATTAGTACCGTCATACTGCGTAGATGCAGTTGACGAATGCACGGTAAAGATTTCCCAGTTAGAGCTGGATTAGTCCGTTTTCGTTGTTATTTATATTAGTACACACATACGCAAGCTTCTCTAACCCGCGTGTTTTCTGTATTTGCGTGTTATTATTTACAAGACGTTGTTAGTAATTCGTTAGCGAGTTAAATGAGAGAATTGCTTCCGAGCAAGTCTCCTTTACGAGTCCTTGCTCCATCAGAACCATTTCATACAATATCATGTCAAATGTCTTGGAAACTTTGAATTTACTCCTCCCTTCAAAGCCTGTCTCTTACTAGCTTTTGTGAAGCTCAAACCCTTCTATTCAAGTAGTCTTTTGTTTGGAACAGAGACTTCTTTTATGAGTAATTGCATTCTGCTCTAGACTCCACTCTGAGCCATTTGCATCCAAATCCTTGTAGGTATACTAAACACCCATCGATGGATCATTTGTGGCAATGGAGAATATTCCGACATAGTTTGCAGTGGTCACCGCAGCCCCAGGTAAAGGAAAGAGACCAGCTCCTCCTTTTCCTTCGGTTTTAGTTAATCCAATAAAGGTAAGGCGAATCAAGGTAAGGAATCTGTAGTATCAGGTAAGGCATAGAGTTATGTATTGTAAGTGATTGTGCCTTTAACGAGGTCTATTCTGGAAGCTTGACGGGAGAGGTTCTAGAGAAGGCAACATGTCGCTGGGTGGTGGTAAGGACAACATCTCCCTGAAGCTTTATTGGTATAGAAGCTGTCATAACAGACGCCGAACTAAACTCCTGCCGTGCTTGAAGGCAGATAAAAGCATCATTGGTTATGGCACCTCATAAACTGCAAGTTAGGAGAGTCTGGACACGTTTGGAGAATATCTTCCTATGGATGCCCATATAGAAATTCTTATCTGGTTGTCGTAATACAAATATGACACTTTTAAGCAGCTACGCATAAATAAGGATCGTATAGATTGGAGATCTGACCATTAAGGGTGCAGTGTGTATGCTTAGACCTCATCCTCACTTCACTCATTTATCAAAGACAAGCACATTTTACATTATAAAGTAATACAATTATGAAGCTGCCATTTAAGGGGAAATTACTGTTCTCTCCAGCAATAAATGAGGTATCGGAGAAGTGCTAAGTGAAAGTGGTGATGGTTATGCCCTTAAGTGAGTTAATAAACCCACCTGCTATAAAATTCTCTTTTTCGGAGTCCCAAGCCTTTATGGGCTTCAGAGTTGGAACACTGTAAAAAGGAAAAACGCATGCATTGGTTTCATCCCAGCTTTGTGTTTTTCAGTGGCGGTTCCTCCGCTAAGGCAGAGGAGCATCACCCCACTGCTTTCAGCAGTGGAAATAAAGAAAAAATAAAATGATAATAACTGGTTATTATCATTTTATTTGTTCCTGCTGCGGCTTAGTGGGCAGGTCGAGTCTGCTCTCGGAGCAGGGGAGGAGTAGTGGCACCCTCCTAAGTGGGCAATGACTGTTGGCCGGCCCCCTTGGGCCAGCCAAACAGTCATGCACACTTTGCATGTTCTCCATGCAGGCTGCATTACAGCCTGCATGGAGAACATGCCCAGGCCTCCATCCCCTGGCTGAACGCCAAACCACGGCGCTCAGACCAATCACAACGCAGCATTGTGATTGGTCAGGGGAGCCTGGGTGTACTTCCTGGTTCCTGCAGAGCAGAGGGACGATAACGAGGGACGACGAGGAGCGGTGAGGAGGTAAGGTATGTTTTTTTTCTTTCTTTACTTTACCCCCAGCCCCCTCCTCACCCCCTGCCATCCGCCACCCCGATCTCTGCCAGCCGCCACTGTTTTTTTTGTTTTTTTTTTTAGCTTGCATGAAGTGAGGATAGCTTCACTTTGGGTGTGTAAGAGCCTCCAATAGTCATCTTAAATCATCCTTTACAGATAGGAGGAAGGTTGATGGCCATTTACAAACAATAGATGGAAGCTGCCCGGCACTGGTAGGTGCTCAGTAGTATCAATGTAGGCTATATTTGGACCGTCCTGCAGTCCTCTAAGATTGCATATGTTATTTCTCTATATCCTGAAGAAAATTCAGAAACCTCTTTTAGGGGCAATTAAGCTTTTCTAAAGAACAGGAAAGGCCTTTGTTTTTACTACAGGATTTTCATTGTGTTTAAAGAAGACTAGGTGAATCAGACTGATTTTAGATCTTACTACCTAAACCATTTTCTCCTGGCTGATATCTTTCAGATTATCACACTGATACAGATCTTCATGGCTATGCAGTTTGTGGACTAAACGTACAAATCTTCAAGGTGCTTACCTCTGGTGCGTGGCCACGCCGCCGACCGTAATGGCCGCGTAGGCTTGTAGCTCCGCCGCTGACTCCCTGTTAACCGCTCGTCCAGACGGCTATGGCGGCGTTGCCGTATTAAAAGACACCACGGGAGATGTAGGAGGAAGTGGTGCAGCTTCCGATATGTAAATTGGCCTGTTTGCAGCTCGCGGCGCGGATCGGCGCCGAACTACGGAGGCTGGGCGTGGTGTGGCCTGCAGCCTCGAGTGACGCCTGGGACTCGAGTTGTGCGCTGGCTGGAGCCGGGGCGTGGATTGTGGGGGCTGCCGCGAGTCGAGACCGTGCGGCAACTTTTTGGAGGTGAGCGGTCGCGGTGGGGGCTAGTAACGATCGGGACTCTGGCAGTGGGGCACAGACGCTCCCCGGAAGCCCCGCGGTGTCGGGGGCCACGGGTGAGCTTGGGGACCGGCCGCCCGGCCGGGAGCTGTGGTTACCCGTAAGGGCTGCTCCCCCCGCGGCCGCGACCCTTCTCTGGATGTGGCGGTGAGGCCCCCCCCCCCACCATTTTACGGCAGGCCGAATGATAATGGCAGGGCCCATTCGGGCTGAGGTGAGCCGCACTGCGTGGGCGCACTAGGAGCAAAGACTCGGCACGGGGGCCACTTTCACATGCCCTGCGCAGCATTGGTGATGTCCCCCTGGAGGCCTGTGAGGTTGGCTAGAGAGGCCCGAGTGTTGCAGTAACAGGGCTGAAGGCTGATTTCCCGCTTTGGCCTACCGCACTCACCACACTAACGGCAAGACCCCGATCAGATTGGAACACATCTGGGGCACGCAAGCGGCAATTGTGATGGCGTGGACACCGGATACTGTAGTGCTGTCATATTCCACTGTGGCTCAATTGGTGAAGAGAGTGGACGGCGTGCCTGAGTAGAACTGCACTGTGGAGCAAACCCTTCCCACGACCGGGGCCCACCCATCATTGCCCTGTGAGTCAACTACAAAGGGGCTACCGTCATGAAATAGACTACCCCAACTCAACATCGTGGGGTATGGGGCATAAAGACCCTAAGCAAAGCACCCTGTCCTTCAAAGCACCGGCCACCAGTACTGCGGCGCAGCAGATCAGCATGGCGGAGGGAGGAGTGATGCACGCAACTAAGGTAGCTGGGCCTGACAACCAGTTGTTGGAATTGAGTGCAGGCTTCAGGGCGCTGGACACTGGCTTTGATGCCCTCGATAAGAGGTTGGAATCTATGGGGGCCCGGCTGGATCAGCAGGAAGGGCGTCTGACCACGGGTGAGGGCAGAATCTCGGATGGCGCTGCCCAGACTACCAAGAAATATGAAAGGATGGAGAAGCTCCTCAAAGCTGTATCCATTAAGAATGAGGATTTAGAGGCACGCGGGTAGAGGAACAACATTCGCATTATGGGGGTAACCGAGTCTACCAACACAGGGCGGCTGGACCGATTTGTGGAAACACTCCTTACAGATTTATTTGGTGGTGAGTCCTTTACCACTATATTTGTAATTGAACGTGCACATCGCATCCTGGGACCACGACCCAATCCAGGGTGCCCGCCTAGACCGATCATAGGCCGGTTACTGAACTTTAGAGATAGGGATACCGCCCTACGGATGGCGCGTGAGAAGGGCCAACTTGAATGGCAGGGCTTGACCATATCCATGTACCCGGACTTCACTGTTATGGTACAGGAAGCACGCAGAAAAGTACGCAGGGGTGAAGGCGGCCCTACGGAAGATGGGGCTACGGTATGGAATGCTATATCCAGCACGGTTGAAGGTTGACGTTGACGGACGGTCCCAAGTCTCTGACTGTCCTCATGGTGCCCAGGAGTTCTGCCAGAAATACTCCAACGTTGGGAAGAAACATGGCACAATGTTGCCGCAGCGGTCACAGGACATACCAGACTCCGGTGCAAGTGCTGATCTTTTCTCTGCCAGTTAGTTACACGGAGTTTACTATTCCAG
This sequence comes from Calotriton arnoldi, assembly GCA_963921515.1. Classification (NCBI taxonomy): domain Eukaryota; kingdom Metazoa; phylum Chordata; class Amphibia; order Caudata; family Salamandridae; genus Calotriton; species Calotriton arnoldi. Next base: position 873,375 of record CAWUFW010003131.1, read on the forward strand.
AGCAATGGACCGGTGATGATGTGTTTAATAATATTCAAGCTGCACCGCCGAGAACCCGTGCTAGTGGCGCGCTGGGGCACCGCCATGGACGAATAACAAGCACATATGCAGGAAATTAGTGCCAAGATTAGGGAAAGCGGCGGGGTGTTGCCGCCCCTCAAGTGCGGATGCACCTGTTTAAGTTTTTGCAGGTTTATAGTACAATGTGTTTTTGTCTGTATGATCATTCAACTATGGTTATAAGGGATGGGGACTTCCCCCTAGAGTTAGGTAAGGGGGATGGGTGGTGGGAGGGGGGGAACTGGGTTTGTAGGCTAAAGTTTGTAGTCTGGCTCTCTTACAGTCGTCATTTACAGTGCAGCACTAATGGTCCAGGTGCCAGTGAGTTGGAAATGCAAGATACAGATCATGGTTAATAAGGTAATGGCAGAGGCCAGTGTGGTAATGATGTCCTGGAATGTCAGGGCCTAAATAATACCCGTAAGTGTAAGCAAGTGACCAATTATATGCAATGCCACCAGGTGGACATTGCCTTTCTACAAGAGACTCATTTGGCAACAAATGCTAAGACGTCGCTGGTATCGAGCTGGGGGGCACATAAATATTTTGCAGGATACAGTTCATATGCCAGAGGGGTTGCAGTGTTGATATATAAACGGGTGCCGTTCCGGGAGGAGGAGGTCTGTCGGGATGCGGGGGGCGTTATTTATTGGTGAAGGGCTGTCTGCTTGAGCACTCTGTCTTATTTGTTAATGTATATGCTCCAAATGTTGATGACCCCGATTTTTTTTGACACTATCCATACCCACATGGAACGCATGGGGGCGGACTACATATACATGGGGGGTGGACTTTAATTTGCTGCTCGATCCGGAGCGAGATAGCACAGCACACACGATAGACACAAAACCAAGGGCGAGGTGGGTGGTATTGGACACTATACAAAAGTTTGGGCTACTGGATGCATGGAGATACCACGGTGCAGACCGCGAGGGGTACACCCATTACTCTGCACCTCATAACACTTGGCACACCTGGATTACTGGTGCCTATCCGCTGGGGTGGTGATTTGGATTGACGCAGTTACCCACCTGCCGTGCACACTATCCGATCATTCTCCTGTGTTGGTAAAATTGAGGATCCCTAGAGCAGGGGGGGTAGAGCGACCATGGAGATTCCCGGATATGGCCCTGAGGGATGCTGTTCTTGCAACAGAACTGGGGGGAAGCGATCACTGAGTATTTCGCAATAAATGTAGGGTCGGTGGAATCCATGGCCACTCTATAGGAAGCCTTTAAGGCCTATGCAAGGGGGGGTGTGTATCTCAAAAAATGCTGGGGTACTCCAGGATTTGTGCCGAACGCTTGCACAGATAGAATCACAGCTCATCGAGCTAGATCGTAGAGTAGCAAACAATGCAGGCCCCCCCGATCTACAACGAATTTCGGGAAGTAGCGGAACGCGAGGCACACTTTTTAGGTAAATATGCTGTGGCTAGGCGGTATGGGGAGGGTGAGAGGCCTGGTAGAACGTTGGCTATACTGATGCCACAGTCTCGCAGGCCAACCTACATAGCTGAACTAATTGGACATGATAAAGAGAGGATAACTGGTAATGTTGGGATCCTAGAAGAGGTACTTAAGTATTACACAGCATTATACACCTCAAGAGCTACCGAACTCCCTTCAGACTACAGTGATTACCTCGATGAGGTCTCGCTTGTTTGGATGGAAAAGGTGCACCAGGAGTTTCTGGCCGAGCCCTTTTCGAAAGATGAAGTAACTGAGGCCATTAATGCACTGGATGGTTCCAAAGCGCCAGGGCTCGACGGGTTTATGGGTTGTTTTTATAAAAAATATAAAAGCCTCATTACACCCCATCTCATAGACATGTATCAGGAGGCAGTTGAGACAGGAGTACTCCCACTCACTTTGAGAGAAGCTGTTATAATTTTGCTGCTTAAGCTCCGGAAAGGATGACACAGAAATGTAGCTCATACCGACCTCTCTCTCAAATTTTGATAATAAAATTCTAGCTAAAATACTGGCAACAAGGCTTGCATTAATTGTGGAAAAACTGATCTCCCCAGGTTTTATTCCCCACAAATCAACAGCCCTTAATATTCGCACGTTATTTGCCACATTGCACAGGATATCACCGACGGTACCGGCAGTCGCTGTCCTCGATGCGGAGAAAGCTTTTGATTCACTTGAGTGGCCCTTTTTATATGCCACAATGGGGCGACTGGGGGTGCCGGAATGGGTCCTGGCAGTAGTTAGGTTATTGTACATCTTGCCCACAGCACGTATTCGACTTAATGGCACCTTGACTAACTCATTTCAACTCTCTCGTGGAACGCGACAGGGGTGCCCACTTTCTCCCTTGTTATTTGTAATGGCACTCGATCCACTGGTGCGACATCTACTAGAAAGGCGTCATCGGGGATTACAATTTAATACTGGTGCCTTATTACTTGCACTTTATGCCAATGATATTATTCTGTATGTACGGCACCCGGACGATAATTTAACACCATTGCTCCGGGAAGTGACGAGATATGGTTCCAAGTCGGGCCTACGCATCAACTGGGAGAAGTCGGAAGTATTCCAGTTGACTGAGGCGACCTGCGATAGAACGGTGGACTACCCGCTGGCCTGGTAGGATGACTCTGTGAGGTATCTTGGAGTCCACAACCATAGAGAAAAGGATCGTATCCTCCAGTTGAATTATGACCCGGTGATGAAGAAACTGGGACGCAACATTGATTGTTGGTTAAAACTGCCCTTGTCAATGGCTGGAAGAATAGCTATAATTAAGATGGTGGTACTTCCACAGTTTCTATATCTCTTCCAAAACAGTCCCATACCGTTATATAACAGCTTCTTCACAAACCTGCGTACGTTGTTGATGCGACTGGTGTAGGGTGGTAAACAACCCCACATTGGTTGGGATACCTTAGTGCTGCCGTATGAGAGGGGTGGGTTTGGGGTACCAAACTTTCAGATTTACTACCTGGTAGCGCAGGCGAACTTTGCCCGACACTGGTATCATGCAGATATTAGGATCCCATATTATAGACCTGAGGCCGATTTGGCGCTTCCAGCAACACTCAATACCCTGCTGCCGTGTGGGTTCTCACGTGACCCGCACGACATCCAGACACTGTCCACAATCAGTTGGGCATGGCATATGTTACTACGAGTAATGGGTTCTCGTATATTATATTCATCTGCGCTGCCTCTCGCGGGGAATGGCTGGATTCCCATTTTGCAGGAGACCTTAGTAAAGCGTACATTGGGCAAATATTTGGTGACCTGTTCCCTGGCGGACATATTTTTTCACGTACGGAGGACCCCCGTTTCAGAGATGCCACTATAATGGACCACTTTGTGTTGCAAAGATTGCAGAGGGCGTTGCGCGCATGCATATATAGTTACACTTTGGAGCCTCCTGAATTCCAATCCTGACAGGGGTAATCAAGGATGGGGATGGGATTCACTTGATGGCACGGATGTATAAGGCAGCAGTGGCGCTGCTTCCGTGTCACGATACGGGTGTGCGGGCGGCATGGGAACGTGATCTTGGTTACCCGCTAACGGATGTGCAGTGGGGTCGGTGCTGTGCGCAAATACGCCGGGTATCCCCTAATCATCGACACAAGTTGCTGCATTTTATATTTCTGTGGAGGGCATACATGACACCTAGCAAATTACATCGTATGGACCCCTCTCGTCCACATGTATGTCCGAGGTGCCGCTCCCCAGAGGCCGACTTTGCACACATGACATGGACCTGTATTAGGATAGAGAGCTATTGGAGGTCGGTCTTTGGGGAAATATCCAATATGGTAGAAATGAAGGTTACATCCTCGCCCTTGATGGCGTTGTTGAGGTACGTGCATGATCTTCCTAAATCCAAGCATCGATTTGTTGCCATTGCGCTTCTTATCGCTAAATGCGAAGTGGCTGTCAAATGGGCTTGTACACATTCCCCACACTCCATGCATGGCTCCACAGTATGACATACTGCAATACCACAAGTGATACCTATGCACAACTGCAACCACCGGCTGCCAGGCCCGTAGACATTTGGCAACCATTTCAATCCTACCTCCTGGCAACGCGGGATGGTAATAACACCCCCACACAGGTGCAGACCACACCCATTGGAATCGAAGTAAATAGGGACATAGCTGGAGTACACGCACCATTGTAGAGATTGCTGTGTACATAACTGGATGCTCTGCCTGATTTAACACAGTACAGATTTTGTATCTTTTGATATATGGGTCTAGCTATGAATGTACTTTGACATATGGCCATGTAAGATGCTGTTATAATTTTTTGTTCTTTTCGGTTGCTGCACTGTAATGCTATGCTCTCCTTTTCTTTTCTTGTTGTAATTTGAATAAAACTCAATAAAAAAATAAAATTTAAAAAAAAGGTGCTTACCTCAGTATCCTCATCAAGGAAGAGCTTTGTTAGATTCTGAAATTTACATAAGAGATAATCATTATCCGTTAATGTCTACCCTTCGGCCTGCCATCTGCTTCCAAGGGCGCTGTCTCAGTAGTGGTATTTTTTTATTTTTTATTCTGGATGTCCACTTGTTCCTTTACTTACTTGACTAATTGGTCAAGTGTCCCACTGCTTGTCAGCAGAACCTTTGGCCTATTTGCAACGCCCTCTTTTATCTGAGACTTTCCATCAGCCAGACAAATCTCATCCGACCACATCTCAGAAATTTGTTTTAAGAGCACTGGAAGACAGCTCTGCTTGGCTATCGTTCCTGCGTGAGACAGGATAATCTCTTTCAAGCAGGCAGTTGAACATTTTTCCAAGTGTCCTCTGAATTAGGCAGCTAAATATCTTTATTGCTTCGTTGTTGGACTCTAGAGTAAACCCTTTGAAAGGGATGGGGTCTTTTTTCAGACTGGTATAGTTACACTGACCATTGCTTCCTTTCAGTATGGTTGTGAAGCTAGTTTCATGGGCCATCAGACTCGGGCCTCTACATGCTTCAATACAAAGATCTGTTCCTTTGGGGCGTTTTTGTAGGCATTCAAGACATGCATGGGAAAGTTATCCAAGTCCTCATGGACAGCACCATTGCAATGATTTATCTGACAAAGTAGGTGGAAGAGCCTGTGTCTTACTCTCTCTGCACTTTAGCAGGTCAATTGTGAGACTGGTCTCTTGACAAGCTCATTCTCCTGGAAGTGTCCCATCTTCAGGAGAAAAGAAATGGGGAGCAGACTTCCTCAGCAGATTTAATAATGATCCACATAAGTGGCATTTCAATTGTAAAATTATTTTGACTGTGTCAAAACCTGGCTCTTCAGGCATAGACATGTTTGCTACACAGAGGAGCTTCTGGCGCCCAGAGTTTGCATTCCATGGGGGAAAAATTAACATATGCTATTATGTGTTATTTATATTTCTATGTACATTTTCCCATAACTCATCTGAATGTTTTCAAATTAAAAAGGCCCTTCAACTTCAGGTAAATTCTGACAGCCCCCATTTGGTCTTGGGAGCTTTGGTTTACCGAACCCATGCTCCGCTGAAAGAATAACTAGGTTCTTTAGATTCCAGATCGCGCAATCTGACTAGAAAGGCTGTTTTTTGTTGTTTTTTTTGCCCCCATTGCTAAACTGGAGGACTTTGTTTCAATTATGGCACTTTGCACACATTTAGATGCATCTAAAGTAAGCATTAGCTTAATGTGTACAACTCGAAAAGATTCTGCTGTGAACTGCGTTGCCCGGTTAGAGACAGCAAGTCTCCCTCGGAATGGAAATCGAGGGTGCTCAGACCAATCCTGTAGATGCTCTCAAGCATGAGAGCAGTTTCAGGATTGGCCACTGGGGAGTCTGGGAGCCTGTGCCTGTAGTGGTGCCACGAGAAGGCCAAAAGACGGGCGATGTGGCAGGCTGCAGTCTACATTCTTTTTTTCCCCCCTTTTTTTCTTTGTCTCCTCACCTTTCCCCTCTCCCCCCACTCTGCCACTCTCCTCTGACCCCGGCCGCTACTGATTTTCTCATTCGCCCTTGGACTGCTGGGAAGCCATCTTTTTTTTTACTTTGTTTTTTCATTTTGTCATAACATTGAAAACCAACATTACAGCACACAGTATTACGTAACACCTTGATCACGGGTTTCCGAAGCTGGGATCAACATGAAGTCTTTTAGAGTCCACAAAAATATTGGCCAACAGTGTCACAGCATGCAGCACACCAGTTAAGGACATTTTGCCATGGGGCAAGCACTCGTTGCATCTATCCTCCCTCACCCACCCTCCCTTGGCTTTCCTCTCAGCCTGTGTCACTCCCGCTGCTCTCAGAGGCACTTTGCTCCGTCCCTCCCTCCCCCGCTGAAAGCCCTGTACTGCACAGTTCTCTCCATTCCGTGAGGTCTGCCTGTAGCCCTTCATCCTTACGTGTTAATTTTGTGTGTGTTTCCTCGGCTAACGCCCACTCCCTGGTATCTCTGAGCCACAATGCTATTTCTGGGCTTCTCTGCCCCATCCACGTTATGGCCACCCTATGTCTGGCCAGGACAAGCATCAACTGAAGTAGTTTATAGGGCAGTTTCCATTTTTTAGGTCTACGTATGTGGGCCAACAGGCATTGCAGCTGTTCCTCCCTTAGCGGAAGACCTGTGGCTATGTGCACCTTTTCAGCCACCCGTGTCCAGAACTGCCTCACCTCAGGGCACTCCCACGCCAGGTGGATAAAGTCTGCGTTCTCAGCAGCGCACCTGGGACAGTTACCATCCTTGTTGTGGGAGATACTTCTCAACTTCACTGGTGTGAGGTAAGTGCAATGTAAGAAGTTATAGTGGATCAGTTTGAACCTAGCATTACAGGAGACTGTATGTGTGAGATCGCTAATAGCCACCCAAGCCCTTTCGTCTAGTTGTGTATTGAGGTCCTTCTCCCAAGCAGCCCTTGACGGTGGTGGCGGGGCAGTAGAGTCCTGCTTCATGGCTTTGTATAGGAGAGATATCATCCTGCAACCGGATCCGCACGTAAGCAGAATTTCTAAGGTATGTGTCGGTTGGGGGATCTCCGGATATTGGGGCCAGGTGACCATGACTACTTCCTGAATTCCCCTGTATTGCAGATAATGACCCTGCCTAAGAGCGAAGCTCTTGCTTGCCTGTTCATAGGTTATGAAGGTCTCATTCGGGAAAAGGTCTGCAAGACCTCGCAACCGCCGTCCCTCCAGGCCTGAAAGGACATATGTGTTCCCATCTCTCTGATGGGGGCCAGGATCCAAATAGGCAGCTCTCTATGGAATGGCGCCCGACGCAGCACCTTTTCCACAAACCGCTGCCAAATGCTCACCGTTTGTCGCGCTATATATGGGAGGTCCCCCTCCACCCCCCTGCCCTTCATCAGCGCTATTTGGAGAGCCACTGGGTCCGCCCTGCCAGCCAACAGTCGTTTTTCCCAGTTGTCCCCTTCTGCCATCCAACGAGCTGCAGGCTGCAGCTGAGCGGCATAGTAGTATAGATCAAAGCGTGGGGCCTCCGATCCCCCCTCCTCATATCTCCGTGTCAGGGTGTTGAGGGCTACTCTTCTCCTCTTCCCCGCCCACAGTAATGAGGTCAGGATCGTGTTCAGTTGCTTGACTACTCGTATCGGGCAGAGCGAGTTCTGGAGCGCGTAAAGGCACCTAGGAAGCATTACCATCTTTGAGATAGCAAGTCTGCCCATTAAGGACAACGGGAGGGTTTTCCAGAAATTCACCGAACGCTGCAGGGCCGCGGGGGTCCTGTCCAAGTTTAGGGCTATTGACTGGGCATTAATCAACGCAATCTGGACCCCCAGGTACCTAAAGTTTGCCCGTTCCTATCTGAGCTCTAAGTCTGGGAGGTCCCCCAGGGGCACAACAGTCATGCCCGCCAGCTGGAAGATCAGTGATTTGTTACGGTTGAGTCTCAGGCCAGAGACCTCCCCGAATCTATCCAGGTGGCACAGCAGACCGGGGACGGCTACCCGGGGACATGCTAAGTAGAAGAGCGCATCGTCCGCGTATAGGGAGATGATGTGGTTCGTGTCTTCCACCCGGATACCCCACTGGTTCAATTCCGCTTTCACCCGCACCGCCAAAGGCTCAATGGCCAGAGCGAATGGTAGGGGCGAGAGCGGGCACCCCTGGCGGGTGGCGCGTCCCAGCACCCACTCCTCCGAACGAGCCCCCCCGTCTCACCCGAGCCCACGGCTAATTGTACATTATTTGGACCCTCCGGCAGAATCTGGGGCCCATCCCCACGACCTTGAGGACCTCTAAGAGGTACCCCCAGTCAACTGTGTCGAATGCCTTAGCCAGGTCTATAGACACGAGTACCATCTCTTCCTCTCGGTCTCTCACTTCCTGCATAATGTGGTATAAGTGGCGCAGGTTCATTGCAGTGTTGCGGCCCGGTATGAAGCCACACTGGTCCTTGTGTACAAGGTGCGGCATGTGGGGTCCCAGACGGGAAGCTAACAGTTTGCACAATATTTTTGTGTCCGTATTGATCATAGTGATTAGGCGATATGATGAGGGTTCGCAGTTGTCCCATCCCGGCTTCAGGATCATGCATATTTCGCCCTGTCTCATAGTGGGAGGGAGGATACCCTTCTTGAAGGCCTCCTCATTTACTTGATGGAGGGCTCGAGTTAACGTGCCCGCGTAGGCCTGGTAGAATTCAGGGGGGTATCCATCGCTACCCGGGGACTTTGCTCCCGGGAGCTGCAGTAATGCAGACTGTACTTCCTCGATGGAGAGCGGAGCCTCTAGGTCCTCTCTAGCTGGCTCGAAAAGTGTAGTCAGGGTTAGGGTCTGTAGGTATGGGAGATAGGCTTCTTCACTCACTGTCGGATCCGCCGTATAGACGGTCTGGAGGTGGGACCTGTAGTATTGCGGTCTCGCAGTGCACCGTTGCGCCTGTAGATTTGCACAGCGCCACTATTGCGTCGGGGGTTTGTTTCCTTCTCAGGATCCAAGCTAGTAAGCGGCCTGATTTGTCCCCCTCCCTGTGTAAGCGCTGTCGGTATTGGCTGAGAGTATATTTATCTAGCCTGTCCCAAATACCGCATATGCGTGTCCGAATGTCACATTCCCCAGTCTCCTCTGATGGGTCCGAGCGGTACCGAGTTTGTGCATCCAACAAGGCCACCTCGTCTGCCATCAGCTCCCTTTGGAGTTGCTTGCGGACCCCACACGTTAAGCTATGGCAGGCTCCTCTCACCACTGCATTTAGGGCATCCCATTTTGTGGCCCTAGACATGTCTGCCCCTTCCCAGTTTAGTGTGATGTAGTCTACCAGTGCTCCCTCTATGTGCTGTTTACCCAGCGGATCGTCCAGCACCTCTGACTGCAACCGCCAGGCCTTTGGGCATCGGGCCGGGGAACCCCAGCAGACCGTGCAAGCGATCGGGGAGTGGTCTGAGAGGTACCGGGCCTGATGGGCCACCTCGATGGACAGATCGGGAACTGGGTTCGCTACCAGCACCCTATCCAACCTGCTGTGTGTGTTGTGTGTGGGGGAGTAGCAGGTGTATAACTTCTGGGTGGGGTGTCCCTGGTGCCAAATGTCCTGCACCCCTAAGTTCCCCATAACCTCTCTGAGTTTCTCCATCATTCGTGGTTTTGTCCCCCTGCGAGGTGGGCACCTATCGAGCTCGGGGTCCAACACACAATTAAAATCGCCCACCCAAATAAGAGGCACCTCCAATTCCGAAACTAAGACTTCCTGAAGGGAGTGGTAAAAGTCTTGGTCGTCTACATTTGGGGCATATGTGTTTAGTATTGCTAATTCCCTACCATCTATCTTTGCTCTTAGGAGGATGTATCTTCCATTGATGTCCGCCTCCATGTATTGCAAAACGAACTGTGTCCCACACAAGCACCCCCCTGGCGTAAGTAGAATATGAGTAAAAAATCTGCCCCCTCCATTTTTTCGCAAGCCTATTTCGCTCCTGCCTCATCCAGGGTGGTTTCCTGCAGACATGCCACTGATACCTGGTGCCTCCGGAGGAATGATAGGACCCTGTAGCGCTTAGTGCATGTACCCAGCCCTCTTACATTCCAGCTCATGAACTTAGTCCCCATTGTCCTGGTGGTGTACTGTGTTGGTGAGCCCCCGCTCCATCTCATGCGTAGTCTTCTTTCCCACTGTATGCTGTTTAACTGACATATAAACATGTAATGTGAACAACCCCCCTATAACTCCCTCCCCTACCCACGGGCAAATGACCTGCAACAGTGCATGCGGTTAAGCCCTCCCCAGGACGTGCACAGCCGCCCCATTAGCCCAACCGGGGCCATAAAACTTCCCCCGAACAATTTTAGGCTCCCGGCCTTGCCCGACCAATAGAGTAAGGATACTAATCCCATGGTCTCCACCCTGGGTTAGGCCCATCTGCCCCTGGTCTCAAGCCTCCCAGAGCGTCTATTTGTGCCGGCAGGCTCCTGCTCAACAGCAGACCCCTACCCCCACCCCCTTGAGGCCCCCCACCCACCCGCCGCCTATGTGACTGGGTGTCTCTTAGGGATGCTGATCATGTTCGCCTACCGGCAATGAGTCCCAGTTTACTAAGGCAGATCGATTACTCCAGTTCCGGAGGAGACAGGGCTGAGTCAATGATGGTTTCCGGGATCACTTCGTCCGTCTGGAGTAGGGTGGTAGGTACTGTTTCCAAAGCAGAATTTCCCCCACGACGTCTGCGGTGGGGAGTCACCCGGACCCATGGACTCCACCTGCATGGTTCCATCATCGCCCACCGTGATTCTCTGCCTTTCCGGCAGGTCGCTATCTGTTGAGAAGTTCCTGCGCCGGCCCCCACGAGTCCTCGGAGGCCTGGATCCCCATTCTTTCCAGAGCCCCTTCCGCTCCCGTAGGGGGAGAGCGTCCCCTCGGATCTCCAACCACTCCCACACTCCTCAGGAGACTCGAAAAAGTGGGCCTTCCCCTGCGAGATCACCTTAAACTTGGCAGTGTAAAGCAGCATATATTGTAGGTGCAGCTCCCGGAGCTTCTGCTTCACTCCGAGGAGCGATTTTCTCTGCTTCTGGACCTGTCTAGTGTATTCGGGGTATACTGATACTTTAGCATTTTCATAGCTTAAGTTCGGGGCCTCCCGTGCTGTTCGAAGGATGCAGTCTCTATCCCGGTAATTTAGGATTTTGGCAATTATGGCCCTGGGAGGGGCCCCTGGCGGCGGTGGGGGGAACAATGCCCTGTGCGCCCTCTCCACGACAAACACCTCCGAGAGCCCCCTGGGGCACATCTTGGTGTGTATCCAGTGTTCTAGGAAGCGTTCGGTTTTGCCCTCCTCGGCTCGTTCCGGGATCCCCAGGATTCTAATGTTGCTGCAGCGGGCCTGGCCCTCTGCCTCCTCAACCCGGCATTACAATGCCCCGTGGAGTTGGACAACTGTGTCACCTGCTGTTTTAGGGCAGCAACCTCACCTTGGAGCTGTATGATGTCGCCCTCCGCTGTGGAGACTTTATCCGCGACCTTGCGTAAGTCTGCCCTGAGCAAATTCACGTCTATTGAGACAGTCTCAATCTGCTTCTCCAAGGCAGTTCTGGACCTCTGGATGGCCGTCAGAATCTCTGCTTGGGAAGGCTCGCTGGCAGCTTCGCTGTCCCCGTCGGGACTCGTCTGCCTTGTGATCCGTTGCGTAGGGAGGCGCTGGGTGGTGTACTGGGTGATCATGTTGGGGTTAGACGAGCGAACAGGTTCGTCCTTCCCCCATCTTACCTTGCCCCAGTATGTCCAGTTGCTTTTCTCAGTGCGGGGGCCCCAGCGGTGTACTTCTTGGCCTTGGACCTTTACCTCCTCCTGCCCGCAGGGGTAATGGCAGGTCTGTCCCCCTTCTCTCTATCGGGCCTGCTCATATCTCCGCGGACCTAATGCCAGGCGGGGTGTAACAGGCCCCAATCGCTCCACAGACCCCTCTCGACTTCCCGTGGTGGCTTGCCGCTCCCCAGAGTTAAGGTCTGCCAAAGTCCAGACAAGCGGGCAGCTTAGTTCTGCAGATTTGTGGGGTCCTGCCGCCTTAATCGCCCTGCTTCAATCTGCAGCTCGCCCTGCCTGCGCAGTGGTTCCCAGGGTTGCGTCCCACCTAACAGGGGCCTCTTGTGGCCGGATCGCTTGGCTCTGCCGCCGCTGCTCGTGTGGGCCACGCAGGCCTCGGGCCCAGTCTGGAGTGAGGCGCTCCGGGAGATAGGACCCTCCTCAGCGTCTGTTCCCCTCGCGGCTCCTGCACGTTTTCAGTTCGGGGCCCAGCAGCCCTCTTCAGGGCATCTCCTTCGCCCTCCATCCTGAGGGGGAACCCACCAGCAAACTCGTCCTGGGACTCCCGGGCCCCGATCCGGCCCCCCGGCCCGGGCCGAGCACGTTACCTTCAGGTGCGGCCGTGATTCTAAGCACTCCGGATGGGGCCCCCCCCCTTGATTCCCTTCCGGGGCCCCGGCTGCTCACCTCGTCACTCCTCCGCACGCAGGGCCGCCAGCAGTCCCAGTTCAGAATTCCTCGGGGGTCTGCAGGCTTCTCTGCCCCGTTTCCTTCGACAGAGACGGACGCACGCTAAATGCGAAGAGATTGGAAGTACCCGAGGGGCTTCAGAAAGGTCGCGACTTTGGTCCTGCCTTTGAGTTATTTTGGAACCTTGGAATTCGTTTGGGCACGACCTTTTTTAATCCTTGATTTAAGAGGTGGCATTTAAAGGGAAGCATCCCTGTTTCATTCATTGAAAGTGCCTATAACCCGCTCTCTGCGTTTGGAGCCTACGGGCCCACACACTGCATCTTCACCATCCAGATCAGGGTGGCGCATGGTGCCCCACACCCAGTCCTGAGGAAGACCACGGTGTAAGGACATAAGCAACCTACTATTAATTGTTGTCGAAACGTCCACTGTGTTACCTTCCTGTGCCAGTTTGGCCAACAGTGCTTTTTCACTGTGGCATTGTTTCAAACGATGGCTATGTTTTGTGTTATTATTTAACTAAAAGGCTGAAGGAAGCCATTTGTATTTCCAAATCATGTTGTGATGGATATATTGTCACTACCTTTCCTTTCACTTTCTTAACCCTCACTAAGTGCACACAACTTTTTCCCCTCCCCTTCTGAGTGAGGCACATCTGTGATACATTGTTTCCAGATTAATTTCTGGATCGTGAATATTTCATGCTGATCGATAAGATTAAACATTATTGATCACAAATACATTGAGTATGATTGTATTAATGCCTGATGACATTTAATTTTGTGTGTTCTTAAAAAAATGTTTCTATTGGGACCCACTGTTTACTGTACTGGCTTCTCCGCCTCGGCCGCTCCGTAGACCCTCTGCCGTCGATGCCTTGAGTCCCCGCTGCGCCGCTAGCCTCCACCGGTCTCGCCCCTCTCGTCGCTGTGGGGGCAGGTGCAGGGCAGACCCAGGATCAGCACAGCCCAGCCCCGTCGCTTATGCAGCCTCCCTCACACCCATCAGGCCGGCACAGTCCCCACACCAGGCAGGCACGGAAGGCTCCAACCTCCTTAATCTCCAGTCCGGGACGCGTCGGCGGTCAACAAGCGGCCTCTCGGCACTACCAGCCCGGTCTCCCGATCCGGATCGCCGCTTGGACAAGGGCCTCTCCTCCACTAGGCCCCCCTGGCGCGGGTGATCCTCGTCAGGCTCCAGCTAGGCCGCACGGGCCTTACGCAGGCCGATTTAGGCCGGACGGCCCACTCCAGGATTTCTGCCGTCTATGCCACGCCTTCAGGGCCCCGGGCTCTCCTGCAGGAGCCCCAGAGCAAGGGGAGCCCCCCAGACGGCGGATAGAATCCAAGGGCGCCGACTTGCAGGATAATTCAGGATTATGTGGCGGGCCGGCTGGGAGCCTTAGGAGCTCACGTCCTGTCGGCCATGTTGCTTGGCCACGCCCCTGCGAAGCCATCTTTAACCATGTTTTAACTTTTGATTCCTACTTGCTCCTGTAGATTAAGATTGATTTTTTGAAAGCATTACTTGCCAGCCATTGCAGTTTTTTTTAATACACTTTTGAAATCTTCTGGAAGACCCCTAGCTCGAGGTGGAGGAGGGCCCAAAGGGACCCACCATCCCCTGGGTCAAAATAAAGAAGAAATTATGTTTTGTTGCAGGATTCATGGGCACCAGTGCACCACCAAAGGTCCGCAATCCCTGCCATTAGGTTGGTGAGTCGGTGAATCCTAGCAAGGGCTCATGGACCCATGTTTTGCTTTGTTTCGGGTGTGCAAACCTTGCCTCAGGTCCACAAATCCACACAGGCTAGTGGGCCTTGTTGGACCTCCCACGGAGTTCATAGACCTAGTACTGAGTCAGGGAACCGCAAGTGGTCCAACAAGGGATCATGAACCTGTGTGGGTTCGCAAACACAAAACGGGCCACCCAAGACTGTGCATAGGGGGGGTTGGCTGCACAGTGGGTGGGGGGATATCGTGCAGAGACTGGCCTGCACAAGCCTTGCAGACAGCCCCTAGAGTGTATGGCCTTCCATACACTGTGGGGTAGGATATACAAACCAACTTGATAGAAAAAACCAAGGTTAATATGAAGTTACATATGTTTAAAAAAACTCAGAAATTCACAAACAGCCAGAAACTTACTGAAAAAAGTTTAAAGGAAGTCATGGTTAGCATTGTTTATAACACCTTAACGTATGTTTGAAACAAAAGCTCAGAAAGTCACTCTAAAAAAGTAAAAGTGCAATTATGGTCACGAATTAAATCTAAAAACAACACTGAAATTTGCAAGTTATGGTTGGCGCCACAATGCATAGCTCGCACACCAATTGCAATGCTTATGAAATTACAATATTTATACCAGGTGACAACCCCTATAAGCACAATGTAATTAAATAACACGTACTCAAACCAGTAAATTGCCTCTTTCATGGTGTTAAGGCTAATATATGAAATAATCATTAGGATTATTGACGTCATTTGTAATTGCATCTGTCACATGAAGGTTGAGGTCATGTGCATTGTATTGTGTATGCGTTATTAGTTGCACAGCTTCTGTGCAAGTTATATATTGCAGATCTAATCAAACCCTGTGAATTGTAGTAGTTTTTGGTTTTAATTATTCCCCATAACTGTACTTTAATTGCAGTTAAGTGAATTTATGAGCTTTTTTTTAAAAACATATGTTGTCGAAACTTCACTTTAACCCTGCATTTTCAGCGATATATACTTGTATTTGAACAAATGTCAATGTAAACATTTGAAAAGGTGTCTGCCAGAGAAGTGCAAGTACTCCAGCAATGGCTAGGTTAAGTGGCCCCTAATGCCCCGGTAACTGACATGCTTTCACAGTTACCATGACATGTCACGGGGGCTACACAGGTGCATGATATTCTAGCAAGTGCAAAGAGCATTTCCTGAAAACACGGCTAGACGGAATGTCTGTAGGGAATAACACAACAACTAATGACATCACGGTGTGGACTCCATAAGGGAAACCTTTACAACCAGAATCTAACTGAATTTGTATATGCCTGCTCAGGGGCCGCCTGCGGAGGAATGGGAAGTCAGCCAGTTGTTTTGACCCTCCAAGCTTCTTTGTGTTCCTGCAGTAAAGTTGGAACCCGAAATTTTGAACCAGGGGTACATTTGTTCCATGAGTTTTCTCTGCGTACTCTTTCGGGCCCACGAACCCTCGTGTCATCCCTTTGTGTGCACTTGATTCTTTTTTCTTGTCTTTTTCCCAACTGGCCTTCAAAGAGGAGCATTCCTCTGTGGTGCCACATCACTTAATG
This sequence comes from Calotriton arnoldi, assembly GCA_963921515.1. NCBI lineage: Eukaryota > Metazoa > Chordata > Amphibia > Caudata > Salamandridae > Calotriton > Calotriton arnoldi. The sequence continues at coordinate 889,158 of CAWUFW010003131.1, forward strand.
TTAAGGTGGGGGCTTTTGTAAGTGGTACAGGTTTCCTGCAGGGGTAGGTTGTTTTCTAAGTTTCCCAGTTGGGCTGATCTTTCATAATTGGGTTTAGGTGTTAACAAATTCTCATTCCTGATGGATATTAGCTCCTGCAGATTCTATTCTTGAACCAGTTCTCTTGCACCAGACCAGATCTGGAAATTTTTGGAAGGCAATTTGTAGTCACCAGTCCCAGGCTATGCTGATAGGAAGCAACAACGACATCTTGTGGCTCTGTATAAAGTGGCTTGTTATATATGGCAACAGTGGTGTTGGGTCCTTTTTTCTGAGCCTCTTCAGATATGGGAACCTGAGCTGAGATTTTTTTTTAATAGTTATTTTAACTGTTTTTCATCTTTTGCTTTTCAAAATTGAAGGGCGTCTGTCCCTAAATTTTCTGACTTTCAGTTCTTTTCCCCTTGTTACCATCAGATGTATTTGATGGATCCTTGTGTGCCTGCTCTCTTGGAAAGGGCCGTGACTGCATGCAGGCTAGGTTGATTATCTCTTTGGCCTGTAACATGGTGCACCTGGATTGGTCTTCAAGGCATTTGATACAGGTCTGACATTGGTGGAGTCCAGCAGTACCGAACCAGCATTGGCAGCTTCCCTCTTGACATCAGCTACACCTTCGTTGAAGTGAGTCTGAAAGTTCAGTTGAAGCTGGTGGCTAAATCCACTTTGCCATCAGTACTGTTACTGACACGAGTGGTAGCCACTTCCTCTCAGAAAATTCAGCCTGCCAAAAAGATAGGAAAGTTTCTTCAAGCGAAAGAATTCCCTCAGATTCCTTCAGGCTTATGGGAAATATCCTTAAAAAGGATATTTGGCTTATTTTTGTCAGACTGTGATGCAATTGTTAGGAATGCGGCCGAGACTCTTGCCATTCCTTTATATACAGAGCAGCCCAAATCCTCCCTTTATACAGAGACTCTGATGAAGAAGCAAACCACAGAGGTTCCTCCCTTTGATGAGGCCTTATTCGTACAAGCAAAGGGTACATGGTCAAGACCATAGACTGTTCCTGCTTTGTCAAGGTCTCTGTTAAGGACGTAATAAGCTGCCCCACCCCCCTCCAGGACTGGTGAGAGGTAGAGTGGAAGCAAAGTGCCTAACAGTCGGGGCTGGTGTGCCTCACTCTGAGGAACCACAAAAGATAGAGAGCCCATAGGGAACCCCTTGCCAGCCCCAACGGTGGAAGAGATGCATACCTAATGTCCCCAATTGGGGATTCTGCTGGCATTGGATGGCCTGAGCCAGGCTTCTGACATTGACAGCTGTCAGTGGTCTCTGTTGAGTGTTGTCCTTATGGGCAGAATTTTCCTTGGGTTGGAATCTGAAGTGTGGTCCAAGGGGCTGAATGGGCCACATCACTTTTTTGGCCATTATGGTACTGTCGGCCTACTGGGATGCAGCTGTGAACAACTTAAGGTTAGGTGCTGTATGGACAGGGTCCCCAGATGAGGAGAAGGGTTCCCCATAGGTCTGTCTAGTGACTCAGGAAATGGTAGACAGAGGGATCCAACTGAGTTTAGAGGGGCATGGAACAGACAAGGGCCTTCGTCTGTGTTTGTTTGCCTACGCTGAAGGGGGGTTGTGTTGGCCTTGGCCCACTCAGCAGGGTCATCCCCAAACTTTTTGCATTCACCCTCCTGTTTTCTGAACCCGTTTTTGTGGGCTTTTAGGACTCTGAGCATTTAACCACTGCTAACCAGTGCTAAAGTGCTTGTGCTCTCTCCTTTAAACATGGTAAAATCGATGTACACCCAATCGGCCCATTTATTTACTTATAAGTCCCTAGTGAAGTGATACTGCTTGTACTCTGGGCCTGTAAATTAAATGCTATTAGTGGGCCTGCAGCACTGAGTGCGCGTCACCCACTTAAGTAGCCCTTTTAAACATGTCTCAGGCCTGCCATTGCAGCCTGCATATTCAGTTTTAAGCTCCCATTTTTGCCTGGTAAAAATAACCAAAATTGAAAAGCCTAACCCTTTTTTTTAATATATATGTCACCCCTAGGATTGGCCCTAAGCAGCCCATAGGGCAGGGTGCAATGTATTTAAAAAGTTGGACATGTACTTTTAACTTTTACATGACCTGGTAGTGAAAAACTGTTAAATCAGTTTTTCACTACTGAAGGTCTGCCTCTCCCATACGATAACATTTGGTTGCCTTATTACATTTAATAAGTGATAACTTTCAATTGGGAGCAGTTAGGAAAGTTGAGTTTGGTCTCTACAGAATTGTAATTTAAAGCCATCTTTAATGATAAAGTTGGATTTTAAGTCACGATTCTGAAAATGCCACTTTTAGAAATTTGGCATTTTCTTGTCCTAACCATTTGCTGCCTGCAGCTGTATCCTGGGTCACATGAATAGGTATAGCTGGCAGTTGGTCTTTGGGTATTACTCCCAGGCTGTGAGACAAAGAGGAATGGGTGTTGGCAAGATGATCCATCTCTGGCTTGATAGGGGGTGGAGCTGTCACTTACCACACTTGCACATCACAAAGACTCTGCACACTCACAAAGGATTTCACACTAGTCTTTTGTGCCACCAAACAAGCTAGGGTCAGGGCAGGGAGTAAGTAAATTCCAGACACCTCTGTAGGGGAGGGGGACTCTAGAAGCTTCTCCCACTTCAAAGTGCACACCAGGTATAAATATTGGGCCCTCTGACTCAACTCTTCAGTACACCTCTGGACCTGAGGAAGACTCAGAAGGATTGCTGTGCTGCTCTGCTACAAGAAGGGCTGCTACTCTGCTGCCCTGTTGCCTGGATGAAAAGGACTGGACCTGCATCTTGAACCTAGGGCCAACCGAGTGACTCCACAGGCTAGTTGGCTGGCCTCCTGATCAGAGCCTCAGGGACAGAAAAGACTCCAACCACCTTGAACCCAGCACCTGGACTCTGCTGTGAGTCTTGTCCCCAGGTGGTGCCACCCCAGTCCTGGACCCTTGGACGTGGGCCTGAAGGTGCTCTGCCTGGCCACCTGAGGTCCAGGCAGAACCAACACAGCACAACACATTGCCTCTCAGTCTCGCATCGGAACAGCCGTTGTGCAATACAACCCCGATGAAGTACCAAGCAGCATCTCAGAACTGCGGCTGCACAATGCATCCTTGATGCAGGACCTCGCATCACAACCCCGCACCTCTGTGGAACTGCTGCTGCATGACACATCTTGGCACAGGACCTTGCGGCTCCTCAGAACTAATGCAGCGTGAAGCATCCTCGACACAGGACCTCACATCACAGCCCCGAATCACCTCTGCACAGCGCATCTGAGGTGCGGTACCTCGCAACACTCCACAACCTGGATTTAAGGTACGTTTCTCAGTGGGACTAACTTGGTCGCAGTATCAGGCCCATGCTCCATCATAGCCTACATGAATGTGTGACTTTATCCCAGTCTGGCGCAACCGGATAACCACAGTTGGTGTTTTGTGCTTTTAAGCACTATTTTTATCTAAACCTTTAAAATGATATCTCCAGTTTTACTGATTGGATTTTTGGGATTTTGGTGTCAGATAATTTATTACATTTTGCTCTATTTTTCTAAATTGGTGTGGAATTTGTCTTATGTTGTGCTTTCACTTTATTACTGGTTGAAGTGTGGCATCAATATTTTACACATTGCCTCTAAATTAAGCCTGTCTGCTTTTGTGCCAAGCTACCAGTGGGTTGAATTGAGGTTAATTTCGGGTTTGCTTGTTTTGCACCCTGACCAGAATTGTGGTTGCTGCTTGAGTAGGGTTTCACCCCCTGCACTATTAACCCCATTTCCTAAATCCAGCCCTTCAGTGCTCTTCTCAGGTTGCAGCCTGCAGGTTCAGTCCTCTTCGGATCTTCCTTAAGTCCAGGAGTGTTCTGACATGGGTAATTGGAGGTACCACATTTATGCCTGGCACGAGCTTGTGGGTAGGAATGACTAATAGACATGCCCTAATCCAATTGGGTAAATGTTCACTGGGCCAACCCTACCCACGTTGGGCATTTTCAAGATGGTGCAAGTCTTCAGCCACGCTATACTTGGGCTTTGAGGGCTGGAGGTGTGTGTGGGGAGTGTACTATGCTTAGTGTCCTCCCACCTCTAATATCAAAATCCAGTTTAAGGCAGCCACTGTATCCCCAACATAAACACCATTTAGGGGTTGCCACGGGATGCAGTTATGACACCTGGTTTGCCACTTGCTACCCCTGGCACTGCCTGTTCGACCCCTGGCCTCAGAGGTGGCAAAATCAGTGCTAGGGACACAGTGGCAGCTTGTTCTTATACACATCGGTTTGGGCTCCAATCTCTTTGTTTTCTGTCAATTTTTTTGTTGCACTAATAGTGAATAATAGTCAGGGGCAGAGCCAAATTATGTGACAGTGTTGAGTAAATTAAGCAGTAAGAAAAGGCAAATTATGCTGCCTCTGGCCCTTTCAGATTAAATGAGATTGAGGGGCTTAACTTTTGCCTTCAAATCGATCCTTCTACCTCCTTCTCTGGCATTCTTATTTATAGACCTCCTGACAGTGCGTCTAACTCAACCCAAGAGCTATGTAATTACATCATTGAGAAATCACTAATGTATGCGAATTTTACCGCGTTAGGGGATTTTAATTTACATGTGAACGATGCCACCTGCACACAGGCAGTTCAATTTGTGTTAACCCTAGAAGGGGCTAATTTAACGCAACACATTAGATCTCCGACTCATAAGGCAGGTCACATCTTAGATCTCGTTTTTTCTAACTTAACCTCCCTGACTACAACGGCCCCTATCAAACTGGTCTGGTCGGACCACTGTTTGATTCCTTTTTGTTTTAAGCTCTGCAGACTCGGTCAGAGCAAGAGTACTCTATTTTACATTAAACGAAATTGGAAAAATTTAACAGTGACGGTGTTGGACCCGATGTTACAGTCCAGTCAACCCACACTGTCATCTGACCCGAACGCTGATTCCATAACTTTAAATCAGTGGATTGCGACAGTGGTCGAAGCCGCAGCCCCTGCCAAGTCTACTAGATCATCTAGGATCTCTCCATCCGCCCCTTGGTTCACGGAGGCTCTTAGGGTGACCAAGAGTAGCTGTAAACGATTGGAGCGGCAGTGGAGGTCTAGCTACAGCGAGCATGCTAAAAACATCTATAGAAACGCTTTGAAAGAATTCCACAGCATGATAAGAGTAGCTAGAAGAGAGTATCTGGCAGACTGTATTTATAAAGCTGACAACTCGACTAAGGAGGTGTTCAAAGTGGTTAAATCCTTCATGAAACCCAGAGCTGTGGAGTCCACTGTGCAACCCTCACTCGCCTTATGCGATAGTATTTCCATCTTTTTGACGATAAAATTCAGGAAGTGTATAAATCTTTCTCAGGGCGGTCAGATACAGAGAAATGTGACAAGAGGGAAGTCAGAGTCCCTGAACCGTCTTTGCTGTCGTTTGCCTGCATTTCCCAACAGGATGCTATGTCAGAAATTGTGAGGTGTAAGTCGGGGGCACCTGATGACCCTTGCCCCCCAACACTATGGAAAGTGATGGCCCACTCCGTGTCACACACTCTGTTGCATATTTGGAACGCCTCCCTGTCAACGGGTATCTTTCCAGATGTCTGGAAACACGCTACTCTCCTACCGTTAAGAAAAAAACCGAATGGGGACCCTGGGGATCTGACCAATTATAGACCCATCTCTTTGCTACCAGCTCCGGCTAAGATGTTGGAAAAACTGCTGCAGAGGCAATTGTCTAGTTTTATCGAAAAGGAGGGCATTCTACACGATACCCAATCTGGCTTCAGGTCGGGATTTAGCACTGAGACGGCCCTCCTGGAGGTGGCGGAACTAGTTAGACAGGCTGCAGATTCAGGGGCCTCTGCGATGCTGGTGCTCCTGGATCTGTCGGCCGCTTTCGACACCGTTGACCATACCTTGCTATTAGAGAGACTGTTGGATAGTGGTATTGGAGGTTCGGCCCTGGCCTGGTTGAAATCCTATTTGGAGAATCGCACTCAGAGGGTTGCGCTTCAACCTTTTTTATCCAAGCCAAAACAGCTCTGGTGTGGAGTCCCTCAGGGGTCAGCACTCAGCCCTCTTTTGTTCAATGTGTACCTGGCTCCTCTGTTTACCCTGATAGCCAATTGGGGGATAAGAGCGATCTCCTACGCAGACGATACACAATTGGTTTTCTCCTTCAAAGAGCAGACCGTGGCTGCCTTTGAGAGTTTCAAGGGCTGCCTGAGAGACATAGCGTGGTGGATGAATAACAACAAACTCAGGCTGAATGCGGGAAAGACTGAGGTGTTGTTTTTCGGGAAAGAGCCACCCCCAGCTTCGGAGCTCTGGTGGCCTACCGAAATGGGTCCACCTCCCTCACCGGCAGATTGTATAAAAAATCTAGGTGTTAAGTGGGAGTCTGACCTCTCCTTCTCTGCTCAGATTCGTCAGGTGACGGCCACCTGTTTTTGCCAACTGAGGAATCTGAAGAAATTTTTGTATCTGCTTCCAGAGGAGTGTCGGAAAAACATAGTACATGCTGTGGTAACCTCCAGGCTAGACTATGCTAATGGCCTCTATCTGGGTCAGCCAGAGTATCTGATCAAACGCCTGCAGGTAGTGCAAAATGCGGCTGCGAGACTAATTAGGCGAGTGCCGTTTCGCGAGCATGTCTCTCCGCATTTAAAAGCATTACACTGGCTCCCAGTGAGGAAAAGAGTCAAATTCAAGGCTTTGACTTTGGCGTTCCGTGCTATGCATGGTAACTGCCCTATCTACTTGAAACACAGATTGCGTGGTTACCAACAATCCAGAACCTTGAGATCCAATTCCCAAAATCTACTATGTATTCCTCGTTTTAAAAAGGCACGTATGGGTGGTAGATCTTTTACGCTCGGGGCTGCTAAACTGTGGAACTCTCTGCCGAGCAATCTCCGCACTATTGATTCGGAGCCCCTTTTTAGGAAAATGGTGAAAACTTGGCTTTTTAAGGAAGACTGAGGGACTATGACTTGGCCCTTGAGCGGCCCAGTGCTGTACTATTTTCCGCTTAGCGCTGGGACACCTCTGTTTGAGGTAGCTGTCGCGCTTTACAAGTGTTTGTATTATTATTATTATTATAATGCAGCTCATTTTGTGATAATATTTCATTATTTTGTAATTTTTACACTTGTTAACTGTTAGAAATGGGATTTCTGGTTGGCTAGGGCATGCGCCTTAGCCAGGCAGAAACCACCACTCTAGTCAGGGCAAGGGACTTACACACTGAAGATGACCCCTGCTCACCCCCTTGATAGCTTGGCAGAGCAGTCAGGCTTACCCCAGAGGCAATGTGTAAAGCGTTTGTGCAGCACACTCACACAGAAGCGACACACTAGGCACACCACAAAAGAAACTCCACACAAGGTTATATAAAAATAGCCTTTGTATTATCCATAAAACACATTAGAACACCATCCCATATTTTACCGTGCCACTAGGCACTTGTCATGACTTTACAGGTATTATATAAATCACTGGGCCAATTGGGCCACTGTCATAATCACATAAGTTAGCACATCCCAGTAGCTACTGGTAGGAACTGTACTTAGCATAACACATTAGGCCTACATATAATCAGAAGTGCACTGTAGCAAACTACCTGTAGAGTGAGCACATTAGCATATCACCATTACGGTACATGGGGTGCCAACCTTTGCAATCCCACCTAACACACATGTAAGCCTCGGGCATAACTTGCAAGATATGACCCAGGAATAATAAGCACATAAATGCCACCTCTTGACACTATAAATTGGCAGCCTGTTATTGTTAGACAAAACGATGCCTCACAACATCAGGGACGGGCTGCAACCCAAGGTACTGTAAGTACCACCGGAATCATCCACGTAGTGCCAGTGTTATACACATCCACACATTGAAAGGCTCCTGAACATGACACTTGTTACCCTAACAATGTCGGCCGGCCTGTGAGACAGCCGCCCGTAATGCACCGAAGGCAGCTGTCGTGGGGTAGCACAGCGCAGCCGCGGATTCCCTTCTTCCGATCAGGCAACCAGGCTTACCTGCTCTCTGAGGCAGTTGAAGTTGCGAGTCTCCCGCCTCGTGGGTTTAGGCCCCTGTGGAGCAGGGGTGCGCCTCCGGGCTCCCGGGGGCGAGAAACAAGCAGCGCAAGTAAGCCGGAGCGGTGGGGGCGGCGCTCTTCCTCCGTCACATGGAGAGCACCCGGCACCACCCCGAAGCAGGAATTCCTGTCGGCCTTTCCTGATGGTGGCTGCTGCGGCGAGACACGGAGCGAGGTCTCCTTCTGCACCTCTTCTAACTTGAACACAACCGGGCTTCCAACACACGCGGGGCTCTCCTCTTCCCCCCCACGGGGAAGTGACGAGCAGTACTTCCGTTGGAGACCTCTCCTGGTCTCAGGCAGCCTCAGTTGTAGCCTCTTCCGCACTCAGCAGGGCACCGACATACCGGCAGTGGGCGGGCTGTATCTTCCGGCCCAGCACAGCTTTCCGGACTTGGGGGGCTCCCAACAGGCTCTGATCCCAGCCGCTCCTCGACATTAGGAGTGCTCCAACTGCACCTTCCCGCTGTAAAAGCGAAAAGTTAAGCGCTCAGCTCAGCCTGTCTCCACCATGGAGACCAACAAAGGGAACATGAAACTCTATACAGCGCTCTAGAATGACAGGATGAAAAATCCAGCGCTCACCACTCGCTGTTTTAAATCTCTCAAAGCAAGCCACACAGCCCTGGGAGATTACTGGGGGCCCCGAGCAGGAAGCAGGCCCAGGCCAGCACATAGGCAAAGTCCAGATGGCGGCTCCCTGGCAGCACATGCAATCCCCTGGTCCCACGCAGTCTCTTCTCCAGTTCAGTTCAAGCAGTTTCAGTTCAGAAGACATGGGGTCACAGCCCCAATACTTCTACTCCACAAAGTCTTTGTTCTGCCCTGGCCCAAACCAGCTCTTGGGGGCACTTAAAATTATCCTTGCAGTGCACAACACTCCCCATTGTAAGTGTAAGCCCTGGCCCCAGACACACCACAGGGGGGGCAGAGCCATCATTGTGGAAGGCAGGCACAGCCCTATTCAGGTGCAGGTGCTACTCCTCCCACCACTCCAAATGCAGACCAGGCCTATTCAGCCTAGCGCTGACTCATCCAGACTCTCTGGAGCCACTGAACCTACCCAGCCCCTGTCACTCCAAGGCCAGACAGTCAATACACAACAGACAGGCACTTAGACACATAGCACACAGAAATGCCTACTTCTAAAAGTGGCATTTCTAAAATAGTAGTAATAAATCCGCAAACACCAATACGCAGCATTTATCACCACTATTCCAAGCATACCAAACTTGATCCCGCTACCCCTCTCATGTCAGGAATTACCACTGAAGCACATATCAGGGAATCCCCAATGCATCCCTATGAGAGGGCAGCCTCACAGCAGTGAGAAACTAAATAGGCTGTTTGTCACTACCAGGACATGCCACACAGTTAAGGCACATGTCCTACCTTTTACCTACACCGCACCCTGCCCATAGGGCCTACCTTAGGGGTGACTGATATGTAGTAAAAGGGGAATCACAGACATGCCAACCACTTTATGTGCCACGTCACAGCGGCAGTAAACTGCGCGCGCAGGCCCTGCAGTGGCAGAGGCCTGAGACAGGTTTGAAAGGCTACTTTGATGGGTGGCGCAAGCAGAGCTGCAAGCCCACCAGCAGCATTTAATTTCCTGGCCCCGGGGTATATGGGATACCACTGTACAAGGGACTGATAGGTAAATTAAATATGCCAAAACAGGTGTAGACCAATCTTACCAAGTTTACAATAGAGAGCACATGCACTTTAGCACTGATCAGCAGTGATAAAGTGCCCAGAGTCCTAAAACCATCAACGACAGGTCAGAAAAAATACCGGAGGAAGGCAAAAAGTTCTGGACCCTGCAAAAAGGGCCAAGTCCAACATTAACGTTGTTTGAGTATTAGTTGCATCTCCTTAGCACCATTCTGACACCCAAATATAGCAATCAACAACAGAAAGGTGATCACTCAACATTTGCAAAGGGCTTTCCACTGTTCACAAACATGTGTCGCTGCTTTCAGTAACTTTTGAACTGTTTGAGCTAGAAACACGTTTTTTTTAAAATTTAAAATCTGTATATTATGCAGCAGATGATGGGTGATGCGGCAAATCTATAACTATGCGAAAAACACTGCGGCTGCACAATCAAATAATTCCAGTGGATCTGATAATAGTACAGTATTCACTATTAGCATAATAAAGCAGATACAGTACAGATAGCTGGAATATGATCTTCCCTGGCAGCTGAGGTAAGTAAAAAAAATTATTTAAGTGAAAGTGAAGGTCAGAGGGCTGTGATGTCACTTTTACTGCCCCTGGCATTTTGGTGAACTGATGTCCATGTCCCTCAATAAACCTAGAGACAGATATCTAGTAGAACAAAAGTAGGGTTTTACAGCAACCAGCGGATAAACAAACAAGGTTTGGCCTCATGTTTCCCATCCTTTCAAGGGCACCCTAAGTGTTGTATGTAAAACCCAGATACAGACGTCTGGTAGAACAAAAGTACGTTTTTTGTAGCAACAAGACAGTGGATGCGCAAGAATTGTTTAAGCATCCTGCTTGTCTTCCTTTCACGTGCACCTCCAACCCTTTATATGTCAAACCCAGCGGACCGGTCAAGCAGGACTTAACATTCAAGCAGGATTTGATAATGTAATGTCAAAAAGGATGTTCACAGCCCCACTCCGCATATTCTGTCAGGTTCAGAGGAGTCATCTCTGCCCAATCAGGTCAGCCTTTCTATTGTTTGCACAGGGAGGCACTTCACAGTTTTTTCACGCATATTTAATTACTGGCTGGCAGAAGTGGAAGAGCAAATGCAAATTTAGCCTCCGGGAACTTCAGGCAGGGAAAAGATAACTTTTTAAAAGTTACTTTTCCTTAATATTTATTACAAATATGATTTTACCGTTGACATTATTGTTCTAGCTACTTCCATTCCCCAGATACAATATTAGAATTTGTAATCTGTACTTAGACTTATTTTGACAGGTTGCATTGTAGTGTTTAAACTGCCACATTCAGGCTACAATGGTAGGCCTAAATCCATGTTTTACACTGTCACTGTAGTGGATGACACAATAGGTGCTCCAGTCCGCTTGTGACATTCAATGCACATGCCCTGGGTACATTTTGTACCATATAAAAAAGGACTTGTTTGTAAGGTAAATATACCAGTTAGGAATATGCCAATTCGGCCATGCTTAAAGGGGAATCACAGACACTTTACTAGTAGTTAGCAGGGGTAAAGTTCACAGAGTTCTAAAGCAAACAAAAATATAGGGCTTAGCAAAATGCTAAAAATCCTGGAGAGACCACACAGAAAAGGCAGATTTTCTACAGCCACCAGTGCAGGTCTTGACAGACTTCCACTGATAAAGGAATCTGTTCTGCATTATAGAGACCCTTCCACAAGGATAGAATCTTCAGTCATTGGAGAGCTTAAGTAGTGCAGCAGGCCCGGAAAGATTGCCTGAAGGGTTGGTGTTAGAAGTCCCTCTGGTCTGGCCATGCCATCGGAGGCCTTCACCTGAACCTTTATATATTTCATTCTTCATACCTGATCTTCTGAACCAGAAGAGGCCAAGTCTACTGTGAAGACTAGGAAGGACATCTGACTGGATGGAGTCAAGTCTGATTCGACCTGGTTGATGATAAAGCCCAGGACTTTAAAAAAGAGATTGTCAATGCCAGTTGTAGCGCTAGTCGATTTGGATCCTGGGCCATGATCGAAATGTCATCAAAATAGATTATTAGATGGATTTCTCTTCAGAAATTCCACAATTGGTTTCATCAGCTTAGTAAAGCATCAAGGGGCCATGTTGAGCCCAAAGGGCATCACCAAGAACTGGAGAAAGCTATGAGAATGAAAAATCAGTACTGCCAGATAGGCATCCTTGAGGTTGAGACGTGCCAATAAGTCACCTTCTCTTAACAGGTCTCTGGGAAGGGAAATGCCTTCCGTTTTGAAATGCCAGTAAATAATCCCAAAATTGTGTTCTTTCACATTGATAACCAGTCCGAAGCCTCCACATTTTTGTCTAAGGAAATGTTGCTTAAAGCATTGCAGTGGGCAGAGTAGGCAATGATCCCACGATTCTGAATAACAGAACAAATTTCCTGACCAATAAAGGTCTTTTTCTGGAGAGAAAAATGAATGTGCCTGGGCAAAAAGACCTGGTGAGGGATTGCACAAAATGACAGCTGAAATACACAGACCGTCTGTAGAACCCCAGCATTCTGTGTGATCTGAGGCAATAATGAAAAAATAACTTATTCTGCCTTCAGGCTCTGATGGGGGCACCTGGAAGGAGTTGACAGAGGACCCTCCACGAGAGGTTGCATTTTTTTAATGATCTCTGAAGCTGCATTCTCTTTAGGGAAAGAAAGGATCTTCTGTCTGTTAGCACACCCTTCCTCTGCCAGCTCTGGCAAAAAGGTGTGGATAAAAAACTTTTTGGAGCCCTTCTGCTTTGACAAGTCAAGTAAACGTGTTTACAAGCTTCACCTCCTTGACAAGGCACCACCAAACAGGACAACCCCCCGATGACTGTCCTATCTCTTTTGTGGGTAGTTCCAGGGGCAGCTCCTCCGTTTGAGCGGAGGAGCGTCGCCCAACAAACAAAACCCCCAGGCCAGAGCTAAAAAGTAAAATGTTAATTAAGTTTATTTATTACTATTATATTTTTCAGCAACCGACCCATCCCAAACTGAGCATCAGGACTGTGCGGGCCATTGCTGCTGAGTGGCAGCAGGGAGCTTTGTGCTTTCGAGTTTAAGATGCCCAGTCTCTTTGGCCGACCGTCTTGCGACGGCCAGGCAGGCATGTGCATTTTAAAGCTCTGGGTTAGAGAAAGCAAAGGCCTCCAGTGCTTTTGTGAGCGCTGATAGAGGCTGCTCCCATCAATCCTAGCACTGCTCTCAAGCTGCATGAGAGCAGCGCCAGGATTTGCTTGGAAGTCGGGAGCCTGCCTGCTGCCTGCCTCAAGGAGGGAAGGATCAAGGACGATGTCTCGCTCGTGGAAATGGTAAGCACTTTTTAGTTTTTATTTTGTTATGTGCCCCCCTGCCTCACCACCCCTGGGACATGCCAGCTGCCACTGGCTAGTTCACAGTTTGGGATGAATACACCTGCGCCTTTCCTTCGAAATCACATAGTTTGCATTGCCCAAAAGACAAAATCCTCTAGGGTCAATCAGTAAGGAAGTTTTGCTCAATGGATGTCTCCTGTTCTTTAGCCGCAAACCAGGGTCAATAATATTGGATAGGAGCCCAGACACATCTTGGAGTTTATCTTGACATACCTTCCAAGATCGATCTATGCCTTTTTTAGCATCTTAATTAAATTTGCCCAGGTATGTGATCAGTTTTGTATCTATGTCTGGTGTTTGGTCCACCTGTCCTTCTAGAAAATCCCTTAGGCACTCAGATTGAAGCCAGTTCCTTACATTGTTGGGAAAAGACTTTCTAAGCATTGTCTAGACATAGGCAGCCGTCTTATGCATTGGGGTCCTTTCAGGAGAACAAGGATAATCTATTTCTTCTGGATCAACCTTTACCTTCAATAAGGAAGACTGACAAGCTAACCCATGAAAACGTCCCTTGTCCATATCCTGGTCCTCCTGCCTCTTATGTTTACACACTGGACACCGTTTACTATTGGTATCCTCTTCAGAGGGGTCAGAGTCCCTGTCATCACCAAAATCCTCATGGATGGACTCCTCATCACCCCAAGTAGCACTGGGTAGGGTGTAAAGATATGCTTGCTTCAGTTTCTCTAAGGATGCCTTAGACTGAAACTTTTTCCTATAGATTGGTGACCTTCTGGACCCAGTGGAGGGACAATTTGAGTAAGAAGGGAATGTGTCTGGAAGCAATGTTGCCACCTGGACGGTTTTAGGCCAGCATAACCCGTATTTTTATGTCCTGCCTGGTAAAACAGTTGTCAAAGTCATATAAAGCTGATATTTTTCCCCTTAACAATACATAGTTCAAACAGTAAGTGTAAGAAGAAAACACTTTAAAGTGTGCTCTGTAGCTGCCTTAATGACCAATGACTGATAATTAAAGTAAACAAAGACAGAAAAACCATGTTAAAAATGAAAATAGATAATTTCATATAAAGTTTTACTCAAGAATCATGTTCAGGTCTTTGTAGATGGATAGTATTTTTCTCTGGGAAAGTTGGCAACCCTATCCGGAAGAGAGAAGAAAAGGGTCTTAAGTTGCTGGGCAAATGATCCCCCCCATACTGATGATATGGAATTCTGCATGTAGTTTTGTAATACTTGGTTCAAAGCAAACCTATCAGAGCCCTGCCCAGACTTACATTGGAGTGTTTATTTCCAGAATATTTAAGTGAAGCGGTAATGCTGAGATTAGATGTTAAGTATCCTGCTTCCATGACTAAAATGTACCCACTAGACCAAGTCCAGTGGCAGTAGGTGGTTACTGGGTAGTACGTGTGATACATAATGATATTTGCAATTGATGTTTCAAAGATTAAGACTATTTCATTCAATTTGTATACTAGAATTGTTCATTTTCTAAACATGTCTCTCAAAAGTTGCAAAAGCAAGTTGCCAAGGCTAACTCCAGCAGTTGGTAAAGGGATTAGAACTCAAATATAGAATGAATAATAGTCACATTTGATAATCTCAATCTCTGGCCAAATTATAGCTTGTAAAATGACCTGATTTAGAGGAGAGGGATTTAGAATGAAACCACAAAACTGATATGTGACTCAGAGTCCCCTAACTACCCAACAAACATCTTCTGATGTCTAGCTTACGCAAAATGCCTGCCCATGTGAAATGGGTCTTCACACGTGAAATGTTTCCTGCGAAGTGATAATGGAAAGTTGGCCACCCTAGTAATGCAGTAAAATAGAAGTAAATACAACACATACACTCTTTCAACTACAAAATACATCTGTTAGAAAATGGCCCTCTCTGCAGGGTCACCCCCAAACGTATTGCCTTCCTCCTCCTACTTTTTGCTGACCGTTTTTGCTGGCCTCTTAAAACTCTGAGGACTTTACCATACCCAATTGCCATATTTCGTTTACTTATAAGACCCTAGTAAAGTGCACTACATTTACCCAGGGCCTATAAATTAAATGCCCTTAGGTACCTGAAAAACACAAGTGTAGTGTCACACTTACACCGCATGCAAATGTTGTCTAAATGAGATTGAAGGAATCCAGGTCCAGAATTATCAGCCAAATGTACCTTGGGGTAACACACATATGCCATTAATGTTTTTCAGGTAGCCAAGGGACCTAAGAACATTGGGTGGCGACAGGTGTTAGACCTCCAGTATATTAGCATATACTTTGGGTACATGCTCTCACAGAATCCGATGTCTGTCCTGACGAATGCCATGGACTCGGTTGAGCCACTGTGCAGAAACATGTAAACGGTTTAATGGGGCCAGGGTACTAATTCCCATATTCCCCAAACCTAACTTTTAATACCATGTGGTACCCTATATAATAGGAAACCAGACTGGGTTACCACATTGGTTTTAAGTCTGTTTACGGATCCTGAGCTAGTAGTAATTTTCTCCCTGACCTCAGGAAGTAGGCCCACTCTCCATCAAATCGGGTTTTTGGAGAGCGTGGTGCTGTACTATGATGAAGCATGACACCTGGTGGTGCGTGAGGACACCCTGTCAAACTTTGTTTTTTGCATCTTGGAGTAGGCTGAAAAGTATGTAATAACAATATGTAATAAATTATAAATTGATGTAAAATCACTTGGGTGGCTTTTTTGTGTGAAACAGGTTTTGTTTAGAGGCCAGCTCACCCTCGAGGCCCTATAGCCTCTAGTTCCCCTTTGTGGACACTTTCCATGGTTTTTGTGATTTGTGTTTGTGACTTACCCTGACTAGGATTGTGGTTCCTGCTTGGACAGGGTGCATGCCTCTGCCAACGAGAAACCCAATTTCTAATAGTATCTTTTTTAGCACTATTGGTTATTGTAAGAATTATCCTCAACCTGGTTACGTTGCTTAGACAGAAAATATATGAGGGGAAAAAGGGGAACACTATAGGGTTGTTATTGCTGTGTTTACGTTGCTTAGATAATTGTGACGTTTGCTGTAATTCATCCAGTTGACTTATTCAAGGTACTTGTGATTTTGCCATTGAAAAAGTCAATGCAACCTATGAAAAATGTAAAAACTGGCAAAGAACAACCGATTGAAACATTAAATGCATGTTTAAATATACAAGTGCGATGTCAATTCGGAAGTTCTGTGCTTCCATTGCACTACAAAAGCAACACGCATTGACGCATTGCCGCATTGGCAATGCTTGTTGTTGCTTTTGTAGTGCAATCTCACCTATGCTGTACAGCATGGTTAAAACTAAAAAAAAAAAAAAAGTGCTATGACGTGGTCAACACTGGCTTCTTTATGTTTTTTTTTTGTATTTGTTTTTTTTAGCTTTCAACCATGCAGCACACACCAGCCACGCAAACTGAACATGGCAAAGAAAACATTGACAAAGCCAAATACCTCTACTATTTGGCTTTTCAATGTTTTGGGGTGAAATAATCAGATTTGAGCAGTAGAGGGCAGAGTTGCACTATGTAAAAATGCACACACAAAAAGCGAAGAAATAGCGGGAGCACCAATGAACACTAGTTTAGTTAGTTAATAGTTAAGTTAAATCAATCTGTACTTGGGCCAGGCGCCACACAAAGGAACGGAAGTGACGCGCTGCCGAATTAGAAGGCAGCAAAAAAGAGCCATAATGATGCTAATGAATGGTAAGTAAAGTTAAATACATTGATGGTTTCTTTAAAGTCTTTTTCCCTACTGTTTAAAAATGATCTTGAAATCAAGCGAAAACATTATCCTTCCAAGATGGCCGACGAGCGACTCCGCTTTCCTATTATGCTTTTATTGGGACGTTGTCACCTCTAATAGTGGAACATGTTCCAAATACACTAGGAAAAGAACGGGGTGATGGCGTTTTGTTTCGGCGGAGAATAGCCCATGAACGCACCGTTCTACGGTAGAAAAAGCTGTAATTGAACATGGGTGTATTTTTCACACTGAAGATGGCCGCCACAGAGAGGCTTAACAATTTTCTCCGTCTAGTATCTTTAATGCCCATTGAAAACGTAATTACGTGGAGTGATGTAACCTAACGTCCCGAACAATGAAACACGCCTTTAGGTATGGCTAGAACCAGGGCTTTGTGAGTCCACGCCGGGATTTAGGGCGGGCTGCAAGAACGTCTGGGTGCGTTGCTGCAACTTGCTGGTCTTTCTTTTATGTTGACACCAAATCATTTGACCTCTCTGCTGCTGTCTTTGCTCTGTTAACCTGAACTTCAGCAAATGTAGGTATCGGTTCTGCACTCCATAGCTCAGGATTACCCATCTTTGGAACACATGCTGGCCATTAGAAAAAGCTCATAAAACCCCCAATATATTCTGCATTAAATACTGCATTGCACCGCAAATCCCTAGGATACCACTATTTATCGCCTCCTGCTACTTTTCATTAGGACCAAAACCAAACATCTTTTAAATCCCCATGATGGTCTTCTTCAGAATGCATAACTTCTTTATTTAAATCCAAAAATCACTGATTTAAACACCGTGTTATATTTATTAACCCTTGTTGTTCTCAGAAACTTAAAACCTCAGTATATCTTCCTTTTAAAGTTAAAATGTTAATTTATCCTCCCTTAAACCATACTTCTAAAAGGAACGTGAGGGATCAACACCAGCGTCGGATTGGTAACGCGTGCACTCGGGCAATGCCCGAGGGGCCGGTATCCGAATTCCAGCTGTGGGCTGCTTTTTTGAGCAGCCTGGGGGGCCTGTTTGGGCGGTTTCTGCGTTCGTTGCAGCCAGCGGCCCAGTCTGTGCCTGAGTGGCCTTTCTGGAGGTAGATGGGCGTACATTACCTCCCTTTTATCAATGGCAGAGGTGTCACTTCCTTTCTCTTGATGGGCCGGCCCATTTATGCATATTGAGCGGGGGCAGGGGGCCTGAGCAATAGTGGCCTCACTTGTTTTCAGGCGTGTTTCACCAGTGTAAACTAATCTGTGCATTTTTTTAACGCAACAAGAGTGGAACGTGGTCTATTGTTCACGAGGAAATCATGGCTGTAATATAGTCTTCCTTAAAATTATTGTACATCCATACTTAGAACCCACACTATCCACTGTTAACCATAAGATATTCCTGATGAGAAACACCGAATGTCCTTATTAGAGCTGGAACTCATCTGCACGCCAACAAGGCACTCTGCAGCTTTCTTGTCTTCAGTGCTCGGAGACCATGTTGGTTGTGTATATCAGGATTCCTTACATGACATCTAATGATTTATGTAAGAACTGGAGATATTACTGGTCGCTGTGTGATTCAACAATGACATAATGTAGCCCTTGACAGCATCACAGACTACAGAACTGATGGGCACGTCTCTAGCATTGCTGACATCAAACATACTGGAATACAAAGCCCTAATTATAGAACACACCGCTACATCAACATTCTGGGGGAATGTCACACTACTACTTCTTTATCTTTGCGAGGCAAGGATTGATATCTAATCATATACCACCCTATGTGTGTCTATTTGATAAACACATAAAAATTAAAAAGCAGGCCGGTGTATTAAAGTGATTTCTGACAGGTGTTCAAATCTAAAAAGTGAGGTGAGTCGAGGAAGGGCCTCATGTAAGCAACACCCTGGGAGCAGTTGGCAGGTACTCACCAATTAGCGTACTGTTTCTAGACAGAAACGAAAAACCAACTCCCAAAAACATATGTGAGAAGGAAGCAATGTGTCTAGAAAGTGATATTTGTTCAAATCCAAATAATCAGTCCCTATAGATCCTGTAGAATGAGGAGGCAAAATGTAGTACCCCCAAAAGGTTAAAATTGAGTTACGGAAATACACAACCCTTATTTTAAATTTTTGATGTATCCGTACTCATTTAAAACATTCTCATTTTGTTCTGACACATTGCTTCCTTCTCTCTTATATATATTTTTTGGGAGTTGTTTTTATGATTTTGATTTGAACACCTGTCAAACATCACTTTGATACACCGGCCTTTTTTTAATTTTTATGTAATTTAGAAGTAATAGTGTGACATTCCCCCAGAATGTTGACGTAGCTGTGTGTTCTATAATTAGGGCTTTTTATTTTGAATATATTGAGTGGAGGGCGCCCTGGTTTACTCTTCCCTCTTAGCTCCCCTTTTGGTACATCAAACATACTGGGTGAGGCTAAATCTAACTTAAGCGCAAGGTCCTATGATACAATTTAGCACTTGTCATGAGAATTCTTATACTTAGATTTTGTTCACTCATTAAAAAACCAAAAGAATTATCTTGGTCACCTTCCTGGCCTTTGAATGCAGAGCCACACCTGGGTTCAAAATGTTTCGGCCATTTTACCAGTGCTGAGTTCATTAAATGAAAAAGGTCCTAAATAACCAAGAACCGAATAATAAGTAAGAACTAATGTTCTTTGTGTACAGGACACTTTTCAACGACTCCTTCTGACTTGATTTTCACTTTCTCTTTAACTTTCCAGGTACTGGCTGAAATTGTGTAGGGAGATAAAGCTACCCATATACCGAGTTTGACTAAGAGCAGCTTTGAAGAGAAAAAGTACTTTTAAGAGTGAAAGTGTCTAATTTAGTCTCTGCTTGCTTGAACCTCTTCAGTCACTTCGTGGTTAATCGCCCACCTGCTGCCTGTATGTTTCTCCAGGGCTTAACCATCAACAGGACCTTGCTTCCGCTTTGTGCTGCTGTGATTGCTTTCCGATACAGGCACCGTCTTCTTAAATTATACCAGACACTAATGCCATGGAAGGGCTGGAAATCGCGTCCGGATCCTCCAGGTGGGGAGAAGCTTCTCTGCTGCTATGTGATGAACAACTCAGTGCATGGTCAGCCCGAGAGTGTCCTGCAAACATTTGAACAATGGATTAAGGAACCGGAGCATGGAAAGGAGTATACCCGAGTCTTCCAAAACCTTCTGGGGCCTGAGAAAGGTACTGAGGAATTGTGAGAAGATGGTATCAAAGTTAAGCATGTATAACATAAGACTGGAAAGAGCATGAGATTGTCAATGAATCAGTTGGAACTGCAGGATGTTGTCACCTAAAAAGGCATACGTTCATTCTGAAATGGAAAAAGGAACTCAATTTACGTTAGTGATGTTCCAATGTAGGGAATTCCATAGAGGTATCTGTGTATGAGAAGGTTTAGCTTCTAGAGAAAAGCCAGAGGAAACAGATGACATCCAACAGACCACATACAACGCAGCTCAGAAGTGTTTTATAGCTGGGTGTCACCAAGCTCACAACAGAAATCCACTCCTCATAAAATGATGTACTCTCCAAGGACACACAAAATACACTAAATCATCATCCACCCAAAACCCCAAAGACAGACTAACTTAAAGGGATGCCATGAACGTAACAAAACTCCATAGCCGTAGCTCCCTTATAGACTTACTCAGAGGTGGATAGTGCATAGACCGATCACTCAAATAGCACATAGGAAAATTGGTAAAGATCACTGACTAGACAAACATCAGCAACACTCACCATTACAGCACACTTATAACCAAACATATACGTAGAATGTTAACCATAACCACACTACAACCCAATCTTTCACATTCCTTTATACTCCAAAGTCCCTTTCAGGCCACGAGTAATCCTCCCTTATTCTGTGTTTAGCTTTTATCTGTTCAAGATGACCATGATGTGCCTCTTTTACAATTCTGTCTCTCAAAGTTTATGGTGGTGTAGCCACTCCATCATTGAGCCATAATTCACCTCTCCTATCCAGTATTTGTTTCTCTTACACATGGTTCCTTAAGGCCCATTTCTTCCATTCATTCCGCTCTTTGTTACCATACCTTTGTGAAATTCTGACATCATTATCTCCACCTACATGTTTCTTCTCCCCATATCTTGCCATTATCTACAATCTGCCACTCTATTTTCTTACCTAGAAACTGTTTCACCACACACTTAATATTCTTGCAGTTTAGGAACTCAACTGAATGTTCTTAACGTTTAGCTCTTTTTTCAAGAACCTCCTAGGGAAGTTTGTGTTCTGTTTGTTCAATAAAGCTTCTATGTCAAAGCAAGGTTCTGAATTTCTTCACTATTCAAAATCTCGTCAATGCTTCTTTCCCACTTACACTATACTTTTGTTCAAGCTCGATCAAAAGTCCAGACACAAACTCTGTGGCCACATTTCCTTCATTCCCTTCTAACACCGCTCCAAATCCTGTGACACTGGCATCTATAATCAAAATACATTTCTTACGTACATCAAACCTTTCCAACGTGGGTGTACAACTTAAATCCAGTCAGCCACAAGAAAACACTTGTTCCTTATTCATTCATGTTGGAGATTCTAATATTGTCGTCACCACACTTTCCATGGGTCTAATTCATTTCCACTGATTTTGTGCCCAAGGTTATCCAACTTTCTCAAATTTGCTTTTGTCTAACTCAAGCATTAAACTTCAATCCTTGAGAATTATCAAGGCTCAACTGTTTGTCATGTTCTTGAACACCTTTACCCAACAACAAAACATTGAAAAAATACAGTTCCGGGACTGCATTGTTGCAGTCACCTCTGGAACACTGACACCAAGCCAAAAGGCATTCTTGAGATCCTGAATGATGCTGGTGAAATGAATTTGTTAAATTACCAGGATACAGCCTGATCTGGTGCCACAAGACGTCTCGAGCGTTGAAAGTATCTGCACACCAGTCAATGTAACCATTTCCCCAGTATTATGTAGGGGATGCATGTTCACCATGCCCAAGTCATTGCAGAGTCTCTGGGCCTCATTTAGAGTATTTATTTTTTATTTTATTTTGAAAGTTTTATATAGCGCTGGCTTGACCCAGAGGTATCAGAGCGCTTTACATGAGAGGATAATATAACGCAAACATGGCATACAAATAGATGAAGAGATAAAGAAACAACGTGTGAAATATACAAAAACAAAATGAATATACAGGTGCAAGAGCTATACACTTCAAGTAACTAGGTATATGATGTTCGGGGATGGACATATAATACTGAACAAAATGTAACATGGTGATTGGGGATCAGTTGCAGGTCGCAGGTTCGGACCCCTAGTGATAATTGGGCCAAACATGGCGTATAAGTGGATAAAAGATAATGACAACAGCATGTGAAATATACAAATCAAGTAGATAAAACAAAACAAACAGTTAGATAAATGAATCAAATAGATAAACATGGGCAGAAGCTATACATATCAAGTAATTAGGCCGATGATGTTCATGAAATGGACAAATATTACTGGACTAATATAACATGGTGAGATTGGAGATCGAGTGGAGGTCACAGGTTAGGATCCCTAATAATAATTGAGGAGGTGGATTTTGAGGTCTTTTTTGAAGCTGAAATAGGAGGGGTTGCAGCGTAGGTTTATTGGGAGGGCATTCCAGATGATAGGGGCGTTCCCAGAGAAGGAGCGTGATTGTGTGGCTTTCTTTTTATGCAGTGGTGGTATAAGTAGGAGGGAGTTTGTGCTTCTCAGGGGTCGTCTGGTGCCCGCAATGAGGAGTTTCTTGGAGAGGTACTGTGGAGTGTTTTGGTGGAGGGCTTTATGAGTGATGCAGGCAGTTTTATATGCAGATCTGCCTTCAATAGGGAGCCATTTAAGAGATTTGAGAGCCGGGGATATGTGATCGAAGCGTTTGCAGTCTGTAATGAGCCTGGCGGCAAGGTTGAGCACAGCTTTGATTGGAGCAAGGTGGACCTTGGGGATTCCGTTGAGGATGGCGTTGCCATAATCAATACGTGAAAGAACAAGTGACTGAACTACAAGTTTAAAATCATCTGTGGGTATGGTGGATGGTCTGCCAGGTTAGAGAAGGGATATCGTCTGTGCCTGACAGAAGACTACCCACCATTCTTAGACAGCTCAACAAGTCAGGTGGATACCTCTGCTGCCTTGGTGGTGCTGTTGAAGGCTCTGAAGCTTCGCTAAGTGGGTGCCATATTTAATGTGCATGCTTAGTAAGGTTTTTCGTTTTTCATTAACAAACTCCAAAAGCGGAAGTTTGTTATTGGAAAACAAACGACAATGCCCCTGACATGCTGAGAGTTTTCTCCCAGTGTATTGCAGTATTTTCTGTGGTTAACCATTGGGGTTATCCCTGGAGGTCCAGGATACAAAAAATATACGACAGAACCAGCACTGTCAGTAGAGTGGACATTCAGTTGTACATTGTTCAACAGCTAGGGGTGTGGAATTCCTATAGCCCGACGCCCAGGACATATTGTTTGGGGTCGAGGTTTTTATGTTTATTTTGTCCTTGGGACAAGTAGGCCTAACCCCCTACAGCACAAACCCTTTGGCTGCCAGTTTACAATACCACATTATGGATCAAGGAAGGGCATTGGCTGCAGTTAAGGTAATATTTGTGTCCATAGGTTAATGCTGTAAGAACTTGTATTTGTGGTTCATTAATACAAAGCCTTTATTATTAGGGTGAGCGCTCTGAGGAAATGTTTTAAGCTCGGACTGCACTACTGAAAGTGGTTCCAGTATAAAAATGTGTACATATTTCCAAAGTTTAACAATATGAAGCTACTTATAATGCTCCAAGAATGCTCTCTGATAAGATGCAAATATTTGCAGTAGCTTTAAACCAAGATTGATGATTCTTTGTTTTCAAAATAAAATGTTCACAAGCAAATGCAATAAGGAAAAAAATCATTTTGCTAATTACTGTGAAATTTTAGGTTCCGTTTCTTTGAAGCATCAGTTGGTAAAATGTGTTGACACATGCTAGTATTTCCCCAAAAATATTCGTAATGAAAAAATCAGGGTAGCCAATTTCAACAAGATTATGGGAAACATGAAAATAAACAAGCACTGGCGAAGATAGTAGGTCTGACATTGGTGGTCAGCCTTTTGGTTTTGTCAATGCGTGTCTTGTTTTGACATGGTTTTTTGTAAAACTTTATTGTTGTAGGAACTGCCGTGCCCTCACCATTATAATAAACATTGGCAAAATACAAAAATATTTTTTAGTCTCAAAAAGCATTCATTGCGATAGTTCGGGGCAGTGAACAAAACTTTGTGTGCTGATATGCTTCTTGTGAAAGAGCAGAATGCTGTCACAGTGAAGCCAGCCTATTGAGAAAGAGATACTGTCAATAAAAACAAAAGATCTTGGTTAGCACCAGACCTAATTAGATGCCCAATTCTTAATAAAAGTCACAAAGGTTCATCCATGGTATATGTCCTTGCATTAGTGCAGATTTACAGCTTTCATGAGTTCACGCAAACTTATGGAAGTAGGCCTGGAAATCATACTCCTAGAAAATATTTGTGAACTCCATTTTAGCCACGAGCAAATATGTATGTGTAGATTTGCTCATGCGATAATCTGTTCACTTTCCCTCCAACCCTGGAAGAAGTTTTACTTTTGCCCTGGTCAAGGAGGAAAATTTCCAATCTTTCTCAGTATGGGAAAAGATTAGAGAAGAGCTGGTAAAAACCCCTAAAACATGCAAGTTAGTAGGTTTGCACAGACTCATAAGGGCATTCCAACCCTGAAACTATTACTTTTTTTTTCTCCACAAAATTTTTTATTGAGTACTGCGGTTGAGATATATACTCATACATAGCCAAGATTAGACATTTGGTTACAATTTTCTATTACAAGATAACATTAGTCATATATATATACTGAGTGACAATATGTAGAATACTGATCTATTCAATACTAAGTGTGTTATCAACATATACTATAGATGAGCATACATTCTAAGTTCACATAATGTAGAATCCTGTATATGGACGAAAAGCGCAGCACTCATTAATCCCTACCTAAGGAACCCACCCCCAACAATACCCAAAACTAAACAATAAACAAATGTTGCCGCTATATAGACAATACACCTTATCAGTTGTTTCCATACTTGGTGACTGTCAGGTCTGTAACTATAGGGGAAGGGAAGGGGGGGGGCCGGCGGAAGAGGGGGAAGGGAAGGGAGGTGCAGGGGAAAGGTAAGGAGTAAGGAACATTATCATCTCACTAACAGTAATCAGGCGTCTGCACTGCTTTCCAACACTGTGACCTGCGATTCTTCTAACTCGTCCCTCATGCCCGCTTTAAAAAGTTCTATCAGGTGTTCCCATTCTAAGGATATTGGACGTTTTCGTAATCCCCTATATTCTTCACGCTGTAATGCTTCCCTCTCTGCAACCGCCCACCTGATAACCTCTTCATGCCATCTGCCCTCACGGGGCGCCGTGTTGGATTTCCAGCGCTGTGTAATCAGCCTTTTGGCAAGCATCAGGGCCAATCCGGTAAATCGACGCAACAATTTCGCCTTCTTAGGAAGGGGGGGAGCCCCAGGAGACAGGCCTCGATCGTGTCCCATGATGTGCGGTCCGTCAGAACTACCATACTCTGGATAACGTCTGACCAAAACCCCTTTAGTACTGGGCATGACCATAGCATATGAATAAAATCGGCCTCTTGTGCCTGACATCTCGGGCAAGCCGAGGACGCATTCGGGTACATCTTGCGTATTGTTGTCGGGGCTAGGTATGCTTTTTTGTACTATGAATAATTGTATCGTTTTTAACCGGCAATTACGGGATACTCGCCGAGGGTGTTCTAGCATTAGGGCCCATTCTCTGTCTTCTAACTCACGGAGAAGTATTACGTCCCATTTCTGTCTGAGATACTGTAATGGAGTATGTAAATGCTCCCTCAAACCCCGATAGAGCCAACGTACCAAGTGACGGCCATGTCCCATTATGTGAATAGATTTCAATAAGTGGAAAGTTGGAGGTTCCCCCTGGTCTATGAACCAATATTTCCGAATAAAGTGGACTATTGCTGCGTGAGTGAGAAACAATGTACCAGGCACAGAATGATTACGTACAAACTCCTCGTGGGGCATCAGGTGTCCATCCAGGAAGAACTCACCAATTGTCCCTACCCCCATCTGTGTCCACCCTCTTATCCGACTCATTGATATTACCCCGCGCCTGGTAGGTAAGCCACAGAGCGGGATGTTCGGGGCGTACGGAAAGGGCTGCTTTGCTAATTTATGGGCTTGTTTCCAATAGTGCAATGCAACTTGCAGAAGATAAGGAGGATCCCGCAGTTTCGTCGCACCCGGGCATAGCAGTGATTGAAGGGTTCCACGTTGTAAAAAGTCTGGGGATTGCCCAATTTCAAATAGATTCTTGCCCGCCAACCAGTATGCCAGCCACTGCAATTGTCCGACTATACAATATGTTTTAAAATCAGGTGCTCCCAGTCCCCCTGCATTACTAGGTAACTGTAACTTAGCCAACGCTAACCTGTGTCTACCCACCCCCCAAATTAAAGAGGACAACAAGGTATCGAGTGTTTTAAATATCCATGCCGGGAGGATAACCGGTAAATTCACAAAATGATAAAGTAGTCTGGGCAACATAACCATTTTAGACACCGCCAAGCGTCCCGCCACTGTCAATGGTAACGTATTCCAGAAGGTAATCTGGGAACGTAGTGAATTGAGTGTTCGCACCACGTTACCATCTATGGTATCTGCATTGGATCTATATATGTAGATACCTAGATATCTAAAAGTAACAGGCTCCACTCTAAATTGCATCTGACCAAATTGCAAATAAGGAGAGGTATAAGTATCATAAAAGGAGTAGGCGACTGATTTAGAGGCGTTAAGACATAAGCCAGATATTTCCCCAAAGCTAGAAAAAACAGTAGCTACCGTGCGTTTATCTCCAGTTAGATCTCGAAAATATAATAACATATCATCGGCGTAGAGTGATACCGAATGAATCACACCCCGGAGGGGGATGCCATAAGGAACCATAATTTGACGCAGATAATGTGCAAGAGGCTCGAGGGCCAACACAAAAAGCAAGGGGGATAGGGGGCAGCCCTGGCGCGTTCCCCGATAAACAGTATAGGAGGGAGAGATGCTCGAGCCTGTCTTAGCACGAGCTGTGGGGTTAGTATAAAGCAATCTGACCCAAGTACAGTATGACTGGGGCAGTCCGAATTTGGACAATACAGCTAGCATATAAGGCCAGCTTAGGGTGTCAAATGCTTGACGGACGTCCAATGACAAGCAGCCGGCAAGAGGTGAAGTTTCCGACGCTGTATGTAACAAGGCATGAAGCCGACGAATATTCAGTGAGGTACTGCGTTGGGGTATGAACCCACACTGATCCGTATGGATCAATCGGGGAAGTAGCGGAAGGAGCCGTGATGCCAAAACCTTACTAAGTATCTTGTATTCTGTATTAAGAATCGAGAGTGGTCTATAAGACAGAAGTTCAGTCGAATCCTTATCAGGTTTTAATAGAGACGTAACTAATGCCTCCCTGGTGGTGGGAGGTAGGGCACCTTCGTCGAAAGAGGAGGTATAAAGTTGCAGTAATCTAGGAATCAGTGTATCTGCAAAAGTGGAATAAAACTCCACAGGGAGGCCGTCTGAGCCCGGCATTTTATTACGAGCTAATGCATTAACCGCCCTACGAATCTCTGCAGTAGTAATCGGAGCTGCCAAGTCTTCGGCGGTTGAAGCCGATATAGTAGGAAGTTGGATCTTTGCCAGGAAACCAGTTGTTGTAGCGGCCATATCCAAGAGGGGGGCAGTATATAAGCGAGCATAGTGTTCCTGAAATGCAGCATTAATTGCAGCTTGAGAAGTAACCAAGGTGTTATGGACTGTATGTATCGCCAAGATAGGAGTGGGGGTCATTGAAGGTTTAATCAGCTGTGCTAATAATGTGCCTGCTCCATCCGCCTCGGAATGTGTACGCAGTGTGTAGGCATGAAAATCTATCAGTCGCAAGCGTTCCAGTAATTCCGCGTACTTAATCCTAGCGGTCTGCAGCGGCTCTACACCCTCGTTGCTCCTCTGGGCAGCTACCTCCAGAGCCTGTAGTTCCCTTTCCAGGTCTGTTATATCCCTAATCGTTTCCTTCCGCGAACCCACCAAGGTTCCCATGGAGACCCCGCGAATGGTTACTTTGAAGGCTTCCCATTCAAAGGATCTGGACGAGGCCGTGCCCTCATTATCTATAAAATATGTAGTGATAGCCGTAGCCAAAGCGGCCCGATAAACTTGATCTTCCAATTGTAGAGGTTGCATTCTCCACGTTGGGATAGGAGCGGGGGACCGGCCCCAGGTCAGCAATAGTTCTATGGGATTATGGTCAGATAAGGTCTTGCCCAGATAACCACACTGCGCAACGGAAGGGGCTAAATCTGGAGTGCAAAGGAAGTAGTCCAATCGTGTGTGTAATTTGTGTGGATAAGAATAAAAGGAATATTCTCGCATATTAACATGTAGGGACCTCCATATGTCTATTAAATTCCAACCTCGTGCCCATCTTGTCAAGTTAACAGCCTGTAATCGCGCTGCTGTATTAGATAAGGGAGGATGAGATCGATCAAGATCCACATCAAATACCGCATTTAAATCTCCACCCAAGAACCATGGGAAGTGTGACCATTCTGAAAGTGCTCGAGAGACCCGTGCGAAGAATGCCTCTTGATCTGTATTCGGAGCATAAAGGGAACCCAACACTACCTGTCTACCATCCAATGCTCCAAGAAGGAGGACAAACTGACCCTGGTCATCAATTTTACTCTCATTAAGGGAGAAAGGAATCCCCGCCCGAATCCATATTGCAGTCCCTCTAGAAAAGGCAGCATATGCAGTCGCATAAAATTGACCCCGCCACCTTTTTTGTAGTTTCACAGTTTCGGAGGGAACCAGGTGAGTCTCCTGGAGGTATACTATGTGAGCTTTGCGGCGGTGTAGTTGCGCAGCTATTCTGTGCCGTTTAGTGATAGTTCCCATACCCCGGACATTCCATGAGATGAAAGTATAAGATTTGACAGTAGACATCATCAGTAAATATTGATAGATCTCCCCGGTTTCCCACCCCCACCCCCCACATACCCACCCCCAAATCCCAGACCAAGCGGCAAAAATACAAATAACTCAACAATATCCCAATACTGGGTCCAACGACCAAACTGCGTTCGACCAAACCATGAAAACAAAAAGAACATACTTTACATTAACAGTTGCTAACGCCTACGGGGGAAGGTCGCCAACACTATCAATATCCAAACAATTACAATGAGCTATATATAAAATCGCCCAACACGCGGGCCGGGCCAGGGGACTTTCTGAAACATCCCTATCGGTTGTGCATACATACTAGGAACATTGTATACTGCAAGTGAAATAAGTAAGCATGCCTGTAATAATGACACAACAAGCTGTACCGGTGATTGAAAGTGGACTGGGAGTCACCTTCGGAGTCCTGTATCCAATAACATACAAACAGTTTACGCCAAAGGGTCATTACTAAGTTGCGTGCCTATAGAGGGAAACAACGCTGCCGTCCGAGTCCGTATTAGCATCTTCGGACGGACTGGTACTGATGGATGGGCGAGACGTACGAAAGGTTGTGGCAGTTTGAATGGCCCCACGCCTGCCCTCCATCACCTGTTGACGAAGCGGGGGACTAGTGGCTGAACTCTGGGTAAGGAGCCCCCTTTTGCGTCTTCGAGGGGGGCGCTGCGACTTCGGTTGTGAGGAATCCATCCGTCTAGTAGGTTGAACATCAGGGAAGGTCTTGTCCATCCAATCCCATGCACTGTCAGGAGTATCAAAAAACAAGGAGCGCTGATTATAGATGATTTTCAGTTTTGCTGGGAACAGTAGAGCAAACGTCAGACCTGCTGCCCGGACCCGGGCCTTTACCTCCATAAAGGAAAACCTTTTGCGCTGTATAGCCAGGGTGTAATCAGGGAATATTGAGACCTGTACATTATCAATTCGCAATGGGCCGTTATCTCTCGCCGCCTGTAACACGCGATCCCGGTCTCTATAGTTCAAGATCCTAGCTAATATTGGACGTGGGTTGGCGCCAGGTATTGGTCTGCGTGTGGGGACACGGTGTGCCCGCTCTACTGTAAAGTGTGCGGATAGTCCGATCGGGGCCACGCTATTTTTCAGCCAGGACTCTATATAGTCCGTGGGGTTGGAGCCCTCCGTTCCTTCCGGTAATCCAACAATACGGAGGTTGTTGCGGCGTGCCCGACCTTCTGCATCATCGGCCCGGGCTTGGAGAGAATCAATCTGTTGGCGCATGTGACAGAGTTGTTCTTCATGGGCTTTCACCTGCGGTAACATGGTTTCTACAGTTTGCTCAACGGTTTTAACTTTATCAGCTAATTTTTTATGATCATCTTTCAATAAATTGAGATCAACTGATATCATGCCCAGCTGCGCTTCTAGTACAGAGCGAGAATCACGGATTTCCTGTAAAATCATGTCCAGTTTATCCACTGAGGCGTTGGTACCGACACTTCCTTCTGCATGATGTGATCGGTTGGATGAGTGTCCCGAAGTAGGAGAGAGTGAGCCCGTCCTCCCGGACCTAGTAGCCGCTCTGGGCTTCCCTTTGCCCATGGTTGGGGTCGGAGCGCAGCAGTGCGATGACCACGCGGTGGCAGGTATAATATAACCACTGATGGACCAAGGACCAACCGACAAGGAAGTGAGTGAGGACTCGATGTGTTGGTCGCCCAGCTCTTACTACGAACTGGCAGTGCGTTCGTGGGGTATCAACATGCACTCCACGTACCTCGGCTTCGGTGGTGGCACGGGTCTCTCCGGTGAATCAGTGCAGTCTTCGCCCAGGCAGGACAGCAGTAAGCCGAACAGGGGGCCAAAGTATACACATCTGCCAGTCCCCGCAGCTTCGAGTCAAGCCAGTCCACAGGCCGCAGCCAGCATAAGCCCACAGACCCTCACTGAGTGGGACACAGGTTCAGCAACCCAGCGCCATCGGTCGCCATTATAACGCCGTTCTGGAGGGAAGGGGGGAAAAAGCGGAGACACAAGACGGTCACCGGTCTCAACGCATCGCAATCCCCATCCAGTTGAGCGGAGCACCGCGGATACAGCAGGGGACCCACTTCCGATGCGCAGCGTGTGGCGGCCCCGCAGACAGCAGCAAGCGTTACCGATGCGCCGGAGAGGCCCCCGTATGCCCTTGTACTGATCAGTCAGCTGAGCGAGACACTGTGGGCACAGCAGGGGGTCCGCCACCGACACGTGGCGCGAATCAGTCCTGTGGAGAGCAGGGGCCCCTCCGCCGGCAGCGGCAGGTCGCAGGACCCAAAGGTGTTGGCGTGCACTCCACTCACCCAGGCAGCAGCAGGAGTACGAATCTTTCAGGCGATCCCGGACAGTCTCGTGTCCGGCGGATCCAGCCGACAGCAATTATGGAAGGTGGGCGGGGAGGCCTCAGTCCGGGGGCTCGAGCAGACACCGCAGCCGGAGTCAGTCCCACTCGGCCTCGCCAGACCATAGGCCAGCCCGAGGCTGACAAGGCTCCTCCTCCGCACCAGGCCTCGAGTTACACCAGAGAGCGCCGTCCAGAAGTCCACTCTCCCGGGGTCTCCGAGAGCCGGAAAGCACGTTCGAGGCAGCCGGTTGTTGGGAACCAGCGGTCAGCGATGTAAGCAGCTGACTATTTAAGGTAGGGAATGACGGATAATAGGCGGATAAGGTGCCCCGGCCCGGAGCTCGTCGCTTAAGCGACCACCATCTTGGGCTGCAGACCACGCCCCCCAACCCTGGAACTATTACTTACCGCTATCTCCAATCCCAGTATGCAGATCTGCAGAAAGGTGGAAAAATAAGGGAATTGCTAGTATTCAGACCTTACTATAGTATGAGCCCTGGCATAATCAGAGAGGCTATTATCAGAGCTCTTATATAATGATATTGCTGCACTACACAGCACCAAAGATACAAGTGGATTTTGTTACAGGACAAGTAGATTTGAGAAGCAACCTGTCCATGGACATGTAGATAGTTGATTAAATTCCACACCCCTGAAAACAGCCCAGTGACAGAAGAGCCTTCATTCAAAGCTTCCACGGCAGAGCCAGCGGAGGCTTGGCCTTGTGAAACATGGTGCTTCCTCCAGTTCTGAATCGAGCTGAGGAAGAGCAAGTTTGACAGATGTACTGCATCTGCCAAACTCTGAATGAGGCCCTTATTCTTTCTCACCGTTACATCTAGACTAATCCATTTACTGGCCTTTGCTGGTCAGTTGTATCACAAAGACAGTTTCCTTTGGAAAATATTTTATCCTGTATGCCCTGTATGTTTTGTATATTCCATTCAATCCCAGTCACTTGCACACTATACATACATTGGAAGTGAGACCATATATCCCCTACAGATAATCGTGACAACTTAAATTGTAAAAAAGTACAAATCAATTTATTGGTTTAAAAACTACTAGAATACACAATTTAAAAAAACAGCTGGCATAATACATGGTATTATTGGTGTCCTACACTCGTTTGTGAAAAACACTTTTGCAAATATTAATTACACATTTAAAAAACAACAATCAAGATTAAAAAAAAGAGTACATATCATAGACAAAAACACTGTGTCATTAACAAGGTACACATCCGTGATAGAACAATTTTACGGGCTGGTGCCTGGTACTTTTCTATTCGTTAAATACTCGTTGGCCAAAGCCACTTTATGGATTGTGTTATTCTCAACAAGGAGTCGACGCGTTTCGATGGATTCTTATAACACCATCTTTTTCAAGCCAAAGATCTGGACTCTCATAGAAATTAGATTAACACTTGATCAGTTAAAAACTTCTCGATAGCGATGGTGGCCGCTCCCCTTGCCCTAAGCATATACTTCAAGGGGTTTTTTGGGTCAATGCCTCCTGCTTCCTATCAAGATTGTAGTTCAATCAATCTTCATCGGGCTGGAAATTTTTAAATGCTCTGCGGGATAGATCAAGTAGCACGAAAAACATCTTCCTGGCTTCTTTAGATAAGATGAAGATTGATTGAACTACAATCTTGATAGGAAGCAGGAGGCATTGACCCCAAAAAAACCTTGAAGTATATGCTTAGGGCAAGGGGAGCGGCCACCATCGCTATCGAGAGGTTTTTAACTGATCAAGTGTTTATCTAATTTCTATGAGAGTCCAGATCTTTGTCTTGAAAAAGATGGTGTTATAAGAATCCATCGAAACGCGTCGACGCCTTGTTGAGAATAACACAATCCGTAAAGTGGCTGTGGCCAACGAGTATTTAAAGAATAGAAAAGTAACAGGCACCAGCCCGTAAAATTGTTCTATCACGGATGTGTACCTTGTTAATGACACAGTGTTTTTGTCTATGATATGTACTCTTTTTTTAATCTTGATTGTTGTTTTTTAAATGTGTAATTAATATTTGCAAAAGTGTTTTTCACAAACGAGTGTAGGACACCAATAATACCATGTATTATGCCAGCTGTTTTTTTAAAATTGTGTATTCTAGTAGTTTTTAAACCAATAAATTGATTTGTACTTTTTTACAATTTAAGTTGTCACGATTATCTGTAGGGGATATATGGTCTCACTTCCAATGTATGTATAGTGTGCAAGTGACTGGGATTGAATGGAATATACAAAACATACAGGGCATACAGGATAAAATATTTTCCAAAGGAAACTGTCTTTGTGATACAATTGTATAATACCCTATTCCTTTGGATGTGAAGGGGTTCCTCTTATTTTCCAGTAAACTTTGCTGGTCAGTGACACCTTTTTCACATAGCCAGTCTGATTGTTTTTCTACCAGCGTCTCTTAAGCAGGCTGGTATGTTACATTCTTCCTTTTTGCATTTTAATCCGATATACACAACCTTTAAAAAATCCAAACATTTGCTGAATTTCCTTCATCTCCGAACCTTCATTAAATGTCTGCCTCCCACACTGTTGGACCGGAAGGTTAGCTTTGGGATCCAACCTGACGGTGTTGCCACAATAACAGTTCTTGGGTGCATATATTCCCCCTACAATCTTTGTTTCTCTAAACTGAATTTCTGTTTTAAAATTTCCACACATATCACTAGAATAACCTCCTTATTTGCCTAGTCTTTTAGCTTCTCTCAAAATAATTATTCCTTTCAAGGGGTCAGAACAAGCTCTGGAAGTGGTTGTCAGTTTAGAGACGCTGATACTTCTTCAAGATGCTGTTCACAAAATTCATTACCACTTCATTCTTTCTACTTTCCTCTTCTCCTTCAAGTACTACCAACACCAGTTCCTCAATTTTATTAGGTATCTTTCCTATCATGCATCTTTCTAAAGAACCTTGACCCATGCAGCACCTTGCTAAGTGTCCTCTTCAATCACACTTGTTACACACTGCTTACACTACAGGATAGCCATCAAAATTTACAAAAAGCCTTATCACTGCTACAACTAAAATAACACATTTTCCCTGCATTCATTTTGCCTTTGCCCATGTGCTTCCACTCTCACCCCCTTTCAATATACCTTCACAGTTAACCTCGCTGTTTCCCCACACTTTCCTCAATCGCTCTCTCAAACTCTTTCACACATGGGATAGAATGTTCCACCCTTTCTGCAACATCATTACCACCCACCTTTACGTATTGTATTTCAACCAATTCTTCATGTAGCTTTGGTATGTTAACTGTTCAACATGAATGGATCACAGAGTCTCTCTTCAGCAGTTCTACCAAATTCACGTTTCAAGTAGCCTCTCATAAACTGTTGTATCATTATCTACCCATTCCCCAATGTTCTGGTGTCTTTAAAGCAGCACACTTAGTTTCAGCAAGGGGTGATTATCCATCTTACTAAAGCAAAGTGGACATTCATTAATTTGCTCTGTAACTATGTGCTAAACTCTCATTAACATCCTTCTTCTCAGAACCTAGGCAGTGAATTAGTAGCAACACTTGCCTATCTACCCTAACGTTACGTGCAGTTATGGTTTGCAAAATGGTACATGAGAATCATTTTCCATTTTTACTACTTAATGGACTCCCTAGGAGACATCTAAAAGGACAGTGGCACCTGCACACTCTGCATGTCGATGCACAAACTATCCTTACACACACACATAAGAGATGGGGAGAGCGAAATATTCAAAACTCTAGAAAAATAACGTAATAAAATAAATATTTCTTTTTCAATGGCAATCCATTTCTTAAAACCGAACCCACCCACTCTAGTGCTTGACACAACAGCCGAGCAACCTTTCTTCTCATACAGGCAAACCAGTGCTTAATTTGAACTGGCAGTTGCAGGTGGGGCCCTCCAGCACTCGTTTTTGGGAACTGGGACTTATTCTTCAGCATCAGTCATTGATCCAGAAAGAGAGAGTGAAAAGCATTTAAGGTGGAAAGAAAAGGGAAGAGAAAGACAGGAAAACAGTGAATGATGGAGAAAGCAGAGATGAAAAAGAACCTACAAGATTGAGATGAAGGTGCAAGAAGTGTAGTATGCTGCATAAAACAGGCATAAGGTGGAATCCAGACTAAGCAGTGTTGGTATTTGACAACCCTGACATTCAGCAGTGCTGGCCATGGGATTCTAAGAGAACATTTAGGCACCAACACTTAACAAATTTAGCACTGAGAAAAACAATCACATTTCAAGGTAGTATTTCTTCTACTCTTCTGTAATAATTGAGTCATAAGCCATTAGTCTCAAAAGAAGATTCCTCTTCCTGCGGACATGTAGATCTTCCAGATTTATAATGTCCCTCCGTGTGAGACCTCGGGTGAATGAAGGAAAGCACTCTGAGTCTGCTTTAGCCATCAGCCTCTGCGTGAGCGAGAATGTCAGGCATCACCACAGCAACCCATGGCCGCTGAAATAGCAAAGCAGATGAAGAAACAACGAATGCATGTCACAAACGTAAGGCACAGTGAACCCTCCCCCAGTAGCTGACCCTGCGCGCACTCGGTCCCAGCCGCGGTCCGTGCAGGTAACAACGGTGGGGCCGGGTAAGGGGGGATTTCGAGGGACGATGCCGAGGGAAAATTAATTATTTATTTAATTTTCCCTCTGCATCGTCCCTCGAAATCCCCCCTTACCCGGCCCCACCGCTGTTACCTGCACGTACCGCGGCTGCTCGGTCCCAAGGATTCCATACTTGACCATCACAGACTATTGCTAGTGCGAGGGTACCCTGACCACGAACTCCAGCATGTGAGCAGGCGAGCAATAATAATCCTACTTCTGGGACACCCAATATTATTCAAACTGCACAGCACCATCAAGAACAATTTAGAATTACCGCCAGCAAATAGGCAAATGTGTCTTCAACAACAACTAAGTTAAATTCTTCACTTAATTCTTGCTTAATACCAAATGAGTACGCTCCTCTTTAGAGCCCCGTGGCCAGTTCTGCTTGAAAGCTGATAATCAAGGCCAGAGAACTTCAGCAGAAATATTCATTCCTTGTGAGTATGATAGGGCCACCTCACATCTGTTCCTGGATTCTGCTTGCTTAGCTGTCCCTTCCTGTCCCTAGTTGGCATATAAACATAGTACAGCATTCCATTCCACCTGAAAAAATGGGACAATTAAGGTACCACAATCTACAAGTGCAGATTTTGAAGCGTAAGCATTACATTTAGCTGGAATAAAATAATCACATTTATGTGCTGGCACCATTGTATTGCATTTCTTCAGTACTGTCCTGCCTCTTTAAGAGGCCACAAAGCACTCCCCGAAAGGTAGAGTAGGTATTTACCCAGTCATCTAGTGGATGGATTAGGAAACAACGTTGGCTGCGTATCATCGATTAGTGTAGAGTTTTGATGTTTGGGAGGCCCAGGCAGGATATTAAGACAATGAAATTCAAATATATTTATGTTTCAGAGTGCTTTTATGCTCCATGATGGTGTCTATGTTCGAGCCCAGATCATAAGTAACTTTTATAGCACTTCCAAAATGGTATTGCACTTTGATGAACATTTAAAATGTATATTCTGGGCTGACAGAAGATGACTGCAACGTTTACCATCATTTACCATATAAGAAACATTTACGTGAAGAGTTTAAAGCAGCTTGTTCAGCACAACACATGTCTGTGGTGCACACAAGGCCTCACTCAACTCATGTCACCAATGTAACTGTACTGTAGTGAAAGAATTTATGGCCTGACTGTTCTCTAGTGAAATAACGTATGCTGTTGTAAGTAGCAGTGCAGCATAGGAGGTTTGGGCAGCAATACTTAGGCCACATCCCTCAGTTGTGTTCCAAAAAGTGGATCCGATTTACCAAAAGAAAGTCAGGCAGTGATAGTATGGAAATGAATATCATACACATCTCTACCTAAAACGCTGAGATTGGCTAGATCTTCTCACAGGATCTCAAAAAATACAGTTGGGCATTGTCACTATAGGTCTAGAATTGTGCCCATCATATTAGCTTTAGGGTGCTGTCAGGATTGAGTAGGATCCAGCAGTTTTGTAGTCATGGACACACGCCAGACATATTTCTCCTTCTAACACACAAAAGGTGATGGGAGGATTCTTGCAATAAGTCTAACCACTGGCAATCGCGTGGGTAGCATTCCAACCCACATTTAGGGGGTCACACTGAAGTATACAAAAAGTAATGTATTGATTGCTTCAATTAATCTCAGACCCTGGTAATTACTTGTGCCCCATGCCAGTCCATCATTTGTTTACACACCCCCAAGTAGAATTCCTGTCTATTTTGGGACCTTGCACATGCATTTCTGACCAGTGAGTCCTAGATGTCATTTCTCAAGTCTATGTCATGGACATTTCTTCTCTCTTTCAGGACCCTCTCTTCATTCAACTCTTCCGCCTAACAAAATCTCAAGGAAAAAAGCACTGCAGGAGAGTATAGCATACTTGATAGAGAAGGAAGCTATTAGTCCTGTGTTTGCTTTGTTTGGTTTGGCTATTATTCCTGTCCCTTCTCAGGAAAGAGGGGCAGGTTGTTACTACATAGTATTTTTGGTCAAAAAAATTTCGGGGGACTTCAGGATGATAACAGATTTAAAATTCCTTAATATGTTCATTCTTACAGTTCACTTCAAAATTAAAACAATCCAACAGATAATTCTTCTTATTACATAGGGAGATAATTTGACTAAGATTGATCTTCGCAAATGCATATTGCCACATTCCAGTTGTGTAAGAAAGTGGCTCTGTATAT
Source organism: Calotriton arnoldi (assembly GCA_963921515.1). Taxonomy (NCBI): domain Eukaryota; kingdom Metazoa; phylum Chordata; class Amphibia; order Caudata; family Salamandridae; genus Calotriton; species Calotriton arnoldi. Next base: position 927,345 of record CAWUFW010003131.1, read on the forward strand.
ACTGTTTCCAAATAGGTACAGTGTGCACAGAGTCCACAGTCCCTCAGTGGCTTGGCAGAGGCTAAAGTTAGATATAACCTTACTCTCCATAGTGGTAGCTTGGTCGAGCAGTAAGGCAGTATCAGAGGACAGTGTAAAGCATTTGTTGTACACACTCAATCAGCAAATGAAGTCACACACTCAAGAACTGAACTCTAGGCCAATTTGTTTTGTATATAAAAAAAAATATATACAGTTTTTATTTTAGAACCAAGGAAGCTTGATGCAGGTATGCTGATAAAATACTTTTCAATTACAATTACTGAATGAATACTTTTTCAAAGGCAAGTGCACTTTGTACTTTAGAGTTTGCAGTAGTTGTCAAGTTATTGCACAATTTCAGAAAACTCAATACATTAATTTCAATGGACTTTTTAAGATAAATGCATGTAAATCACATTTGGATTACTTTTTGTAACTCAGTACTGGATCATGGATTCAGCACCGGGTAGCACCTGGAAACAGTTGTGTAAAATCGTTTTAGTCAAACATATGATTTTTAAACAATATTTAGCTGTTTCAAAAGTGGACACTTAGAAGAATTTTTGCACAGAATCCCCAATGTTATCCTATGGAAGGAATTTCAAGTTAAAGGTACGGTACGTTACGATTACTTTTGTAACCCCACTGATGGACCAGGGATTCAACACGAGGACAGTACATGCAAACAGTTGGAAAAAGTCGGGTTAGTGATTCGTGCGATTTTTAAGGAATTTCTTTAGTTTTGAAAAGTGGGCACTTAGAAACTTTTCCGGTAAAAATGTCTCAATGTTATTCAATGGCGAAAAACCAAGTATCGGTTTTTAAGGAGTTAATCGGTCTTGTTCGGATCAGTGCTGGAGCCTTTTCTCCAGCACTACTCCTGGAATCAGGTGAGAATTTTCGAATTCGGGCTTCGGTCGATTTTTAAAGAATATTTGCAACTTTCAAAATTGGACACTTCGAAGAATTTCCGAGTGAAAATGTCTCAATGTTATTCAATGGCGAAAAACAAAGGAACGGTTTTGAACAGGTTAATCGGTCTTGTTCTTGTCAGTGCTGGGGTCTTGTCTCCAGCACTGGGGTCTCTCCTGGGTTCAGGTGAGATTTTGCGGATTCGGACTTCGGGCGATTTTTAAGGAATATTTGCAACTTTCGAAATTGGACACTTGGAAGAAATTCCAAGTGCAGTCAGCCAATGTTACCCTATGGAGGAATTTCAAGTGGATGGTTTTAGGGCAAACACTCGACTGGCGAATTTGATCTTCTGGGGGTAGACTCAGGGGTCTCCCAGGGTCAGGATGATGTGATCTCTACACCCTCAGCGGCACTGGGGCGGCCGGATGCAGAGTGCTGTTGGGCCTTCGGGCGCCCAATGGTTTCCTATGGAGAAGCTGCCTGACGAACAAACACTGCAAGCTCGGGGACGGAGATTCTTCAGGTGTGACCACCACTTCGAGAGGTAAGTTGGGAAGGTAGAGGATGGGTAGACACCCAGGAGTTGGGCACAGGGGGCCGTGGGGCGCCGGGTGCAGGGGTGTCTTTTGGTGTCGGAAATCTTACCCTCGGATGGTCGCGGTAGGCGGGGTCCCTTGTTCTGAGGCTGCAGGCGTCGTCAGGGTCGTCGAGGAGGGTCCGTGGGTGCTGGATACTGGGTCCCAGTCGCCGGGGGGACGTCCTCGTGGTGTTGGTTCACCTCACCTCAGCTCGGGCCAGGGTCGGCGGGTGCAGATAGGTGTGGATTCGCGGTTCCGGGCCAGGGCCTGGTCTTGTAGCTTTTCTTTAAGCAGTACCACTGCTCGTGGGAGTCCCTGTCTTGAAGTCTGTGGCAAGGCAGTCAGGTCCTCCGGGTTTGGTGAGGTTGCTGACCACAAGGGAAGCCGGGGTTTCGCAGGAGCAGGTTCAGGGGTCGACAGGCCGGTAGGGCTGGGGCCAAGTCAGTTGTCGTCGCCTCTTTGTTAGCAGCTGCACGGCTGGTCTTCTTGCTTCGTCTTCTTTCTTTCTCGGGATCTCCGGAAGGAAGGTTCAGGGTGCCCCTAAATACTAAATTTAGGGCCGGTTACAGGTAGGTAAGGGCAGGGACCAATGGGTCCCTTCCCTGGGGTGGGTACACCCCTATTCTGCCACTCTCCAGTGGGAGGGGGGCAGGAGCCTATCCCTGGTTGGCTGGGTCCCCCCATCCTCAAGATGGCGGGGACTCGAGTTTGTGCTTCACCTCGCCTCCCCCACCTTAAGGGTGGAGTTGGCAGAGGTGGGCACAACTCATTTCCTGCCTCTGGTTTTCCCGCCGGTTCTCCCGCCAGAAGTGGGGGTAGAACCAGTGGGGACCAGTTTGCTGGGAGCAGCAAATGGTCTGGGGAAGCTCAAAAGGCGGCAGGCCTTTGAAGCTTCCCCTGCCCATACTGGGGGAGGAGGCTTTGGCACCTCGCCCCAGGATGTGCATTGTTTCAGGCCCCTGAGAGCAGATGGCTCTCAACCCAGGGGTCCAGAAACATGTCTGATGGTGGCAGCCTGGGCAGCCACTCAGTCCAGGCACTGGAGGTCGGGTTGGTTTCAGGGGGCATCTCTGAGATGCCCTCTGTGTGCTTTTACATTAAATCCCACACTGGCATCAGTGTGGGTTTAATGTGCTGAGAAGTTTGATACCAAACTTCTCAGTCTTCAGTGCAGACATCATGGTGCTGTGGAGTTCGTAATGACGACCTCCCAGCACCATATACTTTTAAATGGCAGCACTGCACTTACAATGCCCAAGAATGGACTTGGGCACCTGTACCCACACCACTGGCATAGGGCACCCAGCTAGAGGGGTGACTGAGGTATGCCAGGGCAGTGTTGTTGCTGGCATGGCACACAGGGATGTGTGCCATGTCGACTCTTCACTTTTGCTCTGCACCAAAACACGCAGCCTGCAAAGGCAGTGTGTGTGTGCAAAGGTACAGGGTCCCTAAGGGTGGCACAATAAGTGCTGCAGCCCTTAGGGGCCTTTCCTGGTCACAGTGCCCTGGGTACCTGTGGTACCATTTACCAGGGACTTTACCTGTGGCCAGGGTTGCCAATTGAGTTTAGGCATCACTGCAGTTTTAGGGAAGGAACACAGGCCCTGGGTACCTGATTGGCAGGAGCCCAGGGCACACTCAGTCAAAGCACATCAGCAATTCAGCAAAAAGTGGGGGGCATACCATGCAAGAAAGATGGCACTTTCTCACAAGTTGCTCCTTCACACCAAACGTTTCTCAGATTTGTAATCGAAAATTAACATTGGCAGTTCAGAATTCTCCCCTTTGGTCTGAAGACTGCTCCCAAAGTCCTTACAAATGTGTTAGCTCTGGCATTAGATCTTTTTCACAGTTGGGGAGTAGGCATCCATGATTATTTGAACGATCTTTTGATTCACTCCCTCCTATGAGGACACAAAGGGACACCAGTGTGGCTATTCAGACCCTTCAGAGATTTGGCTTCCTAATCAATTGGACAAAATCTCATCTGATCCTATCTAAGAGACTAGAGTAAATTTGGGCATTTTTCAACAAATCTGCAGTAATGATATTTCTTCCTCAGACCATAAAATTTAAAATCCGAGGTCATCTGGAAGCGCTAGTGACAAAGACCGAAGCTTCAGCAAGAGAATTGGTTTGAATCCAGGGACACATGGTTATTTTTTACCTCTACCTTTTTGGTGCCATTCTAGCTTGTAGAGGATCAGTTGTTTAAATTGCTTTATCTTTTATTGCTGCAACCCTATTTGTCATCCCTTGGGCTCGAATGTATGACGTTACTACGCATACATTTACAACGCAGTATTTTACATCGCGTTCGTTACAACGAAAGTCGTTACGATGACTTGCGCTGAAGGGCGCTGGACTTAGGAATAGTATGATTTACTATTCCAACTCCAGTCTACGTACAGTAGGGAAGGTGTTGGAATAGTAAATCATACTATTCCTTAGGTTAGATCGCCATCCAGCGCAAGTCGTTGTAACGACTTGCGTTGTGAAAACCGCGATGTAAAAGCATTGCGTTGTAAAAGTTGCGTGGTAAAGAATGTCTTGCCTTGGGCTCACCTTCTTCTGGGGCAGTAGTGCTGCAAATGTTGAGCCATTGGGTACCAGCCCAGGAGGACTGTGATGCTTTTATTCCAGTGTCTTGGAGAATTCAAGAACATTTACCTTGGTGGACGATGCCCTCAACTCTGGACCAAAGGGCAATGTTTTCCTATCCAGATCCAATAACCTTGACTACTGACACCAGCAGTCTGGGATGGGGAGCAATTTTAAGGTCCCAGACATCACAGGGGCATTGGAAAAGGATGGAGAAGAACAAGTCTTCCAATTGGAAAGAGCTGATGGCAATCTAGAAAGCAGTTCAGTTCTTTCCAGCTAGTCTCACAGGGAACATTCTGTTGATTCATAAGACAACATGATAGGAAAAATTTGCCTAAATCAACAGTTTGAGGCAGGCTTTCAGCTCCTCAATCTGTTGACTCCACAAATATGTGTTTGGGGTGATTAGAATATCCTTTCTTAAGAGCAGTCGATATCAAGGGAGTATTACATTCTCAGGCAGATCAGTTAAGCCGGGTTTGTCCATGCTCCAAGAAGTTCGTTCTGAGTCCTTGGATTTTTCCATCAATTTGCCAGAGGTGGGATGTTCGTTGGGTAGACCTGTTTGTTACACATCAGAATTATCAGCTCCTGGGGTTTTTCTCTAGGTATTGGGATCAAGCAGCAATGGGAGTGGATGCATTGACCAGGCCATGGCCAGAGCGCATTCTTTTCACCTTCTCTCCGATTCACATAGTACCAGGGTTTTAGCAAGGCTCCAGAGGGATCAGCAGAAATAATCATGATATTGTATTTTTGGGCAAGAAGATCTTGGTTCCCTCTCCATCATTATCTGGCTGTGAATCAAGATTGGGTCCTTCCTCTGTCTCCCTCCCCTTTGAGTCATCCTCCCTTGTCTCCGTCCTCCCTCAGCAGGTTAAGACTATCGCTCTGGAGGTTGAGAGGGAGAGTTGATTAAATAGAAGCCTTTCCAATTCTGTTTCCTTCTCTCTGCAGGCCTCGAAAAAAAGTTCACCAATAAGGCTGATTGTCATCATTGAGCTTCTTTTAATAATTGATGTTGGTCTAAAGAGCTCTATGTAGTTCAGAGTTCGCTGTAAGACATTCTACAATTTCTTCAAGATGAGTTTGACAAGAATATCTCCTTGTCTACACTTGCGCTCTAATGGTCCTCCATTAAGGGGAGCATTTAGATCTCCTTGGAATGAACTTCCCTATATTGAATCTCTGCTTATAAAGCTTTTTAAGGGGTTTGAACTGTTAAGACCAATAGTTAAATTCCTTTTTCCTCCTTGGGATTTACCTTTGGTACTAGCTTTTTTTATGAAAAATGTCTTGCTCTAAAAGTTTTTTTCTGGTTCCTCTAACTACAGCAAGAAGAGCGGGAGAGCTGAGTTCTCTGGTGTGTCGCCATCCCTCTCTGAAAACTTTTGAGGATTGTATTGGGCCAATTTTTTTCTGTATGGTGAATAACCCATTTCATATGGATTAGGAAATAGTTCTTCCTTCCTTAGTTTTAAATTCTTCTTCAGGTTCAGATCCTTGATTCACACTTTGGATGTTGTAAGAGGCTGCAAGGATTTACCTTAAGAGGACAACTGATTTCAGGAAATCTGACATCCTGTGTGTAAATTTTGGCTCTGCTAAAAGAGGTGAGATATTATCTAATCCAACTCGGAGCAGATGGATAAAATCTGTTGTTTCTTTAGCATACCATGCTTCTGGTAAAGACCTCTGTTGTGTGATTAAAGCCTATTCCACAAGAGAGATGGCGGCTTCATTGGCAGAATGGGCGGGGGTATCTATTGATGATATCCACATAGCTGTCATCTGGGCTTCCCTGTCCACTTTCATAATACATTACAGTTTATATGTAGCTCAGAATTATGAGTTAGCTTTTGTGTTTCAGGTTCTGGTGGAGCCTCTAACTTGGGTTATTATACTTTTTTAAGTGATATTGGTGTACAAATTCACTATTTTCTGTCACACTGTTGGACTGTAGAAGTATATAATGTTTTTTGGTGTTCTGCACTCTTTTCATGTATTTTTCTCTGTTTTTCTTCTATCAACCACTTGATGACTGGAATACCACTTGGGTATAAGTCATTTAAGTAAGCAATGGGACGTGGAAGGGATGAGGAGCGAATGCTCGCATTACTTACTGGTAATCTTCATTACGCCGAATCCTACTTCCTTGTCCCAATACGTATTACTCTTCTTTACCTTCATCAGCTTTTTTGATAGACAGGACTTGGTAACATCAGGAAGAGATATGGGAGGAGGTGGGGTTTATTGTAACAGCTCCTATTTTTAATAGTGAAAGAGAAAAGCTTGGGAGAACAGTGTTCAGAGGGGGTAAATGGTTTCCATTTACACAGTTAAGCAAGTACTGGGAAGAGTACGTAAGAAACAGAGAACTGAAGATTACCGGTAAGTAATCGGAGCACAAGGAAGCAAGGGCTGGAATGCTGACTTGTGCTCGGTTTGGTCCTTTTGTTCCCCTCTGTGAGATGATATGCACATGTTGCTTGTTACAAAGGGCGCACACTCACATCTCGCATGCAGACGTATTTTATATACACATGCACTGAAACTCACTGTACAGTCAGTCTGAAATTCAGGAGCAAGTGAGTGATGACAATGTAACACAACCCAGGACTCCCATCTATATTGTACACAGGGCAAATTATTCCAACCTATTGGCTTTGCCTATGGTTTTAGCAAGGTGTTACTGTATAAACAGTGCATATTTTATGTAAGTAAAACCTTGAATTTGTTAACATTTGTAAACTCCCTTTGCTTTAGTGCAATTTTTATTGGAATTTACTAAGTATTTGCAAAGCTAAGAGGTCTTGGTCCTAAAACCAGTGTGAGTCAGTGAGCCATAATAGTTTTCAGATTATATGCTCATCCAATCCTTGGCCTCTTTCCAGTGTGCATGTTTGATGGTCTCATATGTACCATTTGTAATTAACAATTCTAATTATAAACATCTTTATCTCTCATTTATATCAAACTGCAACAAGCACTCACAAACCCATTAAGTGTGGCTCGTTTGAGGCATGCTTGCTGTTGCGTGAATAGTCGGGATGCAATAGCAGAAAACACAGAAAGAGGCATTAAATAATGGTCAGGCAGCATACTACATAAAGCACAGGATTGTAGTTTACATGTTTTAAACCACGTCCTGTTTAGAGATGCCTCTTAACCTTTTTTTATCTCACTTAAAGCACTGTGGTTCTCAATAGATTTTTGCCTACAGACAGCTAAAAGCTTTCTTGTAGGTGAGACCTAAAAATGTTGATGTTGTAGAACTCTGAAATCCTTGGAGTCAAATCTAAAACTGCTGGAGCAGAAAGTAATAGAGACCGCCTTTGCTCCTCTGCAACATTCACTCTGCAGTGTCTCTGGGAGAAAAGGAGTACTGCTGGTGTTATGTATCAGAGTGGAAAGTCTTTCATTTCAGTACAAGAAAGCAGAGGGTCTGATTTAGAAGTGGAGCTGCTGTATTTATTCCCTGGCAAAGTTGATCCGAAAGTCTTGCAGGCCATTTGCTTCCTGGCAGAGCAGAGCCAATTATCTTCAGCTTTCCTGAGAGTCAAGCTCAAAGGGGGAAGCACGGGCGAGAGGCAGCAACATGGAGCGCAGAGGGGGCAACAGGAGGGCAGCAGAGTCAACTGAATCGCGGGTGGAGGAGCAACATGAAGGATGCTGGGAGGAAAGCAAGCTAATGGAGGAGAGAGAGAAATGTAGACATAGCTGCCAAGTTTTCAGATTGCTATGTGTGACATTTTCATAATTTTAGTGTAATTATGAGTGACATTTCAACGACTATGAGTGACACTTTTTCACGAGCAATATCAAGCAATGAAGACGAGGCAAACATATATATATTCACTGAAAAAACCATAGGTTTCAGGCACGTTATAGTTAGAAATTAGCATTTAAAAAACCTTAGCAATTCACTGAAAAAAACCATAGGTTTTAGGGACAGTTATAGTTAGTTGGACATTTCACTCGTACAAAACCCGTGAAATTCCCCCGTTATAGTTAGTTCAGCTAACTATAACTCGCGCCCCCGCAATGCACTGCTGATGACGTCACATATTACATCACTCATGACATGGTCAGTGACATCACTGATGACATCACTGATGACATCTCAAATGACATCACTGATGACATCATCCAGTGACTGTGTGTTTCTATAAAGTTTAAATATGTTTAATATATATGCCAAGGTGTATTGAAGAATGAGTGGGTGTATAAGTGTCTGGATGGATGATTTAGTAGGTGCGTGACTGACTCTATAAGTGAGTGATTAAACTACTCTTACTGAATGCATGGGTTAGTGACTAAACTGTGTGAATGTCTGTATCCGTCGGTCTGTTGCTGTGTAAGTGGCTGCATGGGTTTGTGAATAGCTACATGAGTGTCTATATGAGTTATTGATTGGTTGTCTGAGTATCTGTATGGGTGCCTGATTGTTTGTGTGGGTGGGGTGTGTGTGACTCTGTGCATAGATGTGTGAGTGGGTGATTCACTTGGTGCATGGTTTCAAGAGTGCATCTGTGATGGACTGTATGGGTGGGTGAGTGTGTGTATGGGTGTGTTAGTGAGTGAATGTATATCTCAGTGGTACATGTGTGAGTAACTACATATGTCAAAGGCAGTATATATGTGTGTTGGAGTATATAAATGGCTATAAGTGAGAGTGTGTGATTGTGAGAGTGGCTGTATGGATGAGTGTGTGCTTGTATCAGTGATTGTATAAGAGCGTAAGAATGTGCTAGTATTTGTATGAGTAAGTGAGCTGGTGTGTGTATAACTGTATAGGTGAGTAAATGGCAGTGTGATTAATTATTTGCATGACTGACTAGGTGTGTGAGTACCTCTATGGATGAGTGGCGGTGTGTGAGTGTCTATGTAGGTGTATGAGTGCATATGATAGTCCTGTACTGAGTGACCGTAAGTATGAGTGACTGTACAGGTGAGTGAGTGGATGTGTGTGTAGACCTAAGAATCAATGAGTGTGTATGTAGTTATTGGTGTTGGAGTGTCTATGGTTTTGAGAATGGCAGTCTGTAATTTACAGTGGGTGTATCAAAAGTTATATTAGGGTGTGAGAAGATGCATCAAATTATCACATGGATGATGTCATCAGTGATGTCATTTGAGATGTCATCAGTGATGTCACTGACCATGTCATGAGTGATGTAATATGTGACGTCATCAGCAGTGCATTGCGGGGGCGCGAGTTATAGTTAGCTGAACTAACTATAACGGGGGAATTTCACGGGTTTTGTACGAGTGAAATGTCCAACTAACTATAACTGTCCCTAAAACCTATGGTTTTTTCAGTGAATTGCTAAGGTTTTTTTTTAAATGCTAATTTCTAACTATAACGTGCCTGAAACCTATGGTTTTTTCAGTGAATTTCAAAGGTTTTTTAAATGCTAATTTCTAACTATAGCGTGCCTGAAACCTATGGTTTTTTAAGTGAATTTCAAAGGTTTTTTAAATGCTAGTTTCTAACTATGCCTATAGAGGTAGGACATGTGAAGAAAGGAGAAAAAACGCACAGAAAGAAGCAAAAGAAATGCAGAAACAAGCAACAGAAGTCCACAAAGACGAAGAAAAGTGCAGGAAGAAGCAAGACCTGTGCAGAAAGAACCAACAGAGGAGCAGAAAGAGGCCTTGTTGCAAAATCATCCTGTGCCCACAACTTTTTCAGATGGGTACTGGTGGTAACTGACTCTGACTAACCAGGCCTAGAGCCAGTGCTATGCTAAAAGACGCTTAGAATACAGTGAAAACACCTACATACACTAGGGAACACTATGCGTTGGGGTACCCCTGTGATTAGCATGACCTCCTCTGTAAGGCCCTAGTACATAATAGGGCAGGGGGATTAAAACTACCTCTAAGTCAGAGGTGCAGAAATATGCAGTCTCCTCAGTAGGAAATGCTTTCAGTTTTTTACTTTGATTCCATCAAGAAGGTATTCAGATGTGTCACACATTTGCCATAAATTCAGAATGTTAGCACTCTAGTTGTTCGTTAGATCACTGTAGTAAAGCTACTGCTCACCAGGGAGTTAAATGGAAGTCTACTGCTGGTATTGAAAGTGATTGTTTCAGTCTGCATGTCAGAATTTTCTAATGAAATAGAAGAGGATTTGAGATCTCACTTAAAACATGCCCTAAATTTTCTTTCTGCAGCACTAACCATAATTTCTATGGCAAAATGAACCCCCTCATTTTGTTCCTTTTTAAATTAAATGTTTTAAGTGTTACCAGTTTATTCCAATCAAGATGGCTTCAGGTGTGCCATACTTTTGTCATAAGTAAGACTGTTAGCGCTCTAGTTGTTCTTTAGAACACTCTGGGAACAGTGGCGGCTGGTGCAATTTGAAACTGGTGTGGCGTATGCAGAACGAATCAACGTATGCGAGCGAGCGCAACGAGCGAGCCCGACGGCAATAAGAGGGGTTCGGGGGGATTCTTCTTTTAAAAATTGGCATCTTTTTGGTGCGATTTTCAGCACTATTTCTGTGATAAATGGACTAAAAATTCAGTTCTTCTAGGCATTCATAAAAGAAAACTCATACATTATTTCAGAGAATTTCTGGGTTGCCAAGCAAGTCTGACTTCTGAAGGGGCTAGCCTAGGTACTAAGCAAGACTGCTTTGGCTCTACCCTTTCCAATAGAAAACACTAGTTAGCGATGTGAACAAGTTCAATGGACAAAACTGGGGTCTAGGGAGAGTCCCTCTCCTGAGAAAGAAATTTAAAAAAGATTGGCAAATGGTGCATTTTAAAGCAAATGAATGCAGCAATAAAGCAAGGCTTATTAAGCAGTGGGAACGTATAGTCTTGAAATATTAAACACACTGAGCCGAGGCAGTACAGGTACTGACTTCCCTAATGTGACATAATGCAGCATTCTAACAGCGCCAGCACTGGACAGCGCCAAATTACAAGATAAGGCCAGAAAAATATTTTTTTAATTAGCTGACAGAGGCTTTCCAACGGCAAAAGTCTATTTTGCCTGAAGCATAGAAAATCCTTGCAGCATTCCTCTTTTGGCATAAAGTAGCCCTGGAGAATGTTTTAAGACCAACCTTTATTTTACAGAGCAAACAGAGTGAGCAAGCTCTTTTCAGGAGGGGTTGGGTGGATCACCTTCTAAGACGTTTTTAAATGAACTGAACAAAATAATTTTACAACATAATTTTCCAAATGCAATCGCTGAAACGCAGTGTATTTTCATGAAGTTTTGATGAAAAACACCGAACTATTACATTCATAAGCATTTGGCACAGTATGCTATGTTATGTTGGCTGCTTGTGAAGCGCTTACCCAGGAGCATTACTTCTATGGCGTATCACAAATGTGTCACCAAGAAAATGGTGCAACAATTCTGCACGACTGCTTCACAAGAAATATATTTAATGTTGTGTTCTATTTGGTTTCGAGTTTGCCAACTCGCGATCACTTCCTCATAGTGCTTTGGCCAATATGAGACGATAAACAGACTCCAGATAGAGTAAAGACCGCTTGATTAGGCCAGGCAAGCAGTTGAACTTCTTTAAACATTACATAATATGAAATCCACACCTCATTAATACATTGAACAACGTATTCCCCACCACCGTTAAACTTCCCCCGGACATGCTAAGAACCCCCAACCAAAACAATTCGAACATTCTATACCACTCTTTTCTTCACACTCACCATCCTTCCAACCTGACCCCCAGCTAGCTCCTATGCGCTCCCTGTGCCAAAGTGCCCCCAGCAAGGACCCAACCCTTCGGCCTGAGTCCTGTGATTGTCTGCCACCTGTCCTAGTCTGCCACAAAAGAAGTCCAAACCACTGCCTTAAAGCCCTTAACACCACTCCCTACAAAGCGACCACAACCAAAAAGTAGCATATTTTACTTCCTTTATTGCTCTATCATACATATTATTTGTCATTCCAGTAAACACCCCACAAATTACGTACTATACGACGGAGTAATGCAAGAAAAAAAACTAGGAACAACCTGAAGTGTAAAAACCCAATTTAAAATTACAGAAGAAATCTAAAAGAACACCTTACCTGGCTTGTTTCCTATCAGAGGCCTGCTATGCTGAAGTGCTACGAGTACAATACAGTTACTACCAGCTGAAACCTCACTGCTTTCACAGCAACGCAACGGGTTTACGGGATTATACCATTAGCAAGCGGGGGAGGGGTTGCCCAATACAAGCACACATAATGTGAAAGCGTTTTCATAATTTATCTTCTCGTTATCTCCAACCATCGCACTTTTAAATGAGGACTGAAACTTAAAATTAACTTTGAACATTCATATAACTAGGAGATCAGGGTTTCATTTTTGCCGAAAATGAACAGATCCTAAACCCACAAGCTGTCCTTACGAGATGTAACCGTCGCTACTACCTCACTTCAAATCCTCTTCACAGATGGATTTCTAGTTCTCGGGTGGTTAGGGGCCAGGAGGGGGCCGCAGCCCTTCCGTTTTACCTACTCTACGAAGAACAGATTTTTACACCTGTGGCAGACAAAACTGTTATTATGAGTTCATCCTCCACAGCAAGATGTCATTACACTGAAGAGATTAAAAGGGCCCCCATTGCTATGACAGCACAGAGCAGCTTTAAAATCAGTGCAAATTATGCTTGATTCTGTTTGGAGGAGACTCTATGCGGTCTGTCAAATGCAGAGTTAGAAATGTCGAACAAGAAAACACGTTAGAAACATTACGCAATTAAGACAACACAGTACTGCTCATAATATTTATAAAGATGTCTTTACAACACATGCAAATACCACGCGATAAGTCCATACCGGCATACCCATAATACAAAGAACCTTTTTCAACCTCCAGAGAATAAATCATGAAAGGCTGAGGCTGGAACGCAAACGTCCAAGCCATCTGCTACCACTTACAGACGCACCTCCGCAGCAGGTGCATTAACAAACCGAGCTCTCTTACAGGTATTGAAAACTGTGGGTCTCTCGCGTGCATGCACTTTCTTTACTCTGCCCGCAGGCACATTAACCCCCAGAGCTATCACACTAGACTTAAACGTTGTCACCTGCAGAGTACGCACACATCTCTACGGCAGGTGCATTACCCCCAGAACTATCACACTAGACTTAAACTTTGTCACTTGCAGAGCACACACAGATCTCTGCAGCAGGCGCCGTAACTCACGGCTATCTTACTCGTATTACAGCCTAGGAATTCCTGACTCATGACTCATTCACCAGGGGCCACATTAGAAAAAACCTGCACTCGTGCAAAACCCATGGAAATGCATTTGTATCGGATGTTACTGATTTTGCTCAACAAGCAGCGAGGGGAGACAGCAAGTGCACCAGAGATGTGCGCGGTTTGTGCTGTTTATGTTGTAATACATGAACACATGGATTCCGTCCCCTTTTCAAATGTGAAATAAAAGGCTAATCTTCAGACACAATGAGTTAATGACGTTTATAGTTTATGCCGCAAAAACGGTTAACATCAGTGAAGAAATAGACCTGAGTTTCTTCAAACAGGTAATTCATGACTGGAATTTATTTGCCGAAAGTCTTGATTTTAAAGTACAAAGTGCTCTTTGTATACGTCACAATGATTTTATAACTATTTTACTCGCGTGGGGACCGGGGAAGATTAAAATATAATAAAAGAAAACTTACCCGTCCGTGCCGCCCGCCTCTGCTCGACTGCGCTCTACAACAAACAGGAACAGCCGCGACGTCACTGCCAACCCCTCTACTGACGCCAGCGCCAGGATTGGCTTGAGGGCAGGGATACTCCCTGCCCATTAGGAGACCGGGGGCTGCGGCATGAAGCAACCCTCGGTCTCTTAAGGGGAAGGCTAGTGCGCATGTTCGGGCTGATCGTCAAAATGATCAGCCCAAAAACGAACGTGCGCACTAGTATTGCTGTGACTGTAGTGCGCTGCTGTCACTCAACTCCCTGAGTGCTGCCGCAGCCCCGCCCCCACCCCTTCAGCGTCCCTCGTTCTACTTCTCCGACGCTAATTCCAATCAGGAGTCCTGATTGGAATTAGCGTCGGAGAAGTAGAACGAAGAATTTGAATGGGGCCGTGGCATTAGTGGGGCAACGCCCCAGCGCCCCAATGGATGCACCGCCACTGTCTGGGAAGCTGCAGTAGAACACAAAGGCATCAACTGACAGGCTGCTCCTGTTGAAATATAACGAAGATATTTGAGATCTCACTTAAAACATGTCCTAATTTTTCATTCTACAGCACTAACCATAATTTCTATGACAAAATGAACCCCCTCATTTTGTTCCTTTTTAAATTAAATGTTTTAAGTGTTACCAGTTTATTCCAATCAAGATGGCTACAGGTGTGCCATAATTTTGTCATAAGTAAGACTGTTAGCGCTTTAGTTGTTCTTTAGAACACTCTGGGAAGCTGCAGTAGAACACAAAGGCATCAACTGACAGGCTGCTCCTGTTGAAATATAACAGGAAGATATTTGAGATCACACTTGAAACATGTCCTAATTTTTCTTTCTACAGCACTAACCATAATTTCTATGACAAAATGAACCCCCTCATTTTGTTCCTTTTTAAATTAAATGTTTTAAGTGTTACCAGTTTATTCCAATCAAGATGGCTTCAGGTGTGCCATACTTTTGTCATAAGTAAGGCTGTTAGCACTCTAGTTGTTCTTTAGAACACTCTGGGAAGCTGCAGTAGAACACAAAGGAATCAACTGACAGTCTCTACCCTTGTTGGATGTACATGTTTTACTGAGAATGTCAGACTTCATTCTCACATGACTGAGAAAGATAATGTGAATTTACAGAAAATATGCTCTCATTTTAGCTTCTGGAGCACCTTCCAAAACTGTATGGGACAAGCATGTGAAAATAGTTTTCTCTCAAACATGATTCATGATATCCCAGCAGAAGGTTTTTCACAGGGTAAAATCACCTTAGAACACACCACAATTCCTGAAATTAGTATGGTACCATCAACAAATGAATTCTAATGTAACTAAAGTCTGTTATCACCCTTTATAGTTCTCCTTTTGGTAACCCTCAAAATATTCGATTCACTACAATGCATTTCAATGGGGTACTATCATTTATATTGGTCCCAAGATGGCTGCCAGCAATTCCAGGATGAAGTGCTGACAGCCAATCAGATCTCACGATGACATGTGTGGTTAGGCTCCGCCCAGATATATATGTGTTTTCTTTTTCAAATTTCTCAGGAACTACCGAACGGATTTACACCATTTAACCAAAAGGCACGACTCTGAACCAAGGGCTACCTTTTTGCCAAATTTGGTGTAATTCCATTCAGCAGTTCTGGCTGTAGCTGCGATGGAAGGTTCCTATGGAAAATTGAATGGGGAAAACACGTTTTGGGACCCCCCTTTTTTCTCGGCCCCCGCTTGCCGAATCACCCCGAAACTTTCAGGATAGGAGCGGACCGGAGCGGGCCATAAGTTTTGAAAATTTCGCGAACATTCGTCAACCGGCGCCAAGGTTATTTCAAATAGAATGTTGTGGATTTCCTATGGAAAATAGGTCCTAACTATAACTATCTACTGGCGACCGCCAGTAGATAATATATATATATCAGAAATTACACCCATTTGAGCAATGAGAAAGTCTAAGAAGATTTTAAAACTGCTGCAAAGCACTAGAAATGGAAGGTACTTAACCGGAGACGGATTCCGTGTGAGTGCAGAACAGGCATCATAGCTGCCAAGTTTTCAGATTGCTTATGTGTGGCATGTGCATGGTATTAGTGAGTGACATTTAACTGCCAAATGTGTGACACTTAGAGTGACACTTTCGCATGAGTAAAACCATGTAATGAGGTGCATGGATAGAGATAAATATCAGAACTTATCCAAAAGAAGTTCTAATAATATCTTGCAACTGGAGCAAAACCCCTGAAATGAAAGTTTACACTTGCTTTATAATAAACGATGTCTGCAAATGTTGTGGTAGGCTAGCTTATACTGTATGTAATACAATTTTAAAACAATGTGAAAATTCATGTGCCTACAGTCGCAGGCTGGGATCTCGTAGCACTATCATATAGAAGTAACTAGCCACTACTGAGCCAAGAACGACAAACCTCTGTTCCTCTCTGGTTACAGCTATTCTGCGCTGGAAATTGCCTGACAATTTATCGCAGTTGCAACATAAATACAATTCGTCCTGTGTGTGAAGAAATAAACTGCCAGGCTCAGTCTGAAATGAATGGTGTGCACTAACTGGCATTTCGATCTAGTATTAATAAGCAAATGCTGCAGAGATCAACTTGACAGTACAGAGTCTGTAGACCCAGAATGCATGAATGACTCACCTGACTGCTGCTGGTAAACAAGTGCTGGGGAGTGTATGCTCCATACTGAGCGCTTCACCGCTTAGTTTCGTCTTGGGCCTGAGCTCTTCGGTTGGCTGGGCACGGAGGCCAAGGAGGCACAAGTTGCAACAGCAGGTGGCAGTTAAAGAGTGTGCCTGAGCAGATGTCGTTAGAGCCTGCCAAGCAGCACCTGTCTTCGCTTAGAAGTGCTTTATTCTGCCTGACTGGCCGGTAGTGGCACTTAATTTTTGCGTGCTGTTCACCCAGCTGCCATCTGTGCCAGCCAGAGAGACCTCCACAGCACCGATCCCCCTAAATAAAAGAGCTTACTGTAACATTGAAATAATTTCTTCGGGCAAGGAGAGACACAGCAAAGTTAAAGGGTTCCCTCTTGCGCCGTTCTGTGTCGTCCTCTGCAGCGGCAGTAAATCCTCCTACGGACCACCTCCTGTGAGCCTGGTGTACTACACAACGGTCGGCACAATCCGCATGGCGCCACTTTGAAGGGCGGGCACCCGTGACAGCACAACTCTGTACTGGTCTTTTACAGGCGCGAGATCGAAGTGTTTGGGGGCCTTCACAAGACGTGATCAGGTCAGATATTACACTCCACTGACTCTGTAACTTACCAACTGTTGCAGCGCGACTCACTACCTCCCTCGGCCATTGAATAGGTGCGGCCGGGGGTCGTATTTACTACAGCTGCTGAGACACGCAGCAGGGGCGGCCGGAGGAAAATCTAACCTGCCGTCCGCCTCCTGAATGGCCTCTGCCTTGCAGCCTAAGGAGGCCAATTACCCTGCATGCAATAATCACAGGGAAGCGCGCCTTGATAAAAACAACGATGATGAGCTGCAAAAGACATCTTGGATGTGCTGTTGAATATTGATTCACCAGGCTGCGCTGCGCTCCAGTTCACCATAAGTTCCTGACACAGTCAGACATATGCACGCTTTCCATAGCACAGTGAGCTCGCAGTTGCAGCTCCTTGTTACAGCATGCCTGGGGGCGGGTGGTCGGGGATCCCTAATTATGCGTGACTAATGCATTTAGTGCGGTGATACGGACACCAGCACTGAAATGCGTTATCGTCACGCCTGATGCGTGATACTTGGCAGGGCTGCGTAGAGCGTGTTGTGGGAGGTGAAGTAAAGGGGCGATAGAGTAGCGGGAGCAAGCAGGGGAGAAGCAAACAGGCAAAAGAGAGAGAGCGTAACATGTAGCGCGGAGATTGGAAGAGCAGCATAGTCGGGAGACAGCTGGTAAGCACGTGCATTCTTGTGAAGTGTGTAAACAAAAATAAACAAGCATTGGAAATGCAATAGGTCTCGCAATTGCTTAAGTTAGAGCTATTGGCGTTGTAAATGGCGTTGTAAATAACAATGTCTTTTATCCATGTGTTATGGAGTGTATGTGGTGTGTAGTGAAGTTCCCGGTTTCATATTTACTTGTAAAGCTGTGCAGTGTTTGAAATAAAAAAAAATTTGGCAGAGTTCTTTATTAGTTCTTCCAACAAAAGTGTGTTACTGTCTCACTGCCCCAGACCGGCCTGCTGGTCTGCTGGCCTCAGGTTCCCAGCGATTCTCAGCTAATCTGTTTAATACTTGCTTACACTGCCAAGATGTGGCAGGATTTTTTTTAAGCCCCTAACAAGTTTATTCGTATATGTCAAAAGTGGGTGTATACATAAACTCACTTATGCAATGCTTTGCTTATTTTATTATTTACTTGTGTTTATGAAGCCCGTAATTGTATTGCTTCATAAAATGTTTTCTCATACTGTATGCTACAGGATGTGACTCACGGCTAGACTGCCGACTTTGGAGCTGGGAAACCAAGGTACGGGCCTCGGGGTTGACTCCACATCCTGTGAGTCTGCGCAAATCACGTAATGTCCCTGCGCCTACCTAAAAAAATATATATGAATGTGTCCTTGTGTAAATGTAACTGGTGCTTATGTATTGTATTAGGTCTGATTTTATCAAGTTTTTCAATTAAATAGTGGATTAGAAGGACTTGCCCATCATATCCCAGACTTGAAACAAAACATGAAACAAGAACCTATTTTTGGAGGTGCCAACTGCATTCCAGGCCTCCTTACAAACCGGTTGCTAGGCAATTGCTATCACCCCGCAGGAGCAATCGAAGCACGCTGCCTATTTCAAAGATCTAAATCACAGACCAGCAAATAAAGGCAGAAGTGAACTAGAATTCCTGAAATGCATGCACTGCGCTCTAGATAAGGCTGGAACATAGAACAATTATGGCTACATAACAGCCGATTTCAAGCTGTGCCACAATTAAATGAGTGAGCAACCCAGGTGAAAAGTTCTGAAGCGAAGACACACTTAAAGCTCTGCTTTTCTCTTCGATCCGGTGTCCAGTCTCGAATCTAGTGTGAATTTTTGTATGAAGAATACCCAGTGCTTTAAATGGGCCGGTACTGAGTACCGGCACTTCTTCTTTTCCCCCCCAAGAGTACCGGCACTTCTCTGTTACCAAATAGAGTACCGGTACTCCCTGTCACACATGGTCATGTGAGCATGCATCGCATTTCTACACTGCGGCGCATGCTCACATATTGGTGATTTCACAAGGAGGGCAGTGACGCCATGGCACCAAGGCAGAGCAACGTGTGACCCAGGCGCGCAACGCCCATTGGATTCAAAGGGCTTCAGCCACCCCCCCCTCCCCCCCGTCGTGTGTGGCAGCCCGGGATGAGACAGCTTCCCGGGCACACACACACAGCCGCACCGAGTACTTCACAGGTCTTTAAAAGACCATTTACTTCCTAACGAGGCTTTGTTCTGTTTTCACCCCTTCTGAGAGCCCCTGCAGCTCCACTCTGCCTTTTGCTTGAAGAATCAGCCCCCCCGCCCCCCGAAATTTTTTCTTAGCCCCCCGAAATTTGACTCTAGTTGCGCTTCTCTTGTGACCTCACCCGCCAGGAAGCTGTGCGGCGGGAAGAAAGGGAAGCTCTTTAAAAAGCACAATTTGCTCTGGCTTTCCCTTTCTTCTATGCGAAAAAGACGGAGAGGATAGCACAGCAGCTGGCGGGTGAGAAAGGGGACAACTGAGGAGAGCTTTCAGAAGTGAAGGGGTATAAGCACAGTCAGCTGAAGAAATCGAGGGCTTATCTGAAGAAGAAGAAAGGGGCAAGCAAACGATATTAGAGAATACACTGCGGGCGCGGGGCAGTGGGTTTAAAATAAAGCACCTGATGGATGAGATGAGGATCATCTGATGAGAGTCGGGGGTGGGTAGGTGTCCCAAGAAAGAGCCAAGGCTTTCGAGAATGACACAGGTCGGTGGAAGGGGCCTGTTGAGTGAGGACAGAGCTGACAGCTGCGGTGGCAGAGACTGGTATTTTAACTGGGGAGGGGTATCCCAGAAAAGCAAGAGAAGGAATTTGATGAGATAAACGAGGGGACATTTAAGATGAAAGGTGGTGTGACCACCTGAAAAAGAGAAAATGTAAAGAGACACATGGGGCATCGGAGGGGACATGGGGCTAGTAAGTAAGGGCTAGGGACATCAGAGGGTAGAGGGAGGCGAGTATTTCGTCATCCAAAAAAGTGTTATCTAAAGCGGGGGCGGCAGCTGAAAAGAAAAATTATTTTGAGGGAGGGTGGTATTTTTAAGTCATGTGTTTTTTTTATCAGCTAATATAAAGTTTACCATAATGTGACTCATTTTTTGTAACGAAGTTAAACAATGAAAGGCCCAACAAACAATCATAAGAATTCAGATTGCATACTTGGAGGAAGAATGGATTTATCAAAATACTTAAACACAGTATAGACCTTACTGGGGCACACTGGAAGGGGAAGAATAATGTGCACGGAGTTGAAAATGCGCATTTACCAGAAAACACTGAATGTAGCTAACAATATAATAATTCAAACACGACTAAGACATGACGTCCCATGGCTTGGTGAATGTTTCTCATTCATTTCTATGATGTTAGATCACACTTTGAATTGCTTCCAGAATGCTTGTGTCTGATATCAAGCATTTCTCAGAAACGAGGTCTATTCCCGATTGCCAAGTACGCTTTTTTGCTGTCATTCACATGCTCAGTCACACTTTTTGGTATTTCTTTGTTCTTTAAACCCGATAAGTGCTACTCTCCAAACAAAAGCGCTTCAACACCCCATCAGGGGTAACAAATGCTATATAAATGCAAACCTTTTTCCCTCTTCTATCCCTCTGCTATCCTTCTGAATCCAAATAACTGACTAACCTATCCACCACTCAAATTACTTTCACATTTTCACTATACTAATTCAACACTAATCCTTTATGGGTTCTGGAGTAGCGTGCAACTCGCCGAAAAAGTGCTTCGACGCCTCGTCAGGGGTAGTAAGCGCTATATAAATGCAATTACAATACAATACCTTCAGTGTGGGTGGATTTGGCCAACTTCTACAAGCCCATGATGGGAAGTGTTACAGTGGTTAAGGTGCTTTCATGGGTGTCTGAATATTGTTAAGGAGGCTAATGGGCAGAGAGTTGCCTCCATTCAGGTGGGTGAGGACCAGGGCTTCGACTTACACGGACATCTGGAAGGAAGGATGTCTGGAGGCCGAGCTCTTACCATACTGGGACAGGCCCATATGCAGAAATGACTAGATTCCCCAAACAGTGAATGTTACTGACATCCTACAATAATCACAAACTGGGAAATTCAGTTTTATTTCTGCATGTCAAAGACTGTCTGCCTTGGGGAAGGGACACTTACAGCCAGCCCTTCACCTCCTTTTATAGCAAATTGATGCAAATTCACATAACTTTCTGGGAAAATAACTGCAGTTTTCAGCTAAATAAAGTAAAACCATCTATTTTAGGTGTGGTTTATCTTTCATTTGCTGCCTTCTTCTGGATGCACACCCAACACTCCGGCTTGGGAGTTCTGCACCCACATCCATGTAAAATTAGTGAGTTGGCAAAGTGGTACACAGACTACTGTAAATATTGTCCCAAGAATGTAGTTGACATTTCAGATGTGGCCAGAGGGCTAGACCCCTCAGGCCAGGCAGGGAAGCTCAAGAACCACCCATACCACTACAGGCCAGGACACATATCCCCGCACTGGAAGGAGGGAGCAGGCAGAGAAGTCAAAAGAAGGAAGGATCATGGTTAGCCGGGGAATCGCAGGTATGTCTTTCCAGGACAATGCTGTGGAGGCATCCATAAGTGTGCGGCTGTGAGCAGTACAGAGATATGAACGAGAAGTGCCAAATGTCTGCCCCTCCCAATTTCCACTACAGCAGCTTAGAAATCTGTAGGGTTCCACTGCACTATGAGGTGCACCAGACTGATCATCACCAGTTGACACAACAGCTGGCTGTATCTGGTATTCATGAAAAAAGTGAGCCACACAGTAGGAGTGGGAGCACCAGGGAACCCAAAGCACCCAAGAGAGGAAGCCAAGCCTTGGACTTGAGGAGAATAAATCGTAGTATAACATATGCATTTTATTTATTGTCGTTGAGCGGGTTTAAGTAAGATGTGTGGTCTCACGTTCAGCACGCGCACACTTGTTATGAAATGCGCTTCACGGTGGAGTCTGAAATCATGAAATAGCGGGGGGCTCTTAAGGGCCTAGAGGCAGCCACCGCTGACCTCAAGCAGGCGGCCACCTCGTGCTATATCGTGACAGTCGGCAAGTCTGTGACTCCCCGTCCACTGGCGCCCGGGCACAACCGGCTGCGAAGAGCCGTCTTCGTCGACATGGCTTAGAGTGCGCGGACACACAGCACTTGTTACATTTGTGAGGGAGGACCCCGGCACTTCTTAGCTGGGCTGCAATGCTTTAATAGGAGAGTACCTGCACTTCCCGCTTGTAAACAGGTGTAGTGGAGCAGTGAGGATGTACACTTTTATATTTCCAGTTCAAGCACTGTTCGTGTCGCATGTCGTCCTCTCTACAAGAGCCCCTCACCAAAAGACGCATCGCCGCACCCCGTGCTCTACCTCACCCCAAAGCCACCACCTTTTATCGGTCTCACCATAGCCCCTTAAGTCTTTGAGCTGTCCCCAAGCACTCCGCCTCACCCAAGCCCCCATCCAATGCCCTCCAACCACCTTATACCCACATCTCCCACCTCAATGCCATGCCTTCCACCTCATCCCATGCCCCCTACCTCATGCCCTTAACCCAGAGCTCTCTCTCACCTTTATGCCAAGTCTTATACCTCCTCTAGCCCCCCACTTTGTGCCTTGTCGCCACCTCGTCCTTCCAGCCATTTGCCTTCCCCCAAATTCCATGTTATTCCTCCCAGCCGCCCCCGTTCCCCGTCACGTCAATCAACGAATCCCCAGTTCTCCCCCTCACCTTGTGTACAGAAATAAAGTTCCCAGACCTAGGAGAGACCCGGCGGTCCTGCATCGGAGGGCCCCCTCGGCGGTGAGAGGCCGGGGTGAGGAGTGCGGGATGGGACAGGCTCCAAGGAGTAACGCGGACCTCAACCTCTGTCCAGGAACTTCTGACCAGAGCTGTGGATATGATGATTTATAGTGCACCCCTGATGAGGCTTTGATGTTTTCTTATTGCGCAAAAGGTGGTCCAATTCTTTTTTTAATCTCAGGCGGATGAAAGGATGAGGCAAACCTCTTGAAATAGGGACCCGTGATATCGCTTGTGAAGATCTCGGCAGAGGCCAATTGCAACAGATGTTAATAGCGCGTGCATTAACCCCCTCAGATCCGTTTCATGGATTGGAAGCTATGTCCCTCTATTTGCAAGTGGATCCACGCTGCTGGTACATTAACTCACCGAGCTATCTTACTGGTAGGGAACCAGTAACGTGCTTGCTGCACTGATCGCTACACAAGGCAAAATGTCACAGTCGGCTGTTTTTCATGGACTGGAACATGTGCCCTACGCATCTGTGTAGGAACTGAACTGAGGTATAGAGCTGTTTTACATGGTTTGGACCACATAAACTGCAAATTACTCACACATCTCTCCTGCGAACATATTAACCCTCATAGCTGTAGGACATGGATTGGAACCAGTGACGTGCAGCATCCATACAACTCTGCAGTCGATGAATTCGTATTCGGAGCTATTTTACTGGAACTATCGACTTGCAGAATACATAGGGCTGCACAGCAGGCGCATTGACATCCTCAGCTATCTCACATGGTGACCTGCAGCGTGCTTGAAGATCTCTGCTAGAGACGTATTAATGGCCTGACGCGTGTTTCATGGATGGTACTCGGGGATTTGCAGCCTGCACAGAGTTTTGAGGAAGGAGTAAACTACAGAGCTATCTGTCAAGGGCTATTGACTTGCTACCTATAGGCCTCAGACACGTGCATCTCTACAGCAGGTCCATGAACAGCCTGAGCTGTTTTACATGGATTGAACTGGCGTTACAGAATGGTGCAATTCTACAGAAAGCGCAGTGAAATCTAAATAACTGGCATTGTGACTGCAGCTAGCGCATTAACAGACTGAGCTGTCTTGCTAGAATGGAACTCGACTCCGGGCCACCTACTGGTATTGCAGCACGAGTTGTGGCTACAGAGCTGTCTACCTGGGATTGGTAGTTGTGACCTACTGTGGGGCGCGGTGGGCACGCACACATTCCCCCCAGCAGGCGCATTTACAGCGTGCGATGGATTGGAACCGGTGACACGCAGGTTGTGTGAGAATCTGCAGTAAGACCGGTGACTACAGAGCTATTGACGTGGGATTGGCACTTGGTGAAATGCAGATCACACAGGCACACACTTTCTTTCGCTCCAGTAGGCGCATTAACAGTCTAAGTTGTCTTGCACGGATTGCACTGGTAGTTTCCAGGTTACACACGGATCTGCAGTAGGACCAGCAATCCCAAGAGTTATTTTCCCGGGACTAGTACAGCATTGGAGCTGTAGGTGATACTCGCACACATGGTGCAGCAGGCGCATTAGTAGTCCGAGCTGCCTTGCATGCACCGGCTGCGATAAGTTGCAGGTTACACACCCAGCGGACTCTCGGCCCGCGCTTCCCCTTTTCCGCCCAGCCCTGGGAAGCTCCTGGTCATGAGGGAGATGGCTCGGCCACTCCCCTCTCTGCTCACCAGCCCCTGGGGTCTGTGAGGGATCTTCCTCGCACTCGCAATGATCGCATAAGTGCACCGCCTGCGGGCGAGCCGGTGGTGAGCTGCCTGCACGTCGCCCCGTGGCAGCCAGCCTACGGCGATGATGAAGAGGAGCTGCTCCCGCTGCAGCCCCCCAGGATGGGGAACACGCACCCCAGGAGCCGCAGCTCGAAGCGGGCCTCTGCCGAGGAGCACACGCTATGGACAGGTTTAGAGAATGCCATTGAAAATATTAAATAAGTTGAAACAGCCCCTTTATGACTGTGCACTTACCTTACTCGTGATTCCTGTTTCAACACTCAAGCAGCGTGGTCTGCAGGCCAAAGAGGACAAAAGGGAGACACGGTGGGGGGAGTGGAGGGGGTTGAGAGAGCGTGCGCGAACGGAGGGAGAACAAGCTGTCGCCATTACGCCAACGAAAGCCGCTTGTTTATATTTGCATTGCGCTTTCTAGTCCCTAGTATCTGCATTAATAAAAATAGGAAATCACCATCTGCCCCTTGGTTTTCTGAAGCCTTGAGAATAGATAAACAGGCTTGCAGAAGGCAAGAAAGGATTTGGCGTAAAAACTACGAACTTCTAGAAAAAAATCGCTATAAATCCATGCTGTCAGAGTTTTTAAAAAAATTGATTGGGGAGAAAACTCTTTATTATACAGCAAAGATAGAAAAAGCTAGTGGTTCCAGTAAAGAACTATTTCGAACTGTGAAAAATCTGACCACAATTAAAAAAGATGATTCTGTTAATTTTAATCAAGAATTTTGTGATGCTCTAGCTCTCTCTTTTAGAACGAAGGTAGATCTAATATACGATCAGTTCATTCATTCTGCATCAAATGGTAAAAAACTTGAACAAGAAATCAATGAAAAAGTCTCTCCTTTTAATTTCTCACTGACCTCTCCTATGCAAATTATTAAACTGATTTCCATGGCCAAGTCAGGCTCTCCGGAAGACCCCTGCCCACCTAAAATCCTACAAAATATCTCCCACTTCATTGGTCCACACCTATCTGAGATATTTAATCAGATGATAGAACAAGGATCCTTTCCCACTGTGTGGAAGCAGGCTTGTATCTTGCCCCTTTTAAAAAAAAAACAATCTGGATGCAACTGATACAGCCAACTACTGGCCCATTGTGAGAATTCCACTTCCGGCCAATATAATTGAGAAAACCATGAATGCGGAACTCTCTGCCTTTATTGCAACTAACCAAATTCTAGATCACAGCCAGTTTGGTTTTAGAGCTAACCATAGCACAGAGTCAGCTTTGATTAAGACTACAGAAGAAATCCGGTCACAGCCAGTTTGGTTTTAGAGCTAACCATAGCACAGAGTCAGCTTTGATTAAGACTACAGAAGAAATCCGGTCCTCATTAGACAGCGGTGGGTCAGCAGCCTTGGTGCTGCTTGACCTATCCGCTGCATTTGATACGGTAGACCATTCTCTTCTGATTCATCGTCTACAAGAAATTGGGATAAGAGGTAAAGCCCTCTCCCTGTTAACATAATTTCTATCAGAGAGGACCCAATCAGTTCACCTGGGTAAATTTAAGTCTGCATCTTTCACTCTTCCATGTGGTGTTCCGCAGGGCTCATCGTTGAGCCCTACACTTTTTAATATCTATGTAGCGGATTTAGCTCCACTGATAAGAAGTTTTAATCTGATCCCTGCATCATATGCCAACGACACCCAGCTGGTGATCTCGACAGTAGATAAGGACATTAACCACTCATTAAAACTCCATGACTGTATGCTTTCCTTAAGTCATTGGATGAGTTCTCATTGCTTGAAATTAAATTCAAGCAAAACGGAGGTGATTATGTTCGGAAATCTCTTTCCACCTTGGTCCCCAGCCTGGTGGCCGGATAATCTTGGCCCCCTCCCGACCCCGGTAGATAAAGCAAAAAATCTCGGGGTTATCGTAGATGAAAAACTCAGTTTTAAAGCTCAAGTGTCTAAGGTGGTGTCCTCTTCCTTCTTTATGATCAAGACCATAAGGAAAATTTTGCCTTTTATTCCAAAATCCTGCAGAAAGTTGGTTGTAACCTCCCTTAGTCTTGTCCAAACTTGACTATTGCAATGGATTGTACATCAATCTGCAATCCACCCTTCTTAGGAAGTTACAGGCAGTGCAAAATGCGGCCGCAAGACTGATTCTGGGCATACCAAAATATCAGTCTGTCAGATCAACATTGCGAGAACTCCACTGGCTGCCAGTTGGCCAGCGGATAAAGTTCAAGGCACTCTGCATGGCTCATAAGGCATTACACAAAGAAGGGCCGACATTTTTAGAGAACCTCTTTTCATGACATTCTCCAAATAGAACTCTGCGTTCGGCTAGTGCACATCTGATGTCGCCAGTCAGGATTAAAAAGACGAATTGGGGAGGTAGGAGTTTTACTTTTAACACCATCAGGGAATTGAATTCCCTTCCCCCATATCTCAGAAAAATTTCCCCCCTTCTCGAATTCAGGAAACAACTGAAGACCTGGCTTTTTCAGTAGTAGTAGCACTAAGCACAGTATGCAGCATTGGAAGCGCCAAGACACCCGTGGGTATTCGTGCGCTGTATAAATTCTATTAACATAACATAACTTTAAGTGAAAGCGCGATGCAAAAATAAACACGCGTGTGTCTCTGCAGTTCTCCATCTGCTCGGGGTGCCACAGCAAACCACAGGAGAGATGGTGACCCACTGAGAGGGGCGAGAGAGCCACTGCTCGTGCCTGCACTGACTGGTGCCGTGCGCGAGCACAATATCCAGTCCGGGTGGGCGAGCCGGAAAGGAGACAGGGAGGGGACCAAAAAGCCTCACTGCAAATCAAAAGCGCGCGTTTAACATAAAGTGTGACGCGCGCCAATGAAAAGCAGAGGCGGAGCTTCCACCCCACTTCCAAAAGCAACCCGACGACAATAGATCTCGCAGAGCGAGCAGCGCATGCGCTGCGTCGCTAGGCTAGACCTAAAAAGAGCACCTGAAAAATGAACAGGAATGCATCCATGAACCAGGGGAGGGATGAACGCAATAAGAGGAAGGAAAGCCTACACAAACTAACGAATAAGAAGCAAGCATATGAGATTGACAATGGAGTCAACCAATGGTGAGCAATAGGCGGACTCTTAGACAATTTTAAGTTAACAATACATCTCACAACAGACAGTGCATGCATTGTCTTGTAGGCAAGACCTTAATGACACCCACACAGAGCTATGATAAGTGCAGTCTCTTGGCAGAAAGCCAGCCCAATTGAGATACTTTTTAGAGTTGCTGGAAAGACTCCACTAAACAGCATTCTGTGCGGGACCAACCTTGAAATTTGATTACAAAGTAAATGCTGCTGAGTTGCGCTAGTAAGGGGGAGCGTAAGAGAGTAGATCTGTGGGGCTGTAAATATTTACAAAAAAGACAAACCCAGACTGGTGCAGCAACAAGAAGCAGAGTGGGAAATAGGGGAAGAGCTGGGTGGAAGGAAGCTGGAAAGAAAAAGAAAAGAAATGCCAGCACAGTTGAGATGCCTGTTAGTTGAGCACAAGCGAGAAAGCTACTTGGAGCGCAGAGAGATTGGCGAGTGATGGGGGGCCGTGTGAGAGCGAGCTTTCAACACAAGGGAGATAGTAACACAGAGTGTGGCAGAGGGAGAACCAAGGAATAGAGAGAGCTGGAAAACACATACACTTTTGAGGAGTGCAGAAAAATGAAAAAAAAGTCGCTTCTTAAAAGTGAGCAGTAGGACACAAGTAAAGGGGCTATACTCCTGGAGAGGCACAAACACGAGATAGACAAGCCCAGCCATCAAATAAGAAGCAAGCAAATTGAAGTGGCAATAAAGCCAACCACTTGTAAGCAATGGGCAGACTTTAGGCCCTCTATAAGATCTTGATATGCTAACAATAGGACTTTTGAAACCGGTAGACTCAACCTACAAATGACAATCCACAACGTTTGATTTTAATAGCATTGCAAGAAATGACCAGAAAGAGCGTTTGCACATTCTGATTTGTTCATCTAATGCTCTGTGGCCCATTCAGTTATCTGTCTCCCTCTAACCTTTAGAGATGTGGCCTATGTGGCTTGGGGGGGAGAGAGGTGCACACATTTTCGTTCCATTAACTGCAGCAAATCCACTTTTGATTCCACAGCAGGAATACTTCTGCATGAATTTGGATTTGCCACACTTGCGAATTACTTTAGCATTTGTTACATAATTTGCAGTTTTAACAAAAATATATTTCCAGCCAGATGCTACACAAGGGACACATCGCTCCACCTTACAGTGTGCAAAAGTTGAATTGGTCACCTCTCAGCTGTTGAGTTCTATTTTCAGTGATTTAAAGATTTGAAAGGTTTGCCCAGATTGGTTAATCATCTGCAATTGACGCCCTGACAGAAGTGATTTTGTCTGTAGCAGTAAGCACAAAACCTTAACTACTTAAATGTAATGTACAATTGTATAAAGATTGATTTCTTCTTTCTCATGAAAATGTGTTGTTTAATTGTTCAAACAAATCCATGTTTACATCACAAACACTGTTCTCAAACCAGGATGAGGAACTTAAAGAAGTTGCATTATTTTTTAAGGTCTGATGTTTTATATTCTAAGGGGCATCCAAGTGAAGCACATCCATTGTAAATATTGAATATACTGTAGTGATCTGCATGACAGATTCCTAATGCCCACTTGTGCTTCTAGATTCCGTATTATGTGAACACACGTTAAACCGGAAGCTGAAGTAAAGTTTAGAAATGTACCTGGAATGTGCAGAATTAAAGAGGTTTTTCTTTCAAGAATTGTGTACATGTATATTTGTTTTCTGCCAAGGGCCACATTGTGTATGTTGTATATGCACTATTTTACTGTAGGTGATAGAATGGGCAGTGTTAATAAAATTGTGTTCCTGTGCTTCCATGCTAGACAAATTCAATAACTTAGTGAATAACATTTTGGACAGAATCTGCTGAATGTATATAGATTATTTCTCAAGGACCCTAGGCATGAGTTATAGCATTGGCATCCTTATTGTACTGAAGTTGTCAGACTGTCAAAATAGCTACATAACAAAGCCACTAATGGGCTGTACAATTTGCCTTTCCTTGCTCCATAATTTACCTTTTTCTGTTTATATAATTTTTGACCACTTAGTCTCGTTATTAAGTCTTCCATTATCTCATTATGATAGTGTCCATGGGCACAGGTGTGCAGGTCAGAGGATTTGACAGGCGCTATTGTAGGATACAAATAAAGGAATTTGTGAAATCTCTGCGTTTGACTCCATATATGATTGAATGTCCACACAAAGGTCCACCATATTAATCTATTTTTGGTGGGAAATTCCAGGCAGGCTTCTTTCTTCTGTTGACGGGTCATCTCTCTTTCGTTCCAGGAGTCTTCTTGGATGAAGTCATTGCAAGAGTGGCTCCAATGGCCTTGACCTTGGCACCTACTGCGGCTACTCAGCTATACGAATGCTGAGGCTACTGCCACCCGGGGGCAAGCTCTACACTGTAGAGCAATGCAGAGAAGTGGCAGACATGGCAGAAGAAATGATCCTGGTGGCTGGGTTCAAAAACATGCAGGTATGAAAACGACTGTGAGAGGGTGCATTAAATGAACAATGGTTCACTTATCAGAGGCCCCAGGCGGGAACTCTGGCATCAGCATAGATCCAATGAGAAGGCGCGCTGTGCATACGTCAGAGCAGCGTCCATAAGTTAGGTGCTACACTGCAGTGGTGCAGACAATGTAAGAGGCGCCTTCAAATTGAGCAAAAGTGTGGCACATGCTGTCCCACAACTTTCACAATCAATGTCGTAGGTGGCATTAGGCTGTTTAGAGCCTGCTCTGTGATAATAAACATGGGAGATTATTTGTTTAATAAAAAATACTCTCTCCTTGTCTTCTTCACAGCAGTGTGGTAGCATACATGTGAGGGCTTAAATAGATTTTGTTCCTCCAAGGGATATTGAGTGTACAGGTGAGTTAGATTGGTTCTCTTCACTAAGAGATGTGATTTCCTTCTACAGGCTACAGCAAAGATGAAGTGGTTGTTTACTTCATAAGAAAGCTGTGTAGCTTCAGAATGGATGCCTATAGTGGGCATTGTCCATGACACCTAGTGAGTATACTTCCTCTCCAGCTTACACAGCTCATGACTGCCTACCAGAGCCCTTTCGACTTACCTGCAGCCTGATTGCATACGTAAGCACTTTGTATATACTTAAGCCCTGCCTGCTTGCCTTAGCCCTGCCTGCATATCTAAGTACTGGCTAAGTAATGGCCTTAACCTCTTCTGCATCATCATCATCCTGCTCTACTGCCTTAGGAACCTAAATAATTTCCCATTTCCCTTCCATCCGATTACTTTGTTGGTTTGGTCCTTAAAGAACTCACTTTCAGCCTCTTGGACACCCTTGCCCTGCTTCCCTAATTGGGTTCCAGGTTTGTTAAATGAAAAATGGGTCCCAGTCATGACCGATAGCGAATCACCCAGGATGCTGGAGTCTTGCTATTGCAATCCTTTAATTGAGAGAGCAGGTCTGACCACCTGCTTCCTTCACTCCAACCATTCCACCTCCAGTGCTTTTCGTTGCTTGCTCAGTGCTTCCATCACAGGCATAGGAGGTTGTATTAGTTGACATGGAAACCCTCTCTCACTCCCTCACTCCTACCCTTTGTAAAGTAGCTTGCAGTATATCTGGTCTAAAAGGAAGTTGAGCTATGTCCTTGACATGCCAGTACCTCTGTGTCATGCACTCACCTGGTCCTAACCGCAGAGATGACACTGGAGCCGATGCTGGACCTCCTATCACTCTCAGAGCCGCACAAGATCAAGGGACCAAACTCCTTAGATCACGCACGACCACCGGGGGAAAAGGAGTTGGAATAAATTAAGAAAAGAGAGACTTGCGGTATTGGATCTTCTCAGCAGCTGTGCAACACTGCATAACAGGATTTGTCACTTCTGAGACCATCTGCGTTTGCGAGTTAGATGTGCACTGGAGCAGAACCTCTGGTTTTGCAATGATGCAATGCACTGGAAATAACAAGAGAAGGCAGTTACCATCAGTACAGTAACAGGTCTCTACATACAATGACCATGCATTAACTTCAGTAAGATACACTTGCAGGTTTCATCAGCAACACAGCATGAGAGCAGAATAACCAAAATCACAGATTGGAGAGTGTCACTCCTAGGGATAAACTCGGAACACAGGTTGGAGTTACTTGCACTCCAAAGGATACACTCAGAACACAGGTCGGAGTTACTTGCACATCCAAGGATAAATTCTGAGCACAGGTTGGGGTTACTTGCACATCCAAGGATAAACTCTGAACACAGGTTGGGGTACAAGGTTCATACATATATCAAAGACTCTGAAGTGCTTTCTCTTGGCACTAATGTTCATCAGAGAAACACTGAGCTAAAGTTCGTAATCCTTGCGCAGTGACAGTTCTAGCACCAAGGTTGCAGGAAGGGTCCGGAGTATAAACACACAAGAAGCACTGGAGTAAATTACATGGAGGGCATGGAGGAAAAGTCTATAGTCTTTGAAGACGCGGATACTCGGTCCTGCTTACTACCATAGGAGGATTAGTGTGCACTAACCTGATATCAGGTACTTAGCCTATTTCTTCCACTTGACTGAAGTTCGAAGAAGATCTCAAGGCTTTGACTCAGGGAGTCGCGGGGGTCTGGAGTAGCTGTGCAGGAGGGAGAGAGGAGGAAGACGTCAAGGGAACTGGAGCCATGGAACCATTGGTTCACTTGGGCTTGAAGGAGATTGGAGCGCTTCTCGGTACCAGATGGATTCTGCAGGTGATTAGGAAGGATGAAGTTTGTTACGCAGGGAGCGAGGCCAAGCCACAACTCGTGGTTGGGCGGGGTTTATATACCCTATCAAAGGCTCACCAGATGTAGCTAGATCACGTGAGGCACATGGCTGCCTGGAAGGTTCTCGAGCCTTGAAAAAAACATGTGTTAGTACACTCGCTTCGACATTACAGTATGGGCAGGTGCAACTTGATGATCGGAACCAAATAACAGGAAAGTGCATAATGGAAAACAACACCAAGGCCTCAGTAACAGCTGAAGCAAGGCTTGCCATTGGCTCACGGGATTCTGGGGGAGGCTTGCAGGGATTCAATGGAAAACTACACCACGGCCCTTGTAACAGCGGGTGCAGATAATCTATTTGTTCATGGGTTCTGGGGGACGCCTGCAGGTTTTCAAGCGCAGTGGAATTATGGATTTTGGGGAACATCAGTCATGGTATCATAGCGTGCCATAAAGTGCCACAGGGGTAAAGCAACATGAGTCCTGCGCGCTACACCACTATAGAGGGGGCACAGGAATGGGTCGTGACAGAAAGGGCGCAGGAGGGGGTCGTGACAGAGAGGGCACAGGAGGGGTCATGACACTGTAGAAGACCAAATGGTCCGCAATAAAATCAGTCACATGTCAGGTGCTGCTTGATATACTACTGGTATCTCAGGCAGCGGTATGTCCAAGAAATCTCACTGTTTCTCAAACTCCTCAATGTGTCCGTTGGACAGATAAGTTATGGTAATGCAGCTGGACAGTGGCAAGTTGGCACAGTACAGTCATTGTCCCCAAGGCTCCATGTTCCCTCCATCCAGCAATAACTTGACAGCCTCATCCTCTGCATCATAAAAGTCTGAAGCAGAAGTTTAACAGAGATAATGGATGAGGATCCACTCTAAGGTAGTTTTGTAGTACCAGCCAGCTTCATTGATATTGGCATTATTCTGGTAAAAGACTTTTGTTTAGTCCACCTTCACCGGTCACTCATATGGAGCTGTATACCCTTTCTAAAACAGCAAGAGAAGCTATACTGAACGGTTTTGACTTGTTATACATTTGGAGCCAGAGCCATTAAGAAACTTGCTCTACATTGTTAGAGAGACCAAAGACCTCTCAAAATTAAGTAACCGATTGTCTTTTGACTCTTCTGAAGTGGCATTTAGAATCATGGGATTCACCAGTATTAATTTGAAAAAAGCCCTTAAAAACATTGGTACTTTCAGGGTCTGTAAATACACTCATCCAGAGAATCCCATAATTGTATTAATCCTGATATAAATACTATAGTTTTATCAACCATAGCAAACACAAGGAGATGATGGACGGAGCGCTGAAACTTTTCAGACACTCACCCCCAGTCACAGATCTGGGTTGAATCCATCATCGTTCTTTAGCTCACTTCGCCACCCCAGTTCAGACCCAGCCATCTGGATATGAGTAGACAACTTATTACATGGAAAGAAAGTAAGATGTGATCCCTTAAATGAGCTTGTTATAATTGTCTTGTTGCATTTTGGATTCTTTGCCGTCTTTAGAACAGTAAGAAAGCCCCTGCCAATACAGTTTGTCTGCATCTTTAAGAAGAGACATGACAAGGGTGATGGTAGCCTGGAACTTCAGCAGGACATACAGAGGCATTGGACAGTTTGCAAGGTGTGGAAAGTGTTTCTTGTGACTTACTTGGGCGGCCAGGGTTAGGCTGGAGTCCGTGATCACTCCCAGGTTTCTTATTTCTGTTGATGTTACTGGAGGTGTGTCAAATCCTTGGGGCCAGATGGACCTAGGCTGGTAGTTCTGTAATTGCGAATACATTAAATTTAAGGTGGCTCCTAAGCATATATTTGCCAACAGCTCAGAGGTAGCAGTCTAGTGGTTAGATATCTAGATCCCTTAGGTTTGTAAAGTTGAGGAAGTCCTGCCTGTTGTTGGTTTCGGTATAGCATGTTAAGTTGAAAGACTTGATGGGGTCTGGTAAGTGTCCGATGGAAGCATCAAAGAAAAATGTGAGCCTTGAGATAGCCCAGAGTCAGTGCTAGAAGGAGGTGATCGAAAGAGGAGCACTATGATGGAACTTGATCTTTTGGATAAGTAGAAGGAGATGTCTAGTTCCTCTAATCGATGTAAGAGGGAGTGGAATGTGCCAAACGTAGAGGCTAGTTCTGGCAGTAGAAGGTGAGCAACTTCATTTCTGTCTATGGTTGTACTCATCTCGTCCCAGATAGAAATTAAGGTGGGTTCAGTGCCTATTGCAGAGTGGAACTTTGATGGCTTCGTTTTTTCCAGGAAGTTTGTGATTTGACTGAACACTACTCATTCGATCAGTATTCCTAAAAATGAGGCATTCAAGGTTTGTCTACAGCTGGCTGGGTGTAAAGTAGTAAACTCCCAATTTGTAGAGTGAAACTTTATTAGTTGAAACACCTGCAGCATACAGGAACGTCTTTACAAGTTCACCTCCAGTCAGCAACTGCCTCCAAAGCTCCAGAGAAAGGTTCTGGAACCAAGAGTGCATGCGCTGATGGATAATGAATACAGGTTCAAAGATAAACAATATATATTCGATGAAACAAGAAACATAACACATCTTCCCTCGTTAAAATAATAAACTAAAACATTTGTGAATAAATATATACAAGGAAAAAATACAATAGAAAATATACAAAAATACAATAGAAAATTGTACAAGAAGTATAACTACTACTCAATTATGTTGCACGCAAAATCTGCCATCCACTTGGGTTTAACACACTCTTTTGTTCTGCACTTCTCCACCTACAGCTGAGTTGCTGTCTTCACCAAGATCATCCACCACCTGTTCCTCTTCGGAACCATTCTTCTCAACAGAATCCTCCTTACCTCCTATTTCAATCAACTCACCATTACCACACAACATGGAACTACCATTACTGTCATCCACCACATCCTCATAATCTCTTCTAACATCATTATGAATGGAAACAGGAACAAATAAGGACTCTTCATCCAACATTTTGGAACCCTTCTCATACAATTCACTGTTACCCCTGAGGATGGCAATTCTTCTAAGGTTCCAAACTTTGCCATCACTCAAAAGAGCAGCATTGCGTAACAACTTATCCACCGTAAAGGTTCCGAATATTGACTTTCACCTTTCCTGACCTTCCACGGTTTTTTAACTTTCAACCACATGCCCACTCTGATATCTACATTCCTTGAGCTGTTCTTGCAATCAAAAGCTTGTTTATACTGTAAATGTTTTTCTAGGATACTTTTCCTAACCTTTTCCATAGAAATGTCTATGCCCGCACTTTTCATTAACCATTCAGGTTTGCACTTAGTTCTAGCTCTCCGTCCTCTCATAGGGTCAGATGTATCAAGCGTTTTTCCCATTCGCAAACGGGCCGATTCGCAGAATCGGCCCTTTTGCGAACGGGAAAAAGCCTTTTGGGATGTATCATCCCAAAAGGCATTCGCAAAATAGGGAATCGCAATTTTTGCGATTCCCTATTTTCCGAATGCATTTAAGGAATCGCAATTTGCGATTCCTTAAATGAAATGCAGGAAGCCAAAAAAAATTGCGACCTGCCTTTAAGGAATCGCAAATTACCACCAACTTCAAGTTGGTGGTAATATGCGAATTCCATGAAAAATGCACTTATTTGCATTTTTCAAGGTGCCATGTGGAGTACATACATGCCCTTAGGGCATGTATGTGCGCCACATGTGCACACATGCATATTCCAGGGGTGCAACAGGGTGTCCATTTGGCACCCTTGCATCCTTGAAATTGCATGCGCAATTTGCAAGCACCTATTGGGTACTCGCAAATTGCGCATGCAATTCCCATTCACTCCTATGGGCCTTTAAGCCCATAGGAATGCCATTCCTTATTTGCGACTCGCAATTTGCGAGTCGCAAATAAGGAATATGTAGGAATCGCAATTATTATTGCGAAACCTACATAAATTGCATTTTGCGATTCCATAATAGCGAATCGGTAAAATTCGCTATTATGGAATCGCAAAATCCAATATTGATACATCTGGCCCATAATCTCAAAAGGAGACATTTCCAAAGCTTCATGTAAATTAGTTCTATATGTCCAAATGGTTTTATAAACCTGTAATTCCCACTTTTCACCTGTGATAACTGCAATTTGAATGGCATTCTTCAACACTCTATTAAACCTCTCGATCATTCCATTTCCGCTGGGATTGATGTGGTTCTATGTTTCACCCCAATCCTCTCAAAATAATTCTTTTCCAATTTGGACATAAATTGTACACCATTGTCGTTTATAATTTGAACTGGTAATCCCTCTTCCACTAAAACTCTGTCAATAAACTTTAACACCACGCCAGAATCAATTTTGTCAACCACCTTAATGACTGGCCACCTGGAAAACACATTGATCATAGAAATGATGTACTTAGGTTGAATACCAACGGGACCCATAATATCTATGGCCACTGTGTGCCACGGACCTTCTGGAATATTAGGTTCTCACATATCAGGCCTTAAAGTCCTCAAAGATTTATCTGAATTGGCACACACCACACAATCCCTTACATTTCTTTCCGCACACATATCCATGCCTGGCCACCAATACCATCTTTTAACTCTTTGCTTGGTTTTCACTATTCCACAATGATCCTCATGACACATCTTCATAATGAGTTCTCTTAAAGAGGCAGGTGGAATGGCTCTATCCCCTCTAAAAATTGTAGGTTGATTTTCATATAACTCATGTTTTATCTCCCAAAATTGTCTCCACTTCAATGACACCTTGGATTTCTCAGGCCAACCATGAACCACACACGCAAGGAGTGATTGTAAATTCTCAACCTTTAAATATTTGTCTTTCCATTTCTTTTCTTCTTCACAAGAAGTACCTTCATCAGGGATTAAAGCAATTTGTAGTGCATCCCATTCATTCTTTTTACATTCTTGTAAGTCTAAAAGCATGTGGGAAAGAAAATCCGCCAAAACATTGCTTTTCCCAGGTACATAGACTACCTTATAGACAAAGTCCTTTAGATGCATCAACATCCTTGCAATTCTAGCCGAAGCTTTATAAAGGCCTTCAGTAGTGAGCAATTTAACAAGGGTTTTTTGATCACTCCTAACTGTGCATTCTTTTCCCCAAATAAAACTGTGAAAATGTTCTAGAGCCCAAACACAGGCTAGAGTCTCTTTCTCAATGACTAAGAACTTTTCCTCAGCTGGAGACAGTGCTCTAGATGCATAAGCAATAATGCATTCTCTGCCATTTTCATTTACCTGAGATAAAACGCCTCCCAACCCTTTGTTGCTTGCATCTACGGTGACCACACTCATACCATTAATATCAAAACAACTCAGAACTGTTGCTTGCACTATGGCATTCTTCATGCTTTCAAATTCCTTCCTGCAAAGATCAGACCAACAAAACTTTACTTTGTTCTTCAGCAACTGTCTGATATTCTATACTTTACTTGAAAATCCTTCAACAAACTTGGCATAGAATTCTACCATGCCTAAAAAGGCATCCTTGTTAACTGGATGTGGAGCATTCTTAATTGCATCAACTAACTGTGGTTTGCTGGCAACACCCTCTCCACATAAAACCTGTCCGAAATACGTCACTGATTTACATTTAGAGTACTCCACTCTCAAACCCTTCTCTTCCAGTACACCCAGAACGTCCTCTAACACATTGTCATGTTCAAGTTTGTCTTTACCAAAAACCAAGATACATTCTGGAAGCATCTCACCTTAGAGTGTTTACCAAATAACTGATACATCAGTCTTTGAAAGATAGCCACTGCAGATGTTAAGCCAAAAGGCATTTTTTTACATTGAAAACAGCCTACAGGAGTGATGAAAGCAGTATACTGTTTGCTCTCCTCATTCAACAAAATCTGGTGGTATGCCGCAGATAAGCCTTTGTGGAAAACCACTTGGCATCTTTAATAAGTGTCAGCATTTCTTATATTTTCGGAAGCGGAAATTTATCTACTACTATGTTGCTATTTAGATGGCACAGTCAATTCATAACCAAATTTTTCCATTGGAACGTCTGGCTACTACAATGGGAGAGATCCACTCTGAGGATTCAATAGGTTCAATGATGTCTTTTCTCCCTAATTTATCCAATTCTTTTTCCACTTCATTTCTGATTAGTATAGGTATGTCCCCTGCTCTGTGAATTTTTGGACAAGCATCGGTCTTCAAAATTATGCGGTGCTCAAATCCTTTAAAAACCCCAACCTTTCTACTGAAAACTTCAGCAAACTTATTTAGCATTGCAGTACCCACAGATCCACCTTCCTCTATAACTAAAACCAGATCTGGACTATTGGGATTAAGAATAATGTTTAGCTCACCTTGATCTCTCCATCCCAAAACAGACGGATCCTTTTTAGCCACATATAACTTTCCAACAGGCTCTCTGTTCTTGAATCTGAAAATGAAAAATTTCTATTTTTTCACCTGAGTACCCTTCAGGACTGATGTCTGGTGCCAGAAGCTTATTCCCTAATCTCTTTTGTAATTTTGAATTCCACACCTCCTCACACACAATAAAGTAAGGAGAGTGTAGTGGGCTGGCCCCACGTGTTCATGTGTCATAGTAGACGTAGCCAAGTTGAGTTTGATGTAATTTATTAAGTCCATAAGTAGAAGTTACAGCAAACCCCACCAGGAGCAGCCTGCTAGCTGCTCAGCCCATCTTCCAACTGACAACACTCACACCAGTCACCCAAGCATTCCACTCATGTCAATCACACCAACATTCTACTATGAACACTCACACTGGCTGAGCAGCTAGGAACAAGGCGAAAGGGAACATTACAGCGTAACATGAGAATACTACATATCCTCTCCCTTTTATATTGAAAAAATAAATAGAACCACATTAAAAAGAAATCAACTATACACAGCAATGTACAAGTTATGAAAACAGTCCATAAACCCTGGGATGAATGGTAAAACCACATCACAAGAGGGAAAACAGACAAACAAAGGAGGAAAGGAGAATGAAAGGATAAAAACACATACTAACACCATCCTCCTCCTATAAAAGTGAACAAAAAGTGAAAAGGTAAGTAGTGTAAGAACAGCTCACGGATACCAAGTGAGCAACAACCAATTTGAAAGTAAAGGGGGAAACGTACCCCAAGACTAAGACGCTGTGGGTGGACTACACCCAAAGAAGTACTCCTCAACTAAGGAGACTGTGGCCAAAACGCCACCCCTCATGTAAGGGACCATACTAAGATGGGACTAACCCATAAGCTAAGCAGTGTAAAGACTAATGTTGCATGGGACTGGCACCCAAGAACATGTGCAGCACGAAACAGGTGCAGCACAGTGTGGCAAACGCACACATTATGTCGACGTGAAGCACAAGGTGACTTATACACACAACAAAACGACGTAAAAGTACAGGGTGAGGCGCGGGGCGACTTACACACAACATTCGAACGTGAGGCGCAGGGCGACTTACACACAACATGACAACGTGAGGCGCAGGGTGACACACAAAACATGACAAGTGATGCGCAGGGCGACTTACACACAACATGACAACGTGAGGCGGCTTACACACTGGACACAGCAAGGTGAGGCGCTGGGCGACTTACACACAACATGATACAAAACAAGGTGGTGGGACTGACACCCCAAAACACACCCAAAAATCAAAGAAGAGTAGTGTCTAGCATACGTAAATGGGGAAAAACACCCCACAACCGAAACAGTGAGAGGGTTAACAGCAAAGATGTGAAGAGACAAATGACGTGGAAATGGGGCTAACACCCATACCAAACGTAGCAAGGGTATACACCCCTTAAGCCAAACCCCTAAGG
This sequence comes from Calotriton arnoldi, assembly GCA_963921515.1. Lineage (NCBI taxonomy): Eukaryota > Metazoa > Chordata > Amphibia > Caudata > Salamandridae > Calotriton > Calotriton arnoldi. The sequence continues at coordinate 967,541 of CAWUFW010003131.1, forward strand.
CTTAAATAAGTGACATTTACATTAAGAAGGGACATGGGACTAGGACCCACTCCCATCCCTAGGCAGGGATAAACAACAGAAAAGCGAACATGCATAAACTATCAAAGTAGTACAGTGCAGAGGGTGAAGATACCCAACAAAAGAAATCAGCTTACAAATGTGAATAAGACACGTTATCCAAAATATACCGTTCATATTACCTTTGGATGACTGCAACTAGAGACAAATCAATTAAATAAGCACAGTAAGCTTTAACGTAACGAAAATGTCACTGGTGTGCCTGTCACCGCAATGAAGAGGGACAGACGTTCCAAGGACGCAAACAGTCCTATGCAAAGTCGAAGCAGGTCCAGAAAACTTGCATCCAAAATAAAGTTCTTTGAAGCAGATACGATGCGCACTGAAAACCGGAGGGCACTGGGACTCGAAAGAAAAGAAGTTCTAGGCAGCAGATACAATGCTCACTGAAGACGTAAAAGCAGCCGGGCTCGCAAGAAACAGGGAACACACCAGAAGAATTGGAGTCAAAATGCGGTGTCCAAAAGAAGAACTCACAGCGAAAGCGTTGTGACTGTAGATGCACTTACTTGAGAGACAGTACAGCGAAATCCATGTGGAGGGCAAAGAAACCAACTCGTCGAGACTGTAGAGGCGCTCACTTGAATGGTAGTACAGCAAAATCCATGTTGAGCGAGGAGATCCTCACATCGCGACGCTGCTGAAGTCATTCAACTCGCGATCAACTTTATTAAAATGTAACAAAGTGGTTGGCAGGAACCAAACACACACACCACGGACGGTAACAGGCATTATTGTATGCCTGCATCTTCCAACTCCAAAATGGCGGCACGCACAGGAGACGCATGCCGGGTGGCTCCAGGCACGCTCCTGCTGCTATGCGTCTGACGGCAGAATTGAAGACTGGCTTGACATCATGAAGGGTTCTTTTGCGGCTCCGCGCGATACCGTGGATAGGGAAAGGTGCGCGAGCCGTTTCTTAATTTAAAAATAAAGCGCAACTGTTTACTCTTACTGGCCTCGCAGAAGGGAAGGCAAAACATTCTTTGTAACCAAATAAAAACTGTATATTTCTTACCATGACGGTCCCCTCTTGCAGCAGGCAGGGAGACCGGTCCATAAAAGTGAAAACCAGCCACTGTAGAGTTCCCACCTGTGCTGCGCTGACACGGAGGCACACAGAGTAGGAAACATCATCAGAACCCACGCAAAGAAAAGTCTTGAACAAGTGTACAGTCACAGATGAAAAACTTGAACAAAAGAGCCTTTCGCCAAACAGAATCGCTTAACTCCGCACTGGAGGCAGAAACACAGGCAGCCACTGATTACCTTGCTTCCTGAGGCACTGTAGACGTTTGTTGTGGCACTGTAGACGTTTGTTGTGGCATAGGATCTTCTGCAAGATGTAGGCAGCCTTGATAACCTTTTTAACAGGTGTTGTAAGCACAGAAATCAGCGCACAACACACCTGGGCTGGGGCTGTCCGGTGTAGTGGACACTGGTGGGGCTGCGAGGCGTGCTTGACCAGAATCTTTGTCTTAAGTTTCCTGTTACTTGTTCCAAATTCCTTACTTCTTAGACCCATCAGCTTTTTAACTCCTCTTGGTTGGCACGTTGAGCGAGGATAAATCCCATCCTCGTCGCCAAAATATAGTGGGCTGGCCCCACGTGGTCATGTGTCATAGTAGACGTAGCCGAGTTGAGTTTGATGTAATTTATTAAGTCCATAAGTAGAAGTTACAGCAAACCCCACCAGGAGCAGCCTGCTAGCTCAGCCCATCTTCCAACTGACAACACTCACACCAGTCACCCAAGCATTCCACTCATGTCAATCACACCAACATTCTACTAAGAACACTCACACTGGCTGAGCAGCTAGGAACAAGGCAAAAGGGAACATTACAGCGTAACATGGGAATACTACAGAGAGCCTGAATCCACATACATTTGTACTGCAACCCCGCCAATTGTCAAATTGCAAATGGATTTCTTTTTAATCTCTCCTGCATCACCCTTAATAGTCAACACTAAATGATCTTTGTCCACTGCCTCATCCGTCACATCTTTTAAAGTACAATGCATAATTTTTTTAACTAAATTTTCATTCTCACTGGAGGTACCCTCATCAACACACTTCACTTTGGACCCCTTTTTCCTTTTGCAAACCCTTGCATATTGTCCTATCATTCCACAACCAGAACACTTTTGTGTGAGTGCAGGGCAAAATTTGCTACTAGCCAAATGCAAGCCACTGCCACAACAATTACATTTTAAACCTTCCCTCCTAGTAAAATAATGAATATTCGCCATCCCTGTTTTGTTTACTAATTTTTCCACTTTTAATCTTTCCAACCACTTCTTCATTGATCTCTTTAGCTTCCGCTTTTAGAGCTTTAGCGCTGTGACTGGATAATTCAGCCTTCCTGACTATCGCTAAAATATCCTTCAGATCAGCATCACCATTGATCCATAACCTATCCTGGATCGCAGAATCACGGGTATGCATCACTACTTGATCCCCAATAAATTGTTCTTGGAGATGGTCAAACATACAATCCTCTGCAAGTTTCTTCAATGCAGCCACATATATATCTACTCTATCCCCTAACTCCTGTTTCCTTCAAAAGAATTTGTACCTTATAATACCTAAACACACCTTAGGAGCAAAATGGTTATCAAAGTCTCTCAAAACATCCATAAACACATTTGAATCACCCCCACCCATAGTTTTTGTCATTTCTTCATACACCTTGAAACCACCCGGACCCACAGAATGTAAAAATTATTTATTTTTCCGTTCTGGTTTAATTTTTGCTTCCTCATCAATAGTCTCAATAAAATTCAAAAAGTAAGATTTCCATTCGACCCTTCTCATACATGGATCACTCCCCGCAGGCCAAAAAGCTTGTGGTGGCTGTATAGTAAAATTTTGTGTTGCCATAGTTAAATATTAATAGCTTTTCTCAGTGTCCCTTCTTCACCCAGGAGGGACTAGTTCACTGAATAAAGGTGTAGAGTTAAAGTCAAACTTATTTTGAATTAACTTATCCCAAGGCTACCACATTGTTATGTATAATGAATCCAGGAGTCTTGTCATCTGCGTGGTTCCTTTATTAAGTTTCCAAGTATTGAGGCCAACACAGCTCCGCACAGCCGCACAAGCAAAGATAACTCCCAACTGATCTCTGATGACACTAACATTCCAAGTGTCATCAGTGATGTAACATTGAAATGCACGCACCACGGAATACAGTAGCAAAGAATACAGTAACATGACTAATGGATAAACACAACACATCTTCCCCCTTATACAATAAACAACCAAACAAAAATAGAGCAACTAAGGTTAAGTAACAAAAAAAACTAATGTTCAGTAACATAGTCTTTAAGATAAATAGGTGGTTTTAACACTCTTCCAAATTTGTTGACCAAGGAGTGTTTACCTGGAAAGGCAGAACCAAAGGCAGAATCTGAGCCATGTCCAACCTGTCCTGATCCATGTCCAACCTGTTCTGAAGGAACAGAATCAGACACACTCTCTGTTCCTTGTGCATCCTGTTCTGAAGAAAGTGCATCCTGTTCTGAAGAAACAGAATCTGATGAATTCTTATCTTGTTCACATTCAGTTGAAATCACATCTTGTTCACATTCAGAATCTAACCAATGAAAACTCCTTACTTCTTGAACTTCTACCCACCTGTCCAACTTCTCATTGAACTTGACAATTCTGCTAAGGTGCCAAACTTTACCATCAGATAATTTGACTGAATTGTTAAGAATGTCCACCACATTTAATGGTTTAGAAAACTTGCTTTGACCTGTTCTCACTTTGAAAGGTAACTTAACTCGCACTAAATAACCTACTTCTAAGGAAATCTTTTTAGCATTGTACTTTGAATCAGCATATTTCTTGTACTTCCCTTGATGTAACCAAATGTTATTTTTAACCTGATCAGGAGACCATTCCAACAATCTGGAATGCCTCAACCAACATTGGTTGTCTTTAGTAAAAGGTACACGCCCTTTCATAATAGTAAAGGGACTGTACCCTGTAACAGTAGGAGTTACTCGATACATCCATACCATCTTCTTGACACCTACAACCCAATCCTGACCTCTGACATTGGATAATTGAATAGAGTCTTTAATTACCCGATTAAACCTTTCTACTTCTCCATTCCCACTTGGATGATAAATTGAGGTGACTTTATGTTCAATTCCATTCCGCTTTAAAAATTCCTCAATAAGATGACATTTGAACTGAGCCCCATTGTCTGTTATTATAACTTTTGGAAGTCCTTCTCTTTGAAACAACTCATCCAAAAATTCAAGTACACTAGCTGAATCAGCTCGTTCAACAACTTTGACTTCAGGCCATTTTGAAAAGTAATCAATGGCTACTATAATGTATAAACTGTGCTCATTCCTAATAATAGGTCCAGTAATGTCTAAACCTATAGTTTCCCAAGGCATCTCTGGACACGGAACTGGACACAAGGGAGGAGTAACAACTCTTTGAGCTTTGTCTGAATTTAAGCATGCAGAACATTCTCTTACTACTCTTTCTACTTCAGTGTCAACTCCAGGCCACCAATACAACTCTCTGATACATTTTTTTTGTTTTTACGATTCCTAAATGTCCCTCATGACACAAAAGAATAACTTTCACTCTTAGATCCTTAGGTGGAATGATTTTTCTCCCCGTAAAATATTGTCATCTACTAGGGATAATTCATCACGAACTTCCCAAAATTGTTTCATTCCCTCACACAACACCTTTTTACTAGGCCAACCTTGAGTGATACACACTTTAACTTTGGTAAGGAGATCATCTTTGGTCATGGAATCTTTCCATTCCTTAGAACTTAAAATGATATTTTCTTTACATATATCTATCCCTGCTACCTGAAAATCATTCCAAGTTTCGGTAGAAGACTGTAATGGTAAGGGTAATCTACTCAAACAATCTGCCACTTGATTCTTAGCTCCTGGAATATAACATAAGGAGTAGCGATAATCAAGAAGACGAATGGACATTCTGGCAATTCTGGGAGTGGCTTTTAGTAGACCATCAGGAGAAAGAACCTTAACCAGGGGTTTATGATCACATCTGATTTCAACATGGAAACCCCAAATAAAATTTCTAAAATGTTCAAGTCCCCAAACTACAGCTAGAGTTTCTCTCTCGATTACAGAATATCTTTCTTCTGATGGAGAAAGAGCTCTGGAGGCATAAGCTACAGCTTTTTCTATACCATTTCCTTCTTTTTGTGATAATATAGCACCTAAGCCCTTATTGCTTGCATCTGTAGTAAGAATACAAGGTAAGCAAGGATCAAAACCAACTAATTCCTTTGCATTACATAGTTCATCTTTCAATTTAGAGAAATCATGTTGCAGGATATTAGACCAGACAAATGTAGATCTATTTTTCAACAATTGACGCATATTGAAGGTTTTTTCAGAAACACTCTTAATGAACTTACTGTAAAATTCAATGAGCCCTAGAAAAGACCTCAATTCGTCTTTGTTAGACGGTGAAGGAGCGTTCCTTATAGCATTCATTAAACTTTTTTTAGGTTTAATACCATTGGCAGAAATTTCATGTCCAAGATAGTCTAAAGAATCGACCCCAAATCTGCACTTAGAAAGTTCTTCAGTTAATCCTCTCTCTTTTAATTTTTTTTAAAACAGAGTAAACTCTATCATCATGTAGACATTTTGTTTCACCCATAATAAGAATGTCATCTTGGAAAAAAGAATACCAGGTAGATCTTGAAATAGTTTAAACATAAGTTTTTGAAAAACTGCAGCCGCAGACGCTAAACCAAACGGCATACGCAGAAAACGATAACATCCTTGAGGAGTCATAAAAGTAGTAAGACTTTTACTGTCTTCGTGAAGCATGATTTGATGATATGCTGAAGTTAAATCGACCACAGAAAACCATTTCATACCTTTGGTAAGTGAAATTAACTCATTAATTTTGGGTAATGGAAATCTCTCAACTATGATGTTGTCATTGAGAGACCTCAAATCAATGCAAAGACGAACCTTGCCATTGGCCTTGCGAGCCACGACTAAAGGTGCGACCCAATTAGAAGCATCAACCTCTTCAATGATACCATCATCCAAGAGACGTTTCAATTCTTTAGTGACTTCTTCTCTGACTACCCAAGGAATGTGTCTAGGCTTATGTACTGAAGGTTTGGCATCATCCTTAAGGATGATTTTATGTACATAGCCATTCAACTGACCAACCTTATTTGAAAAAACTTCAGGAAAATCTTTTTTTAATTTATGATGGTAATCTTCACCCTGGTCTAATACCATGACCTGCTCAACTCCATTAGGGTTCAAAATGATTTTTAAATTTCTTTGGTCTATCCACCCTAATACAGGAGGGCCATTAAGGGCAACATATAATTTCCCAATAGAAGATCTTCCTTTAAATTCAAATGTAAGTTCTCTGTAGCCTATTAAGTCAATCTTTTCTCCAGTAAAACTTTCTGGAGAAATATCAGGAGGTAATAATGTGGGACCAAGAACATGAACAAAATGCTTCTCCCATTGGTCTTTGTCAATAATCGTATATGGTGAGCCTGAATCAGCCACAATAAGAAATTCAACTCCACCTATACTTATAGAACAAACAGGTTTAGATTTGCACTGTATATTTAACATATTAACACTGTCAGATACACCTAACACACAATCAATACTCTTAGCTGGATCATCATCACAAGACGAATCTGAGGAAGAATCATCATTTTCTTCTCTAATCAAAGTTACCTTCTTCTTTTTACTTTTGTTACGCTGGCAAGCCTTAGTGTAATGCCCAATTAAACCCCATTCAAGACATTTCTGCTTCCTAGCTGGGCACTTTTTAAAATTAGCTAGATGGTTCTTACTACCACATCTATAACATTTTAGATCTTTGTTGGTATAATCTCTGGTATTATCTCTGGTATTAGAAAAAGGAAAAGTGACAACTTTAGTTTTAGTTTTCGAATTAATTTTGCTCACAATAGGTTTGTCAATTTCTTTAGGTACTTCAGAGATAGCTTTTGCACATTTGTTAGTAATTTCTGCTTTTTTAACTAAAGCCACAACATCAGATAGCGATGCTTCACCATGTATCCACAAACGTTCTTGAACATGCTCATTATTAACATACATTATGATCTGGTCACGGATTAGTTCTTGTTCTAAAGGACCAAATCTGCAAGTTAACGCTAATTTCTTTAAATCTGATACAAAGTCTTCAACCGGTTCTTGCTTGCCTTGTTTCCTTCCAAAGAACTTGTGGCGGTCGATAGCTATGCAAACAGATGTAGAGTAATATATATCTAAATCCTCCAGAGCATGAAGAAAAACATTAGAATCATCATTTGGATGAGTTTTTTTACTCATAGCATTGTAGACCTTTAACCCTTGAGGACCAAGAGAATGAAGTAAGATTTTCTTTTTCTTAACTTGTGATAATTCATCGTCACCATCCTCTAATGCATCGATGTAGTTTAAAAATACTCCCTCCATTCTAACCATTTAATAGGAGGATCCCCTTTGGTAGAAAGAAATGATTGTGGCGGAGTTAATGAAAATGTTTGAGCAGCACACATGGTGAGTGAGCAAACCTAAGCGTAAATAAACAGTGCAATAAATAATAAGAGCAGTTGGAGTCAAATAATGATGAGCTGTGCTGAATTAAGAAAAACAATGAAGAAAAATGTGGTGTGCCTGTCACCGAAGGAAAGTAGCTTCAAAAAGCAAGTAATTGATTGTAGTAATAAAGTGGTGTGCTTGTCACCGTAGGGCAAGCAAAAGATGAAGCACTTTTCAAAATAACTGATATTGTCACACAGAAACGGTGAAAATAACAAGAAAACAGTACCTTTAAAATGGTGACATCCGCGTTGTGAATTACGTTGAAAAAACAATTAAATTGTATAAAATACTAATTAAGTGGTGTGCCTATCACCGGAGATAAGCAAACAGAAGATTTTGCGATCGTAGCTCCGGAAGGCAGTATTCAAAATGGCCGTCACGTTGTACGTAAACACGTAATTACTGTGTGACCACCAAGGCGTCAGACGTCATGCGCAGGAGTGTTAGATGTCATGCGCAAACGTAGGTGGTGATGGAATGCACAGGTCGTGTGGAACATGGAGCTCCGAACTGAGGACATGCAGCACAGAAGGATTCCAGTCCGATCGTGTAATCAGCTATGCAATTTGGAATGTCGGTCAGTTTGAAAGGTAGCAGAGGCGTTATCCAACGGTAACCACAGTAATATGATCAAAGGCAAAACCACTAAACAATAAGTGCAACAAGTGTGTTGGCCTCTCGGAAACAAATGGAACAGCACTCCGATAGATTTGCGAACATTGTCAAACAGAGCGCAGACTTGAAATCTGGTTGCGAAGGTTGTCGGACAGGACGCAGACCTCGGAGTTGCTTGAAACGTAGGAACACAGTGAAAGTGTTCTTTGTAAAAGTAACAGGAACTAGCATAAAACGAAACAGTACTCACATAGTCTGCCAAATTCGTCAGATTGAATGTAGACTTGGAGCAGTTTGAAGAATCATTGGAACACAGAAAAGGTGTTCTTTAAAGAGGTAACGAAGGTTTGCACGTAGGTTCTTCGAGTCGTCGCCAAAATTGTTATGTATAATGAATCCAGGAGTCTTGTCATCTGCGTGATTCCTTTATTAAGTTTCCAAGTATTGAGGCCAACACAGCTCCGCACAGCCGCACAAGCAAAGATAACTCCCAACTGATCTCTGATGACACTAACATTCCAAGTGTCATCAGTGATGTAACATTGAAATGCACGCACCACGGAATACAGTAGCAAAGAATACAGTAACATGACTAATGGATAAACACAACATACATCTCCTCTTAACCAAAAGGAAACTTTTTTTTTTAAATAACATTTGGACAAAAACCCGATAAACTCACAAAAGGAAATAAACTTCAGAAGACGGCAGGTAGCTGAAACGAACTTGATCTCCTCACATGAAAGTATTCCTTCGTTGCGTTTAAATCAGAGAGAAGATACGGTAGGTAGCTGAAACAAACTCTGTCATCTCACATAAAAGTATTCCTTTGTTGCGTTTAAATCAGAAAGAAATAACACGCAACAGTGCTAAATGCAGTTTTAAATTATGCGTGCTGTACTTCAAGAATAAACCCACATCCAAGATGGCCGCACATAAAACGTATGACGTAATATGTTAAAACGTAGGCGGAACACCAGAAATAATGATTGTGCATATGTTTCCTGGAATCCTCCGCATAACCACAATCTATGCACACACTTCGGCGGGTGAAGAGGAATACACTGGAACGTGATCTCAAGGAACACACGGGAGCAACAAATCTTCAAAAGATGCTGCAGCCAAGGCGTCCCAAAGGTATTCCGAAAGCCAGATCCAGTAGGGCTCAGCTGCTTAAACTTTGCTGCTCTACAAGTCTCACAGGTAGAAAAACGGCATTTCCAAATCCAAAGTAAAGTATGCACCTGTTTGCATGGGGGGTCACTTCGAATGCCCCTCATCAAACTCTACCTGTTATCTGCGTGTGAAGGATGCTTGACTTACATTTCTGCTGCTCCTGCTGTGCTTGTTGTTTGTATGTGTGAAGTTTGCACTACTCTAGTCTAAAGTCCTTTATTGGACTACATCTTGCCACTCGTTTAAATACATAAATTCCAGGGAACTACCACTGTGTAACAAGAAAACCCCAGCTGTTCACCCAGGAAAGCAGCATCTGTAATTTGGGTTTGGGCCTCCCTACAACCTGTGCTCAGACAAACATCCTCTGCATGGCTCGGAAAAGCTGTGCTGCTCTTTCCTTCAACATTTTTCTGGTTTACCCTTTGTTTCTAAATCCAAAGTTAAAAAAAAATCAAATCATGGATGTCCATCGGAGACACTCAAGATGTTTTGATGCCACACCTACAGAAAGCTTTAGCTATTGTCCTACTGACCTGCTGTCAACAACAGTAACACACACAGAGCAGGCCTTCAGTAAGCCCAGGGCTCATCGCTTTCTTGCTGATCTCAGTTTCCGGCCAGTGCCATGGATTTCTTCCCTATTCTTGGGACTGTCCCGTCCCTGGAACACCTCTGTACATGGTTTCTGAATGAACAGTTGATTTAGCCTCCAAAGCTGATGAGGTGAGACTTGTCTTTTTTTGCACTCTATAGAAGTACATGGCTTTCCTCCCTCTCCTGCCCACTCAACTTATCCCCCACTCTCCTGCTCCTCTTTTGGTCCACATCCTTTTTCCAACTTTTTTTTTTTTGTGACTGCTTGTGTAAGTGCCCAGCACTGCTGCTGAGCCGTTCGCCTCCCAGTCTGTTGCTCGCTGCTTCTCCCATTCCCAACCCTTTAATAAAAAAACGTTTTAATTTCCTCTGCTAGGACCCAGCAGCTGCACACTGCTACCAGGCAAATTTCTTATTTCTTTAGCACACACAGACTTTTCTCCTTGTTCAGAAATGGCCACCAGCCACATTTAAGGGAAAAATGGTCGCCAAAAAGCCCTGATTTACATCCATCATTCCATTGTATGCCTTTCTCACGAGCCGGTCTCAGTTATTTATGCACAAACTTGTGCTTGTGGTCACTGTCAGCATCATTTAAGGTGAAGTGCATGCCTGGTCGGGCTGCTGCACTTCAATGGAGTTGCAAACACTATCTAAAATCTTTATCAAATTATCTACAACAAATACCTCCTGCACCACAGGATCTTGGCACCGCGCGTAGAAGTAACATTTATTGGAGCAGGGGAAAAAAGAAAAATAGGAGACCAAAAGGGAAACAAGAAAATAAAAGCTTGTGGGCAGCCGCAGCATTGGTTGGGGCTTCAATAGCTGGTCCTAGACTGCTTTGAATGAAGCCATGGAAACTAGACTCCACTCAGAGAGGTCTACTTAAAAAATTACATTTTAGAGGATCAAAACTATTTGGTAATGTACTTGATGACATGGTGCAAAAAGGAGCGGAAGAGTAAAAAATTCTCAAACATTTTAAGCTGAGGTCTAGAAAGTAATCCTTTATGTTCAAGCGTCCTCTCCAAAATCTTCAGGACAAGGTTCCCTTTTGAGGCCAGGCTATGTTTGCTCAAGTCGACCTATGAGGACTGGACCAGGTAAGCAGGAGGTGACCTCCCTATGCAGTCTGTCTCACTTATTTGTATCAGTCACTCCGATCCTGCGCCCTAGGGAGCCTGAGGAAGAGGTGTCCTGCCTCACGGATCCAGGAGGCAGCGGTGCCCCGACAGAGGTGCATACATGGGCGCTAGAACATCCCAGGGAGCTCCCTCCTATGAGGTTAGGACTGGAGCTGTACTTCTGCAGAGCTACAGACACTCTAAACATGCCTAATTCAAAGTAGAATACTCTGCTAGTTTCCATTGATTTCAGGCTGAAAATGAATGATTATGAGTAACGTAAAGTGTCGCAAAATTGCAGCTAAATTTCCATATTTGTGCCGCTAAATTTGCTAATCCATGCCGCAATATCCTGGGGGGTCTGACTTATTATCCTTTAGTAATTGAAGGAGTGTGAAAGGAGAAAGGCAAAGAGTAAGATTTTCCTTTTTAGTTTCAGCTCCTTATCCTTTCCTCTGAAGAGGCCATCACCACCATGAAGAGTTCCTGGAGAGTGGGCACCTTCGATCTCATACTGATGGACCACAACCCTGGGCAGTACTTGAATGACCTGAGGGCCCTCGAGGAGCATGGGCTGCTCGCTGCAGGCTCCACCATACTGGCTAATGACGCGGAGGGCCTAGGCGCTGCAGAATTCCTGCAAGAGGTGCAGAGTGACCGGCGTTACAGAGTGCAATCAAAGTGTCAAGATCTGTTGGAAATTGTTTGTATTCGTGAGCCAATCATTAGCCATGCATAGTGCCCAAAATGCAAGCATACACAGAGGTGCTTCCGACTGAGTCAGTACTTCAACCAATCCAGAAGAAATAGGTAACTATAATGTATGCTTTTTCACAAAACTGTATGCTTTTCGGAGTCCACGTAATTCGCATTCATTCTTAAATCTGTAAATAAAGAATTGGATCACCAATTAACCACTTTCCATTCATCTGGCTCTTTTAACTTTCCTCTATTCTAAACATAATATCCTGAAGCCCTGTTTCTTGCAAAAGCCTAAAACCTTTTAAAATCAAGGTCTAGGACCCTGATTAAGAGTTTGTCAAAGAAGTAGGTGCTATTTATCGCAGATGATAAAATCCGACTAGCCATGGTTCGTAATGTAGGCGGTGTGATAAATAGCACGGATTCCACGTTTCTTTGCCAGTAACATGCAGATTTGGTGCGTAGTGCACCAAAACCCTCTTGTCATAGGTTTTCCCCTGTTAAATTTCGTCAGGTTTGACCTGCCAAAATGTACCGAATGGTGAGGTATTTCATGTACCCAGTAAAATACTGACTGTTGTAAATGCTACACAAATCGGAATTTCGACCTTTTCACAATCAAGGCCTACATTTTCAGTTGCTGGATTGGTGTAGCGGTCCATGGGCCGATTCTATGTCCTGAACTGCTATATGTGATTTCAAGCAAGAGTAAGAGATACAGCGTCAATTGAGAGTTGGAATTATTCTTAATGATAGACTTGTGAGCTAATCTCCCACTGTCGGGTACAATTTTAATTTCATTAATTTGGTTCTTTTCCTATGACATATCCCCAGCCAGTAGGCCAGACGTGAAAGTCATACAATTCTGGAGGGGTTCTGAAAGCTATTGTAAATTTAGTCCGATTCTAGGGGGAAAAAGTGGCCAAATGGTCAAAAAATGAATATTTACAAAGTTATCAAGTTGACGGAAACTCAGATTTGGTTGCTGTTGATAATTTTTTTTTAAAACTGTGCAATTAACCGATGTCCGTGACAGTGTCTTTTTTATCTGATAAAAACCAAATTATGCTGCTAACTTTTCTGGAGTTGTTTCATCTCTGTGATTCTTAGTTCCAAGGCATAGCACTTTGTTCCCTTGAACTATTTTTAAATTGACAGTATTGTTTTCTGTGGCCTTTTATACGGTAGAGTCAGGGATGGGTTTCGAAGAGTGGCACATAAGCTTGAGATAGTGCGCAAATTCAAACTCTAAAGGAATTACTGTACACCAGCTAATTTAAATGGTCCTCACCTCATTCAGGAACCTGAGAGTCCTAACTGCTCATTCCGACCTCAGTATCTAAGGCCCCAGAATGTCCAATCGCATAAGCCTATGCTTCTTTTTGAGATAAAAAAACCGCCGTTAGATACCTTCCTTCAGTATAGCTCTAGTACAAGACACATTCACCCTTAGGAATAGTATGTTACCGGACCATGGTGACCATTGTACCTTACAAAAGTAACATGGCAGTAGCCGTCTTGTTGCAGGGAACAGAGAATAAAGACAGAAGACAGACTCGCTGATAATGCGGACCACACAGAAAGGCCATGAACTCTGGGCTACAATAACTGTTGAAATAAAGTTTGGGTGTTAAAAAAAAAAAGATTATAAAAACAGTTCTATGGTAACTTTAGAGGGTGCATTACTTTGAGATCTTCTAGGCGCACAAATTCCCCGGTCAGGCCATTTCACAGTATCCCTCTTCGCAAGATGTGCCCACAGGTTGACTTGAAAAGGAGCACCAGGTCTTACAATTGTTTTATAAACCACTTGTCACTACTCGAGCTAGAGGCAGCACTAAATCCACACAAGTTCAAAAGCAGGAATACCAAACCGGTAATGCGCAGCTGATTAGGTCTAAGCCCATGGTACTCATAGTACGGCCCACGGGCCGCCAGCGGCCCGGCAGGCCTTCATTGGCGGCCCACAGACCTTGCCTTGCCGTTTCTACGTTTCCAGTGAGGCCGGCAGTAAACACAGAAGATGACCGCAGGAGCATACGTAGTGAATACATATTAAATAGGTATTCACTACGTATGCTCCTGCTGCCATCTTCTGTGACGTCACGGCACCGTCGGAAAGCTTCCCAAAAGGCTCTTTAAAAGTCAGCTGTAAGCGCTTTCACAGCGGACTTTTAAAGGGCCTTTTGGGAAGCTTCCTGTTTGGACAGAGACAGATAGAGACAGAGACAGATAGAGACAGAGAGAGGCAGATAGAGATATAGATAGATAGAGACAGACAGAGACAGACAGAGATAGATGGAGACAGATACAGACAGAGACAGATAGAGACAGAGACAGATGGAGACAGAGACTGACAGAGAGAGAGATAGAGAGAGATAGAGATAAATAGAGAGAGAGATAGAGAGATAGAGCGAGAGAGAGAGATAGATAGAGATAGAGAGAGAGATAGATAGAGCGAGAGAGAGATAGATAGATTGATAGATGTGTGTATGCCGGGTCTGGTGGCTCAGTGGACTAATGCATCCGCTGCAGGGGCCTGTGTTCAACCTCATGGTCACAGGTTTTTTTTTAGCTGTAGCCCCGCCCCCCCACTGACCCCGCCCCCACCGGTGCGGCCCTCGGCCACAAACCACACTAAATTTGGCCCCCGAGAGAAAGTTTGTGAGTACCCATGGTCTAAGCCCTTCTCTTGTTTTTACAGAGATTAATCCACGACATGCTACCAACAGAAAATATTGTTAATTCAGACTCTCCTTCTTTCCATAATCTAGACTCCGAGACTTGTTTCTCCTGCCTGTAGGGTGAATCTTTGACCAAACTGCATACTCGTTCAGTGCACCTTGCATTTGACCCTGAATAAGTGATTGTTTAACTTGTGCATGTTATGTATCTTTGAAATCTAAGACAATAAAGGTCTGCAAGTTAAGATACCTGCTGCTGCATGGAATGTTTGGGCTCCATATTCAAGGTCTAGTGGGAATACGGGACCTTTCCTTCTCCAGGATTCAATAAAGTTAGCACCATTTTGTTGGGTAATGGTAACATAGTGGCATCGCAGTGTAAAAGATCAGTTATTCTTTTCTTTTTTTTTGTGAAGCGAAACATGTCCTCATTCTTCTTTGTTGGGATGGGAATATCCCTGGATGGTAAACAAACTTGTTCCCCTGCCCTGAGTGCCTGACTGCATGGATCTGGCTTCCTGAATTTTCATGTTGGCCCTGGCGTCAAGCTAATCTAAGCGTACGTGCAGAGGTCTAGGCCTGTCCGTAACTATGAGAGGCCTGAAACTTTCCTGTGATCTGGAGTGGCGCACCAGGAGGGCCTTCATTCGCAACAGAGAACTATTGCTCCTGTCAGTGGGTTTAGTACATAACACAGTGGTGGCAGCATAGAGTTTTAAGGATCATTAGTATGACCAGACCTTTTTATCTGGATCACTAGAGTGTAGGTCTGCTGGCCCACTTTCGTAAATTTCATCTTCTGTGCGCCTGCCCAATCCTTTGCGATAACAACCAGCATGTGCGTTAACCGTTTTGGTGTGTGTAGCCTGTGTGGTACATGCTTGGTGTGTGAGTGAGCCACAGTAAAGGAGGCCAGTGGAACCCATTTTAGATGCACCAGGCCTGGCTTTCCACATGGTGGAAGATGAGGACTGTGCTCTCAGACACTGGAAGTGTATCACTCTCATTTGTGCAACTGGAGTGAGAGAACTCAGACACAGAAGTAAGTGGAGTGGAGACATTGCTCCCTTAGATATTCTTTGAGACCTTTGGTTAGCCAGGAGCTACTGATTCTTCTTCCTGAACACTGCCATTTGGTGGATGGTGGGGATGAGTGGTGGGACTGCAGGCACTGCTGGGAAAAGTGAAGAAGTTGACAAAGAAACAAGAGAACCCTTTAAGTCAAGAGGGACCGAGGGTATACAATGTATTACAAGAAACAGTGGTCCCTACCAAAGGAACATAAAGTCATGGACACAGAACTACAATTAGAGCTGTGTTGGTATTCATCCAAATGCAAAGCAGTGTATTTATTAAAGAATCAATAAAAAAAGCAAGAACACAATATAAACACAATGCAGTGGGTAAAAAGGAGGGGGTTTGGAAATCAGCAGATTTCCAGACCTCGGGCATTTGCATCCAAGGTGACTTTCAAGGCACGATACATATTTACAAAAGTCACAATGTAAAGAACATCTTGTGGTCCACATAGATCGTAATGAGTCAATTGGAGTCAAGGTGTGGGTGTCGACGACATTTGGATCCCAGCTAAGGTAGGGGGATCATCATCAGGACAGAGAGATGTATGTGTCTGAGAGATGGCCTGAGAGAGTAACACGGGGAGAGGAGTAGTTTCCGTGTAAGAAGAACCTCTGTGTAGTTTTTAACGACGAACATAGAAGTATGCAGAAGGGCCAAAGAATGATGCAATGTCTGTCGTGCCCTGGGAACCAAGGTTCAGAATCGGATGAAGTAAATGGAACCTTAATAACGCGGTGGTTGTATGAGGCAGGGATACACAAGACATGAGACGTCAGGATACAAGAGGAATGCAATGGGAACCAGGGAACGCTATGGTAGGGAAAAGTGAAGAAGCCTTTAGGTGAGTCCTGCCTTTTTATCTTTCCCTGTTTACTCCTTCGGTTGGGCTCATGACAGCCAGGTGCAGAAACCTCACATGTCTTGGGCCTCTGTTATGGGTGCACCAGAATGGAGACCGCCCTGCTATGAGCTGAAACTCTCTGCACATAAGCCGTGTCTTGAAAAAGCCTGAAATGGACATTTGGAATATGTATCAACCCAAATCAGTTCTACAGTTTGAGACAGCAGATCCACATCTACTGTCTGCCAGTTGTTTGTAAAAGTGTGATCTCAACCACCCCTCTGCGTCCCATTTCCAAGGCTGCTATGATCAGGAAAGTGTGTGCTCTACAGAGTACTCATTGGACTGTTGTGCAGCCAGGGCTGGTGTCTGCCTGATAGACAGTCTCCCAGAGGTCTGGAAGCAACACCTGAAGTATGGACCTTGTGCAGGAGGAGCTGTGTACCTGTCCTGAAGTGCCTAGAAGCCTGCCTGCCTGTCTACTGAAAGAGAGAAGGAGCCTGCCTGCCCCTGGAGGAGGAGAAGAGACTGCCTAGGAAGGAGCGTGGTCCAGCTTGTCCCCGGTGGATGGTGGGGGGTGGGCCCAGAAGACACAGACTTTTAGTGAGCAATCTTGAAGGACCCTGGAGTCAGAAGACCCACCAGAATCTCCTTTGGGTTTCAGGCAGGAATGAACTTTGACAATATGATTGTCGAAGGCCAAGTTGGGGACATGATCATGTGTTGCTGAATGGTACATGCAGGACTTAATTTGCTGAACTGTTGAATGGGCCATGCGGGGCTTCATCCGCCAAATTGCTAAATGGCCTGTGCGGGCCTGCATTGGCCATGGTGTGCGGACCTGTTCATGGCTTCCTCTACCGAAGTGCTGAACTCCCTGCTGGGGGCTATCGTTTCTGTCGAGTCAGCCCAGGCATGGGCTACAACTGCTGATTGCGAGAATCCCCTTGGGACTCAACCTACTGATGGTCCAGCTGGGCATGCGCCATTTCAGAATTGGCAATCTTCAGATGAACTCAAAGTGAAGACTGAGTGGATCTGCTACCAAACGTGACCCTACATCTGGAGCTGAAGAAGTCTCACTGGTGACTCCAGTGTGCACTGCTCTAACATCAAAACTAACTGGTCCAACTCTAAGCCCCCTCCTGAAAGTAGCACAGGCAAAGATTCTACCCACTATAACCTATGGCAGCGAAATAATGCGAGGCAGAGACGCCAAGTTACTGGATAAAACTCTAGTCAAAGCATACAGAACCATGTTCAGCCTCCCAAACTACACCTCCCCGGCGCAACTAAGGCTCGAGTTTGGCCTATTGAAGCAATCATGGGCCAGGTACGGCGCATACATTATCTGCTGTAGTAAGATCAGATTATCGGCCCCAAACACTCTAAACCAGCTCTTATGGCAAGACCTCCAACAGAAGGATAATTCCCTTGTAAGAAGCTAATTCAGGAGGCTCTGGCAAGCACTGGGCTCTTTGTCCTCTGGAACTCGCAGATCCATCACCCATGCTTTAAAAAGCTGATCTGGAAATCCCTAAAACAACTGCCATTGGTGGAGGATAAAGCCACCTTTTCGGCCGGATCTCATGCATGGATGACTTTGAATAACTATAAGATGTTAGCCCCTCAAAAATACTTCAACCTGGGATATCTAAAATCACGGAAAATAAAATTCTTAAAATTTCGCCTTGGCATGCTCCCATGCACTCAGAACCTTCCACCGTGGCTGCGGGCATCATCCCCAACTTCTTGCAGCCTGTGCAAAAATGGCCAGGGAGATATCATCCATCTACTATGCTCCTGTACGGAGATGGGGAAGGAAAGGAGACAGCTGCTAAATATCCCCCTCAACCACAGGGGAATTCGCTCAAGGAGGCAAGCAGTTCTGGCATGCTTTGATCCAGGAACACCAGAACTAAATTGCAGACCAGTAAGATTTCTTGCATTAGTCGAGCAAAAAATGTCACCATAAGATCACGCCTTACCTGGGATTCAGAGCAAACCTACCAGTAATCACTCTACGTAGGCCTAGTCATTCAAGAATTGCCGGCAGCTTTATACACTGGCGATCCTAGCACAACTACCCAACTAAAGAACAGAGGCCGCTCCAACTAAGGGAGAACTGGGTAGCCCCCATTGTGGTTAGCAGCTTAGAAACACCGTAAAGTACCTTTTTGCACTGATTGCAGCGGTTGATTTGGCAACAAACGCTGCACTGACTGCATTCCTTACACCAGCAACAATCTGCACTAGCACCAAAGTGCTTTTTTAACTGTTAGTAATCCAACTTAAAGTTTTTTAATGCTTATGGGTACTATAAATGTGCACCTTATATTTTATCATGTTCTTACGGTTTTAATTGAAGTTTCTGTATTGCAATGGTTTTTATTAACAATGCAAATAAAATAAATTCTGAATTCTGAAATTCTGCTCTCCGGAGTGTGTGTGCCATGAAAGCGCAAGGCGGCTTGTAAATGATTCCCTGAGGACTTACTCATCCCCTGAACGAGTAAAGACTTCTGAGTGTATATATGCATTTGGGGGTGTTTGAAACTGCATCTGAGCCTGATTCACGCTATTCCTGAAGCTACCCTAGAGAGGGACGAGTCCAGAACCGTGGGATAGAATTTGGCAAACTGGGGACAGAGAGAGAGTGGAGTGGGTGCTGTGCTTGACAACTATAGCACCCAGAGACAGACTTGTTGAAGATTATTGTTGTGCGCAATATTGAGTGACACTGTGATTAAAGTCCTTTATTTGATCTGTTGCTTGATTGCTGAGTCCGGCATTTCGGAAGCCGGCACACACTGTCTGCCACCCAGGAACATGGACCTAGAATAACCCCTTATCTGGAATCAGGAGCACGCGGCTGCGGCTCCCTCCTCCATCTGGATACATAAGCCATCGTGCCTTCCCCTTCCCATCACTGGATGGGTCACTCTACATTTATACCTTGCCTTTGACGCCCTAGCCGGTCCGGCTCCCCCATACCTCTGATTTTATCTTTCTTGGTTTTGGCTGCTCGCCATCTGTGCCTTCAGCTATATATTGGTTATTTTCCATGCGGGAATTGCCAACACTCATTACAGGCAATTACACACAGGCATGCTTATTCTAAATGTCCTGATGATGATCCATTTATTATTTATATGGATCGAAACGCCGTCGACACCCGATACACCTTATACACTGCTCTAAATTGTTATTTAATGTGTAAAGGTGGTTCCTTGCGATTTGTTTGTTACATTGAGAAATTTTGTGTTTAACAAACCTATAGCTTTACCTGAGCCTTCTGTGTTTTCTATTGTTTGTCCCTCTTGGTTTAGTAGGATGCAGGCTTGTGTCCCACTTACAAAATTGTTTTGTCTGTATTGTTCCTATCTGAATTTAAAATATTAAATATCTGATCTCTGGCTAGCTGGACAAGTTATACAAATATAGTACTGACTGGGTCTATATTCATTCCCCCCTCTTTATTGTCGTTTTCCTAGGGACCACTGTTCTTATAAAAAGAGAGATCGAGCACCCCCGAAATGCCTCTCAGAGGAGCCTGTGTCTGCTTGCCCTTCTACCCTGAGAGGCAAGTGCGGAAAGGGTTGTCCTTGGTCTTGTTTCCAGAGGCATAGTAGGATGGGCCGTGGGACACCAGAGACAAACAGCCTCAAGTCCCACAGTTGAGGCACAGTAGCCTCTGCCTGTCACATGGCTCCTCAAACTGGAACTGACATGTTCTCACTTATTTTGTTTTCCTTTTATTTATAAAGCATCATGGACATCATCTAGGGGTCACTGGGGGTTGTAGATGCAACCCCTGGCTTATCCCTTGTGACATCTCGCAATGGCTTTACGACCCTTGGCCTCACAGGTGGCAAATTTAGTGCGAAGAGCCAAGGAGTAGCTCACCCTAATTGGCATCGGGGGCTCCTTGTTATCTGTTCATTTTTATTATGCCAGTAATAAATAATAGTATATTAATCACTATTAGTGTAAACTCAGAAGCTGTGGTCCAGGAGATGGAACAAGACTTTTATCTGCAGCTGAGTTAAGAAAAAAGAAAATGCTTTTAAATGTATGTTGTGTACATGTGTGCGGATGAAAGCCTGTTTGTGTAAGGCAGAGGTCTTCAAACTTTTGTAGGTTGAGCCCCCCAGCTGAATTTTTTAGATGTTGGGCCCCCACCACCTGACAGAAATTTCTGGAATCTGGTACACTACATAATCGACCGCCACGCGCATATCACGGGCCATATCCGGCAAATAATGTTCAACACAATAAGAGTGTTTAGTAAACTGCAGGTATGTGAGTGGGTGTGGTGAAATGACAGAGGCTTATTACAAAGCTCAAAACACAATTTCCCAAGATAAAATGTGCGCAAATTGTTTTTACTAGGATGCTTTGTTTTGCACATGACATAGATTAATAATAACACCACCACCATAAATGTGACGGGTGTGCCTGTTTTTCACCACAGAGACGGTCAATCTGTGGATGGATTTTTGCTACTGCCATCCTCAGGTTGTGCTCCACATCCAGTCTTGAACGGTACTTAGTCTTTAATACCGCAAGTGCTGAGAACCCAATCTCACGTAAATAGGACGAGCTGAAAGGCAAGAGAGTTTTGATAGCACTTTCTCTCAAAGCTGAATATTCTGCAGACATTTTCAGCCAAAACAGTGACGGTAAGGAGACACTGTGTTATCAGATTTTTAGCACTCCCTAGCTCAGAGCTGGTACACGAGAAACAATTCTTCTCTAGAAATCATTAGCAAATGTTTTAGGCAGCATTATAATGGGATAATTGCCCACCAACTAGTTATGGATCCGAAGACAAAGGTGAAAGTCCACAGAGAGGGCGCTGAATGAACACTTAATTGAGAATTCCTTAGTGGTACGATAAGTTGCTTGCCTGAAGCAGTGGGGGTTTAGGACACATCGGGCTTATGTTTAAAAAAAATAGAACTAATAATAAATTAATGATGTTGCCTATTTTACTTCAGAGCAATGTTGTCTGACAGACTTTGTGGTGGCAGGGACATGTTAAGGATTTTGGGTGCCCTGGGCCAAAACTATTTTGGGGGCCCCTGTTCAGAACAGCTTTGAGTTTAAATGATTCACTTTCAGCTCTGCCATACCCTCTTTAAGCCAGGCTACTAACGGTGTACAGGCACTTTGGTCGAAATTCTAAAAGTGTTTACATCTAATATTCAGAGATAGTGATGTGTGTTTTCACTGTTGTAACAAAGCAGCAGCCCACTAATTTTACAGCGAATAATATCTGTGATATCCTCCAATTTCTCATATGTGAGGACCCGTTTTGATCTAAAATAAACTTTTTTATGGTTGTTGCATGAAACAAACACATTTCTCTGCAAATAGTAATAGACTCTCTCACATCAATCACATTAAAAAGAAATGAAACAAAACGGTATTTACAAGAATCTGTTTAGGAATTATTCCAGGCCATCAGGGCAAAAACAGAGCTGCCTCTATCAAGGGGCCCCCTGAAAGGCTGGATTGCAGTGCATGTAAATGTGTCCTTTTGTAATTTAGGACAAAAACCTTGATGGGGCACGACATGCCAATAGTTGTGTACAGGGGCGCAACTAGACCCGAACTTCGGGTGGGGGCTAACACTCCCAGCCAGGGCTGGCCCTAGCACTGGTTGCACACAGTGCAACAGTCTGTTTTGGCTCCCCCTCCCCCATTTCCTCCTTCTCCATGAATTTCCTCACTACCACTCTCCAACAATACACCTCATCTCTCTATAGCACCTTTCTGGCAAACATTTCATTTTTTTATAGCACTACTCATTGTTTACTCACACTCAGTTCTTTGATCTGCATGGTACACGTTCTTTGTAGCAGGCACATTAAACCTCTGCGCTGTGTGGGTGGCAGGAGTACCCATATGAGTGCACGGTGAGCCATGCGACAGGGTGAGAGTAGGGTAAGAGGAATGACTGCAGGGTGAGTGAGGTGACCATATGAATTTGGGTGCGGATTTAAGTGCAGAGTGGGGCGAATTAATGTATGGTTAGTGATTGGCTTATTTGAGTGAGATTGCAGATTGAGCAGTGAGGGGCACAGGTGAGTGAAGTGTCACATGAGTGCAGGGTGAATAGTGTGCTCGTGTGACTGAAGGGTGAGGTACAGGGTGAACAGCGCAAGTGCATTGTGAGTGTAGAGTGATCACTGTGAGTGCAGGGAAAGCGGGTGAATGGTGTGAGTGCATCAGGATCAGTGTGAGGGCATTGTGATCGCTGTGTGTGCATGGTGAGTGTAAAAGTGAAGGGTGAGAATGAGGAGCGAGTTGTCTGAATGCAAGGTGCATTCCTAGACACTTGAAGTAAATCAGCAGGTTATTGACGGCAGCGTAGGGTTTCAGATATGTTAAACTATTGCTATTATGGCATTAACCAGGGATCAGGGTGGAGGAAATAAATAATGTGCTGATCTTGCAACAAACTTCAAGTTTTATGATTAGGGTTGGCAGCTCATTATTTTGATGTCCCAGGCGGTACAAAAATAAGCAGTCACCTAAAGCTGTATTGTCAGCACTTGTCTGTGCATACTTTGAACAGCAAATATAAATAGAAAGCACTTTTAATTGTGTTCTAGGGCTGCCTGAATCATCCATGACTGATAATAAAAGGGGAACAAAGACAGAAAAGTCACATTACAAATGAATACATACTTCTTTATTTATAAGCATATTTAGTGTCAAGACAAGCAATTTGCAGACTGTTTAAACAACACATGGCTGGCTGGCATTTTTCTTTTGGCAACTTGAAGCCCTTTTAGCCCTGTGGGCTTTGCGCGCCTGCCTGTGTAATTTTAAAAGAGACTTTGTCTCCTTTCTGCTAAGAGCTAACCCTCCCAGGACAGGGTTAAATTCGTAGAGCTGAAATGCTTCAGCTGCAGTGGGAGGCGGGATGTCTCCTTTGCTAAAACTGAAAGAAAGGAACAGACAGTTATTTCAGCTGCAGTGGTAGGCAAGGAGTCTCCTCTGCTATGAAATCCAACGTGAAGCAGCCCTGCCAAGTATCACGCATCAGGCATTTGACTAACGCATTTCAGGGTGGTGGTCCGCATCACCGCACTGAAATGCGAAGTCACGCATAATTATAGCGCCTCCTCAGCGCAAAATAAATCATGTACCAAAACTGAGAAACTAAAGCTGGTCTCATCTGGAGTGGCGCGAGTGCCCTGCGCGCTGCTTCCGGCAGGCTTTGGGGCGTCGGTGAGTCTGCAGCTATAAGCTGCTACACTGTAACAGAATTCACTAACACGCACCGCATCATGATTGATGACTTTACATTCATGAGTCATGAAGCTGCAGCAGGAGCGTGAGCGTGCAGGCGGTTACACTTCAAATAAACTCGTGGCAGGCTGCATGCAATGGCAGGGCTGCTCGCAGCATGACAAAGTTGTGCAATGGACGGATATTTTATCAAGCAGGCAACGGACACGACCGGCGGCTCAGCTGACCCTCGCACGGACCGCCACGGCAGCCGTTGGAGTTGCTGAGCCACACCATCATGTCCAGGCCGGTGTTTGCTGCGGCGGGAGTCGTTACGGCAAGGTGCGGCCCGTATGAAGAATCGTGTCGCCAAGTCAGTAAGTAATCGCTCGTGATGTATCTCTCTCTGCTGCAAAATTTGTTATTAATGGCGCACCGCAGTGCTGCCGGTCCGACTTCATGCTTTTACTCTAATGATTGAGCTTGGATAACTGCATGCAGCAATAGAGCAGGTCTAGGAAAAACTAGGCCGGTTTTACTTGATCAATTGACGAGTAGGGGCGGCTCTTTAAGAGTGACCGTTCGCCCTCTGCCTGAATGCAGCAGTAGAGGGTGCAAGAAGGTCTGCACTGAGTAGGGGTTGCTGAAGTCAGACAGCAGAGAAGGCATTGAATATACCGATGATCGTAACGGAATGTACACTTCCTGAAGTTCAGTGAATGGTGGAATTTTTGGAATGGAGATTTGTTTTTGTTTAAGCCATGTAATCCGTCTTAAAGGGACTAAGCACAGGTGTAAAAAAAAAAAAAACATAACTGATGTGGGAGGGTGCAGCACTGATAAATGGTTCAACCTGCCCTCCATGAAGACAAAGAAGAACCAGACGGTTGGAGAGGAGATATAGCCCATTATAGTTCTGAAAACAAATGTGTGCAGGGGCCTCTCTGTTCATCTGGGCAGCGTGCGGGCTCTGTATTCACATCACGTTATATTAGAATTGCAAGTTATCTCATAACGTGTTGTAGAGGCCTCATAGGGACTCATTGAGCAGCTTGTTTTCTGAGAAGTTTTCATGGAGTGCAGGTTTCAGCTTTGGGCCGAATTTAACTGCGCATCTTTATTTTTCTTGTTTTTCTTCATGTGCGCAGACCAGCTCGGCAATACCCCTGATAGTTAATTTTTTTTCTTGTGCCACAGTCATGATCTTCTTCTGAGCTGCCACCTGTCTGCCCTGTTACAGCTGAGAACTGTACATCACATAGCAGTCTGTCTTCTCACTGACAGTAAGCTGTTAGTAGTCGCTCGCACTGACTCGTTTTGGGTCAGGTGACTGTGAGAGCCACTGTGGTGCTTGCCAGCGTAACTTCTCAGTGCGCCAAGCATCACTGAGTCAGCAGAGCCTGTAGTGTAGCTCTGTGTGACAAACTGCGACTGGTGTGATGGTGCCACCAACAGGGCTTGGCAGGTAGTGGGCGGCATGCAAGACCAGGGCGCACACCGATCAGTAATACAGCTTGTGGCTTATGATGTGACTCGTCTTAGAGTTCCTTGTTGCTCAAATGGGTGTAATTTCTGATATTTATATGTTTCTCTTGTCTTCATTGCTTGATTTTGCTCGGGAGAAAGTGTCACTCCTAGTCGTTCAAATGTCACTCATAATTACACTGAAATTAAGAAAATGTCCAACATAGCAATCTGAAACCTTGGCAGCTATGGTGAAGGAGCAGGACTGTCTGTTCCTTTGCTTTTGGTTTTAGCAGAGGAGACTTCCTGCCTCCCACTGCAGCTGAAGCATTTCAGCTCTACCAATTAACCCCCTCCTGGGACGGTTAACTGTTAGCTCTTAACATGAAAAAAGCATGGGCACGTCGTGCCGCATCGATTTCCCCTCCTTCCCCCCTCCAACCCTCTGTTACCGGAGTTCTCCAATAAAAAGTTCCCATTTGAAATGGGTGAAGACTTGTGATGTGGGACACTGGAAGCCGAACAAAGGTAAGATTTTTGGGTGGAGTGCGTGCCCCCCCTGAGATGGTGTTGCGCGCCCCTGGGGGGGCGCGCCCCACAGATTGAAGAACTCTGGTGTAAGGGAATACATGTATTGTGTGTCTGTGGGTGTGAGTGAGTGAGTGAGTGAATGGTAGTGAATGAGAATGTCTCAGATTGAGAGTCAGTAAGTAAGTATAAGCGAGTCAGAGTGAGACAGAATGAGTAAAACTACTGCAAGAGAGTGAGTGTGTGGGAGTGTGCATTTGAATGATTGAAAGTGAGTGACAATGAGAAAGTGTAACTCTGGTTAGTCAAAGTGAGTGACAATGAGTGATTCAGTGTGAATGAATGAGCGTAAGAGTGAGTGAGAAAGAATCTGTTCAAGTGAGAGTTAACAGGCGAGAATGAATGTGAGTGAGTGAATGTAAGTGAAACGTTGGTGTTATGCTTACCAATCTGCCGTTGACCCTGGTATATTGATGGTAATTATTGGTTTATAGGGGCACCCTCTGCTAAATGGGTCTCTGGCATATTGCAGGCAATTCTTAGCGTGGCAGTCTCCTATGACAGAATACTGGCACCAGCATAATGAAGGTAATACTTGGCAGTGGCATACAAGAGGTAATACTTAATACTGTCATACTAGAGGCAATACTTGGCATTGGTGGCACCAGCGGCAAACGCATATGGTGGAGGCTTGTTTTCATGGTTTTTTAGAGATCTATGCCACACGTGGGTATTCATTTGCCATAATAGTTTGTTTAATTATCAATGTTGGATCTTATGTGAATTTTTAATGCAGCTACCCCTGAGGAAGGGCAGTTCGCCCGAAATTCATTGGGTACATGCCATCCATGTTGAGTTATGATAAAAGGTGGACCGCTATGTGCTTTAGAGAGAAGCCTGGATAGGCGTCTCCTTGAATTTGCTGATGAAACTTTGAGGTATGAAAATATAAGGATTAAAATGATTGTTTACGGATTAAAACGGAAGATACAGCTTGAACTTGTCTGCGTTGATTCATTTTCATTGGCTGTGCATTCTGCGCCTGGGGGACCTGATGAGTCTCCAGCTTGAAATACAATTATCAAAGCGCATGGACGGAGCGCATATCAGGGTGGTGCGCCCAAAACTTGCCCTTGAGCACCATAAAACTGCTTGAAGATTAGTGTGCAGTCTACCACTTATTGTGAACACCAGTGGCAAAATGCTACCACTTGCACATTGAAGGTAATTCTTGGCATAAAGGTAGCAAACCAATGCATATTCGGGGGATAGCAGTCATGACAAAATGTTGACGCTGGCAAACTAGAGGTCTTTTTAGGTCTCGGCCTGGCGAAAGCAGCGCATGCGCTGCTCTGCCATGCAGAGGCTTCTTGGAATCGATACGGATTCCGAAGCCGTGTCCCATCTCCGCCTTCAGCTTTCATTCGTGCGCGTCGTTTGGCGTCACAAATTATGCCAAAGGCAGTGCAATGATTGCACCGAAGGCATGTCAATCCCTCATTGTTGCCACCCTGTCTCCTTTTAGCCACGCCTAGCGGGATTGGATCTTTTACCCGCGGAGTTAGACTATGCTTTTAAATACTGGGGAAGCACTATTTGTTTCCCCTTCCCTCTGTCTCTCTCCCCAAGACTTGTTTATTTCATTGATTTGCCGCGCCGGCCACTTTCACCGCGCTTGTTAAAGAGGCAGGCGTGGGGGTAAAGGACTGAAGTTGGTGGCCCCATTAAAGATAAGCTGCCCTCCCATGTTTTACGGCTCCGTGTGGCTTTCTACAAGTGACAGAGTTGCCCTCGCCCCCGGCAACAGATTCCCAAACGATGTCATTGAAATGCCACGGTCAGCAAACGCCATAAACGCGCGCTTTATGTGGCGTGAGTTTGCCTTTCACAGAATGCACCGATGTCACCTGGGGTGTGAGCAGCGCCGAGGTGTTTGAGGGACGGGTTCCCACCGTCTACTCTCTCAGGCTGGTTCCTTCCCACTTCTAGGGGGGAAGCGTCGTCCAGTGCACCCTGTATGTCGTTTACTGACGTGCCGGGTGGGATTGCCGGCACGTTGTTTACATGAGGTGGGTTACCGGCACGTCATTTACCTAGGGTGGGATACTGACCCGTTACCCGGCAGTCGTTTACCATTGGTGCCAGGGGGTATTACCAGCACGTCGTTTACCTGGTGTGAGGTTACCGGCTCGTCCTTTACTGAAGTGCCTGGTGGTGTTACCAGCACATCGTTTACTGAGGTGCCGGGCGAGGTTACCGGCAAGTTCTTCGCATGTGGTGGGTTACGGGCACTCCACTTACCTGGGGTGCCTGGTGGTGTTACCGGCACGTCGTTCTGCACGACGTTTACCTGGGGTGCCTGGTGGGGTTACTAGAACGTCTTTTACCCGGTGTTACGGGCACTCGATTTCCTGACGTGTCTTGCGGGATTACCGTGAGGTGGGGAAAAGTAGCAAGAGAAAAGGGACGCCCTTTTGTAATTTTACCGGTATCTACATTTCCACTAAAAACTAAACCTTAACACAAGCACAGAATTGTCTCGAGTAAATAAATACACGAAAAAGGAATAATAAAGGCCGCTTTTCAACAGAACTCGTGTTTATTATGGTCTGATTCAATGTTTTTTTGTTGTTTTTTTTTGCATATTTATATAGCGCGAACTCGACCCGAATGTATTGGAGTGCTTTACATGAGCACCGTATTTACATTACACATTCAGGCACAGGGAGATTAAGTGATTTGCCCAGAATCACAGGATGTGGGCGCGACCCCGAGGCTCGAACCCTGGTTTCCAGCACCAAAGTCGGCAGTCTAGCCGACGGACCACATCCTCTCCCCAATGTGTATAGGTTAACCGCTTAACCGCGGCGGCAATTCCGCCGTGGTGCGGCGGTTTTATTGAGTGGGCGGGGCCGCGTCGGCCAACGGACGTGCGCAGCACTACGGAGGTAGTGCTCGCGACGGCCGTTGGCCGACAGAAGCAGCGAAGGGGTTAAACAAAAATACATTATTCGTGTGGTTAAACAAAATACATTATTCGTGTAATGGGTCGAACTTTCGACAAAAAATGGGCAAAAAAAGTCAACCTCAGAGGTGATTAGATTTACGATCCCAGGGTTGCAGGGTCAGCAATGTAACCACGAGGCACGGATTCCCTTCCATATTCCCCATGGCATTCTCTACCTCTGTGCACTGCTGGGAGGGGCGCCTGACTGCTCTACCTCTGTGAAGCGCGAAACTGTTTTTACTGTGGAAAGGATTGGTCACTCAATTGACAAGTGCAGTTACACACTGACCCCTCAGCTGTGCTAACTCTGGAACGAACAGTGCAACTAAAGTGGGTCTTCCATGGTATCAAACAATTCGTTACATTTGGCCTGACTTGAGTCTCAAGTCGAAAATAATGTAACAAATTGCAGTGTGCAACGTTAGCAAAGGTGCCACGTTGGTGTCTTTAGTCCCCTGTGCCAATACCGGTAGTAGACGGGGTACTGTCGCTGAAACAGACAGCATTCTACCCTCCTGGGGAGACATGCTAATGACTCCCAGGAAAGGATACAATAGGGGCCTCCCTCCTGCAGGAAGCCTCACGGGTGTTGGCTCAAAAGGCGAGCTTCAAAAGAGAAGCCACCTTTGAAGGGTAAATGGGTATCACTTGGGAGAGGGGCTATTCCATTGTTCAGGCAGACAGGCAGGCACGAGGGACCGGAGAGGGGAAACCAGATGCCAAACCGGTTCGCTGGAGAGTGTAGCACCCCTTGTTAGCCACACCTCTGGGTTGGGCTAGGGAGCTCCACATGCCGAGAGAGGGGTCCTGGGCAGAATGGTGAATCCTGTGATGCCCAGATGCCACACTTTGCAGGAAGTGGTCATCAGGTGGGAGAGAAGGTTGGCCCCCAAACGAATCCTGCCCTGAGGGCAGTTTCTGAGCATAAGTAGGGCACCTCTTACACCTCAAACTCCGATCTCGATTGGACTAGAACATGGGTACTCACAAACTTTCTCTCGGGGGCCAAATTTACAGTGTGATTTGTGGCCGAGGGCCGCACCGGTGGGGGCGGGGTCAGTGGGGGAGGGGGTGGGGCTAGAGCAAAAAAAAATAACTATGACCATGAGGTTGAACACAGGCCCCTGCAGCGGACGCCTTCGTCCACTGAGCCACCAGACCCGGCATACACACACCTCTCTCTCTCTCTCTCTCTCTCTCTCTCTCTCGCTCTGTCTCCCTCCCTCTCTCTATCTCTCCCTCCCTCTATGTCTCCCTCCCTCTCTCTCTCCGTCTCCCTCCCTCTCTCTCTCTCTCTCTCTCTCTCCCTCTCCCTCTCTCTCGCTCTGTCTCCCTCTGTCTCACTCACTCTGTTTGTCTCCCTCCCTCTCTCTGTCTCCCTCCCTCTCTCTCTCTGTCTCCCTCCCTCTCTCTCTCTCTGTCTCCCTCTCTCTGTCTCCCTCCCTCTCTCTCCCTCCCTCTGTCTCCCTCTGTCTGTCTCCCTCCTCCCTCTGTCTGTCTACCTCTGTCTGTCGCCCTCCTCCCTCTCTCTGTCTCCCTCTGTCTGTTGCCCTCTGTCTCCCTCTCTCTGTCTCCCTCTGTTTCCCTCTCTCTGTCTCCCTCCCTCTGTCTCCCTCTCTCTCTCTCCCTCTCTCCCTCTCTCCCTCCCTCTCTCCCTCTCTCTCTCTCTCTCTCTGTCTCTCTCTCTCTGTCTCCCTCTGTCTCACTCACTCTGTTTCTCTCTCTCTCTCTCTCTCTCTGTCTCCCTCCCTCTCTCTCTCTGTCTCCCTCCCTCTCTCTGTCTCCCTCCCTGCTTGTCCTATGTATTCACCAGGTGGCAAAAGGTAGCGTTCAGGGTTTGACAGTTGTCATGTTGGTTGAATAGAGCTTCCGCGTCCCTAAGGCTGCTTCATAGCGCTAAGGAGTACAATATCAGTTAAGAATAGAAGCATCTGTTAATTACAGCGCCAAGAAACGGCAGACGTTTCTGTCAAATAAATTATCATTATTGCATAACAGAAGTGAGGAGAAAATAAAAAAAAAAAGACAGTAAATTGGGGATCTTTCTGTTTGGACATATCAGTGGCCTGTACTCTGTCCAGTCTAAGCCACCCTGAGGAGCACTTCGAAGCGCTGGGAGGAACAGAGGTACGTTGAGCACCGACAGTGGAAGAAGGGGCCTTGAGGGTGACTGAGGATGTATGAGCTGCCAGCGTGACAGAAACCAGGCATTGGAGTTAAGAAAGCTGGGTCTGTATCACGAGGGACGTGCGTCTGTGCAAACATGACTTGGCGTCCCTCCATTGGCAGACGTACACTCACATCTCTGTGATTTATACCCTAATCACCAGTTGTACACTGTCGTGTGTGTCGGCCCGCGCTGAGACTGCTTCCCGGGCACACACAGCCGCACCCGAGTACTTCACAGGTCTTTAAAAGACCATTCACTTGTTAATGAGGCTTTGTTGTATTTCACCTCTTCTTAGCGCCCCTGCATCTCCACTCAGTCAGAGTGGAGATGCAGGGCCGCTAAGAAGATGTGACATACAACAAAGCCTCATTAACAAGTGAATGGTCTTTTAAAGAAAAAACACAGGTACGATGTCTGCAAGGTCCGCGGGCCGCCAAGGAAGGCTTGCCGGGCCGCTGGCGGCCCGCGGGTCGTACTATGAGTACCCGTGGACTAGAAGAAGGACCAAGGAAGGACTGCCCTGCTGCACCATTATGAACTGCACCTGCTGCACCTGGTGCATAGCAATAGAGAGGGACTGTGCCTGCTGTGTCCTGCTCGAGGAGAAGTTGTATCCAGAGGCCAGCCAAAGCCAAGAGACTCCAAGGGCCAGCTGAATGGCCTCCTGTTCGCAGCACAGGGACACAACTTCTGAAGAACCTGCTGGGGCAAGTTGTTAGCCCAAAGTCTTCAACCTGCCGCCAATCACCGCCAAGCAGCACCAGGGCCTAGGACCCATTGCACAAAGTTGCACCCGAGTTCACTGAGACCCGGGGGGGGGGTCATGGGAGGGTAACTGGGACCTCCAGAGTATGAGTTATCGACCCAGGAAGGATTGGCCTGTGACTGCTATAATGGGCGACAGGTAGTCCAGTGGCTCCTGGACTTCTGCCAGCACTGAGAGAACTTCGAGGGACGTCGACCCTGTGACCAGGATCACCTCACAACCTTTATGGACCGAGGAGTAGTCTCAGCAAGACCCCCATCAGCCACATTGCACCTACTGCCAATGAATAAAGTGCCTGAAACTGACTAGACTGCTTCACCTGATGAGGTAACTGTTTCTGAGGACCTTGCTGGTCCCCCTGACTGGCTCTCCACCAGAGTTGGTTGCCTAAAGTGACTCCAAGTGACCGCATTACAACTAGTCCAAACTTTTTAGTGGAAAACTTTCTAAGTGTCAAAGTAGTTGAATATGCCAATGCTTGTTCGTGGTTGAGTGAAATGCTCTAATTTACTATATCTTGTAAATTCTATATCTCTGGAACCCTCCAGTGGATATTTCTCACTGTGGTGTCTAAAAATGCATAAAAATACAGTCTATTTTTGGGGGGGTGGCCTGGCGGTCCAACATGGCGGACGCGCCTTAGCGAGGCTCCCATAGCCTGAATTAATCCTCCATTAATCCTGCATCATCCGTGTACTCTTGCCCATTTTGAATCTTGGCGGAGCTCGGAGGCATACCATCGCTGCAAACAGCAGGCTCCGGTGGACCTACAGCCGACTTTTGGTGGCCACGGTTTGACTGCGTAGTGCCCGGCCTCGGTGCCAGGGCTTGGATTTGCTGCGGGTCGAGACGTGCTGCCGGCCCTCACGGACGTCAACCCGACAGAAGGCCGCGGGTGCGGCTGTGCTCCGTGAGGTGGGGCCATCGGGGGCGGCAGCCGGGGGTGTGAGGGAGACGGCACTCAATTTGCTTTGCCAGGGAGTCGGCGGCTAGACCGGGCTGTGGTGTGTGGGCCGGCGTGCGCCGCGTGGATTTCTGGGCTCAGCCGTGCGGGCCTAGTGCCAGTGGTGCAGCTGTGTGGCGGGCGGCGCTGGGGCCTGGGCGTGCTTTTGGACGGGACGAGCAGCCGGGCCCCCCCCGGAGGCCTGCCAGACATAGAACCACAGGAGTGGTTACGCTCTGGGAGGAGAGGCCCTCGTGGGTGGCAGCTGAGGGCGTGAGGTCAGAGACACTTGGCTGGACGTTGCTGGAGCTTCGGCGGCTGGACCCGGCCGCGGTGCGGGAGCCAGCGTGAGTCGCATAGACTTCTTGGCCTGGCCGTGCAAGATCGGCGTCCCTGGGACCCCCACAGACTTGGATGGCAGACGTTGGAGGTGCGGGGGGCTGTGATAGTGGTGCGAGGACCGATGCGTTGTGTTGTGCCCACCGGGGCGAAGTGGCTGCTGCTGAGTGAAAGGCGCTGATGAGATGAGGCTTGCCTTGAGCCCTGCATAATTTTCGGTGGCCAAATCGGGCCGTGGCAGCGACGGGGCCGTGCCGGTCGGGGGCCTGAGGTGGGGTGGGTGCAAGAGGAGGTCCGCCCTTTGCTGCCGTGCCGGAGGTGAACTGCCGGACATATCTTTGGTCTTGCACCATAATATCTCTTCCCCTTCCTGGTCATAGATGTGCTGGGGACTAGGTGGGTCTCGAGCGGAGTGCCTGATATTGGCTGCTTTGAGGACCCCGCTCGAGAGATCGCTCTGGATGGCCTGCCCATCAGAAATATACTGGCCTGGGGCTGTGGATCGGCGCCCGGTAGGGGAGGTGGGGGCGCCCAGCTCCCGGAGGCGGTTGACCGAGGTTTGACGCGGCTGGTGGGCGTGGTGCCCCCCCCCTGGCCGGCCTCCCCATCGGGGCTCATTGCAGCGAGCAACTTGGGATAACGATTTACTGCAGTGTGAAACACCGGGATATCTTTGGCTCCGCATCCAGATCACCCGCTATTTCACTAAAGTATACCATGGCTAAAGATAAGCCGCCTGGCACATCAACCAAGCAAAGCACAATGGACAAGTGTGCTGGAGCGGCGGCCCCGGCGCTGGGCGATCAGGGGGCGGCCATGCCGGACAATGCGGCGCTGCTGGCGGCGATTACGCAGTCCAGGGAAATGCTGGAGGCCAGGATTGGTGCTGTGGGCTCCGACGTTATGCTGCTCAGACAAGATCTCAGAAACGCGGTACAGCGCATTACGGAATCAGAATCCCGGATCTCAACAGTGGAGGACACAGTGAGTACACTCCACAAAAAAGTAATGACCCTAGAGACACTTACGAGGGGCCTGGGAGCGCGGGTAGAAGATGCAGAAGGGCATGCCCACAGAAACAATCTCCGCTTCGTTGGCTTCCCTGAGGGTTGCGAAGGAAGCAGCGGGGAAGATTTCCTCTTTAAGTGGCTCACAGAGTGGCTCCCACCTGGTATGGTTTCTCCGTGCTTCGTAATCGAGCGCGCACATCGGGCGCTACTGCAGAAGCCACCACCAGGCGCTCGCCCTCAGCAAATAATAGCGAGGCTCCTTAATTACAAGGACAGAGATGTTATATTGCAGCAAGCCAGAGTGAAAGCAACCCTTACATTCGCCTCTCAGCATATCATGATTTTTCCGGACTATACCAGGCTGGTATAGCAGCGCCGACAATCATTCGTGCAGGCTAAGGCTCATCTTCGGGGTCTTAAAATCCAATACTCCCTGATGCTCCCGGCCCGCCTCAGGGTGGCCTACCAGTCACGTACACATTTCTTCGAGACACCGGAGGAGGTATTTCGCTGGATGGACGAAACCATGAAGATCAAACCCCATACTCCACCCAGACTTCATTCGGACTCCTCATCCGGGGGGCCTGGACGTGGATCGCCCGGAGCGGTTGGCAAGCATCGTCGCCGATCGCACTCCAAAAAATGATCTAAAACTTTCAGCAAGTCCCGTAGGCGAATGTCGGATGATCAGCCGGAACCTGCGGCCTCCTAACGGATATCCTGCCAAGAACTGCAACTACGACCCGAACAATTAGGATGACATGAACAATCAGGCTACAACTGTACATAGGTTCCCCCGTCATTAGACTCTAATATGTACAGGGTACTCTTATCGGGGATCCATTGGCTGTATGCTGCCTATACCCCCCGTTGGGGGTAAGGGACACATCATGCCGCGATAGATACTTCAGTGTTTATGAGGTATTGGGGTGGGGGGGTTAGTTGGGGAGTTTATGGAAAGTTCTTATGTTTTATTAGTGCCATTACCAGATACTAATATATGTAGAGAACAAGGGTACCCCAATAGTAAGACCAGGGGTAATATATATAGTTGAAAAAGACAGCGGTCTGAGGTGAGGCCAATAAGGTCCTCGGGTAGCCAGGGCTACTATTATTTCAAGTGTAGCCTTCGTCTAGGTTTTAGTAGTGAAAAGAGAATCCCAACAGGACTGGAAAAACAATATATGCGGGTACACAAGGTTGTATGAATGACATCACATTTATTAACATCATAAACGGAGTATCATCCACATTATAGGAGCTAGTCCCGGTGCTCACACAAGAGGTGAAGGTGCGTGAAGTGATAGGTGCTAGTGACTTAAAATTTACATCGCATTGACAACACTGTACAAAACTCCGGAGGTAATAAGTTATGTTAAAGGAGTTTCGGTTGTGAAAGTCGACGGCGTTTCGATCTCCTTAGTTAGAGATCATCATCAGGACGAGAAAACATGTGAGCTGGTAGGATCTAGATGTGAAGAAAAACCATTGGTCCGCATATATTGTTTTTCCAGTCCAGTTGGGACTCTCTTTTCACTACTAAAACCTAGACGAAGGCTACACTTGAAATAATAGTAGCCCTGGCTACCCGAGGACCTTATTGGCCTCACCTCAGACCGCTGTCTTTTTCAACTATATTACCAGATACTGCACACATAGTCTCCGGGGTGCTCTAGCCATACAGGTGTATACATTTGTCCCTATGCCCCGATACCAGACATGACGTCGAGCTCTGAGAGATCTGGAAGTCGAGAACTTCGGATCCTTAGTTGGAACATCCGTGGCCTCCTAGACAAGATCAAGCGGGGTGCCGTGTTCCGACAGGCCAAACGCTATAAAGCGTAAGTCCTACTTCTGCAAGAGACCCACCTACTGGGCACTAAGACACCTTGCTTGGCAAGATTCGGATTTGCTCAAACTTTTCATTCTGGGTTTACTAGAGGTTCTCAGAGTGTAGCAATCCTTATACATCGCAACGTCCCATTTACTCACAGTAAGACGTGGTCAGACCCACAGGGCAGATTCATAGTGATTTATGGAACATTATATGGGGAACCACTTGTTCTAGGAAGTATTTACGCTCCCCCCCCTTGCGTGGAACCTTGTGGGGCGCTTGAAAACGTTCTGGACTGAGATCCCATCCGTCCTGAATAGTGGGAGGAGACTGGAATGATGTACTATGCCCAGTAAGAGACAGATGGCGCAGCATGGAGCGGGCGACAGCGGTCCGAGAATCTAGACTGCTGCCCTTGATTCAGGGGATGGGGTGGGTAGACTCCTGGGGGGTGCTACACCCCGCAGGTCACGAATACACATATTTCTCTGGGGTACATGAGTCCTTCTCCCGCAGCGATTACATATTTGTATCCACAACCCACGCCCACAGGTTAATATCCGCTGAGATTCTACCCCGGGGCTTGTCGGACAACTCGCCAGTATCCTTGCAATTGTTCTTAGACCCTAGGTGCTCCCAGTTCCGATGGCGGCTATCGCCATGGCTGCTGCAGGACGAGCAGTACAGGTCGCAAATGCATGCATCCCTCACTGACTATTTTTCGCACAATACCGGCATGGTAGACTCCCCTATAACTCTATGGGAATCAATTAAACCCACACTTAGGGGGGCAGACATTGCTTTCTGCCCCATGAGGCGTCAACAGCGCTGCGAGAAACTATTGCAGACCGAAGCCCAACTGATTAACTTAGAGCGCAGAAGTAGGGGAAAGAACGGGGGCGCTGCACGCAAACAGCTGCTGAGCACACAGCAAACATATGCCAGTGAGCTGCTGGATGAAGCTAGACTCTACTAGCTCGCTACCCGTAGTCGGATATACCAGTGGGGGGATAAATCCAGTGCCCTGCTACACCGCTTGTGTCAACAGACGCTACGCTCACAGACCCTCCCGGGCGTGCGTGGCCATGACAGGAAGATACCCACAGACCCTTCGCAAATTGCAGATTGCTTTGCCAAGTTCTTCACAGAATTATATGCCCCCTCAAGAGACCCTACCTGCAGAAACCATTCATAAGTTCATTGATGATCTCCCCCCGCGGGCTCTCTCCGACACTGTGCGAGCGGCACTGGACGTCCCACTGTCGGTTGAGGAACTGCAAACAGCATTATTGGATATACGCTCGGGGAGGGCACCTGGCCCAAATGGCTTCCCTAGCGAGTTTCTTCAAAAACATTAGTCTCAGTTGATGGAACCATATCTTGCGGCTCTGGAGGCACACGGAGATAGTTTTTTTCTTAAAGCCGGGTCGGCCGCCGGAACACTATTCGTCATATCGCCTGATATCTCTTCTCAACGTTGAAGCGAAGCTATTGGCCAAGGCAATCGCCAATCGCTTTGTTCCCCATATCACGGACTTAGTACACCTTGATCAGGCCGGCTTCATGCCTAGCCGTGCTACACGGCATAATATTCGGCATGCACACAATGCCATAGCTGCCGTCGACCGACTTGAGGGACCGGCCGCACTCCTCCTTGGGGATATCGATAAGGCTTTTGATTCCCTCAGTTGGACCTACTTCTTTGCTTTGCTTAGCCGCCTAAATATTGTCCCCTGCCTACTAAACTTAATACGTCTTTTATATACCGACATCACGGCATCAGTCCGGGTGGCAGACTCCACATCGAGAAGCTTTTCTGTTGGATGGGGAACACGTCAGGGATGTCCCCTCTCCCCATATCTCTTTGCGTTGGCCATGGTACCGCTGGCGGCCTGGGTGAGAATGGATGCACAGGTCCATGGCTTTGAGTGGTCGTCGGAGGTCTCGGACCGCATAGCGCTCTATGCGGACGACGTACTGTTCTTCCTCACGCGGCCCGATAGGACTGGCCCGTGTCTACTCAGAATCATGCAAATTTTCGGTGAGACCTCGGGCCTTTACATGAATCGGGGCAAATCCTGTCTATGGCCCATGCGTGGGGGGTTCATTTGGGTGGATGGTCGCGGGAGGTGGCGGTGGTCCCATATGGCTTCAAATATTTGGCGGTGTTTCTCTCGGCGTCTCAGTCTATCACATGGGACCGAAATCTGGCCCCACTGTGGACACAGATAGGAGACCAGGTCCGTCTGTGGTCGCATTTGCCATTGTACCTATTTGGCAGATCTGCCATATTTAAAATGGTCTCCTTGCCCCGCCTCCTATATCAGCTCCAGAACCACCCGTACCTAATACGGCCGACATGGTTTCGTCAACTGAACGCAATTCTGGCCCGATTCCTCTGGGGGGGGTGGTGCGGCGCGAGTAGCTTTGAGGACCTGCTTCAGTCCACATCTTTCGGTGGCATCGCCACCCCAGATGTCCAGGCATACCATGCGGCGGCACACCTTCTCGTTCTTAACGATTGGTGGTATGGCGACAGAGGGGACCCAGCATACGCGGTTGAACGTTGGCTGCTGGGCGCCAAGTCATTACATACGGTCCTGTATTCTGCGCCAACACTTAGGGAACTGCCACCTGCAACCAGAACGGTATTCATGATCTGGAAACGGGCACTTCGTATAATGGGGTGGTGGGGGAGGCTCACTTGGGAAACCCCCCTATGGCAAAACGGTCAGTTGCCACAGCTGACACAGCTGTCTGGCTTTTGGGGTTGGGAGGCCATCGGGATAGACACAGTGGGAGCAGTTATGCATGGTCGGAACCTAAAGTCCTTCCAGGAACTCCAGACAGAATATGCCATGCCCCGTTCACAATTCTATAGATATCTCCAATTTTGACATGCCTTCGCCCCGTACCTAGCACAACAATCCGATATACCTGACTTTAATCCCGTAGAAGCTAAGGTTTTCATGGGCGAGCTGGGAGACCATAAAATAACCAAAATATATTGCACACTCCTAAACAATAGCTCTACAACATTACGTAAAACTAGAGACGCGTGGCAGCTAGACCTAGGTCTCCTACATGAGGACGATTGGGTGGAGGCATTGGAGTCCCCGCGCAGTGCAGCGAGTGCGGCCCGCCTGCGACTTATCCAATTCAAATATTTACACCGGGTCTACTACACAAGACACAGGCTGTGGCGCGCTGGCCTGGTCTCCTTCCCACACTGCTTGCGCTGTGGAACAGTTGAGGGTACCTTTTTACACACGGTGTGGCAGTGTACAACTCTGTCGAGGTTTTGGAGAGGGGTGACCACATGTTTATCGGAGGTCTTGGGCTGGGTTATCCCGCTTTCTCCACGATTGGTCATGCTGCACATTAATGAGGGCTTGTGCAGTAATAGATACAAACGTTACTTGTTATTCCTCGGCCTCACTTTGGCTAAACAAGATATTGCCAGGGCGTGGAAGGATGAATCCCTGCCGTCAGTGGCAATATGGAAGAAAGGCCTGGATTTTACCATGGGCCTAGAAATACCCGCTTTTAAGGCGAGGGGGTGCCTCCAGAAACATTTTAAAATATGGGAAAGGTGGGCGGAATACAGAGGGTTATATTTAGAACCGGTTCCCCCTGCTTCCGCTATCGAGGAGGTGTTGAGATGATTGTATTGTGCTGGGACTCGAATGTTGATTATATTTGTCTTCATACTGAATGGCTTAAACCCCTGTATTTAAGATCTACCTATTTCTCCTGCAAGTTTTATATGGCACTATTGTTTGTTTTAAAAAGTTATTATGTAAAACGATTACTTCACAAACGATGCTACAGTACTACTGGAAATGTTGATATCATTACCTCTGCCAATCCCTGTATATTACTGGCGTCCCTAGCGGCACCAGACTTGCACCGGCTGTCAACAATAAAATTACGTTATGAAAAAGAAAAAAAAAACTGTCTATTTTTATAAACTGGTGTCAGATTTCTTTTGTGTCTTGTCGATTTCTTCAATTGTTTTGGTGCTGTAAATGCTTTAGACCTGTTCCTTTATGTAAGCCTTACTGCTCAGAGCCAGAAGGGTGAGCTGAAGGTTTGACAAATGAAACCTAAGGAGGTTGGTAAGTGTATTACATGGTGAGGTGGCATAACCACACCATATAATACACTCGATTTCCACGCAGTTTACTTTGTGTGGGCTGTTCTTCCTCTTCTTGTGTTTGTCCCTTCCCTGGAACATGAATTAATTATAT
The DNA here is from genome assembly GCA_963921515.1 of Calotriton arnoldi. Lineage (NCBI taxonomy): Eukaryota > Metazoa > Chordata > Amphibia > Caudata > Salamandridae > Calotriton > Calotriton arnoldi. The sequence goes on from CAWUFW010003131.1 coordinate 1,007,602, forward strand.
GTGTCTTTCCATTTCACTTTCTAAGCACTACTTTTCTTCTTTTTATTTAGGCAGTCCACAAGAGTGCATGTTTTTCCCAGCTGTCCTCCTCATGTACTTCTCTTCCCCACGCACCTATGCTCTGTGTTCCTTTTCTCACTTGTGTGCATCTCTCCGCCAGGTCCACATTGCTGTCTCTTGCCCATTTGCTGTTCTCCCCCTGCGTGTTGCTCCCCCCACTTGGGGCGTAGCTGTTGCTTACCTTTTCCCGCAACCTTCATGTTACTTCCCACCCACAGCCTCTGTGTCGCTGCCACACGTTGTTTCCCATGCCCATGTCATACTTGGTGCTTCTGGCCACCACCTGCACCCCCCATGTTGCTCCCCCCATCCCACTGCTTTAAAAAAACTATTTTGCAAATGTTTTATTCTTTTTGGTCACCGATCGAACTCGGGTTGGTAAATGAAAAGAAAAAGCATGGTGCACATGCCTACAAAATGACACGGCCGGCTGTGTTAAAGGCTTTCTTTTTTATTCTTTAGCCATGCTGCATAGCATCCAAGTGCAGAAAGAAGCAACAGAGGTGCGGAAAGAGGCAAGAGAAATGCAGAAAGAGGCAAGAGAAGTGCAGGAAGAGGCAAGAGAAGTGCAGAAAGAGGCAAGAGAAGTGCTGAAAGAAGCAACAGAGGTATAGAAAGAAGCAAGAGAAGTGATGAAAGAGACAAGAGAGTTGCAGAAAGAAACAAGAGAGTTGCAGAAAGAGGCAAGTGAGGTGCAGAAACAGGCAAGAGGGGTGCAGAAAGAGGCAAGAGAAGTGAAGAAAGAAGCAACAGTGGTGCAGAAGGAGGCAAGAGAACTGCAGAAAGAGGCAAGAGAGGTGCAGAAAGAGGCAAGAGAAGTAAAGAAAGAAGCAACAGTGGTGCAGAAGGAGGCAAGCGGTGTGCAGAAAGAAGCAAGAGAGGTGCGGAAAAAAGCAAGAGAAGTGCAGAAAGAACCAGCAGAGGTGCAGAAAGAGGTAAGAGGGGTGCAGAAAGAGGCAAGAGAAGGGCAGAAAGAAGCAACAGAGGTGCAGAAAGAGGCAAGAGAACTGCAGAAAGAGGCAAGAGATTTGTAGAAACAGGCAAAAGAGGTGCAGAAAGAGGGAACAGGGGTGCAGACAGAGGCAAGAGAAGTACAGAAAGAGGTAAGAGGGGTGCAGAAAGAGGCAAGGGGGTCAAGAAAGAAGCAATAGAGGTGCAGAAAGAAGCAAAAGAGGTGCAGAAAGAAGAAAGAGAAGTGCAGAAAGAAGCAACAGAGGTGCAGAAAGAGGCAATAGGGGTGCGGAAAGAGGCAAGAGAAGTGCAGAAAGAAGCAACAGAAATGCAGAAAGAGGCAAGAGAAGTGTAGAAAGAGGCAAGAGAAGTGTAGAAAGAGGCAAGAGAGGTGCAGAAACAGGCAACAGTGGTGCAGAAAGAGGGAAGAGGGGTGCAAAAAGAGGGAAGTGTGGTGCAGAAAGAAGCAAGAGAGGTGCAGAGGAAGCAAGAGAAGTGCAGAAAGAAGCAACAGAGGTGCAGAAAGAAGTAAGAGAGGTACAGAAAGAAGCAAGGGAAGTGCAGACAGAAGCAAGTGAGGTGCAGAAAGAGGTAAGAGAAGTGCAGAAAGAGGCAAGAGAGGTGCAGAAAGAGGGAAGAGGGTGCAGAAATAGGTACGAGAAGTGCGGAAATAAGCAACAGAGGTGCAGAAAGAGGCAAGAGAGGTGCAGAAGAAAGAAGCAAGTGAGGTGCAGAAAGAAGCAAGAGATGTACAGAAAGAAGGGAGGTGCAGAAAGCGAAAGAGATGTGCAGAAAGAGGCAAGAGAAGTGAAGAAAGAGACAAGAGAGGTGCAGAAAGAGGGGTGCAGAAGGAGGCAAGAGAACTGCAGAAAGAGGCAAGAGAGGTGCAGAAAGAGGGGTGCAGAAGGAGGCAAGAGGCGTGCAGAAAGAAGCAAGAGAGGTGCGGAAAAAAGCAAGAGAAGTGCAGAAAGAACCAACAGAGGTGCAGAAAGAGGCATGAGGGGTGCAGAAAGAGACAAGAGAAGTGCAGAAAGAAGCAACAGAGGTGCAGAAAGAGGCAAGAGGGGTGCAGAAAGAGGAAAGGGGGGTACAGAAAGAGGCAAGAGGGGTGCAGAAAGAGGAAAGGGGGTCAAGAAAGAAGCAATAGAGGTGCAGAAAGAAGCAACAGAGGTGCAGAAAGAGGCAAAAGACCTGCAGAAAGAGGCAAGAGAGTTGTAGAAACAGGCAAAAGAGGTGCAGAAAGAGGGAAAAGGGGTGCAGACAGAGGCAAGAGAAGTGCAGAAAGGGTTGTGCAGAAATTTGCAAGAGAGGTGCAGAAAAAAGCAAGAGCAGTGTAGAAAGAACCAACAGAGGTGCAGAAAGAGGCAAGAGGGGTGCAGAAAGAGGCAACAGAAGAGCAGAAAGAAGCAAAAGAGGTGCAGAAAGGGGCAAGAGAACTGCAGAAAGAGGCACGAGAGGTCCAGAAAGAGGCAAGAGGGGTGCAAAAAAAAGCAATAAAGGTTCAGAAAGAAGCAAAAGAGGTGCAGAAAGAAGCAAGAGAAGTGTAGAAAGAAGCAACAGAGGTGCAGAAAGAGGCAAGAGAACTGCAGAAAGAGGCATGAGAGGTGCAGAAAGAAGAAAGAGGCAACAGGGGTGCAGAAAGAAGCAATAGAGGTTCAAAAAGAAGCAATAGAGGTGCAGAAAGAAGCAAGAGAAGTGCAGAAAGAAGCAACAGAGGTGCAGAAAGAGGCAAGAGGGGTGCAGAAAGAGGAAAGGGGGGTACAGAAAGAGGCAAGAGGGGTGCAGAAAGAAGCAATAGAGGTTCAAAAAGAAGCAATAGAGGTGCAGAAAGAAGGAAGAGAAGTGCAGAAAGAAGCAACAGAGGTGCAGAAAGAGGCAAGAGCGGTGCAGAAAGAGGCAAGAGAAGTGTAGAAAGAGGCAAGAGGGGTGCAGAAAGAGACAAGAGAAGTGCAGAAAGAAGCAACAGAGGTGCAGAAAGAGGCAAGAGACCTGCAGAAAGAGGCAAGAGAGTTGTAGAAACAGGCAAAAGAGGTGCAGAAAGAGGGAAAAGGGGTGCAGACAGAGGCAAGAGAAGTGCAGAAAGAGGGATGCAGAAATTTGCAAGAGAGGTGCAGAAAGAAGCAAGAGCAGTGTAGAAAGAACCAACAGAGGTGCAGAAAGAGGCAAGAGGGGTGCAGAAAGAGGCAACAGAAGAGCAGAAAGAAGCAAAAGAGGTGCAGAAAGGGGCAAGAGAACTGCAGAAAGAGGCACGAGAGGTCCAGAAAGAGGCAAGAGGGGTGCAGAAAAAAGCAATAGAGGTTCAGAAAGAAGCAAAAGAGGTGCAGAAAGAAGCAAGAGAAGTGTAGAAAGAAGCAACAGAGGTGCAGAAAGGGGCAAGAGAACTGCAGAAAGAGGCATGAGAGGTGCAGAAAGAAGAAAGAGGGGTACAGAGAGAGGCAACAGGGGTGCAGAAAGAAGCAATAGAGGTTCAAAAAGAAGCAATAGAGGTGCAGAAAGAAGCAAGAGAAGTGCAGAAAGAAGCAACAGAGGTGCAGAAAGAGGCAAGAGGGGTGCAGAAAGAGGAAAGGGGGGTACAGAAAGAGGCAAGAGGGGTGCAGAAAGAAGCAATAGAGGTTCAAAAAGAAGCAATAGAGGTGCAGAAAGAAGGAAGAGAAGTGCATAAAGAAGCAACAGATGTGCAGAAAGAGGCAAGAGCGGTGCAGAAAGAGGCAAGAGAAGTGTAGAAAGAGGCAAGAGAGGTGCAGAAACAGGCAACAGAGGTGCAGAAAGAGGGAAGAGGGGTGCAGAAAGAGGCAAGAGGGGTGCAGAAAGAAGCAAGAGAGATGCGTAAAAAAGCAAGAGAAGTGCAGAAAGACCAACAGAGGTGCAGGAAGAGGCAAGAGGGGTGCAGAAAGAGGCACGAGAAATGCAGAGAGAAGCAACAGAGGTGCAGAAAGGCAAGTGAACTGCAGAAATAGGCAAGAGAGGTGCAGAAAGAGGCAAGAGAGGTGCAGAAAGAGGGAAGAGGGGTGCAGAAAGAGGAAAGGGGGTCAAGAAAGAAGCAATAGAGGTACAGAAAGAAGCAACAGAGGTGCAAAAAGAGGCAAGAGACCTGCAGAAAGAGGCAAGAGAGTTGTAGAGACAGGCAAAAGAGGTGCAGAAAGAGGGAACAGGGGTGCAGACAGAGGCAAGAGAAGTGCAGAAAGAGGGGTGCAGAAATTTGCAATAGAGGTGCAGAAAGAAGCAAGAGAAGTGCCGGAAGATGCAACAGAGGTGCAGAAAGAAGCAAGAGGGGTACAGCAAGAGGCAAGAGAAGTGCAGAAAGAAGCAACAGAAATGCAGAAAGAGGCAAGAGAAGTGCAAAAAGAGGAAAGAGAAGTGTAGAAAGAGGCAAGAGAAGTGTAGAAAGAGGCAAGAGAGGTGCAGAAACAGGCAACAGAGGTGCAGAAAGAGGGAAGAGTGGTGCAGAAAGAAGCAAGAGAAGTGCAGAAAGAAGCAAGAGAGGTGCAGAAAGAAGCAAGAGAGGTGCAGAAAGAGGCAAGAGAGGTACAGAAAGAGGGAAGAGGGTGCAGAAATAGGTAAGAGAAGTGCAGAAATAAGCAACAGAGGTGCAGAAAGAGGCAAGAGAGGTGCAGAAGAAAGAAGCAAGAGAGGTGCAGAAAGAGGCAAGAGAGGTGCCAAAAGAGGGAAGAGGGTGCAGAAATAGGTATTTGAAGTGCAGAAATAAGCAACAGAGGTGCAGAAAGAGGCAAGAGAGGTGCAGAAGCAAGTGAGGTGCAGAAAGAAGCAAGAGAGGTACAGAAAGAAGGGAGGTGCAGAAAGCGGAAGAGATGTGCAGAAGAGGCAAGAGAAGTGCAGAAAAAAGAAGAAAGGTGCACAAAGAAGCAAGAGAAATGCAGAAAGAGGCGAGAGAGGCACAGAAAGAAGCAAGAGTGGTTTGCACACCATTAGTACTAATTTAACACACACATTTAGCAATAAGTAACAGGTGACCATTCCAGGTTTGCAAAGGGCCTTCCACCACGCTGTAACATTTGTTGCTGCATTTTTGGTAACGTTTGAGCTAGAAACAAGGTTTTTTTTTTTTTTCAAATCTGTAGATTATGCAGCAGATGATGGATTATGTGGCAAATGCAGAAAATGTCTAATTATGCAAAAAATCGGTGCAGCCGAACAGTCGCATAATTCCAGTGGCCCTGCTCATACCTCCGACTGGGTCCAGAAGTGCTCCTCAGTGGTTCCTTCTTTTTTTTGTCTCATTGAGTTTATAGTTTAGCTTCAGTGGAAACGAGGAAGACTAAACCTGAGGTTACCACTCCACAACACAGACTACCATACCACATAATTACTCTCCATAACACATAATCCCACTCTACATAATTCCTATACACTAAATACCACATACTTTCTATCCACATAATTTCACTACACAACATACCACATAATTCCACTACACACAACGTACATCCACTCCAAAAAACATAAGTAAAAAACTTTTACATTTACAATGCCCATTGCCCTAACTTTCGCAAATGCGAGACCTATTACATTGCAAATGCTTCTTTAACTAGTAGTCGTGTTTGCAGAGTGGTGGAGAAAGGGTTCTGGGCCTTCGACCAGTGCTCAGGAATTCCGCTGCATAGCACTTACTGGTGGTAGCAGGAGGGCTTCTTGGCCCCCAAAGTCCCTCAGCAGTAAAGTGGACTCCATCCCCCAACCAGTAGTGTGCCAGGAGGTGCATTTGCAGAGTGGTGGACAAAGGGGGGCGTGGCCTCCGAAGACCTCTTAGCAATCCCACTGTGTTGGACTTACTGGAGGTAACAGGAGGGGTAGTTGGCCCCCAAGGACATCTTTGGGGGGCACCTACCCCTCCTATTACCTCCAGTAAGTCCCACACAGCCGCATTGCAAACGCGCTCCCTGGCACGCTCTTGGCTGGGGACTTAAGTCCCCTTCGCTGCTGGGGGTCCTTAGGGGACAACTAGCCTACCTTATACCTCTAGTACGCCCCACACAGTGGGATTGCTGAGAGGTGGACACAGGCCATGCCCCCTTTCTCCACCACTTTGCAAACGCACCTCCTGGCGCGCTCTTGTTTGGGGGATGAAGTCCCCTTGCCTCCTGAGGGTCCCTGGGGGCCAACTAGCCCTCTTGTTACCTCTAGTAAGCCCCACACAACTGGATTGCTGAGAGTGTTCAGAGGCCACGCCCCCTTTTTACACCACTCTGCAAACGTGCCTCCTGGCGCACTGCTGCTTGGGGGATGAAGTCCACTTTAGTCCTGAGGTTCTCAGGACACAAGGGGACCTCATCACCCCACCAGCAGTGCGCAAAGAGGTGCGTTTGCAGAGTGGTGTAAAAAGGGGCATGGCCTCTTACCACCTCTCAGCAATCCCACTGTGTGGGGCTTTACTGGAGGTACCTGGTGGCCTTGTTGGCCCCTAAGGACCCTCGCCAGTGAAGGGGACTTCATCCCTTAACCCGGAGCGCGCCAGGAGGTGCACTTGAGAGTGGTGCAGGGAAGGGGCGGGGCCTCTGGGCGAGTTGCCGGTTTCTTTTTTTCTTTTCTTTTTTTAAAAAAGAGGGTGTGTGTGGCCCCCCCCCTTTCCATGACCATTTTGGGCCCCGGGGACCCCATCCCCCAGGGCCTGAGCCATTTAAAAAATATATATATATTGAAAAAAGAGGGGGGTGCACGGCCCCCTTCCCGAGGCCGATTACGGCCCCGGGGACCCCACCCCCCGGGGCTAGGCCTTTGTTTATTTTTTTGTTTTGAAAGGGTAGGGGGGCCATGCGGCTCCCCTCCCCAGGCCAATTTCGGCCCCGGGGACCCCATCCCCCGGGGCCCGGCAAAAACTTTATTTATGGAAGGGGGGCCATGTGGCCCCCCATCCCTGGGCCACTTTGGCCCCGGGGACCCCATCCCCCAGGGCCTGCCCAGCCTTTTTAAAAAAAAAAAATTGTAGGGGGGCCGCGTGGCCCCCCTCCTGAAGCTAATTATGGCCCCGGTGACCACATCCCCGGGGCCGGCCTTATGTTTTTTTGTTGTTTTTTTTTAATTGAAAAAGGGAGGGGGCCGAGTGGCCCTCCTCCCGGCACATTTTTGGCCCCGGGGACCCCATCCCCCGGGCATGGCCATAATGTTAAGGACCGCGGGGAGCCCCAATGACCCCGCGGTCCCTGCCGGCTCCCCGCCTCCTGCAGGAGCCGGCATTACTTTTGGGCAAGGGAGCTGCTAACATGCAGCTCCCTTTGCCCAAAAGCAATTCTGCTTCGCTTCATGGAAGCGAGAGCAGTTTTCCTGCACTCGCTTCCATGAAGCGAAGCGAAGTGCTCCCACCCTGCCATAGCAAACTGCAATGTCCCCGGGGTGGGCACCCTGGTACATTGATGGAGCCGGCCCTGGGGGGTGGCAGTCCCCAGGGCCAAGGAGGGCTCCATCATCAGATTAAAAGCCCCAGGGAGTTGGTGGTCCCCGGGGCCGGGGGTCCGCTACAGACCCCGGTATGTTAATTAATCAATGCCCCGGGGGAGGTGGTGGACCCCGAGGCAGTGTCGGGGAGGCAGGAGCCCCCCCACACTTCATTATAATAATTGAAGCCCTGGGGAGGTGGCGGTCCCCGGGGCTGCGGGGGGGCGCGATGCCCCACGCATTTAAAGATTAAAGCCCCGGGGAGGTGGCGGTCCCCAAGGCTTGGGGGCACCCACGAGGCCCCCCACCCATAATTAAGGAATGCCACGGGGAGGTGGCGGTCCCCAGGGTTGCGGGGGCCCGTGCGGCTCCCGCATGTATTTTAAACATTGCCCCCGGGACCTGGGCCACCCGGGAGCTTAATTAAACAAAGCACGGGAGAACGTGCTTCATTTATTTTTTTATTTTTTCGGCGGGATTCGCGGACCCTACGCGAATCCCGCCAAAAATATATTTTTTTAAATGCTTTTTTTGGCCCTCGGGGTCCCTCTGGGACCCCCTGAGCAGCCCGCGGGGGTCAGGGTGTTCCTACCCTGCCCCCTTTTCTTCTTTTTTCACCTTTTTTCTTGTGACTCGGTTCAACCGAGTCACAAGATGGCTGCCAACACTTCCTGGTTTGAAATGTTGGCAACCAATCAGAGTCAAGCGTGTGATCGGGAGGGTTCACGGATCCACCGCGGTCACCAGATACTAATATTTTTTTAAATAGGAATTTCTCAGGAACTACTGAATGGATTTACAGCATTTAAAGCAAAGAGTGCACTCTGGACCAAGAGCTACCTTTCTGCCAAATTTGGTGTAATTCCGTTCAGCAGTTCGGGCTTTAGCTGCGAAAAAAGTTCCCTATGGAAATTAACATGGAGAAAACGCGTTTTGGGACCCTCCTTTTTTCTCGGCCCCCGCTTGACAAATCACCCCGAAACTTTCAAGACAGGAGCTGACCCATTAGTTTTGAAAATTTCACGAAGATTCGACAAACGGCGCCAAAGATAATGGCAAAAGAAAAAACGCTTTTTGAATAGAAACAAGGTCCTAACTATAACTGCCTACTGGCGACCGCCAGTAGGTAATATAGATATACATATATATATATATGCACACATACAAAGTCAGATTTATATTTTGGAACCATATATATATATATTCTTAAAAAGTATAAATCTGACTTTGTGTGTGAGTATATATATTTACATATAGATACATACACACAAAGCCGGATTAAACATTTTAATCAAACAACAGTGTATTGCAATGAAAGGTACTTGGACACATTTGTGCGTGATAAAGGGCAGTGTCTGTTTTTTTTTTTTATGTTGTTGCCTGCCACATTAAGTAGCGACGGTGGCTGGGCACCGGGGCAAGGACAAATAGAGCTTTGGCACGGGCCGAATCTGGCTTCCGTCAACAGACACAAATTTCCTGTATCTTGGGTGTATCTCTCTAGCTAAAGTGGCAGCCCTCAAATCCACATGTCTCCCAGTTGGCTGTCTTTAGGAAGGACTAACCTCGTATTTTTTTGTTTTTTTACTTGGTTTCATTAAAATCTTTCAGTCCTATATGAAGTGTGTTTGTAAAGCACATGTACCTCTCAAGCCATCTCTTCGCCATATTGGCAGATAACATGTTTGCTATTACTCAAAACTCACTGGTACTCATTCTATGTACCTTGCTAGGATGAAAGGCTAAGTGGGCCTGGTGAGAGTCAACCCTCTGCCCATTGTGTCAAACTGATCCCTGGAGTGGCTGCATTAGTCCACTGTGTCACCAAACCCGACTTATAGGGTGTGTCAGTCAAGAAATGCAGACATGTCTTTCTCCAAATCCATAAGACTCAGCCTTGATTTTATAGACATTGGGAAGTTCAGCATCATCTCCACTCACTCTGGCAGTCTTAGCTACATCAGAAAGTAATACCACTGGAGGATTCTTTTCGGATTGTGTCATACATTGTAATCAGTAATAAGGGTTCTTGTTTCCCCTATACCAAGAGTTCATGCCTTAATGCACTTGGAGTTATCTGAGTTCACTTTGCATCAACCGTCTTTTCAGGAGCCTAAATCAGCAAGGCTACATATGTATATATCTTGTTTTTTAGATCAATTTTGGTATGAATTTACGATTATAGTAACCAAAACCTATCTTGAGTTACGTATCATGTCTAATTCAGATTGGAGTGCAATCCCAAGGGAAGTTCTCCATTTATTTAAAAAGACCATATACAGAAAGGTATTACATCAGTTTTGACCTCTTAAGTATCTATAAAGTTCTCAAGGTCCCATCACTTTGCTGTACATATTTTATTTATTGTATTTTCTTCTCAGTAGCATCACCCAACATGTGTTCCGCTTCCCTGGTGGCACAGTCCCCCCCCGGGCTTTCTCAAGGCTGACCAGACAGTTTTGTGGTAGTTACCTAAGATTTATTATGCATAACAAAGTACCAATAAGGAAGAAAACAAAAAAAAGAGTAGACCTTACACTTTTTGGAGACTAGGCACACGTGGAAGTGGTCACAGCACACGCTTTGGACTAAATATTACAGCGGTGTGGTGATGAGATGTAGGTGGTGGGGTGTCTGGTAGAGTAATAAAAGTAGGTTAGACCATTGAATTGAGTCAATCGTATTATTTTGTAGCTCTTAAATAAATTTAAAAGAGAAATTTGGAAAAATTACCTTGGTAGTAAGAATAAAAGATTTAAAACAATGACTCCCAATGTGTGCAAACATTCCTGTCTGAGGAATTAATGTTGAAGTCATCAGAGGGAATGGCGTATATAGGAGACTTGAGAACTGGTCCTCATAGGGGAGACGCTGGAGCTTACATAGGTGTAGTAGTAAATGGCTCAAGTCTACAGAGACCAATGCAGTTTTTCTCTACCTCCGGTGGCACAGCGGCTCATGATTAAGGAGTATGGCTGTTTAGTACGCAAGAGAATTCCTGGGATCTGGGAAGTGGACGGACGGGAGGAGAGGTCAAAGAGATCTGTCATGTATGTGGGGCACAACTGGGAATAGGGAAGGGCATAGAAGCCTACCTTTGTTTCGGGTCACGCTGTCGGCCATATTCAAGGGGATAAGTAAAAGTGGAGATTCCACGTGGAACAATTCTGAGATATCATGTCAAAAGTCTTTGTCTATACTTTAAATTTAATAATTTAAATGTATTGTTTCAGCTGATAGCTATACATTATACATTAATAAATAAAAAATAATATAGGATAGTATTTCATAAGCATAGCAGCTTCGAGTATGCAATATTTAAAACGTAGTCTTTGCTACTATTCGATTAAATCATTTCAGTTTACCTTGTTAGCTTCCACGCTGACAGTATATAAGAAGTGACTGGTAAATATATGTCTTCTGAATCGCTCCTTCGACATAAGTCAAGACCCTCTCGACATGTTCTTACATTGTGTGCCCGAAATATGGGGCAGAGAAATTGCTTCCTGGGTCTCATTGATTTCAAACACGACAGCATGAAATGAGTAATTGTCTCACATTCTCCTAAGTCACTGTTACAGAGGTCAGAAGAATTCTCAGAAGCAGACCATTTTTTTGAAAAAGTCAAGGTCGGAAAAGTCACTAATCCAAATTTTAGGTACAGTCTTCTCTTTATTTCAGTTGTCAGATGGTCAAGGTCATTTTCAAGGGTACTCTAGTTTTTTTAGTTCAAACATGTCGGTGACATCTTCCCTTTGCTAATTGAGATGAGCAGGTTCTCATGAGTGTCTTCACACTAATTATCTTTGATTATGTGATGCTGATTTAGACATCGAGCCAGTGTTTTTCCAGAGGTCATGCAAGCCTATTCTTTCTAGAACTTTTTTTGATATGATCCAGCTAATCGATCCTCGCTGAGCTCCTGCAGTTCAAAATTTCTGTGAGAATGTTTAAGGTAAATTAGATAGCAGGATAAGGCCATACTCTGGCCCAGTAAAAAGCAGGTTTGAGGTGCACTGCATTCTCTGGCCCAGTAAAGAACAGGTTTGAGGTGCACTGAAGTGTCAATGGTGGTTATTCCAAGTTTTAGTCTTAATGCATCCACCGGAGTCCATGGACCCATACACAGCATCTATCTATACATAATTAATTATTGGTCTTGAGTGGTGGTTGTCTAATACAGTGTTTTTGCTGAAGAGGGATAGTTAAGAGAATTACGTTTAAGGTATTTTCTTTCCAAGCAACTAGTAATGATGGTTTACCTCCTTGTTCAGCCCGTTTTGGACCCATATCCATTCTCTGTAGTCACATGTGCCTTCTGTGTACCTCTGTTGCACGGGCAGACAATCAAGGAAATTACATAACTGCTGTTGCAGGTTGAATGATGGTGGATCTTGTGAGTTTTGTTCCCCTAACATTTTAATCTCTTTGTTATCATTCTCTCACTAAATTAACATACGGGGCAGGTATGGCATTTGAAGAAGGATTTAGGCCTGTTAGGTTGTAGCTTACTTAAAACTTGTCTTTTTCCCTTTGAATTCCGATTGGCATCAGGAGTCCCTCACTGTGGTGGCTTTTCTAAAGGTCCTTTGTGGTTTCTCAATAATGTCTTTTTACAGGGTGGAGGTGTTAGAAGTTACCAATGTTTTTTAAGGATTTCCAGAGTTCCCAAAGCCTACTCTTCCCGCATTGGTATGAACCTCATCTGTGGTCTGGTATAACTCTAGTTTTGGGGTCCCCTAGCCGGGATTAATATTGGTAACTTAGAACAAGCAAGATAAATAGATCGCTTTTTGGTGTTACCCTTCTTAGGGACGCTATCTGTGCCCAACCTTTTTATTTATTTATTTATATTTTTAATTTTATTTTGATTAGTTTTAAGAACAAAATGCAGCCCATACATACATACACTCACTGCAGTACATTGGAAAGCTATATGAGTAAACATTTCCATGGAAAGAGCAGTGTCTGTGCCTAACCTTGATCAGGCTGTGCACCCTGTTGTGGCCTGGCTCAATATATCCTCATGCGGTGTTCCCTATTTGTGAGTTGAACTGACCTGCCCTGATGAATCCTGTTTTGGGGTTCTTTTTTAGGACCTCTATCTGTAATATGCAGCTGATAGGTCTGATACATATCCTGTTTTACCTTTGACAATAATGCATTATTAATAGGTTTTCCCTTTTATAGTGTTTATTTGTTGACAGTTCCATCAGTATTGATCCATATTTATTTTTTCTCCACTAATTGATATTTAACCACGTTTACTATTTTGGTCCATGAAAAACTGAAGTTGCAACCGGTATTTCCACATTTATTTAACTGATACATCTACACTCCACACACGGTCTGTGGGATTTTATTGTGCCAAATAACCATATTCACTGAAACACTACACTTACTTAAACCATTGGTATTGTACTTCTGACTCCTGTGCTTTTCTACAGCTACTTCAAAATCTCATACATTGTTATAGCTCTTTATGCTGTCAGTCTGCACAGCTGTAGGCCCAGGGGTCATAACTGACAGCCTGGAGAAACACTCAAAAGAAGGTCAACTTTCTGAATTTTTGCATTCTTTAAAAAGAAATGCAAAGAAACATATTGTATTCAGTCTGTACTAACGTGTAAAAATCATTAAAAATGTTAAACTAACAATCTTAATCTTAAATAACCTGGTGTGAGCTAGAATGGCATAGCCTGATTCCAGAGTCTCTTTGGTCAAATTTGATTGAGATGAACGAAAGAAGCCACAACATTCCAACAGTAGAAATTAACAAGCATCTGCAAAGCTAATATAATAAGTTTTGCCTCTGACACCCATTATCATTGCCAATGCATTTTTTAACAGACTGGCCAGAGTACTTGTATACACAGGTGCGGTGGCCATTGTGGAATTATTTTTTTTTAAGCCAAAGAAAAATAATTATAAGACGGCCGCCATGTTTGTGCACTTGTGTGTACTAGGTCTCTGAGCAGGGTTTATTGCTTTTTTAATAACACGCACGGGAAAGGAAAGAGGGAGCAGGAAGAAAGAGCAGTGGCATAGCTAGGTCTTGTGCCGCCCGTGGCAGTCCCTGCTTTTGCCACCCATGGCGGCCTAAAGTAAGAGCAAGGTGGGGTTGTGCTGGCGTTTCCTCCATTTGCCAAATGACGGCCACTGGCAAGAGTGTAGGGGGGAGGCCGCCACCCCAAAAACTTGTGCCGCCTGGGGCGGGCCCTCACCCCCCCCCCCTTTCTACGTCACTAAGAAAGAGAGGAAGAGAAAATAGTACCTTGTGCAATGCAAAACAAGATCTGACGTCAGTACTAGAAGGATGCATGTCATCCAGTCCAACCACTGGTGGGGCTGAAATGCTCCTTATGGAGGACAATCACAAGAGTAGAGAGGGTAGTCATTGAATCATGAGCAGGGAAGTGAGATAGATAAGAAAGGCATTGAATCATGAGCAGGGAAGTGAGATAGACAAGAAAGGCATTGAATCATGAGCAGGGAAGTGAGATAGACAAGAAAGGCCTTGAATCAGGAGCAGGGAAGTGAGATAGATAAGAAAGACATTGAATCATGAGCAGGGAAGTGAGATAGATAAGAAAGACATTGAATCATGAGCAGGGAAGTGAGATAGACAAGAAAGACATTGAATCAGGAGCAGGGAAGTGAGATAGACAAGAAAGACACTGAATCATGTGCAAAGGGCACACACAAAGCTTGCTTTAAGTTTATATTGCATACAGTAGGTCTGTTTGCCAAAATCTGTATGAGGGTGAGAAATAAAAAAGGAAAGACTTCTTTCAAGTTGCTCTCCCACAACCTCTAGACCTCAGGCTCACTCCTGCACTTCAGGAAAGAGGCTGAAAAGAGTCTCTTTATGAAGCGCCTCAGCCCACCTCGATAAGGAATCCTGCGCTTCCCAGGCCATGCACTCCGACCCACCTCGAGGGTTTTATGGGTGGCCCCGTGGAATAATCTTAGAATAAAAGCTTCACTGCATGGGCACGCCAGATACACTGCGGCTGAATGGTCATTAGAAGTTTGAGCAGAAGGGGTTGCATCTTTGCAGTGAAATAAAATCTCGGCACACTAATGTGCCTTCTGACTTATTATAATAGACACTACCTACTCCCCAACTTATTTACAAGAACTCGACTAGCACCGACCATCCTTACAGCCAACCTTGGATTGTTCTCTGTCTCTTTTTACCCACTGTGCCTTGGGAATACTAATGCTGGTAGCTAGAGTTTGAACATTCTCATCAAGCATGTTGGTGCCCTGGACGTTGAGGCAGGTGTGGCGTGCAGAATGGTTCAGCCCCTCACTGAACAACAAACAACAGCAGGTGCTGTGGAAAGTATTCCCTGTTGCTAGAAACCAATTGTGGGTTTTTTCCGGCTGTGGGTTGCTGCCGATCTGTCAAACATTTCCGATCCCTGACGTTTCACTTTGTTTTATTCTATGTTCCAGGGAGTTCTTTAGGCGGACCCTTTTCTCGATAGGCTGTGCCAAAAGCTGACAAAGGAACCAGTCAAAAACAGTGCAGTGGTGGGCAGTTAGGAAGACGCACCTGAAGATCGCACGTTTTAAGCCCTCTAGCTCTTTTTCATACCTGTGTCTTCTGGGAACTGTAGTTTTTACTTGTCTAATATAACTATAAATGCAAGACAGCAAGAATCAGGATGCAAAAAGATGTGAGCTAAAAAAAAAGCCTGGTTTGGCGGATCACCTAACACTTGACCTGGGACAGCTTAAGAGCTTTGGATTCCAGAATCTTTTTGCATCAAGATTGTGGCGTAGCAAGGGGGCCAGGTGGCCTAATGCCAGCAAGTACCATATTGGCAAAGCCAGTAGGTTTGACACTCGCACTTGAGCCATCACTTAAGCAATAGAAAATGCCTTCTGTGGTGCAAAACAATTATAACAAGCATCTGCAAAGCCATCAGGTCTCACTTTCAGTTGAACTTTTGGCTTTGCCAATGATTTTTGCCAATGGTTTGCAGTATTGGCAAAAAAGGTGTAATGAAATATGTACACGCATGTCTTATCATGCATGTACCACCTGCATCATGACTACGCCGGGCCAGCATGATGATGCCATCATGCATGTGCTCATACGGCATGACGTGACTGCCATTTTATTTTGTTTTTTAACTTACCTTTCCGAGATGGCAGATGACAGTCTTGAAGCAGTAAATAAAAAAAAAACATCTCTAAAATCTATACGAGAACACGTACTCTAAAAACAAATTGCAGCTGCCAGGCCCCTCAGAAACAGAATAGCAGGTGGGAAGCAATGGTGAGTGGGAGGTACAGGCAAGCAACAAAGAACTTAATGTGAAAAAAATTGTGAAAAAAAGCTGGGGGTTGAATGAGATGGGGGGGTGAAGGGAGCAACACTGTGTGTGGGGAGAAGCAAGTATTTGGGTAAAAGCAGCACACAAGTGAGAAAGCAAGAAAAGGCATGCACTCCCATGGAGTGCTAAATAAGAAACAAAAACATAGATCTCTGAAAATGACAGTGAAAGGATAAAAGCCATTCAGTCAAAATGATACAAAGACGTTATGCTCCAGGGGAAGGACAAACACAAGAAGAGGAAGGGAAGCCATCAAGTAAGAGTGAAGCAAATGAGATTCTCCAGAAACCCAATGAATGGTAAGCAATAGGCTGAACCCAAAGCCCACTGTAAGCATTGGTTAATTTGAGATTGTGGTAGAAGGTGGGCCCACCAGCACTGATTTGTGGGGACTGCCACTTATTTTCCCTCAACAGACTTTGATCCAAAGCAAGGGAAAAAAAACACACAAGGGGGAAAGAAGCAGGATGCGAAAGACAGAAAAACAGTAACAAAGAGAGAAAGCAGGAATGAAAAAGAACCTGCAAGAGTGCGATAAAGAGTCAGGAAATGTCTGGTGGTGGATGAAAGAGGCATGAAGTTGAAACAAGACTACACAGCCTTCGTATTCGGCATCCTACATTCAGTAGTGCCCGTCACAGGCTTTTTTTTACAAATCTTTGGGCCCCGGCACTTATTCTTTTACAAAGTAAGTACTGGGTATTGTCTCCACAATAGGTCTTTTCAACCCATAGGAGAGACCTAAAATTGATAGGTTTGTGAATATAACATGCATGGACGAGATAAAGAATTAAATGTGTGATGACGGAGTGTATTTTTCAGATATAAACTAGTCCCCCTTATATTCCAGTGGGGGTAGAACGAGACACCCAAACAGCCAACAGAAGGAAGGTGAGACTAAAATATTCATTCGGTGTGATCCAAGATGTGATTCTTAGTGACTCAAACCAATGATTGAAGGTTTATGAGCCAAGGAAACCAATGGCCGAAAGGGGCTGAACCAAAGCCCCTTCGAGTATTTATAGAATAAAATATGTTCGACCTGAATGGCATAAGCACCATTACAAATCAAACCTAAAAATGGAGTTGGGTAATAAAAAACAGATGTATGTGGGGCGCAGAGTCCCTCAGACACTTGGACCCCAATGTCACTGCACTTGCTGCCCCATTGATACATGTTCCCCAGAGCTGGCAGTCTTACTCCGTGTACCAGAGACAAGAAGTTCACTGTACTTAAAAGCACCATTAGATTCAGTACACTGTGTGTAGTCAACGTAGAGAGGCTTGGCGTCTATTGATCCCTCTTGCAATTCTAGCAGTTGTAGGGCAAGCAGGGAAGCATCTACTGCCACTGTACCTGTCAGGTGTAGGTTTGCAAGATGGCTGAATGTCACCGGATCACAGTTTTTCCAGTTCTTGTGACATGGGGTCATCTGTTAACCTTAGCTATGTAGCCACATGATGCTGGAACGCCCCAAAATGTACCAGGCTGTCGCTCCATTTGGCGTTGCACCTTCATGCCAAAGCACCCGATTGCTCATTGTGTGCTCTAACCAAAATAACAGGGTGGGGGTTTAGAAGCCAAAGTAGAGTGGAGTCACACAAACAAGGAAAAACCTTGTTGTTGCTGGTCCCCCTAAATCTGACACTAAGGGGGAGGGGCGAGGCTTGTTCGTTGTAAAAGAGAGTGAGTATAACGGCAGAAAAAACTGGAAACCCAATGAGCAATACTGTTTTATCAACAGGTTATTCAAACATTACCTATGAGAACCCAAGAGCTTCACAAATGTTCATCCAAACTGCAGAAGTGTAAGCAAACAGCGCCATAAAGTCAAAAGATAAATAACCATTAAGCAGAAGTTTAGATGGCACACTGTGAGCATGTGGTGTGTACAAAGTCTTGCAGAGAGTGTGAGGTTTGTAATATGGTAGGAGGGCAAACAGGTGCATATTGAGAACATAATCGCGCCCATGTTATTATCCGTTTGGCAATCTCCGGTGAAGGTTTTTTTTATGTGCGATAAGGTGTACCTGAGGCAAACACCGTGTGCTGAAATAAGCCCAATGTGGCTGCCACCATCTTAATGGACACACGGACCTTCCTTGTTTTCAAGAGCCCTTTCTTCTATTTATATGCAGATACACTGGTTTTGTTGGGAGCTCTCACCACCCATGTAGACATTTGATCGACTACTGAGTTCCATAGGGCAAGAACCCACGAGCTCCACCACAACTGCTTGTCTCGCAGCTAGTTTACCACTCCGACCCGTTCTGCCCACAACCTCTTTCTCTGGAGCAGCAAACAGCGGAATACCCACGTGCACCGGGAATGAAGGGGCAAGCAGTGGTTTGGGTCCTGATGTTCAAGTAGGCCCATGGTCTTCCACCCTACAAGTAGCACCTAGGTATAGCATTGGGTAGTGGGGAAGGGAGGCACTGTGTAGTGACTGACACCCAATCCCACTATTAGCACCATTGAAGACATGAATTTGCGCCCTGCCCTGCCTCACCAATAACAGTTCACACCCTTGTAGTGAAAGTAAAGCAGTCTCTGTGAATGTCCATTAGAGAGCTTTCCTACCATGGTCACATCGGCCACCATGAAAACCTGGACATGTGCTTGTGGTCTCCTAACAGTCCATTGTGCACAGACTAATTCACCAGTGTCCTCCTTTACACACTTTTAAATATCCACTTACAGAATATTGGGTGAACGTAGACTTGTTTGCAGCACAATGCAAGAGTCGATATTGCCTGCAGACTTAACATGTATAGAGTCTTATACTCAACCAGGTCTAACAGGCCGACCCAACCTGCACCTACTCCTCATTGACATAGCACCACAGGGCCCAAGTAGTCTAGAGTTGAGCAAAGTACAGATTTCTCTGAGAAGGACACAAGACCCTCTTTCGCCCCAGGCCACCACAGTCTCCCATCATGACCTGTGGTTCTTGAATGCCTTCTGTACTGGAAGATACCGATCTCCTGAATGTCTCAGATGTAGACCATTCATTGGGTCACTCGTCCTGCTTTGCGAAGCACTTTTGCTTAAGGAGCACAGTCCATGGGGCTGAAGTTCAAAGCCACAAATGAAGAGCATTCCTCTCTCAAGCGGACATATTGGCAGGTGGTCTCACCTGATCTGCATCGTCACTGGCTAAAAGTGGCCAACATTTCATTCAGATGTCCACTCTGGCACCTCATTCCTGCCTGGGCTCTGCATAGGCTCCGTGGGTCCTCCCAACTCGTTTTCCACCACCACGCCATTGCCAATGTCTAGCCCAAGGGTCCTGCTGCAAGCAGAGAGCCTCAGGAGCACCTCTGAGGCTGTGGCAGCGTGGGACTCCGCTTTCTGAGTCAGCAGCATCTCAAAAAGGGAGTTCATCTCTGACAGAAAGTTGCCCGCCAGCTTGGGGTCGTCACCATGTTCGGCCTCAGCTTTGCCAAATGTTAGGAAGGTTTTTAGTTCATCTCTCTCTGCAGTGGTCGCCAAGGCAGGCTCGTTCTCAGGGATGCTGGCAGAGGCTGGAGTGAAGAGGTTCTCCTTGTAGTCAGCAGTCAGTGGGAGAGAGAGTCTCGCCATCCAGGCGTGGTCCATCTCGCTGAGATGATCCACCTCATATCCTGGCAGAGGGGTCACAGAAGACAAAAACAAACAACAGATCAGCAGTTATTGACTAATACATGACCTCACTCAGAAACAAGGGTATAGTAGTGCTGAGTAGGCAAGAAAAAGCAATATATCAGTAAAAAAAAAACACAGAGTAATAAGTAGATTGGATGGGCCTGGCCATATGTACAAACATATCTCAAAATATCGACTACAACAATATCGCCCTACAAAAATATCATAGCCAACATATTGACTACCACAATATCATGTAGGTAAGTATAGACTTACAATTCTCAACTCCATATATGTTCTTAATGATATAGATTTACTTCTTTTACCTCCGCATATATGTACCTTGACGAAATCGTCAAAGTACATATATGCAGAGTTAAGTATAGTAAATCTATACTTACCTATATATACTTACTTTCACATTATTGTGTATTGTATTGTCACCAGACCACACCCTCTAATTTTTATTTAAGTTTTATTTTATTTCCAATGTGATGTCCAACACAACCGATACATGAACAACAAGAGTACGGGTTACCATATTACATAGCAACCATCAATTAATATATTCAGGGGCGGCTCCTCCATTAGAAAGGAGTAGAGTTGCCCATCAAATAAAATGCGCCAAAAAGCACCAGACACGGACACAAAAATTAAAATAAAATAACTTACCTGAACGCCACTGCATTGCGCTCTTCCAGTCTTCTTCTGGGCACAGGCTCCCAGACTGCACTGCGGCCAATCCTGACGCTGCATGAACGCAGGGTCAGGATTGGCCTGAGCGCTATTATCTTGCGCTCCCAGGCAGACTGGGAGCCTGTGCATGCTCTCTCCAGCTCCAGCAACACAGCTGGGGCTGGAGAGAGCTTTAGTGCGCATGACGGTTTGGCCGGCCTGAGACAGCCGGCCAAACCGTCATGCGCACTGTAACAGTGCCCAACACTCCCCTACCAGCAGTGTCATCCCCCTGGACCCGTCCCCAAGACTTGTCAGAGTCCTGGGGGCCGGTCCATGGGGATTAAAATAAAATGATAATAAAACGGGTTTAAAACCTGTCTTAATATTATTTTATTTGAGGGTGGTGCAGGGGGCAGTGCTCCTCCGCCCTAATGGAGGGGCCGCAGCTGGTACTAGGACTGCTGGGTTGCGAGCAAGCACAGGCATCCAGTGTCCTCGGGAGCATCGAGAGAGGCCGCTGCCTCCAATCCCGGTGCTTCTCTCATGCTGGTTAACATCATGAGAGGAGCGCCAGGATTGATTACGGGAGTTGGATGGGGCCCACGCTGAACACCGGACTGGAGCGAGGAGGAGGACGTGTCAAGCATGCAGCATGTAAGGTGTGAGAAGTTGGCCTGGTATATGCTGTTCACTAATTAAAGTGGACACCTTGCACCAGGGCAAATCGACTCTTATGGTAGATAGGTTTAAGACAACCTTTAAAGAAAGCTATCCTAGTGGTAGCTGTGGAGAGCAGCCTTCAGGCTAAGTCTCGGAGGAATGTAAAGCAGCTTGTTTTACCATATAATCTCTTGAATCACCAAATGAAAAGACACCACACAGGTATATATATCAAATATATATGTATTTATTTCTAAATAACTCTCTACTAATCTCTTTATGAGATTAGAAGACAAACATATGCACAAATCAACGTTTCACAATAAGTTAAGCACAAAATATGGCTGGGGCCCTAGGGGCGTACCAGACCATATACTAAGTAAGAGACTTAGGGACAACGACTTGCAGGGAGACAAGGCCTAGGGCCTTCAGAAGTGCAGGGGCCTCACGAAACCACCCAAGGCAGGTAAGTAAAGGACCCACGGGGGACGCGTGCAGTGTGGATACACAGGCGCGGATCGCCGTTAACTTCAATGGGGCAAGTCGCGGTTGGAAATAAAGAGTTTTAGGATACTTCGGGAGAACCTACAAGCAAGTCACTTACAGGGTAAGTAGTTCTAGGGCCCACACCCACAGGAGCACCGTAGTGCTGGAGTTACCTCACCCAGGGAAGCCGGGTGCATAGGTGTCCTTTGGTGTCGGGTCGCGGCGTCGTTTTCAATGGCGAACAAAGAAGACTTGCTGCTTGCGGGAGCTGAAGAAGTGTCCGGTGGAATCCAAGCCTGGATTCTGAAGAAGGATGACCTGAAAGCAGAGGGGACAGTGTTCAAAGTCACTTGGCAGTGACCCGGGGCAAGGAAGATGGATGCCCACCGTCGTCGGTTGATTCAGGTCGGTTGCGGGTGCCTTGACTCTTCAGCCACGTGGTCCAGGAGGTGTCGACGACGACCAGGAGCTGGATTCGGTGGGTCCCTCGACGTCTGCAGCTGACTGCGGTGTCGGCAACTCGATTGGAGCCAACAAGCTTTGGCAGCAACAAGTCTCGGGGAGATGAAGAAAAGTCGATGGCGCAGACCAGCAAGGTCTGAGGGACTCACCCAGCGAGGGTAAGTCAGGGCAGGCCTGGAGCAACCAGGGAAGCCCTTTGGTTTCTTTAATAAGTCTTCTGGGGACCCACAAGCCGGCGGGCAAGGGATCGCGAAGACACCTCGGGCGGAATCACTCAACAGGGGCCCACGGTCACTCGGGACGGTGTAGGCCTCTGATCTTTGGAGGGATTCCTGCTGGAGGTCGGGACCACACGTGGTCGAAAGCACAAGTTCGTAGAACGTTGTGAAGGGGTTGCACTCGACAATAGTGCACGGTACCCAGGGGTCGCGGTTCCTCGTTACTCGTGGGGTCCACTTGCCTCAGCTTCGCTGGGGACTCACGATGGCCTGGGAGAGGTCAGGAAATCTACTTCTTGGGCTGCAGGGACTTCGGACTCCGGCGGGAGCGGCGTAGTTTGCGACCGTCGTTGTCGTTTTTGGTGCCTGCCAAGCAGGGGAGTCACTCCTTGACTCCAAGGGAGATTCTTCTGTCTTCCAAAGGTAGTGGAACGTCGAAGGGCCAGGATTCTTCTGTAGAGCGTCGTCCAGGGGTTATCTGCTTTGCAATGGCAAGGTTCCCCTCTTATACTAAAAAGAGGGGATGGACTAGCTCTATGACCCCACCTATGGGAGGGTCAAGGGAGGGGTGGCTACACCCACTTCCCTTTGTCCAGTTTCGTGCCAGAGCAGGGGCAGGTAGCCCCTGAGCTGGTTTGAACTGGCATATGCACAGAGGAGCCTTCTGCTCCCCCAGTGCAGGACTTCAAAGCACTCTAAGAGTGCACCCACCCAGCCCCAATACACTAAACCCTGTCTGGAAGGTGATTACACCTCCCTGTGACAGGATGCCTATTGTTGGGCTTCCTCCACTGCGAGTTTCGGTCATCAGCAGGAGGGCAGCCCAGTGTCTGTGACTGGTGGCATCCATTTTGTGATGCCAGGGCTCTTTAGGATTCTACCGCGTTTCCACAGCAGGTACATGTCTTCTCCCTCTAGAAGGGTGGAATGCTACCCCCGCCGCCAAGATTGGCGGGGGGTAGTATTCCAAGATTTTTGACACCAAACACGACATGTTTTGATGCAGCCATTCCAAAGTTAGCATTTACCGCGAGGATATAATGCACTTAATAGTATATGGTTTAACCGCATCCACAAACAGCACCAGAGAATAGACTCTGAGAGCTGCAGAGGGGCCCTGCTCAGGCAGAGGCACCCCCTCACATAGAAGCCAAGCACCCTGCCCTCAGGATTGATAGGGCCTGCCTTAGGGGTGACTGATAGGTTTATATGTGTGTGCAGGAGAGATATAGGAAACCTATATCTCAGTGAGGGGTGCTAGCACCACCTCACCCAGGCTGCAGTAGCAGGCCTGTGGTGTCAGATTTAGACTGCTTCCCAGGGGTGGCATAACATATGCTGCAGCCCCTGGGAGGCCTGTGAAGTACCTATGCCCTTGGCACCTAAGGTACCATATACTAGGGACTCATAAGGCACCACAGTATCCAATCACTAGTGCACCTAGAGTGCACTCCATGTCGTTTAGAGAGAACAGAGAGGCTGGGGCCCTGATTGGCAGGGACCCAGCCAGACTATAGCCAGAAACCAGTGCTAACATCAGAAAAAAAGTGGGGCCAACATAAGAGGCAGATCCTACTCTCCTACACAACCCCCCAAACGTAGGGACACTAAACTAACCTTGACCAGTTGAGTCTTCGTGTTCAAAGTGGAAATACCTTGAGAGTCCATCTGCATTGGCATGTTGGGTCCCAGGCCTATGTTCCACTGTATAGTCCATCCCCTGTAGGGAAATGGACCACCTCAAAAGTTTTGGGTTTTCACCTTTCATCTGCTTTAGCCATAGGAGGGGCTTGTGGTCAGTCTGAACTATGAAGTGAGTACCAAACAAGTATGGCCTCAGCTTCTTCAGGGCCCATACCACAGCAAAGGCCTCCCTCTCTATAGCTGACCAACGTTTCTCTCTAGGGGTCAGCCTTCTGCTAATAAAAGCTACTGGCTGGTCTTGACCTTCATCATTCAGTTGAGACAGTACAGCTCCCACACCCAGCTCAGAAGCATCTGTTTGGACAATGAACTTTTTGGTGTAGTCTGGACTCTGTAAGATGGGGGCAGTGCACATGGCCTGCTTTAGGTCTTCAAATGCCTTTTGACAGCTAGCTGTCCACTGAACCTTTTTGGCATTCTCTTTGAGGTCAGATCATTCAAGGGGGTCACTATAGATCCATATCCCTTGACAAACCTCCTATAGTACCCAGTCAGGCCTAAGAAGGCTCTCACCTGTGTCTGGGTGGTTAGAGCAACCCATTCCATTATGGTTTGGATTTTGCTCTGTAAAGGCTGAACCTGGCCTCCACCTACAAGGTGGCCCAGGTACACAACCTGACTCTGCCCTATCTGGCACTTGGTGGCCTTGATAGTGAGGCCTGCTTTCTGCAGGGCCTCCAAAACATTTCTGAGGTGGACCAGGTGATCCTGCCAGGAGGAACTAAAGACAGCAATATCATCTAGATAAGCTGAGCAATAAGTTTCCATCCCTGCCAGAACTTTATTCACCAACCTCTGAAAAGTGGCAGGTGCATTTTTCAATCCAAAGGGCATCACCACAAAGTGGTAGTGCCCACCAGGGGTCGAAAATGCTGTTTTGGCTTTTGCATCATCAGCTAATCTGATTTGCCAGTAGCCAGCTGTTAGGTCAAATGTGCTTAGATACTTGGCTGAGGCCAAAGTATCAATCAGCTCATCTGCCCTTGGTATGGGATAGGCATCAGTCCTAGTGACTGCATTGAGGCCTCTGTAGTCTACACAAAACCTCATTTCTTTCTTACCACCCTGGGTATGAGGCTTGGGTACCAGGACTACTGGGCTAGCCCAAGGGCTATCTGAAGGCTCAATCACGCCTAACTCCAACATTTTCTGGACTTCAGTCCTGATACAGTCCCTGACATGGTCAGGTTGCCTGTAGATTTTATTCTTGACAGGCAGACTGTCCCCAGTGTCCACCTCATGGGTGCACCAGGTAGTCTGACTAGGGGTCAGGCTAAACATATGTCTAAACTGTTGCAGAACTTGTCTGCACTCAGTTTGCTGATGGTCAGTGAGGCTGCTTGCCAAAGCAACACCATCTACTGACCCATCATCAGGGTTCTGAGAGAGCAGGTCAGGGAGAGGGTCACTCTCCTCCTCCTGGTCCTCATCAGTTGCCATGAGCAAGCCCATGTCAGCCCTGTCAACATATGGCTTTAATCTGTTGACATGAAGCACACTTAGGGGGCTCCTGGGAGTTCCAAGATTCACCAGATAGGTGACTTCTCCCTTCTGTTCAACTATTGTATGGGGGCCACTCCACTTGTCCTGGAGGGCTGCTGGGGCCACAGGTTCCAACACCCACACTTTCTGTCCTGGCTGGTATACAGTCAGCACAGCCTTTGGTCATGCCAAGCTTTTTGCAATTCTTGGCTGGCCTCCAGGTTTTTGGTTGCCTTTTTCATGTACTCTGCCATCCGGGAGCAGAGACCAAGTACATAGTCCATCACATCTTGTTTGGGGGGCTTGAGAGGTAACTCCCAGCCCTCTTTTACCAAACATAGTGGACCTCTCACAGGATGCCCAAACAGAAGCTCAAATGGGCTGTAACCAACCCCTTCTGTGGAACCTCTCTGTATGCAAACAACAGGCAAGGAAGAAGAAGGTCCCATTTCCGCCTAAGCTTCTCTGGGAGTCCTTTAATCATTCCTTTCAAGGTTTTGTTGAAGCGTTCAACTAAACCATTGCATTGTGGGTGATAGGGGGTGGTGAACTTATAAGTTACACCACACTCCTTCCACATTGCTTTCAGATATCCTGACATGAAGTTGGTACCTCTGTCAGAAATGACCTCCTTTGGGAAACCCACTCTGGAGAAAACTCCAATGAGGGCTCTTGCCACCACAGGTGCTGTGGTGGTCCTCAGGGGAATTGCCTCTGGGTACCTGGTGGCATGATCCACTACCACCAGGATAAATCTGTGCCCAGATGCAGTCTGAGGGTCAAGGGGACCAACAATGTCAATCCCTACCCTTTCAAAGGGTACCCCCACCACAGGTAGTGGTATCAGGGGGCCTTTGTTGTGCCACCTGCCTTACCACTGGCTTGGCAAGTGACACAGGAGCGACAAAACTCCTTTGTGTCCTCTGACATATGTGGCCAATGAAAATGTGGAACAAGCCTGTCCCAGGTCTTGTTTTGGCCCAAGTGACCTGCTAAAGGGATATCATGTGCTAAGGTCAAGAGGAACCCCTAAACTTCTGAGGTATTACCAACCTCCTGGTGGCTCCAGGGGCTGGGTCTCTACCCTCAGAATATAGGAGTCCCTCATCCCAATAAACTTTATGGGACCCACTAGCACTCCCAGCAGCCTCAGCAGCAGCCTGCTGTCTGAGGGGTTCAAGAGAGGGGCAGCACTGTTGCTCCTTACTCAGATCTTCCCTAGAAGGGCCCCCTGCCCCCAAGAACTCAACCTGGTCAGGTTCAAGTCCCTCTGGGGCAGTTCCTTCTTCAGGTTCTGCTTCACCTCCCTCTGGAAGTGAATCTTTGATCTGAGACAGAGGGGAAGGCACTGCCTTAACCCTACTGCTCCTCCTCTTGGGAAGCATCTGGTCCATTGTTCCAGGATCCAGAGCTGGTTCAGTGTTATGCATTCTTGCTTGTGACCTGGTCACAGCAAATACCTCTGCAGGGATGCCCAACATCTCAGCATGAGTCCATAACTCTACTTCAGACCAGGCTGAAGTCTCTAGATCATTGCCCAACAGACATTCTACAGGGAGGTCTGCACTGACTACAACCTTTTTGGGGCCAGTTACCCCTCCCCAGGAGAAATTCACAACTGCCAGACTATGGTTGGTCTGGACATTGCTTGCATTGGTCACCTGGTACATTTCGCCCAGGATGATCTGTCCAGGGTCCACTAGGTCCTCTGCCACCATGGTGACACTAGCACCTGTGTCCCTAAATGCCAAAGCCTGTTTGCCATTTATCAAAGGCTGCTGTTTGTACTTGCCCAGATTACTGGGGCTTACTAGGAAGGACATATCAATGTTTCCATCACAAATCAGCATTGCCTGAGTGGTCACTCTGACTAGGTCAGAATCCACTTCAGAACCCAGGGTCAACCCTACTACACCCTTATTCTGCGTACCACCTCCACCAGTAGCTGAGCTAGGGGGCACAGTTGCCTTAGGGGCAGGAGTGGTGGTGGTTTGGTCTTTGGACTTGGTACAATCAGAAGTCCAGTGCCCTTTCTGTTTACAGAATTTGCACCAGGGCTTCTTTTGGCCTTTTCCCTTGTTGGACTGTGACTCCCCACCAGATGCAGATTTTTGGGGCCCTTGTGAAGACTTCTGGTCTTTTGACTTATCCCCACCTTTCTCAGAGCCTTTAGGATCTTGCTTCTTAGTGTCACCCCCTTGGTTCTGGGTTTTCTGCCTCACCCTGGTTCTGACCCATTTGTCTGCCTTCTTTCCCAATTCTTGGGGAGAGGTCAGATCAGAGTCCACCAGGTACTGATGCAACAACTGGTTCTGGCAATTATTTAGGATCTGTTCTCTCATCATCAGATTATACAATCCCTTGAAATCAGTAACCCTACTGCCAACCAGCCAACCCTCTAGAGCATGGGTACTCACAAACTTTCTCCCGGGGGCCAAATTTACAGTGTGGTTTGTGGCCGAGGGCCGCACCGGTGGGGGCGGGGTCAGTGGGCGAGGGGGCGGGGCTAGAGCAACAAAAAAAAACTGTGACCATGAGGTTGAACAAAGGCCCCTGCAGCGGATGCCTTCGTCCACTGAGCCACCAGACCCTGCATACACACCTCTCTCTCTCTCTCTCTCTCTGTCTCTCTCTGTCTCTCTCTGTCTCCCTCTGTCTCACTCACTCTGTCTGTCTCCCTCTCTCTCTCTGTCTCCCTCTGTCTGTCTCCCTCTCTCTCTCTGTCTCCATCTCCCTCCCTCTCTCTCCCTCTGTCTCCCTCCCTCTCTCTCCCTCCATCTCCCTCTGTCTGTCTCCCTCCCTCTCTCTCTCTGTCTCCCTCCCTCTCTCTCTCTCTCCCTCCCCCTCTCTCTCTCTCCCTCCCTCTCTCTGTCTCCCTCTGTCTCCCTCTCTCTCCCTCTGTCTCCCTCCCTCTCTCTGCCTCCCTCTCTCCCTCTCTCTGTCTCCCTCCCTCTCTCCCTCTCTCTGTCTCCCTCGCTCTCTCTGTCTCCCTCTCCCTCCCGCTCTGTCTCCCTCCCTCTGTCTCCCTCCCTCTGTCTCCCTCCCTGTCTGTCTCCCTCCCTCTGTCTGTCTCCCTCCCTCTGTCTGTCTCCCTCCCTCTGCCTGTCTCCCTCCCTCCGTCTCCATCTGTCTGTCGCCCTCCTCCCTCTATCTGTCTCCCTCCCTCCGTCTGTCTCCCTCCCTCTGTCTCCCTCCCTCTCTCTCCCTCTGTCTGTCTCCCTCTGTCTGTCTCCCTCTGTCTGTCTCCCTCTGTCTGTCTCCCTCTCTCTGTCTGTCTCCCTCCCTCTGTCTCCCTCCCTCTGTCTGTTGCCCTCTATCTCCCTCCTTCTGTCTCCCTCTCTCTCTCTCCCTGTTTCTTCCTCTATCTGTCTCCCTCCCTCCGTCTCCCTCTACCTGTCTCCCTCCCTCTCTCTCTCTATCTCTCTCCCTCTCTCTCTCTCTGTCTCCCTCTGTCTCCCTCCCTCCCTCCCTCTCCCTCCCTCTCCCTCTCCCTCCCTTTGTCTCCCTCCCTCTGTCTCCCTCCCTCTGTCTCCCTCCCTCTGTCTCCCTCCCTCTGTCGCCCTCCTCCCTCTGTCTCTGTCTGTCTCCCTCTCTCTGTCTGTCTCCCTCTCTCTGTCTGTCTCCCTCTCTCTGTCTGTCTCCCTCTCTCTGTCTCCCTCCCTCTGTCTGTTGCCCTCTATCTCCCTCCTTCTGTCTCCCTCTCTCTCTCTCTGTCTCCCTCTCTCTCTCTCTGTCTCCCTCTCTCTCCCTCTGTCTCCCTCTCTCTCTCTCTCTCTGTCTCCCTCCCTCTCTCTGTCTCCCTCTCCTTCCCCCTCCCTCTGTCTCCCTCCATCTGTCTTCCTCTGTCTCCCTCCCTCTGTCTCCCTCCCTCTGTCTCCCTCCCTCTGTCTGTCGCCCTCTATCTCCCTCCTTCTGTCTCCCTCTCTCTCTCTGTCTCCCTCTCTCTCTCTGTCTCCCTCTCTCTCCCTCTGTCTCCCTCTCTCTCCCTCTGTCTCCCTCCCTCTCTCTGTCTCCCTCTCCCTCCCTCTGTCTCCCTCCCTCTGTCTCCCTCCCTCTGTCTCCCTCCCTCTATCTCCCTCCCTCTGTCTGTCGCCCTCCTCCCTCTGTCTGTCTCCCTATGTCTCCCTCTGTCTGTCTCCCTCTGTCTCCCTCCCTCTGTCTCCCTCTACCTGTCTCCCTCTGCCTGTCTCCCTCCCTCCGTCTCCATCTGTCTGTCGCCCTCCTCCCTCTATCTGTCTCCCTCCCTCTGTCTCCCTCCCTCTGTCTCCCTCCCTCTCTCTCCCTCCCTCTCCCTCTGTCTGTCTCCCTCTGTCTGTCTCCCTCTGTCTGTCTCCCTCTGTCTCCCTCCCTCTGTCTCCCTCTCCCTCTGTCTGTCTCCCTCTGTCTGTCTCCCTCTGTCTGTCTCCCTCCCTCCGTCTCCCTCCCTCCGTCTCCCTCCCTCCGTCTCCCTCCCTCCGTCTCCCTCTGTCTCCCTCTCCATCTCTCTGCCACTGTCTCTGCCTCTATCTGTCTCTGTCTGTCCCTGTCTGTCTGTCCCTGTCTGTCCCTGTCTCTGTCTCCCTCCCTCTGTCTCCCTCTCCGTCTCTCTGTCTCTGCCTCTATCTGTCTGCCCCTGACCCTGTCTCTGCCTCTATCTGTCTCTGTCTCTGTCTGTCCCTGTCTCTGTCTGTCTCTGCCTCTATCTGTCTCTATCTGTCCCTGCCTCTATCTGTCCCTGCCTCTATCTGTCCCTGCCTCTGTCTCTCTCTCTGTCTCTATCGCTGTCTGTCCCTGTCTGTCTCTGCCTCTGTCTCTGCCTCTGCCTCTGCCTCTATCTGTCCCTGCCTCTATCTCTCTCTCTCTGTCTCTATCGCTGTCTCTACCTCTGTCTGTCTCTACCTCTATCTGTCCCTGCCTCTATCTGTCCCTGCCTCTATCTGTCCCTGCCTCGGTCTCTCTCTCGGTCTCTATCGCTGTCTGTCTCTGCCTCTATCTGTCTCTGCCTCTATCTGTCCCTGCCTCTATCTCTCTCTCTGTCTCTATCGCTGTCTGTCTCGGTCTGTCTCTGCCTCTATCTGTCTCTGCCTCTATCTGTCTCTGCCTCTATCTGTCCCTGCCTCTATCTCTCTCTCTGTCTCTCTGTCTCTATCGCTGTCTGTCTATCTCTGTCTCTATCTCTATCTGTTTCTATCTCCATCTGTCTCGGGCAGTGCACACGTACTGTGTCTACACGTCCCCGTCACCAGCCCCCCCACTCCCCCCCTCTCCCTGTGTAATGTAAAAGCCAGCTCGTTTTCTCCTGGAAAAGACCACTTTCAGCTTCAGCCTTCCTCTCCCCCCTCGTGTGTGTCAGCCCGGGCTGAGACAGCTTCCCCGGCACACACAGCCGCACCCCAGTACTTCACAGGTCTTTAAAAGACCATTTACTTGTTAATGGAGGCTTTGTTGTATTTCGCCTCTTCTTAGCCCCTGCATCTCCACTCTGACTATCCTGGAATCGCCCGGCCCCCATAGAGCAGAGTGAGTCCGCGCTGCAAACACAGGTACGATGTCTGCAAGGTCCGCGGGCCGCCAAGGAAGGCTTGCCGGGCCGCTGGCGGCCCGCGGGCCGTACTATGAGTACCCGTGCTCTAGAGCCTTGGTTGCACAATCAACAAAGTCAGTCCAGTCCTGAGTCTGTGCCTTCTGGGTATCTCTGAACTTCAACCTGTACTGCTCAGTGGTTAAGCCAAACCCATCTATCAGTGCACTCTTCAGGACCTCATAATCATCAGCATCCTCCTCTCTAACAGTGAGGAGCTTGTCTCTTCCTTTATCTGAAAAGGAGAGCCACAAGATTGCTGCCCACTGCTTTTGGGGGACCTGCTGTACTCTACAGGCCCTCTCCATAGCAGTTATCCACTTGTGGATATCATCCCCACTCTGGTAGGGAGGAACAACCTTGCTCAGGTTCCTATGGTCAGGAATATATTCTCTGCCTCTAGGGACACTGTTGCTGCCACCAGGGGGTTCTAACCCCTCTTTTCTAGAAGCTCTCTGGATCTCCAGGGCTTCCCTATCCAGTGCCAACTGCTTGGTTCTGAGGGCCACTTTGGCTTCCTCATACTGGAGCAGTTTGCACCTTCTCTCAGAGGAGGTCTCTCTTAAGGAAAAGTATGAGCTCCTCTGCTGGACAAATTCTCTGCCAGAGTGATAAGAGTGGTCAGATTCCCTGGAAGGGGATCTGTGCCTCTCCTCCTCTCTGTCAGTTCTCTTAGGGAGAATTCCTCTGTCCTTTTCAGGCCCCTTGAAGCCTGGCCCTTCAATCACAGAGTCTTGGTCATTCTGATTTTCATCATCTGACCCAGATACTATGACTGACCCACCCACTGATTCAAACCCTTTAGCTCCTAGAGCCAATCTAAGGTCATCTGCTGTCAGCAGATCTATCAGGTGTAGTGTTGAGGGACTCTGTCCTAGCCTCAGGTGTCTGTCAACACACATGGCTCTCAAGTCAGAGAAAGCCATGTCCTTATACTGAGGCTGAGTGGATCCACTGGGTCCACCCTTTAAGGACATTCTAGTGTTGTGCAGTGTTGCTCTACCTACACTAGTTTGTGGCCTACTGATCCTAGCTTGAGCTGTGGAAAGGGTGTGCTATCCCTTGGCACACAGCTCTAAGTTCAGTAGAACTTATTGATACTAAGCTTGACTTTATATGTACCTTGAGTACCTATAATGGTTTTCAGTTAGTAATTCAAATAGAGATTTTCTGGTAAAACAATGGCAAGCTGGAATCCCACACTCTGCCCACCAATGTGAGAAGTTGGCCTGGTATATGCTGTTCACTAATTAAAGTGGACACCTTGCACCAGGGCAAATCGACTCTTATGGTAGATAGGTTTAAGACAACCTTTTAAAGAAAGCTATCCTAGTGGTAGCTGTGGAGAGCAGCCTTCAGGCTAAGTCTCAGAGGAATGTAAAGCAGCTTGTTTTACCATATAATCTCTTGAATCACCAAATGAAAAGACACCACACAGGTATATATATCAAATATATATGTATTTATTTCTAAATAACTCTCTACTAATCTCTTTATGAGATTAGAAGACAAACATATGCACAAATCAACGTTTCACAATAAGTTAAGCACAAAATATGGCTGGGGCCCTAGGGGCGTACCAGACCATATACTAAGTAAGAGACTTAGGGACAACGACTTGCAGGGAGACAAGGCCTAGGGCCTTCAGAAGTGCAGGGGCCTCACGAAACCACCCAAGGCAGGTAAGTAAAGGACCCACGGGGGACGCGTGCAGTGTGGATACACAGGCGCGGATCGCCGTTAACTTCAATGGGGCAAGTCGCGGTTGGAAATAAAGAGTTTTAGGATACTTCGGGAGAACCTACAAGCAAGTCACTTACAGGGTAAGTAGTTCTAGGGCCCACACCCACAGGAGCACCGTAGTGCTGGAGTTACCTCACCCAGGGAAGCCGGGTGCATAGGTGTCCTTTGGTGTCGGGTCGCGGCGTCGTTTTCAATGGAGAACAAAGAAGACTTGCTGCTTGCGGGAGCTGAAGAAGTGTCCGGTGGAATCCAAGCCTGGATTCTGAAGAAGGATGACCTGAAAGCAGAGGGGACAGTGTTCAAAGTCACTTGGCAGTGACCCGGGGCAAGGAAGATGGATGCCCACCGTCGTCGGTTGATTCAGGTCGGTTGCGGGTGCCTTGACTCTTCAGCCACGTGGTCCAGGAGGTGTCGACGACGACCAGGAGCTGGATTCGGTGGGTCCCTCGACGTCTGCAGCTGACTGCGGTGTCGGCAACTCGATTGGAGCCAACAAGCCTTGGCAGCAGCAAGTCTCGGGGAGATGAAGAAAAGTCGATGGCGCAGACCAGCAAGGTCTGAGGGACTCACCCAGCGAGGGTAAGTCAGGGCAGGCCTGGAGCAACCAGGGAGCCCTTTGGTTTCTTTAATAAGTCTTCTGGGGACCCACAAGCCGGCGGGCAAGGGATCGCAAAGACACCTCGGGCGGAATCACTCAACAGGGGCCCACGGTCACTCGGGACGGTGTAGGCCTCTGATCTTCAGAGGGATTCCTGCTGGAGGTCGGGACCACACGTGGTCCAAAGCACAAGTTCGTAGAACGTTGTGAAGGGGTTGCACTCGACAATAGTGCACGGTACCCAGGGGTCGCGGTTCCTCGTTACTCGTAGGGTCCACTTGCCTCAGCTTCGCTGGGGACTCACGATGGCCTGGGAGAGGTCAGAAAATCTACTTCTTGGGCTGCAGGGACTTCGGACTCCGGCGGGAGCAGCGTAGTTTGCGACCATCGTTGTCGTTTTTGGTGCCTGCCAAGCAGGGGAGTCACTCCTTGACTCCAAGGGAGATTCTTCTGTCTTCCAAAGGTAGTGGAACGTCGAAGGGCCAGGATTCTTCTGTAGAGCGTCGTCCAGGGGTTATCTGCTTTGCAATGGCAAGGTTCCCCCTCTTATACTAAAAAGAGGGATGGACTAGCTCTATGACCCCACCTATGGGAGGGTCAAGGGAGGGGGTGGCTACACCCACTTCCCTTTGTCCAGTTTCGCGCCAGAGCAGGGGCAGGTAGCCCCTGAGCTGGTTTGAACTGGCATATGCACAGAGGAGCCTTCTGCTCCCCCAGTGCAGGACTTCAAAGCACTCTAAGAGTGCACCCACCCAGCCCCAATACACTAAACCCTGTCTGGAAGGTGGT
This sequence comes from Calotriton arnoldi, assembly GCA_963921515.1. NCBI lineage: Eukaryota > Metazoa > Chordata > Amphibia > Caudata > Salamandridae > Calotriton > Calotriton arnoldi. The sequence continues at coordinate 1,041,356 of CAWUFW010003131.1, forward strand.
TACACCTCCCTGTGACAGGATGCCTATTGTTGGGCTTCCTCCACTGCGAGTTTCGGTCATCAGCAGGAGGGCAGCCCAGTGTCTGTGACTGGTGGCATCCATTTTGTGATGCCAGGGCTCTTTAGGATTCTACCGCGTTTCCACAGCAGGTACATGTCTTCTCCTCTAGAAGGGTGGAATGCTACCCCGCCGCCAAGATTGGCGGGGGGTAGTATTCCAAGATGTTTGACACCAAACACAACATGTTTTGATGCAGCCATTCCAAAGTTAGCATTTACCGCGAGGATATAATGCACTTAATAGTATATGGTTTAACCGCATCCACAAACAGCACCAGAGAATAGACTCTGAGAGCTGCAGAGGGGCCCTGCTCAGGCAGAGGCACCCCCTCACATAGAAGCCAAGCACCCTGCCCTCAGGATTGATAGGGCCTGCCTTAGGGGTGACTGATAGGTTTATATGTGTGTGCAGGAGAGATATAGGAAACCTATATCTCAGTGAGGGGTGCTAGCACCACCTCACCCAGGCTGCAGTAGCAGGCCTGTGGTGTCAGATTTAGACTGCTTCCCAGGGGTGGCATAACATATGCTGCAGCCCCTGGGAGGCCTGTGAAGTACCTATGCCCTTGGCACCTAAGGTACCATATACTAGGGACTCATAAGGCACCACAGTATCCAATCACTAGTGCACCTAGAGTGCACTCCATGTCGTTTAGAGAGAACAGAGAGGCTGGGGCCCTGATTGGCAGGGACCCATCCAGACTATAGCCAGAAACCAGTGCTAACATCAGAAAAAAAGTGGGGGCAACATAAGAGGCAGATCCTACTCTCCTACATAAGGTAAGTGAATTTTTATTTTATGTGTGGCATGCGATAGTGCATGCTCCAACCCACAACCCATTTGCTCACCCACTACTCTCCGTAGATGCCATCTGCCACAGAATATATCTATATATACATTTTTGTTGCAGCATTACTAATACCATGTCAAAAGTTACCAAAGCCCCGCATGTATGTGCCAAGCTTACCAAGCTACCAGAGTGCCAAAATAAAACATTATTTTATACCATGCCAAGCTGTACAAGTTACCAGTTTAATCTGTTTCACAAAATCCTAGTATTTAGGGGACTTGGGTCTGCTATCTCTCTCTGTCACCACATGGGGAGGCTCCCGTTTACCTCCAAACCTGTACCTGGTGTATTGTGCCTGAGCAACATAATAATAAAGTTCAATATCTGGGGCCGCCGGGCGCCCCTTTTCATAAGGAAAGGTAAGTGTTTTCCAGCTTACCCTGAGTTGTTTGCCTGCCCAAATTAGTTTGGACCATATTGATTTAAATTGATTAAGTACATTAGTGGGCAGTGGAAGTGGGATTTTACAGAAGATGTTCAACAGGTTATTTTTTTAAAGATCTTTTTATTGAAGTAAAGCAAACCAAAGAGCAATGATAATAAGCAATACACTGTGTGGCATCAAACACACATGCTTACAGTATTCCTCTCTCGTCTGTCTCCAATAACCCATGGCCTCCCCGACCTCATTCAGTCCATTAACTAGGCTTCAGCAAAATCTGAGCGACCCACGTGTAATCCGTCACAGTTGGTGCCTACAACGGGAGCGCATATATTCCACCTCAATAGGCATTCAATTTCCCCCAAATTTTGGTCCATTTATTCAGACGTCTCCTACTTTCATTGACAACTCTTTCTGCCTTCATGCACCAATCCATGTCTTGCTTCCAGTCACTCAAACACGGTGCAAGCTCCAGCCTCCACACTTCGGCGATGTTACGATTGGCCACCATCAACCCCAGTGTCATCCAGACCTGCTCCATCCGGGTAATGTCGGTTGCATCCCAGATATCTAGGTGGCACCACTTAGCGGATAACTCCATTGCGTGCCCACAAACATTATTTAAACACGTGACCACTGATTCCCAATATTGCTGAAGGACTGGGCAGCTCCATATCATGTGGAAGAACGTCCCCGCCCTACCCATCTTCACAACTGTAGTGCATGCAAAATAACATCTGTGTTGGATTTTTACTTGCACTTGAGGGAACCTCGATCTTATGGCCACCTCCCTGGGGGATGCCAAGGCCTCGGGACACTCGTTTTCCTCCAAGCCCTCAAGATCACTTTCCCAGAGCTCTCGTAGATGGGCCAGAGTATCAGGGGAGTTATTAATCAGTTTCCTGTAAGTGAGGGAGATTGCCTTTCTGGGCATATGTCCGTCTAGCAATCTATCTTCGAGCCTGGATGATTCAGGGGGATCTTCGCCCCTGGGCAGTGCCTTCTCCAAGGCATGGCGTATTTGTAAATAATTGTAGGTTTCAGTGTATGCTAATTGGTACTCGCTCTGTAGGTGTACGAATGGAACCACCCCGTCCCGCTTACACAGGGACCTGGACAAGCCAATTCGGTCCCACTTGTCGAAGCCCTGTTGCGTAGCGAGGGTGCCCAGCTGTACAGTGTCCCACAGGGGGGCGGCCCTCGTGATATTGCCTCGTCAACCCAGAGCATTCATTGTGGTGTGCCAAAAGGTAAGTGTGACTGTGGTAGGGCTAGGGAAGGACATGGTGCGGGTACCCCATAGATGGCCCTGAGGTATCCCCCGGTTTGCATAACACTTCTGTCCATCCAATAGGCCAGTTCGTCCTCTGAAAGATGGGCCCAGTGATTAATGGTGACAAGTTGATCCACCCAATAATATTTTTGCAGATTGGGCAGGGCAATCCAGCCATCATACCAATTCCTTGTCAGTTTCTTAAGGACTATCCGTGCGGGACCCCCCATCCCAGAGAAGTGTGCGGATTTCGCTGTAAATCACCTAGAAATAGGATGTTGGGATCGGGTAGGGTGTGTTTTGAAGCACGTATAGAAAATGGGGCAGAGCCATCATTTTGAATGAGGCGGCTTTCCCTAGGAGTGACAGAGGCAGAGACCTCCGGTGTAGGACATCTCTCCGCAGGCGCACGAGTGGTTGCTCTAGGTTGCGAGCATGGAAAGCGGCTGGGTCTCTAGTGATATAAATTCCCAAAGTAACTGAACCCTTCGGTAGACGTACAACAGTCTTGGGAGTAGTATCATCTTAATTAGTGCAATCCGACCTGCTGTAGGTAGGGTAAGACACATCCATCTATGTGCCTGATTTTGTTTTAAGGAAATGTTTTCCCATAATTTTAACGCAGTACTACTTTGGGATCCCTATGGACCATAATCTCAAGACATCGTATAGGGTCCTCCCTCCAAACCCTTGGATAGTCAAGAGATGGTTATTGTGTGCCTGCTGTCAGAGGAAAGATTTCAGATTTATTTCAGTTTATATGTAACTCGGCTATTCTGCCTTAGGTCACAACCTCTGTAAGCACCGGAGATAGGTTCACATCAGGGTATTTGACATACAATAGGATATCGTCTACATTAGAGAAATCAACATACTGTGTCCGCCCATACGGACACAGTATGTTCTGCATAATATTCATGGATTATGCACAACGGTGGCCTTCAACCAATCCTGTTTTCCAACAGCAATACGCTTTCTGACACTTGCAGCTTATACTTACAAGACGAAATAGAAAGCAACATGTCTAGTGTTGTAGAGTGAAAAAGCAGAAATGTCCAGTGGCGGTGCGTCCATAGGGGCGCTGGGGCGTTGCCTCACTAATGCCACATGGCTCCATTCACGCGCGCCTAAATTCGTGCAACTTCTTCCAGTGGCAGTTAATAATAACTCTGAGTCTCGGGCAGCGGTCGCGCGACGCGTGGAAATGCATGCACTGGACACGCCCGAGGCTGCGAGGCAATCGGACGGTGATGAAGGCTGAAGGGGCGGGGGGTGGGGCTGTGGCAGCACTTGAGTGACTGACAGACACAGACTCACTGTAACTAACAGCGCGCAGTGGTGCGCATGTTCGGTTTTGGGCAAGTCATTTTACGACCAGCCCCGAACATGCGCACTGCCCACTACTACTACTCTTCGAGTCTTCCCATTAGGAGAGAGAGGGACCCGAGGGTTGCTTCATGCAGCAGCCCCCGGTCTCCTAATGGGCGGGGAGTATCCCTGCTCTAGCCAATCCTGGTGCTGCTAATGCAGCGTCTGGATTGGCTGAGAGGGGTTGCCATCCACTCCGAAGACGTTGAAGGCAGGCGCCAACGCGGGAGTCGGGACCCCGGCCCAGGAGCAGCAGAGGGGGCGTGGACCCGGTAAGTTTTCTTTTATTAATATACTTATACTTTATTTTTAAACCGTCCCCCTCCACCCCCGCGAGACCCCCGCGAGTATTGCGATCCGAGCCGCGACTGGTAGCTCACTGATTTCTACCATGCCTCCATATACAACATGCACACACAGCGTGTGTGTATGTTATAAATGGACGCATGGTAGAAAAGAAATGCAGTGCATTTCATGATTTCACTTACTAAGTAAATGAAATCATGAAATGCGAGGTATTTTGTTTCTAAGATGCCTCCATAGAAATAACTCAGATTTCGTGCATCACTGTCAGCTGTGCACCTGTTGACTAGAGTTTACTACAGTGGCGGTGCGTCCATAGGGGCGCTGGGGCGTTGCCCCTCTAATGCCACATGGCTCCATTCACGCGCGCCTAAATTCGTGCAACTTCTTCTAGTGGCAGTTAATAATAACTCTGAGTCTCGCGCAGCGGTCGCGCGACGCGCGGAAATGCATGCACTGGACACGCCTGAGGCTGCGAGGCAATCGGACGGTGATGAAGGCTGAAGGGGGCGGGTGGGTGGGGCTGCGGCAGCACTTGAGTGACTGACAGACACAGACTCACTGTAACTAACAGCGCGGCAGTGGTGCGCATGTTCGGTTTTGGGCAAGTCATTTTTACGACCAGCCCCGAACATGCGCACTGCCCACTACTACGACTCTTCGAGTCTTCCCATTAGGAGAGCGAGGGACCCGAGGGTTGCTTCATGCAGCAGCCCCGGTCTCCTAATGGGTGGGGAGTATCCCTGCTCTAGCCAATCCTGGCGCTGCTAATGCAGCATCTGGATTGGCTGAGAGGGGTTGCCATCCACTCCGAAGACGTTGAAGGCAGGCGCCAACGTGGGAGTTGGGACCCTGGCCCAGGAGCAGCAGAGGCGGCGTGGACCCGGTAAGTTTTCTTTTATTAATATACTTATACTTTATTTTTAAACCGTCTCCCCCTCCCCCCCGCGAGACCCCCGCGAGTATTGCGACTCCGAGCCGCGACTGGTAGCTCACTGATTTCTACCATGCCTCCATATACAACATGCACACACAGCGTGTGTGTATGTTGTAAATGGACGCATGGTAGAAAAGAAACGCAGTGCATTTCATGATTTCACTTACTAAGTAAATGAAATCATGAAATGCGAGGTATTTTGTTTCTAAGATGCCTCCATAGAAATAACTCAGATTTCGTGCATCACTGTCAGCTGTGCACCTGTTGACTAGAGTTTACTATGCACGTTAGATAGCGCGTCCTGTGTCACACAGCCAGTAACAACAACAGTGAGGCATAAGGTCACGTTCTGCAAACCACTCAATGTTCGCAGGGGAAGATTTGCAAAGCCCTGGTTTTTTTTCCAGCCAGAAAATGAGTTTACAAATAAAAAGTAAAACGAAAGCGTAGCTATGGGAATGTATTTATTGTAGTTTTGTTCGGGACGAACCCGCGTCAATGGCGCGTCAGAGTGCTGTACAGACATTAAGAGAGCAGAATAAAAAGAACATAGACGTTTGTGTGCCTATTAACACAGCTATTCAACGACGCCCTCTTAAAATTTGCCGCTCGTTTCCTTGTTTGGTAGTCAGTTATCAAGTATGTAAAATGTGAGGCCATGAGTATGGGAGGTGCCAGTGCCCGGGTATGGTCCAGTATAAAAGGGGTGCCTGTGTGCGAAAGGCATGCAGCACACCCGCCGTGAGGAGTGCCGGAATGCGGCTGTGAAGGGCGGGCTAAATACTGCTTTAAACTCCTCAGACTACGCGATTAAAGTGTTTTTATTTTCCACCCTCCTGTTCTGCGAAGATGTAATGCGCAATGTAACATCTTTTGAAGCAGATTGGCTCTCTGTTCCTTTAGCATGTAATAACACTGCCCTCTGTCGAATTTTATAAAATGAACATTGTGAAAATACTGCACATACCGCTAGTGAGACGTGGAACAGAGTGGCCACTTTAAAATCAGGAAACAAACTGGGAACGTTGCGCAAGCCCGGGGTATAGTACCAAACAGGTGTAGGAGCGGGGCAGGACCCTTGAAGACGTGAGTACTCAAAGGCGTAAGGGCTATCACAGCCTGTACAAGGTATGTGGGGACAGGGAGAAGTATTGGTAATATCACAAGGCTTACCCACGCTTGTTTTTTGCCTCCCTTTGTTTCATGCCGGTATGGAACCATTTTTACCATCAACAAACCAAACGCAAAAAACAGAGTCTGACTACAGGGCTACCCCTCTGACTATATTCCCCGTGAAGTGTTACCTCTCCCATATCGGGGTAAGGGAGAGATGAATGTATATAATGTATGCGTGCACGATGGATGATTGTGTTTTAACTTTGGCGTGATTAGAAGTTTATAGGCATGCCGACATTTCTCAAGCACTTATTAGTACACTAGTACTGAATAAGGATAGAATGCGATAATATCGCCACAACACGATCACAATAGTGATATCGATATGAGATAACAGGAAGGAGTGTGCAACGGACACTTTTGAGGATTGATGGCTTAAATCACCCAGAAAAACGGATGAGCATGGGTGAATTGTATAAGCACATCACCTGGAGGATACCACGATGATTGCAGAAATAAGTTGCTGTGTTATGTTTTGTCTTGTTTCTCCGCTTTTGTCTTGGTAGATGGAGAAGAAGGAACAGGATCCTTAACATTAAAGATAAGTGTATCTTTATTCATGCAAAAGGAGCAGCTATCTGCCCTTTCTTTGTCACTGGAGCAGTGTGATAATTTTCTTCTGCACATACCAGGGAGGGAACCTTTACACTCATATAGCCCTGAAGAAAGCCTAGGACCTTTGATAGGCCAATAGACAGGCTGAAACATGTTGGCACTAGGGTCATAGGACCAATAATACATCCAATTGACCCTTGTATATGCTTAATTATTTTAATATCCCATGCTGTTCCAAGAATAAAGGGATACCGGGAACAGCCTGAGGATTTTTATTCTATAAGACCCCCTGGCCAGATCTTACAAGCGCTCCCTGAGATATGGTTGAGCCCACCCTGACTTTTAGGGGACAGGGTGACCCGATGATGAAGCATGACACCACTAGGGTGTGTGAGGGTAATTAAAACAAAAAGGAATTTTTTCCTTTCCCACAACCCAGTGGGTAACATCTAGGTTGCTTCATCAATCATCCCACTAGGGTTATTTAATGTTATCTTGATATATAGTGGGGTACCTTTTGTGATTACAAGCCCACCAGGCTCTCCTTACAGGTGTCCACATTATTCCTGACTGAAATCATAACTTGTGTGTCATCAGCATATGATATGATGTCTAGTCCCCATCTCCTCTCATCTATGCCAGATAATGGGTGGAGAGTCATAATTTAAGGTTTACCATGGTTTACCTTTAGATGATTCACAAACATCCGTCTGTCAATTTCCCTGAAAAATGAACAAATGATTATTTATCAACCCATTTTGTGACATGAAACAATTTGGCCTCAATGTGTAACGTTATAGGAGCATCTCGCCGACATGCCCGAGAGTTTCATAGTCATGTGTATGGCCAGGTGCCTATTGACATGACGACCTTCCTGGGTTTCTCAGATGTTAGGCTTCAGGGCAGCCCTCACCAAGTCGACAGCATGTCCACCACAGGTTGGAGAGCAAGTTTGATACTCACCAGCCTCAGGATCCAAGATGTTCTCCAGGCCATCCTCCAGGAGCAGTTGAGAAGCAGCCAAGTCTCCGCCAACCTCTGACTCCAAGTCTCCAGCCTCACTCTCTCCATGCCCACTGTCTTTTGTGCTCATCCAGTCTGACTCCTGTGTTGCACTCCTGTTAGAAAAAGCAAACCAAATCCTGTGACTCTGGATGAGGCTTCCACAGACAGTCCTTGTTACCCTGATATGTAGCGGCCACCAGAGCAACCCTCCCTCCACTTGTACAAGAACATGTTGCCTCTCTGCAGCCGCATAGATGCCAAATCACCCTATGTCATGGGTGACACCTTCAGGTAGTCCTTGCTTTTTATCCACAGTACTTAGTGTGCTGGGGCTCAGAAGCCCATACAAACTCCCAAGAGCTGCTGGCTAAAAAGACAGGGCAATTGTCACACTAGACCTAACAGGTGTATTTGTAGAGCTCATGTTGGACCTGCCAGGAATCCAACTTGTGACCACCAGGTCACACACAGATCCCTGCTGTGGATTCACTATTCCACCTTCCAGACCCAGCAGCTGTGCTAGCCAACATAATTCAACCCATTAATAAGCACACTTATGAGGCTTGTCCATTGACCCTGTAGTCTTTGGAAAGCATTTGGTTGTGATTGCTGGATCTGGCAGAGCTTGATCTGAGGCCTATTGCAGCAAAAAGAGAACAGGGCAAGAGCCCATGGATCTCACATCAGGGGGCGTTTTTTGTAAGTGGCCTAGGGGGCCCAACAGGCATTTGCGCCTTCTTTGTGTGCCCCCGGGCCACTTTGGTATTACAGAAGGTACTGCAGACACCTGTGCATCCCCTTCTGTAATACTGAAAGCGTTGGTGCACATACAGCGCCAACGCTTTCTCATGAGGGCGTTCCCTCATTTGCATGGGGGCGTGGCCCCATGCAAATGAGGGAATCTCTTTGCCTCTACGCCAAACGCCATATTATAGACAACGGGCGCAGAGGCAAAGAAGCTCTCAGGGGGCGCACAGACAGTGTGCCACCTTAAAGGTGGCACACTGTCAGTGTGCCCCCTGAGAGCAGCTCTCTGGAGGGGGGAAAGGGGTAGGCGGTCACTCACTGCACCCGCCTGTAAGGGGATTTCTAATCCCCTTTAAAAGTGCAGGAGGGTTGCCGCCGGCACAGTAAAAACATGGAGCGGCTGCAAAGCAAGCGCTTTGTGTTTCACTTGAATGCGCTACCCTAGGGCAGCTCGAGCTTGCAGCTGCCCTGGGGGAAGCGCGTTCATGCTAATACAGCGTATTTTCCTGGTTATCGCTGGGCGCAGCATTTGAAAGGTGAGTGACTGCACCCGCCTGCAAGGGGATGTCTGAGGGGTCGATAGGACCCCCTTTCCCGCCCTCCAGATGGCTGCTCTCAGGGGGCGCACTGACAGTGTGCCACCTTTTCTGTGGCACACTGTCAGTGCTCCCCCTGACAGCTTCTTTGTCTCTGTGGCCACATCTATAATATGGCGCTTGGTGCAGAGGCAACGGGATTCCCTCATTTGCATGGGGCAATGCCCCATGCAAATGAGACAACGCCCTCTTGAGAAAACACTGGTGCTGTATGTGCGCCAGCACTTTCAGTATTACAGAATGGGATGCACATGTGTCTGTGGCCCCTTCTGTAATATCAAAGTGTCCCGGGACGTGCAAAGCGGGCACAAACGCCCTTTGCGCTCCCGGGGCACTTCTATAATATGGCACCAGATGTCTTTATTCTTTAGCAAAGTCTAGGGCTACTAGATGACTCCATGTCAACAGACCATTCATTTATCAAGCCTGACCTTTCAAAAGACATGTCAGTGCATTCTGGCAACTGTTTTGTGTATGGTTAACTGAGGCAATTGGATTAACACACCTGACAATAACAATTTGTAAAAGGAAAGCTGAGGACACACATTGTGGTGTACCTGTGACATGAATTGATCTGGAAGTCCCAGTCCAGCGTTCACCTAAGCACTTCAGCAAATTAATAAATAAAGCCCACCACCGGTGCTGGTTCATGGTGTGCTACTGACTCCAGTGGTTCTTACCGCCCACTGCTTTGTCTCTCACCTTGGACTCCGTGTTGTATACTTGTTGCCCCGATGGTTGGGCTTGGGGTGCACCTGGCCCTGATGCAAGAGGGACAGCAGCTGGGAGATTTGCTATAAAACAAAGAAAGTAAAACACAGTATTAGAAAATTGCTCAAATGAAAGTTATATTTTAAAAGAAAAGGGCTTGGAAATGCAGGCACTCCATTTAACATAAAACAAGGAGAATCGACTTCACGAAGGGCCTCAGTTACCCTCTATGCAGACACGCAAGTGAAACAGTACATGCACCTTTGAATGTGTGTGACCACAGCTGTGTGTGTACTGAATCTGAGGCCTTCCGGGGCCTTACGGCTTTGCGGCAGAATTGCCCACTTGCAGATGGAGTGTAACGTAACCAATCATATTGTTGAAATCGATGCAACCTTGCACTTCCTATCAAGGCCCAAATTGCAATAATTGCAAGATATTTGCAATGGTAACCCTGCAGCCAGAAGTACAGAAATTGCTGGATTCTGGGGTTTTTGGCTGAACAAATGCTTGCTACTTGGATGCCTTGGTCTGTTTTAAAGGTACAGTGTGATTCACTAATCGTCTTTCCACGTTCATTTGCTTTACTTTGTTGTCATGAAACCATGCTGTTGTAATTACATTTACATAGCGCTTATTATCCATAACGAGGCGTCGAAGCTCATAAGCTTTTCTAGATGCCACAAGAATACTTGCCCTTTCTCAGAAGTATCCCCCATGCAATATTTTGCTTTGTCTGCCTCTCAAGTTCAGCACTTTTAATGCAAACTTTATTTTCTTCCTCCTTATCATAACACCGTTCGGTTCTTCGTGGGTGCATCTTAACTCTGCTTATGCAGTCTGTTCAGGAAAGGGACTCTACCGCCGCCTTCCATGTTGTCTTAGCCTCAGATGTTGTTTCATTATGGGATTTTTTTTATAAGGCATGCAGGGGCAACACACATAAAATTGTCAAACTACTACCAAAAATTTCTTAAGAAGCCACCCCTTTTAGAATTCCCAGCGCTTGTTGAAGGTTATTCCAGTCTTGCCCCCTCCCCCCCCACACACACACACTTACAATCGTTTTTCTGGGAACTTCTTTATGTGAGCTGAGTCCCGCTTCTGCTCCTCCCCTCAAAAACACTGTAATATTTTTTCATAACCCCGTTTTCTGAGCTATGCTCTCTGCCTTTACCACATTTATACCCCAGAGTTATTAAATTCTCAATCTATCCCGTGTAATATATAAGTGCCTCTATCACACCCCTCCACGCTATTGCAAATATAGACCGTGGGTGGGCATCGCCAGAGCGGCGAGGAGTCAGAGTTGGCCGCAAGAGACAAATACACTCTATGGCAGCAAAATAATTGTTATTAAATAACTTAAGCCTTTTTTTTCAGTTCAACTTTTAGAATTTACTGCATTAGCTGATATCACTGCATTGAGTGTCACTTTTTAAAAATGTATTTCTAAACATAAGCTCGCAAATATTCAAGAAAGAGTACCCTACCCCAGAATGCACTGACAATATTGCCATGAGTGAGCTGTGACTAATGTGCACTAGATAAATGACCGATATTGTCAATATCATATACGGGGCAAAAAACATACATGAGTGAGGAATTGGTTTTTCTACCACTGTTCCTCAAAATAGACACAGGACACCATGTTTCCCTAAACATAGACGCGAGTATCCAGTGTCTCCCCTTCTGCGAGATAGTGATAACAAGCAGGTGACAAGGCTCTGTGGGTTGAGCTCTGGCAGCAGAGATCTTTATTTGGCTGCATGTTGGAAAGCTAGTAGGGCCGACTCAGACTTTCATCCTTATTAGCACTATTCAACGAGTAGCACTGAGTTGGGTAATAATAATTTTATGTAAGAGACAATGCGATCTGCGGTGTGACTGATTTAATTAATTTCAATACATCAAGTCCTATAACCACTGCAAATGGGTCCAAATAATGGCATAGTTCCCCATTTAGTAGAGTTAGAAACTATTAGAGAGACGCCAAAGTTAACAAGCACTGGGCAAAGCCAATAGCTCTGGTCTTGGCAGGCTGGTAGGATATTTTTTTTTTATTACAAGCAAATGCCAAAAAAGAAAAAGAAAAAAAAGAACGAGAAAAAAACGGAAAACATGGCTCCGTGTAAACGTAGCAGCAAAATGCTTGCAATAAAAACATCAAATGTAATTTTAAATTAACAGTGCAGGGGCATCCTAGCAAGCAGGTGAATTTAGGATAGGTATGAAACCCCTTTTTAGTTTTAATGCCCATCATGGGAAAATATAATTGTTACTGGCGGAAAGAAAATGTACAATTGGCATTGAATTAATGTAATCTAAAGACGTAATTTAAATACATAATGATGACAGAAAAGTAAAGTATCAGCCCACCAGCCCTCTGGCATTGAATGTAACTTCTTTTTAGGCGGATATACATGTTATCAAGCAAAATAGCGTCACTCACAATACAAGATAGCCAGTGGCTGAAGTGGACTCACTCATTGCTACGTGCTGGAGGTTGTGGAGTGTGGAAGTGAAATGTAAATGACAATTGAACAGGCCACTGGATGAAGGGAACCAAACCAAAGCTCCTCTGTGTATGTATGTATGTGTGTATATATATATATATATCTCGCACAACGATGCTCCTACTGGGATCACGGGCCCGAGGCAAGTGGCGTGGAATGGCGGCGGAGCCAGCCGTCAGTCGATCGCACACAACAGAAGAAAGGAAAATGTCCGCACTCTCGGGTATAGCCGCAGTGAATTTAATGACAACGGGTAATGTCCGAGAGTGCGGACATTTTCCTTTCTTGTGTTGTGTGCGATATATATATATATATATATATATGCTAGCTCCACAGTACACAGAGTACCAGCACTCACAGGAGATTTAAAAAAAACCTATTTATTTGGTTTCAGCACACAAACAAGACGCGTTTCGGCGACTGCCTTTCTCAATAAAAATATATATACACAGACATACAAAGGAGCTTTGGCTTGGTTCACTTCGTCCAGTGGTCTGGTTCAACTACGCTCTAAGTATATATATATATTTTATTTTTTTTGATGATTTTTTTTTAGGTCTGGCCTTTTGATTTTACAAAAATTATAAGTGTACTACATTTACTTAGAGGGGCTTTCAACCAGCCCTTTTCCTCCATTGGTCTGTTACTGTGTGATTCACATTTTTCTTCTGCCCACCACAGCATAGTGGGGGAAGAAAATGTGCCACTGGCTAACTTCACCGTCACCGCATTCCACCCTTTCACAAGGAGCACATCCGCACACACGTTAGCTCCCTTCAGTGCCAGGCACTACTATGGCAGTGTGTGCTTTTTTAGATCAAATTTTTTTTAACTTATAGATAATGCATTTTTTTAGATTAATGAGTGCCCATCAGCTTTCACAACAATAATAAAAAACAAGAAGTGACAAAGTCAAACGGCTGCCAGCCGACGTCAGACCTATTGGCTTTGCCATTGCTTATTTAATCACATGAGGCTGACAAGACAGCTAAAGCTGTCTCTAGGCCAGCCCAAAATGGTGGGCAGTGAGACAGTTGTTTGCAATTGGAGGCATATTGAGGGAGCAGAAACTGGTTTGTGTTAAGATGTTTGCAGTGGGAGAAGCAAACACTGGTAGGCAGTGGGAGAAGCTCATAGAGGTAGGTGGTTTGAGAAGCTACAACTATTGGGCAGTGTGAGAAACGTGCAGTGCTAGGCAGTGTGTGAAGAAGGCACTGATGGGCAGCTTTAGCATCATACAGTGAGAGGCAGTGTGGGAAGCAGACACTTGGGGACAGTGAGAAGCTTGTCGTAAGAGGGAATATTAGAAAACGACAGTCGTCAACAGTGAGAACCTTGCAGTGGCACAGAGTGCAAGAACCAAACACACATGGGAAGTGGGTGGAGCTTGCAGTGGTAGGCAGTGTGAGAAGCAGATATGACTGGTCGGTGCGAGTTTTGGAATTAGAAGCACCATGAGAAGCTTGCAATTGTAAGTGGTGTGAGAACACTGATGTGGCGCTTGCAATGATAGGCACTGAGCGAAGCGTGTGTTGTTCATAGCAGTAGGCTGTAGACACTCTTAGGAAGTGTGACAAGTAGGCACAGATGGGCAGTGAATTGGATGCTTGCACCGTGAGTAGTTGTGGAGCAGACGTACAGCGAGAAGCTTGCAGTGGGAGAAGCAGACACTGGTGGCAGTAGCAGAAGCTTATAGTAGTAATCAGTGTGGGAAGGAGCCACTGTTAGGTAGTGTGAGAATCTTGCAGTGCCAGGCAATGTATAAAGTGGACACTTGTGGGCAGTGAGTTAATAGCTCGCAGTGTGGGAAGCAGACACTTATGGTCAGTGAGAAGCTTGCAGTGGGAGAAGCAAACACTGCTATGAAGTGAGTGGGGCTTGCAGTGATAGGCAATGTGAGAAGAAACCGCCACTGTGGGTAGTTCATAGTGATAGGCCGTGTGAGAGGCATCAATTTGTCTGTAGCGTGAGAAACTCGCAGTGCAATACACTGAGAGAACAGGTGGTCAGTTGGGTAGATGCTTGCAAGGGGAGGCAGTTGGGGCAGACACGTGTAAGAAGTAGATACTGCTGAGCAGTAAAAAGCTTGCAGCGATTGACGCTATGAGAAGTTGCATTGGGAGGCAGCACAAATTACAGACACTGCTGAACAGTAAGAACTTGCTGTGGTAAACAGCGTTAGAAGCAGGCCCTGTTCCTAAAAAGCTGTGAGTTCATGCATTGAGCTTGAGCACAGCTGTTCGATAGCTGCCAGTAGCCTCTGCGACATCAGGGCCTTCCATGCAAAATTCATCCATTCATACCTCCACTCCATTGTCTACACAGGGCTTACCTGAACATGAGGGGAGTCCATCGTCAGCTCCACGCGGTCCCGCTCAGCCAGGGCTGCCATGGACAGCCGCACTAGACTCCTCAGGATCTGCTGGCGGGGGTCTTTCTCTGACTTAAACCTGGTGTCTGCATTCTTCTGCCTCCTCAGAGTGGCCCCAGATCCTGGGCCTAAGGCCTCCACATCTGTGATAGCTAGTTGCGGGCTGCCATCGCCTTCCAGTCTGACCTGGGGGCTGCCCGGATTGGTCAGAATTTTAGGCGAAGTTTTTGCCGCCTCTTGCACCAGATTCTCCCTGGAGGCACTCCGTTGTCTCTGATACTGAAGAGTTCGGTAGGCTGAGGTAGACCAACTGAAGGGGTCCGCATTCTCCTTGTTGCCTTCCAGAGCTTCTTGGTTGACTTGGTTCCGAAGAGTCCGGTATAATGTGGGCGTTAGGTGGAATGGGGCCTGCAGAGGGGAGTCCCCTGGTCCTTCCACATCAGTTGCCCGCGCCAGAGCCTCAGCACCGGAAGTAGACTCTCCACCATTGGTCTGTTCTTCCTGCTTGCTTCTGAGCGCGGGCACCAAGAGGATGTCTGTTTTCTGGATTTGCCGCTGGGGCCTCCTAGGTTGCTGCCGATAAGATGACTCTGCCTCCCGGCAGTTGTAGGCTCGGTTCTCCTTCCTGTCAGTCCTGCATATGGACAAGAGCAACGCTAGTATCAGAAGAAAGACTGCCAGCAGCACGGCAAGGCAAATGACGGTCACTACAGAAGGACTGAGCTTCCCAGACTCTGCAGAGTTTCTCAAGTGGTCCAGATGGTTGCTGAAGATGAATGTTAAAAGCGCTTTGGTTTGAAGTGGTGGCTCCCCTTGGTCACTAACCATAATTTCTAGCTCCCAGGAACTGCCAATGAGGCTGCTGGCATTGCTGATGTTGAGATACACTAACCCTAAACGCTTATCCATTGCAAACAAATTGCCCTCGTTCCCCTTCAGGATGTAATAGACCAAGGCACTATTCATGCCTGAATCAGCGTCATTGGCAATGATATTCAGAATTGGGTAGCTGTTTGAGATGGCAATGGCAGACGGAGTCACTGGATAACCCAGCACAGTGGCGACCGTTGTGAGGTAGCTCACTCTGCCAGGGCCTGGCTTCTCCAGAGAGGTCAACAGGAGGCCAGAATCTGGGTTAACCATAATGGTGACACTGGCCTTGCCACTCTTCAGTGCTGGTTGCACAATCACCGGATGGTTGTCATTTTCATCCCAAAGGTTGACTGTCAATGGCACAGTGGAGGATAGACTGGGTTGACCACCATCTTCGGCACAAACTGTGAATTCTAGCCTAGCTCCTCTTTCAAAGTCGAGGGGTTCAAGTGCAAAGATTTCACCGGTGTTGGGATCCACAAAGATCCATCGGGACACATGACTGCCCCAAATAAGACAGTCTACAATACTGTAGGTGATTCTCCCATTATGTCCAACATCAGCGTCATGGGCTGTCACTGTGAGGAGATGGGTGGGGCGTGGGTTATTCTCTGCGATTGAGACCTGATATCCCTTCTTGTCGAACAATGGCGGGTTGTCATTGGCATCACTAATATGGATGGTCAAGTCTTTCATCTTCTTGAAAGGGGGTTCGCCTTTGTCTTGGGCATGAACAGTCAGATTGTACTCTGCCCAACGCTCCCTATCTAAAGTGGTGTTGGTCAACAGAATGTAGCTGTTTCCGTTTGTCCTTTTCAACCGGAAATGTTCTTGGTCCTGCTGCAGTTTACAGTCCACCTGCCCATTTTTCCCCGCATCTGGATCGCTCGCTGTTATCAAGGCCACAAAGCTGTCCTTTGGGAGTGCCTCAGACACCAGCGGGACATGGGAATTCTGTGAAGCCCATGTGACATGGATCTGTGGGCCATTGTCGTTCACATCCAGGACCTTAATTAGGACTTTGCAGTGGGCAGGGATGGGGTTTGGGCCCAAGTCCCGGGCTTGCACGTCCACCTCATAAATGCGCCTGCCCTCATAGTCCAGCGGCCCATCAAGCTTGAGACTGCCAGTCTTTGGGTCCAGACTGAAGGTGTCGAGCACCTCTGGAGGGACGTGCTTGCTGAAAGAATATTCCACTTCTCCGTTGGGACCTTGGTCGGGATCAGTGGCAGTGAGGTTGATCAGGAATGTCCCAGGGATGGTGTCTTCAGCGAATTCCACAGACAGAGAGCTTTCTGCAAACACTGGGCTGTTGTCGTTGGAGTCCAGCACATTTATTCTGATCAGGCTTGTACCTGATTTCGATGGAAGGCCATGATCCAAAGCTGTTAAGACCAACTCAAATGAAGATTGAAACTCACGGTCCAGTTCTTTCACTACCACCAGCTCGGCATGCTTGGTGCTGTCCGAACCCGAGATGACATCCAAAGTGAAGTGCTCACTGGGAGACAAAGAGTAGTCTTGCAAGGCATTGCTTCCGCTGTCAGGGTCCCAGGCTCGATCCAAGGGGATCCTAGTGCGCAAGGAAGCGCTCTCGGAGATCTCCAACTCCAGCTCAGCCTTTGGAAACTGGGGCTGGTGGTCATTGACATCCAAGACTTCCAAGTCCACGTGGATCAGTGCCAAGGCTTTTGTTGCCAGGACGTCGAAGGAGACCAGGCAGGAGTGCTGCATCTGGCAGAGCTGTTCCCTGTCCAAGCGGCCAGCGGTAGAGATGGATCCGTCTGTAGAACCCACTTGGACCAGGAGTGCCCCAGGCACCCGCATGAGTTTAAACTCTTCATCCGGCCGTTCCTCCCAGCCCAGGTCTCGGGGTAGGACACCAATCACCATGCCTACAGGCACCTCTTCAAAAACGGTGTACCTGGCTGTAAAGGATGTTCCCTCCTCACATGCGACCAGCAGACACCACCAGGGCAGGAGCACCCAGGCAAATGCCTTCTGGGCCAAGGTTCTCAGCCTTAAAGTCATTGTCACGTGCTTGGCAGGTCAGTAAGATTCAAGTAAAACAACACACACCATTAGGATTGGAGAAAGCAGGTTGTCGAGTTTTAAAGAATTCCTTTCTGATTTTCTCGCACTCGAATTTGGCTGCAGGTCGTGGCTTCAAGAATCAGTCTTCCTGGATCTCAGGGCGCTAATTTTTATCCATCAGACGGGTTCGCCTTGGAAGAGGCTGGGAGCAGGGAATGCAGATGGCTTTGTCCTCGTCGCCACAATGCCCATTCAGCGATCCTTGGAAGATATGGCCCCGGATTCCCGTGCCTCTGGCAGCCGGGAGCAGGGCTGCACACTCTGGAGATGACACACTATTGTGGGTTTGTGGAGGGAAGGAAAAATGTTCTATGTTAGGAAGTGGCACATGACGCATCGACCAATAGGGCTATATCAGGAGGCTGCTCTCTCAGGGAAACCCCACCTACAGGGTGGAAAGGAAGGAAGCGTTGGGACCTTTCAATGGAAGGGGGGCCGTGAGGGGGCTAAACTCACAGAAGGTGTGTGCGGATACCCAGGCGAGAAAGGGCGAGGGGGTGGTTTGTATGTGTGTGGGTTTTAATTTATTGAAAGTGTATGGGAATTGAAATCCCACAAGAAATAGGTGTCTCTGTGTAACCCATGTGTGTGTGCGTGCAACTGAGTGTGTGTGTGTGTGTGTGTGTGTGTGTGTAAATGTCAAGTGTGTGTGTGTGGATAATTGTTAGGTTTGTGCATGTGGATACCTCATGCGACGTGTGAGTAGGCATGTGTGGTGTGTCACGCATGAAAGAGGTGTGTGGGTAACTCATAAACGGTGTCTGCACCATGAGGGAGAGAGGTATGTATGCATGTCTGTCCCGTATTTTCTGTGCATTCATTTTTTAACCGTGACACCGTATATAGGAGGTTAATCCATAGGGTCGAAGAGTGTGACAAATTTCTAAATGTAAACTTCAGTCCTTCGAAACTGCTTCGAACGGTGGTTAGGTTAGGACAATGTGCTCCGCTTTTTTCCACAGAAATGCTGTATTCCCGAGGATAAATAATGCTTTTTAAAGAACCACGTATTTACTCAGATTCTTAATTTGTGAGAATTTTAACTTCCTATACGTTAAAATCTGTAAAACACTCATTCTGCTTTGGCTACTAATTGGCATGTTGTAGGATAGCCCTTCCACTCTCACTGAGAGAGTGCTGATACCTCGTTTCTTCAGTGACTTCACTCTCTAAACAGTCTGGTCACATGGCGGATAGAGGTGTGACGTGTCATTAAGCCTGGAACCTGATGTCAGGCTATGACATCACACTCCGATATCACCCCAGGACGTGAGAGCGCACCTTGTCAGACTATGACCTGAGGTCAGATATCTATACAAATGAGGGAGTGAAAGGAATGTTTGGTGGCTCTGCCAACGTCCCAATGTATGCAAATAACACAACAGGCTATTGTTGTGACTAAGATACAAATGAAAAATGAAACACTCCCAATGTGGTCCGTAGCCTCAAAGAATAAGGATAGAGAAATTTTTTGAAACTGTAACCCTCACCCAAAATGTGTGGCATACTGGATCACTGGGTTCCATACACCCCAAAAACTAAAGCTTATTTGGGTGGGTGTTACTACTTCTGGGAACACTTCAATATTACGGATAAACGAGATGGGATCCAAAAGGTAATGAAAGTTAAAATTATCTAGTAGAACACTCAGGCTTGTATTTTCTTGAAGTTCCTCTGATAAGATTAAAAGTGATTTATGTGTGATGCTTAGGAATGTCATTTATTCTAGAATCCTTTGTGAGTCTACATGTTTCAGTCAACCATCAAGCCCCTGTGGCTCAGTGGCCTTCCTCAGGACTCGAATCCATGATATAAATATCCCCTGTCTAGTATGGTGCTAGAAACCAGTCACAGTGATAATGTCATGCACAACATACAATACATGCATACTTGCTATGTTGGTAGAAAGAATTTCCGTCTTGATAACGTAATGTAGAAGAAAACAGATCAATTATCAAGAACAGATGGTACACATATCCTCTCAATACAAATATCATGCAGGTGCATGTGTAATCACAGAAAACCCTCACTCTGTGTATGAGCATTTGTGACACACAGTAAAACCCTCTTTTGTTATTTATGATATCAGCCAACAGTAACCCCCAGGAGCATGGCAGCATATCGTAACGTTAATCTAGGAACCTTTTTCTTTTAGAATTTTATATAGCGCAAACTAGAACCGCAGATATCAAGTATCAGAGCGCTTTACATGAGCACCAGTTAGGCACAGGGAGATTAAGTGATTTGCCCAGAACCACAGGATGTTGAGCGTTGTTGCTGAGACTCGAACCCGGTTCCCCAGCTTCGAGGTCGACCGCTCTAGCCGTAAGGCTACATCCTCTCACCCACCTTGGCGCTGGGAAGTTCTTGGGTAGCCATGCACTCTCTAAATCACCCAAATTAGAATAGAACCTGAGACATCAGATGGTAACCTTACCCCTGGAACATGAGATGAGACTCCCATCAATACAGACTGTGATATTGGTCCAGAAACCCACTGCTGCCCTCTGGGTCAGTTCTCTGCTGCTTCTGGGTCAACCCTATAGGGGTCCATTCAATCAGCCAAAACAATAAATGAACGGAAAGTGCATGCAGTCTGTCCTTCAATCCACTTCCTATTATCACATACCTAGGTCATGCTAAGAACACCACTCAGGTCACTTATGCACAACGTCTAAATGGTTCCCACATATGCCAATTCAATACTCTTGCAACCAAGAACTCTACCACAGCGTTGCATGCTGCCCCTCCGCTAATAGACTTTGGGGTCTCATCAGGGGTATGAAGTCTATATCGATGCAATTACGATATAGTACAACCATACTCTTTTCAGACTGAGTAATCACTCCAGGAGTATGACGTCAAACTGAGGCCTCACTTTATGAAGTTGGCATCATGCTGTGACAATATCATAGGAACATAACCTCAGACTATAAAAACAACCCAGGAACCTAATGCCAGGCCATCACACCCCTTCACAAAACAGACATCAGGCTGTGATATCACAATAAGAACACGTTAAGCTGTTACATCGCTCTATGAAACTCGTGTCAGGGTTTTATTTCAGACTATTGATAAAAAATATATCACCTTACATAAATATTATGTCTTAAATATAATTTACAAAGATTTCGCACCACTGGTTGTTGGTTTTGCATTATTAACTTCAGTGGGCGGTATATCTGTAAGGGTATCTAGTACTCAATATTTTTGTCAGACGATACTTAGCCCACGATATTCTGCCCCCTTACCCATGTCAGACCTAGACCTCTCTCAAGAGTCCGATGGCAGACTTAGATGTCAGTCCGAAAACCTGGCAAGAGGCTCAGACACCAACCCAGCAACTGGACGGCGGGCTGTCACATTGGTGCAGGAATGTGACATCAGAGTGTGACCTCATTCTAGGAACATGACATCAGTCAGTGACGTCAGACAATGACATTAATCCACGAGCCTAACATCAGGCAGTAAAGCAACACTCGCACTCTTTTGTCTTCCTAATTATAAAGACCTCTCTCTCCATACCCACGCGCACACTCACCCACCTGGTTGTCACGCACGGCACTCACTCACCTCGTCACCGACCCGCCTCGTTTTCTCTTACTGAAGCTAAACTGAATGGTGTAATGAACACCACTTTACAAATCATAGTAAAGGAGACAAAACTGAAGTATTAAATTGAGCATTCTTAATTTGCTACTCTGCCTAGAGTGTGGGCCAATAAGATTACAAATGCTCCCCAGTTCAAACAGAAAGACCTCAATTGTGTTTTTCCGAAGAGGTGTACCTTTCCTGCCGCTCAGGCAAGAACCCAAATTAAGGTTACATTTTTATATACAATTATGGTGTGTGGGCTGAATAAAAGGCGCCTCCCTCGGACTGTCAGCCGGAGAGGCCTGTAGTTGCGTAGATGCATATTGGGTCTGCCGAGAGGAATAATCACTCTCTATCATTATGCCTCGGGCAGAGCTGTTTTTGGATCGAGATGTAGGTCGAGAACCGCAAACTCAAACTGTGTCCAACTACCCAGTCACCAAAAATAAAGACCAGAGCCGTTCTTGCGGCCTCTTTTTATAGATCCGTTGTAACCATCGTTCCTTCGGTAAACATGACATTATTTTTCATATACTTTTGTTTTTCCCTTTTACAAATTTTAACCATATTTAGAGCTTACAGCACAAACTAAACTTTCTATTAGAGCTTAAATAACTGGCATTATCACCCAGCGTCGTGTTTATAGTTTACTCGACCTCGTGGTGGTAGGAGGCTATGTCAGACAGGTGACGTGCAGATCACACAGATCTCTACTGGTTAACAAAGGAAAGGGAAGAAGTATTGCATCTTACCATTTCCTCCTTTGGAAAAAAGGAGAGCGGGTAGGAACAGATTAGCAAGAAATTGACCTCTGACAATATCCGGAGGAGGGCTCACCTCATAGAGAAAGCTGAGAGGAAACCCTGCGATATTATTATCTCCTGGTGCAGTAAAGACTTTTGTTATGTTATGTGGATTTGTACAGCGCGACTCACCACCCAGTAGGGTATCAAGGCAGTGAAGCAGGTGTACAGGCGTGGGCCTAAGGGTGTAGTAAGTCAGCCTCGGAGAATCCGTTGAAGAGCCAAGGTCTTCAACTTCATGCGGAAGTCAAGAAGCGAGAAGGAGGCCCTGATGTGTAGTAGGTCGTCATTACAGGTTTTGGGTGCAATGTGGGCGAATGCCAGATCTCCTGTTCTGTTTTTGAAGATACCAGGGGTTTGTGCGAGTGAGAGTGAGACTGTGCGCAGGTGTCTGGTGAGTCAGCGGAAATGAAGGCAGTTGTTAAGGTATGCTGGTCTTATATTGTGCAATGCTTTCTATGCATGCATGAGGAGTTTGAATTGGCATTGTTTATGTATGGGGAGCCAGTGGAGCTCTCTGAAATGTGGAGTGTTGTGGGTGCATCGTGGGAGGTCGAGGATAAGTCTTGCTGCGGCGTTCTGGATGGTCTTGAGCCAGTGGAGGAGGTGGTTGGAGATTCCGGTGTAGAGTGCATTAGTGCATTGCTGTAGTCTAGTCCGCTTGTGATGAGGGCAGTGGCAGCTCCTCCGCTAAGGCGGAGGAGCGCCGCCCCACTGCTATAAAAGCAGTGCAAAGGAAAAATAAAATGATAATAACTGAATGTTATTATCATTTTATTTTTAGTGTTGCAGTTGCACTGCAGCCAGGTTAAGGAGGGGCGGGGCCGGGCTGGGCTCCTGTGACGTCGAGGGAGGAGGAGTGGTGGCTGCACCTTAAGTGCGCATGACGGTTTGGCCAGCCATTTCGGGCAGGCCAAACCGTCATGCACACTTTGCATGTTCTCCACAGGCTGTATTGCACAGCCTGGGTGGAGAACATGCCCAGCGTCCCTGTGCAGGCCAATCACAACACTGCTGTAAGGCAGCATTGTGATTGGTCAGGGAAGTCTGGGACCTTGGGTGCTGCCTTAGATCGGCGCTCAGATGGGAACAGGGAGCCTCTGGATATTCCCCACCTGTCTATGCATTGCAGCCTGCTGGGGAATATGCAAAGTGCACATGACTGTTTGGCCAGGCCAAGACGGTCGGCCAAGCAGTCATGCGCACTTAAGTGTGCAGAAACCACTCCTCCTCCCTGAGCCACCAGCCCCGCCCCACCGAACCCAGCCCACAGCAATGAAAAATAAAATGATAATAACGTTATCATTTTATTTTTCCATTTTTCACTGCTCTAAGAGCAGTGGGGCGACGCTCCTCCTCCTTAGCAGAGGAGCCGCCACTGGATAATTATCACACCCTCACAGTTTTCCCCTGATAGAGTCTAGCAGGTCAAACCTACCGACATTTATCAGGGGAATGGGCCCGATAAAAAGCAAAACACATGGTGTTTGGTGTGTAAAATATTGACTCTGAATATTATGCCTCATTTCCATGTTGAAACTCAGAATAAGAGGGATTTGCCACACCCGGTAAATACTTTATCCTGCAGTAAAGGTATTTACAGAGTGCGGTAATTAACCCACCTGATTTCACGGAACTTGTAATCAGAGCCATGGGGAGGCATTCTGTTGAGGAGACTTGAGAAATATGGTTCGAGACATGTCAGGAACCTGGAAAATGGGAATGTGATGATCCCTTAAGAGGAAGGAGGGTCATGACCCCACCTGATGGCTATTTCATTCAGAACTCAGCCCTCTAACTTGGCATAGCATAATGTACACTGACATTTGTTTCTGCCTTTGATCTCAACCAATAGAGATTCACGTTTGCACCTTAGATCATTTAGATGTTGCTGCTTCTGAGACTCACCTTTAAACACAATGACGGAGATTATATGACTATTTTAGTAGTGTTTTCTTTTGATGAGAAATCATTAAACTGGCCCTGTGATTTCACCTTTTTTGGCAGTTTGGTGAACAGATTTGTTTTGAGCCTTTGAGAAACAAAGCGAACACGAAACTCGTGCCAGATGTACTTGTGATTTCATGATTAACAACATCTCATTTGCATAGTCAGTCATTTATTTAATGTATGGCCATACTTGCTATCATCTCGTGATGTAAAACATTTTATTTGTATAAATAGCAATTTATCTTCTGTAAGAAGTGACGCTAAACTCAATTTGTTTGATTTCATCTGTTAATAAACTAAAAATATTTTTAGATAGATTCGATTAATCTGACATTTTAGGTGCTACTAACTCTGACTTCTTATACATTTTTCTTTACATTAGTAGGGTTCCTAAATTTTTGGGGTGTATCAGTACACACTAGGCTAGTTATTCAGTAAATCTAGTTTGTGTATATTCAAGAACATAGCCGATAATGCTGATGGCTACTCAGCTCTATTTCTTCTAAAAGAAGAGAGCACAAAGGGTATACGTCACAGCAGTGCCTCCGAAATGTACATTGTTGCAGTCTAGTCTAGTTAAGGACCCGTAAAAGGTAAATGGCACATTAGAGAGTCAGTCGCGTCCAATCACAAAAGAAACCCAATGCTTTCTGGGTTTCTCTAACTTGCATTGTCTTGTATTGAATTGTCAGTTCTTTTTAGGGTATTGAAAGTGTTCCACTTCATCTCAAGTAAAGTGTCCAAGGTATTTTCCACTGAAATAACAAAGAAAAATAGAGGTCTTCAAGAAATGAGGAAGGACTCTTCATCAGTTCCAGTCCTATGTCATTCAGGTCCTACTTAGCAGTTTATAGCTGAGAGTATCTTCAGGCTGAGCTGCTGCAGCAATGTTGTTACAGCTAAAGGAAGGCAGTAGGAAGTGCTTTCTTGTCAAACATGGGATTCGTTTGAGGGTATAAATTGAGCAGATGGATAGCTCTGGATGTCTTATATGCACCACATTCTACATTTCTAGATTTTATCCTTCTTTGATACAAGGAAGTCCATTTGCAAGTCATTATAGTGTTCTGTTCTTTGATTGGAATTCTGCTTCAGGGAGTATATGGCATACACGGTTGTGTTTATTTTCACAATTGCCCCATCCTTCTAGAACCTTGCTGGCTGAGCTTTGATTGGACGCCTCTCTTCGCATCCTTTTTCTAATCTCTCTTCCTTGTCACATCGTCGTCTTGCTGAAGTAACCGGTTTGCATCCAGTTCAACTCCTTGCTTCATCCGAGCCTTCCTCTGCCCCAGTAGTTACTGTTACATTCTTCTCTTTTTGATTTAAAAATATTCTTATTATTTTAAAACAGAAATAAAAATATGATTACGTTGTTACATCTCTTTTTCTACACTGCTAAGTTGTACGCTTCCTTACGCAGATGGCAGAACAGTTGACTTCACGTCCTCCCTACCCCACTGCTATCTCTATATTAGTACCCATCTTCTTTCGCCCTCTGTACCACTGTAGACTGAGGCCGCCTTATGCCAATCTGTACTGACCCTGCAACTCATGGGAGCAGTCCATCCGAAATGCCAGTCAAGGCCCCCTCCAGAAGGTAACACAAGCAACCTCAGACTGGGTTCGGCCTTGGTAGGCCTCGTCATTGTATGTTTCTAAGTTTACCTTTCAAATTTCTGCAGGAAAATTGTTTCAACCCCAAAGTACTTTATATACTATGACGTTTTGGACTGCTGCTGCTGCTGCTAATGTAGAGGTTTTGAAACTGCTCTTCTGCAACAGATCTCTGATCTCTAAACTTTTAATACAATTATCGGCATTGCCATTCTCTCTATTCTGCTGGCACATCTTTTAGGATTATCACTGGAGATCCCAAAGAAGGTTATAAAAGATCTGTCTTATGCTAATGCATTGAAGAGCTCTTATAAGTTAATTGCTGCTGCAGCTAGGCTGAAAGACATTTGGACCTGTTGTAAAGGTTTCTTAGCATCTGACCCAGTGGTGAAAGGTCACTTATGTCCAGATGTATTGAACGTCCAGTTCTAGGAAAGCGTCATTTCTTAGTCTGATGTCCAGTTTCTGGCTTTGTCTGACATGTGGCAGATTCTGTTCCAACCATGTCGAGTCACTCCCCTGCTGCAGACATTTGCCTACTTTCCTCACAGGCCTGTTAACCTCTCATTGGTTCGGTAACAGTTTTGGTTCCTGAGTCACATCACATCTGGAGCAAGGTGTACAGTTCGCAGGCGTGGACAGCTGCCAGGGCAGGAAACGTTTGTGCCAACTCTTGTGACCCAACCTCCTTGACACCGGCTGTGACGGGCCGGGCGCTTCGTGCTCTTCACCTAGAAGGAAAAAGATGTTGGGTGGACAGCCGCCTCTCAGGGCTTCCTTTTGGTTGGTGGGGGCTCGAGGTGGGACACAGGGGCCGCTCAGCGAGACTGGTTATCTGAGGGTGGTACCTCTACTGCTAGAGAGAGGACAAGCATGTTCAGGAAGGAAGCAGTATCTATTGCTTAATAGTAATGTCAAATCACGGTGTTCTGCCAGATAAATCTTAAGTGGATAAAAAAGGTGGTGACAAGTTGAAGCACGACGTGCTTTCTAGAAAGAAAGGTCACAGCCAAAGCAATTCTATATTCTAGGCACACGAATCTGACGTCTCACTGTGTGTTTGCATATTACTGATTTTTTGTTTAGTGTTATGGTCATTTAGTGGTGTCGCCATGGTGTAAAACATGGAAGGGCGCGTATATAATAGGAGAGTACACTTTTCCAAACATTAAGTCAGTGAACGCTAAAGTCCTCACAATAGTGCAAGTTCCTAACAGTGGCAGCCCAGCCCCAAGCTACTCACCCTGTCTGTTCGTAGGGCTCAGTCTACCCACATTGTCTGTCCATGGGCCTCAATCTACTCACCCTGTCTGATTGTCTGTCCATAGGCCTCAATCTACTCACAATGTCTGTCCGTAGGTCTCAATCTACTCACATTGTCTGTCCGTAGGCCTCAATCTACTCACATTGTCTGTCCGTAGGCCTCAATCTACTCACCCTGTCTGGTTGTCTGTCCATAGGCCTCAGTCTACTCACATTGTCTGTCCGTAGGCCTCAATCTACTCACATTGTCTGTCCGTAGGCCTCAATCTACTCACATTGTCTGTCCGTAGGCCTCAATCTACTCACCCTGTCTGGTTGTCTGTCCATAGGCCTCAGTCTACTCACATTGTCTGTCCGTAGGCCTCAATCTACTCACATTGTCTGTCCGTAGGCCTCAGTCTAGTCACATTGTCTGTCTGTAGGCCTGAATCTACTCACATTGTCCGTCCATAGGCCTGAATCTACTCACATTGTCCGTCCATAGGCCTGAATCTACTCAAATTGTCTGTTCGTAGGCCTGAATCTACTCACATTGTCTGTCCATGGGCCTCAATCTACTCACCCTGTCTGGTTGTCTGTCCATAGGCCTCAGTCTACTCACATTGTCTGTCCGTAGGCCTCAATCTACTCACATTGTCTGTCCGTAGGCCTCAATCTACTCACATTGTCTGTCCGTAGGCCTCAGTCTAGTCACATTGTCTGTCCGTAGGCCTGAATCTACTCACATTGTCTGTCAATGGGCCTCAATCTACGCTACTCTGTCCATGTGTCCCAAATAAACTACATTATCTCTCCGTGTGCCGCAAGCTATACACACCACCAATGTGCTCCAAGCTACTCACAATTCTACGTGCCCCAAGATGTTCACACTGTCTACCCATGTGCCACAAGCTACTCATAATGTCTGCTGTTGTGTAAGGTTACAAGACAACTCCTTGTCTCCAAGGACACAGTGCGCCACTACTGGGTTTAGTTTAACAACATAATGCATTCCGGAGGTATTAGTCCTGGTTCAGTTCAGTTGATCCTTTCCAACAAGCATACCAGCGAACAATGAACTGTGAAAGAAAAGCCACGGACTGGAGCGTTGCTTCCTTGAGACCTGGAGTCATCTGAAAATCTTACCTTTGTGTCTCCAGCCTGTCCATGAGACCCAGCCTCAGCAGCTAGAATTCCACACTTTGCCTGGGGCCCCTGGAGGTCTGTGATAGTTGGTGTAAATCTGTAGGTGTTGAACTCTCAACTGCAACACTTTCATATCGTTTACATTTTATTTTATTTTTTATATGAAAAGAAAATCCATTACACAACAAATCATGTCCATTCTTGACTTGTGAGAAGAAGCACCATGAATCTGAAGTTATAATGTATGAACCTGTTATTTCCCCCACCCCCGTTGCAGACTTGCTTCAAACCAACAAAGCACTTCTTCTGATCATGCAGCACATTTCACATTCAGCACTTCCACCCCTCTGTGTCTTAGCAATGCCTGCATGTCTCTCTGCGGCATCATCATCAACTCGCTCAGAGCTTCCTTATTCCCTGCTTCAAGCTCAGTATTCTTGACTACCCTTTATGCAGTATTAGTTAACAGCATACCCCTGAATTCCATCATCCCTTCCCCTGCTTGCTGATGGCCCTTAGGAAGGTATGTACCTGCAGGGTCGGATACCCTCTGTATCAGTGCCACCAAATTCTCCAAATCTTCTGCTAAACTGGTATTTTTTTGTGAGTTTCATTTATCCCTCTTCACTACTTGCCCACTCATAGATATCTTTTACTCAGGCCTCTATCAGCAGCCCTAGTGGCCATAGCCGATGAATTGCTATGCTTCTTTTAGCAAGATGAGTACGAACGTAATGACCTTATTTCTCATTTGCCTAATTTTTGGTTTTGGGATACCCCTCGAAGACATTCTTTATCAGTAAGTGTGGGTATCCCTTGAGATGTAGTCAAGCCAACATCGCAGTCCAAACTCTCTGTAGTACAAATGCAATGTGACAATTAGTTTACTGAAATTGTTGCAGGTACCTATGGGATCTTCTCCTATCCCTCCTCACCACTCTCTCCCCTCTCCCACCTGTTTGCTTATCTAAGGACATCACTCCAGTAAGCGTTCTCCTATTATGAGCAGTACCCGCAAAGAGGTCCAGTCGTGTGTTCCTCTTAGCATCCTAGTTAGGATTATCATTTAGCTAGAGAACCATATGTTGCAGCTTTGCTGCTATGTCATACACTTCAGTGTCCCTCTACTTGTCCTACTTGTATGCTTTCCTAAGCTTACGGCCTGGTGGTTGTACTGCTAGAGCAACAGTAGAGATGACCGCGGGCAGCCCTGTTGTGTTCTTCTATTTATCCTCAGCAGCACTCGCCCCATCCAAACTCTCACCATGGACTGTGCACACAACAGCCTTATCCAGGGATAAGCCCCAGCATTGATGAGCTGGCCCCGAGCATGGTCCCTCCTATGAATCGTCTGTCTGTGCTTCTGAATGCTGCAAAACTGGCCTCCATATGGAAGAAATACTTGGAAATCACAAAGTGAGTACCATGCTGCAGATGCTTATGCTATAGCACCTAAACATTGCCAGCTAGTTTTGGAGTTTAACTCTTTCAAATACCAGACTATTCAGGAACAGCAAAGATGTCGACAAGCTCTTCCTGTTGCGGTGTGTGAAGGAAGTTGTTTTAATTCCTGGGTTGGAGTGGGTCACTGCACAATATTTAAAGTACAGGAATCTCAGTCTTGCAGTGGTATCATCCGCTACACAATGTGCAACAGTTGGTGTTCTTAGAGATTGTGGTGAAGTCCTCATTTAAAACTGTATCTAAAGCAGATGAAGCGTTCACCATCGGTAGGAAAGAGGTCTTCACTGGCAATCTGTGATACATTTGAATCATTTGGTTTGAACTACATGTACTTCTGACCTAATGGTATTTGAAGCAGTTAGTGAGTAAGCTGTCAGAAGGGAGATCTGGTTGATAAAAACTAAGCAGATTATTATTTCAGTTAAGGTTAGGATGAAAGTTAGGTTTAAAGTTAAGATGAAAGAGTCAGGGTTAGAGTGAGGTATAATGTTGTTTAGAATTAGTTTAGGAGAAAGTCCTGAACTTACATCCTCGATTGCTTGGTATCTCAGAAGGCTTTTTCCCACTATACTCCTAAAACCCTGCATGAAAAATTGACCTTGTCCTACTTCCGCTTGATTTCCCTCCTTTCTTTTACTACAGTGACCCTCTTCTTACCTTCCATCCTCTGTAAGCCTTCTATTTCTGAGTATAGCCTCATCTCAGTCGCATGCCTGTCTGCCTAATACTTCTTATTGTAATTTTGCAATTGGCTGATACCCCATTTCATATATCACAACCTTTCCTCTTTAAAACCCTACCCCTGTAATCCAACATTACATAATCTCCACCAGCCTCTCTATCTCGCCAACCATGCACCTGAAACCACTTAGCACTCACTAATGATCAAACCTAACTAGTATTAATATAATCTACTCACTAAGTAACTGGAGTAAATACATGCAATTTTTTTTTTCTCGAGAGCACATGATTCATCACAATAAACACTAGATTAACTGCTAGCCTTGGGTTTCAGAGTTGCGTGCTACTTGCCGTAAAGCGCTTCAACGCCTCATATGGGGCAGTAAGTGCTATATAAATACAATTACAATCACAATCATCCAGCTTACAAAACCCAAAAACACTTATAATTTGACAGGCATTGTCAGCTAACAAAGTCCGGAGGTAAATCTCTAATTGGGACAAATCAAAAAGCCAATGCAGTGAGATGACACACCTTCAAGTTGCCTCCCAGACCGCTTCCCACCAAGTCCTTTTTTGCCCTAGGATTTCCCAGCCCGAAAATAGTCCTCCCCTCTCACAGGTCTGTCCCTTGCTTTGCTGGGTTATATTTCGTTCTGTACAGACAACAGAGATATTGATCATCTGTCATAAACAGCAGAATTACTTATTTTGTGCCACAGTCTTCACAGCTATCCCACTTGCCTCTGGCAGCTGACCTATCCCTTACCTCTTTTAGATCAGTTCCTTACTCCCCACTGGTCTTCTATCTCACTCAGACACAGAGAGAACTAAAACTGACCTGTCACATACAGCAGAACTACCTCTTGAATGCTAGTCGTCAGTACAGCTATACCTCACTTGCCATAGAGTGCTGAGCTATTCTTCGCCTTTGATAGATCGATACCTTGCTTAGCTAATTGATATCTCGCTCAGTGCAGATTGCAAAACAATTCTCAAATGTCTCACCTAGCAGAACTGCCTCTCACCTATCCCATATTGGTTACCAGCAGCAGAGCTACACCTTGTTCTGCTGAGTTATCCAGGGTTAATTGCATACTTGTATGATTAGCAGTGTCAGTGTACCTATCTAACTTTCTGTTCTGTCTAATCTGAAAACACACATTCATCTATTCCAGAGTGCATGGGACAAGCTTCAAGGATATCCAAAGGAGAGAAGAAAATAGAATAAAATAGGCAGCGATAACCTCAGTGACAACGCTTGTGGAGAAAGAGAACCTTTACGACAAGTATATGGCGACAAGGAAAAACAAGCATTTGCAATGCAATAGGTCTCGCATTTACGCGAGTTTGAGCTATTGACATTGCAAATGATAATGCTTTGTATTTTTGTTTTCGTTTTTAAAACATAAATAAAAGGCATAGTCATTACAATGCCAATAGCTTAAAGTCGCGTAAATGCGAGACCTATTGCATTGCTAATGCTTGTTGTTAAAGAAGCCAAACCCGGTTGTAAGGTTTAATTCACGGACTGTCCATGTAAGTAGCAGACACGTGGTCACCTTAATGTTAGGGTGTTTGTGTCTCACCCTTCCTTAGATTATACTTTGTAAAGACTAGCGATACAGCACTTCAGAAATGCTCAGGCACTCAGTACTTTTGAGCTATTTTGAAAAGTTTATATAAATGTATACATTTTATACATCGGTAGACATGCCCATGGCCTTACAGACCAATGTATGTCTCTGGCGTGTGGTGAAAGCAAGAGTTGTTGGGTGCCGTAATAGCTAGTTGTTGGCATATTTTGGCTTAGTCGCATGTATGTTAGTTCTGTCTTAATGCTTTCAATTGTTTAATAGTGTTTGGCGTGTCCTTGGAAAGATTGCTGTTGCTAGCACAATGATTATCAACTACAGGGAATATCTGTGGTGTGGAAGATGTATGGACCTTGTCCTGTCTAACATATACTATTGGATATGACTTGTGTGGTTCAGGAAAATGGATGCATGCTGTAGTGAGCGCAACAATACACACTGTGTCGATGGTGAAATTTCTTGAAACTGTAAAAACGCTACGCATCATTCAGAGTGCCACCTCAGTTGTAAGTTTACTAAAGTACGCTGTGCGCGAGGGCTAAAATTGGTTTGATGGTTTTTCAAGAGATTTGGTTTGGGAATTGGAGCCCGCTCCGGCATGAATTGATGCGAGTGGCAGGCTGCTGATGGCCCAGGTAACAGCTGTGCGTGAGATGCTGCATCGTTGAATGCACAGACCGAGCTGAAGGGTTTATTGCTGTGCCCCAATAATCTTCTCATCGCAATACCTTCTTGTGTGTTTAAACTGAGCTCTTCCATTGGAGCGGTGGGGCTGTGTATTGCACTGTGCGCAATCATGTGACTGTTGCTGGGAAGAAATTGGTGTGCGGCTCAGCTTCCGATAGCGGTGTGACCCTT
The DNA here is from genome assembly GCA_963921515.1 of Calotriton arnoldi. Classification (NCBI taxonomy): domain Eukaryota; kingdom Metazoa; phylum Chordata; class Amphibia; order Caudata; family Salamandridae; genus Calotriton; species Calotriton arnoldi. The sequence goes on from CAWUFW010003131.1 coordinate 1,074,123, forward strand.
GCTGCTGGCGTGTGCTGCCTCCGTGTCTGACGGCAGAGCCTTTGTCTTGCTGGTTCTCATCCTCGGTGCACTTGTCACACTGTCATCTCCCTGTCTGGCCAAGGTTGCCCGTCCCGGACGCCCATTGCCGAGGCTAGAGGTTGGGAAATGTGAAGCAGGGTGTCGTGGGCGCCAGGGACAGAGCAATACAGTGGTGGGAGCGCGCGCCAGGGACAGAGTGATACAGTGGTGGGGGCACGCCAGGGACAGAGCACCACAGTGGTGGGAGCATGCCAGGGACAGAGCGATACAGTGGTGGGAGCACGCCAGGGACAGAGCGCCACAGTGGGAGCACGCTAGGGACAGAGCGCCACAGTGGGAGCACGCCAGGGACAGAGCGCCACAGTGGGAGCACGCCAGGGACAGAGCCATACAGTGGGAGCACGCCAGGGACAGAGCCATACAGTGGGAGCACGCCAGGGACAGAGCCTTACAGTGGGAGCACGCCAGGGACAGAGCCATACAGTGGGAGCACGCCAGGGACAGAGCGCCACAGTGGGAGCACGCCAGGGACAGAGCCATACAGTGGAAGTTAGGAAAGAGAGTGGGTAATACATCGGGAGCCATTAACAGAGCGAGTTAGCAATAGAGTGGAGCCAACAACAGAAGAAAACAAAAAACAAGCGGTCTTCAAAAAGGAGACGGAGAGGGCGGAGCGAGTGGGCGTGCAGCGGCAAAAGTGAAAGCAGCTGCAGTGTCCACACGCTTTCTGTGTGCCCGCGAGCGATGCGCTGAGCGCAAGACGAGAGAGGTAAGCCAGATGGCGCCTCTGCTCGTAACTGTGCGCGTAACCGCACGCTCGAGGCCACACAGAAAGCGTGTGGTCGGATTTTTGAATGCCCACTCACTAAAAGTCTCACCAGAGCATCGCATGCGTTGGCTCTGGCGAGACCTAACAAGGGGACAGTGATGCATAGGGAGAGAAGGACTCCCGCAACTAAGTGACCCTGGGCCAGTAAACATCATACACAACTACACAGGGACATCATGCCCTGGAACAACAGAAATGGTGCACTTTAGGGACAGTAATTAAAAATTAAGGAAGAAACCCTATTTCAAAAGATAGGGACGGGGTTATAGTATGTCAAAACAAAGAAAGTCCCTAAAACTAAAACAATATTATCAATGCACTCATGTGTAATCTTGTGACACTCAAGGGGTTACATAAAACAAACACCATTATCAATTGGTCATTTTAAAGAACTAGTAACACAACATTTCAAATATAAAAACCAATACAAAAAAGATATTCATGTGTCTGCTAGACTTAGTTAATTTTTATTGATCATATTACAAATTAAAAACACATTTGAAAGACATACAATTCATTTAATATGTCATAAAAGCTGCACACAAATGCTCATCAAATACGAAAACTACAGAAAGTCGACGCAGCGTTTCAGTGTTTTAATGATCAATCACCTTCCTCAGGACAAAGTTTTCAAAAAACGACTCTTTTGAGAAAAACATACATTGTATTAATGGCAAAATCAATAAAAGATATTAAAAATATCACAGTTTATATTCCTTATTTAAAATACATAATCTCAAACCACAAAAATACACTATTGCATTGTACTAGTACATAAACTACAACATCATAGGGGTTCCAAACATTCCATCACTAATATTGTTATCGATGATATGAACCCAATGATTAAACATATTTCTACAAAGTATATAATTCTTGAGGCCCAAAAGAACACATGAGGAGATTTATTTACCTATTTGGGATATCTAAAGTTTTCCTTTTTGAAATCATTAGGGAAACTTGTGGGGTTACTCGTCTGATTGTTCACCAAACCACATATGTCGATTATATTCACCACGGAATTACCTGTGAATGAATTATAGATTAAAAAATAGCTCCAATATCACAGTATACTAATTTATACCTGATTATGTCTTAACAGTAACGCACCTTTTAGTTCAATTCCAAATTTTTTAAACGATCGAGGGAGCCACCGATAGATTTAGAAACTATGATGCAACATCCTTCAAAGTAATCAGAAATAATAAATTACTGAATCATATTTATTTAAATGAGGATACTCTTAAAAATACCATAATACAAAACCATACCCGAAAAGGGACCTATGTCGTGTCACCGTAGATCAGAGTGGCCGTGATTGAGACTTCACTTGCTTTCTTCTTATTTTTATATAGATTATAAGTCTCTAGGGTATATAGAGAAATAAGTTGATAATCTCTATAGTTTGCCCTTTTACCAAACACTACTCGATTTTTTAGTGATAATAATAAACATTCGTAGTTCAATTAGAGAGGCTGTTTTACCTGATCTAGCTGCCCTCTTGACTCTGCAGCATTTAGGTTTAAAACCTGTAAATATCAAAAACAGGATATTTTTTAACCTGAGGCTTGTATATCTTTGCCCATTCCATTTAATGTTGTACATAAATAAATAAACTGTCTCCCGTTCTTAAGTCGCATTTAACACGGCTTAAACCTTTTAAACGACAAATTCCCTCTCGCTACTGGCAATCACTCAATGTCAATATGCTGCCCAATTGTACAATTTATTAAAAAGGATTTGACAAAATTGTTATCTTTTAAGAAACACAAATTCAGCAATTTGAGCCATACCGCTGTCCAAACATAGTGTATATAGTCACCCGTCATCATAACTAAACAATCGGCCACTCAATAGAGAACCCGACGGTCCTCTCTTTGGGTTGAAACATATCTATACTCCCAAACTACACTCTCAAACTTAATGCTAATCCGTTTACAGTGATCTTTATACTAGCCTATACTTAGCGGTGTGAAAGTGCAAAGGCAAAAGAAAAAAACCCGCAATCCGCTCTTGTGGTTCACCTGATAAAAGAACTCCGGCCTCCCTGCGATCGTATTCTGGTTTAGAGGAAAAGTGCTCGAAGGGCCTATTTATATCTTATTCGTGCCCGCTCACCTGATCTAGATTTGTGGTCGCGCATAACTTCCGCGTCATTTTTCTCGCTCTAACTCAGCGACCATCTTACAGTGATGGAGTTAATATACTTTTTGGTCTTCTGCGGATATAAACTGCTCGCAAGTCCACTTTTAAACATGCCATCTAGTTTACTAATGGCGAATACTCAAAGTACTGTTATTTCTATAGCATTATAGATGTATTTATTCTCGCTCAGCCATGTCTAAATCTGATGGCGGTCATCTTGAAGAGGTGACATTATTTACTTAAATTGTACTTATTCTCCCTCTGCCATGTTTTAATTTCTATAGCCTTATAGATATATTTATTCTAGCTCAGCCATGTCTAAATCTGATGGCGGCCATCTTGAAGAGGTGACATAATTTACTTAAAGTGTACTTATTCTCACTCTACCATGTCTTAATTTGATGGCGGCCATCTTGAAAGAGTAGATTTCTTTCGACATTTGTGCATTACCAATATTTACACATTTATCTCGTATTGTCCAAAGAGTCTAGTATTGCCATCCCTATGATCATTAACTTTGGTGGTCACTTTATTTTATGGCATCTCATTCAATCTATATAGATATGCCCACAGACGGTCACTAGATGATAAAATAGTCAGCCTAAAATTTTTTTTTAATTTATCGATGACCCAATAAGGGAAATTTTTAGATACCTACCTATGTATATCGTTTGGAACAATTTCGTATTTATGCGTTGTCTAGAAAATACGGTTATCCTGAGTCAATTAATTTATAGAAAACCAAATATAAAGAGAGTTTAATCCACACACTATTATTACATACCATGTAGTAACCTTAGTTGGCTCATACCATTTATTTATAGGAAAAAAGTATATAAGGAAAGTTTGATCATCAAATTATTATTACATACTATATAGTAACCTTAATTGGCTCGTGCCACCCAGATCTTGGTATTCATGCCTTTTATCACACAGGGCATATCCTAAAAAACTATTGACTAGCGAGGCATGTTAACACATCACAAACTGGACTGAAGTTCACTATTTAAATCAATTTCTCCCAGTCTTCCCTGCTGTTCAGGCCCTCTTTCACAGTTCTAAATTTGGACATATAAAATTGTTCTCTTTTCTTTCGTTTGATATTCACATCGCCTCCCGGGCATTTATCTGAATAGTTTCAATGACGCACCATCTAAGCTGTTCACAATTATGTCCTTTTTCTACCCAATGGTCTACCAATGGTGCGTTCTTTTTATTAGTACGAATCGCTGATTTGTGCTCATTAATCCTCGTTTTTATCTCTCTCGATGTTTCACCTATGTACCCTAAATTACAGGGACATAGGATTAAGTAGATCAAGTTCTTTGATCGACAGTTCGCCATGCTTTTAAATTTATGAGTTACTTTGTTATGCAGTATATTTGTGCCTTTGATGATATTTCCACAATTCTTACAAGAACTGCAGGGAAACGTCCCTAAAGGTAATGGTGTATTCGTAATACTTAGTTGTGTTTCTCTATTGACATTTCTATAAGTATGAACCAAACAGTTTTTGATTGTTCGGTTTCTTCGAAATGAAAACATAGGTTTCTCTAGTTGATCTTTATCTGATACATTCAACAAATGCCAATTTCTATTTATAATGTTTTTGACATTGTTACTAATATTGCTAAAGTTGGTGACAAAAATTAATGGTAATTTCTTGTCCTCTTGGGTCTTATGTTTCTCCTCGAAGAAAGAATCTCTATTGTAATATTTAGCACGTTTATATGCTCGTTTGAGCATTCTTCTCGAATAACCCCTGGTAGACAGTTTTTTAGTCAAGTTATTAGCATGTTGGTTGTAGTCATTGATATTACTGCAGTTGTGTCTTATCCTAAGATATTGACCAAAGGGGATATTATCTTTCTGACAGGATGGATGATTACTTTGATAGTGCAAAATACTATTTCTGTCTGTTGGTTTCGTAAAAAGTTCAACTTGTAGGGAGTTATCTATATTTTTGATTCTGATATCTAAAAAATCACAGGTCTGTTTATTGATGGAAGAGGTAAACCTAAGGTTTGGATCTCCCAAATTAAGCCACTCAATAAAATCCAACAGATCTTTCTCATTGCCAGACCACAGGAAAAAGATATCGTCGATGTATCGCGACCATGCTGATATATTTTCATAAAACGGGGCTGCTACATTAAAAATATGCCTTTCTTCGAACATAGCTACATATAAACAGGCTAAGGTAGGAGCACAGGTTGCTCCCATGCTGGTACCTTTTGTCTGCTTGAAGAACTTTGTGGTGAACAAGAAGATATTATTTTTCAAGATAATTTCGACACATTCTAAGATAAAAGTGGAGTGTGCTGTAAGATCCTGACCATTCGTGCTTAGGATGTCCTTTATCATCTGTATAGTGTCATCCTGGGGGATATTAGAATATAGTGCCTCAATGTCTAAGGTCACTAACCATTGGGTCTCACTATTATATGGGAGATTCTCAATTTTCTTTATCATGGCCGTCGTGTCTTTGATATACGCTTTCTGTAAGGTTACCAAAGGTTGTAAAAACATCGACATATTTACTCAGTGGTTCCGTCAACGAGTCAATACTCGACACTATGGATCTCATAGGCGGATTACAGAGATCCTTGTGGACTTTTGGAAGTCCATACAGTGCTGGAATCACCGGTTTTGTGTTATTTAGGAAATTAAATTCATCTTGACAGATTACCTCATCTTCTTTTGCATGTGTCAACAGGGTGGTCACTTTGTGAGTAAGGGAATCCCACTCTTTTCTGTTTGATACCTGATAATGTTCACCATTACTTAAAAGGGACATCATTTTTTATTATAATCACTTGTGTCCATTATCACAATTCCACCCCCCTTATCGGCGGGCTTTATTGTGATCTCTCTACAGTTCTCTAAAGTTGATAATGCCACCCTTTGTTCAGATGTTAAGTTGTTTTTTAACCATGTTTTCTTATTTAAGAGATCCTCTATACTTTTCTCTACTATTCTCTCAAATATTTCCACCTCTTTCGTAACCAAATTTATGGGTGGTGTCCAAGTTGATTTGGGTTTTAATCCTGATTTGTTATGGGTGGAAATCTTATCTTTTCCTTGAAAGAAATGATTTAGACGAATCTTTCTAAAAACAAATTGTACATCTCTCTCTAAACAATATCGATCAACTGGGGCGGTAATCGCATATCCTAATCCTTTCTCTAACACAATCATTTCTTCATGTGTTAATTTCCTATTAGACAAATTGATAATAGGCGCTTTATCTATTAATCCCAGTGTTTCTGACTCCTTGTATTGGGACGATTCTGTGTGGGGTTCGGGGTAAAAAAAAACCCTGTCCCCTGGCTCTCCCTCTGGTTTGGCCGTGATTGTTCTGACGTTTGTCTAAAAAAGAAAAAGTCTCCCTACTTGGTCCTGGAGCTGTTTCTCTCACTTTTGAATTGTGCTCATCCCTAACCAGTTCATTTTCTGATTCCGAACTGGTATACGATGTATCGAAAAACATTACTCTTTTTGGGGGAATATTTTCTTCGGTTGTTGCCAATTTCTTTTATTATAGGGTTCCTCTTTTGTCTCTCATAGAAGTCTTTTGTAAGTATGGATACACATGTTCCATGTTGTATTTAGAAATATCATTCCTCAGTTTGTTGGCCTTCTTATTTAATAAATATTCACTATATCCCTTTACGTCTCGTTGTATTTCTTCCAATTTATTTTTTGCTTCTTCTAAGGTGTTATTTTCTCTAAGTTTTATTTCTAAGTCATCAATCTCTTTTTTCTCTATAATTAAAACCTCATAGGCTGTCTCTATAATTAAAAGCATCCAATCACGGCTACACCTGTTCGCGATGAAGGTCCAATTTTCTATAAATTTCTGATTTTTTATAAAAACCCCAGGTTCATTGCCTACCTGCAACCCTCTCTGTATAATACCTTTTTTGCAGTATTCAATCAAAAAGTCTGCATGAAGTTCAGTTCTAACTGCCTTTTTTTTAAGGTTCCATAACATTTTCCATTGCTCCTCGTCATTATTTGTAATTGTGATCGAGGTAATATCTTTGGATGTACCATTAATGATTTTATTAAATTGGTCCTCAGTAAAGCCGTATGTTTTGAGGACATCCATCATTAAGATTGGAAGGATATAATCAATACTTTTAGCTTCCCAGCTCACTAGCTGTGCAAAAAAGTAATTAAAAATTAAGGAAGAAACCCTATTTCAAAAGATAGGGACGGGGTTATAGTATGTCAAAACAAAGAAAGTCCCTAAAACTAAAACAATATTATCAATGCACTCATGTGTAATCTTGTGACACTCAAGGGGTTACATAAAACAAACACCATTATCAATTGGTCATTTTAAAGTACTAGTAACACAACATTTCAAATATAAAAACCAATCCAAAAAAGATATTCATGCGTCTGCTAGACTTAGTTAATTTTTATTGATCATTGCGGTTAAAAACATCATACAAATATAAAAACCATATTACAAATTAAAAGCACATTTGAAAGACATACAATTCATTTAATATGTCATAAAAGCTGCACACAAATGCTCATCAAATACGAAAACTACAGAAAGTCGACGCGGCGTTTCGGTGTTTTAATGATCAATCACCTTCCTCAGGACAAAGTTTTCAAAAAACGACTCTTTGAGAAAAACATACATTGTATTAATGGCAAAATCAATAAAAGATATTAAAAATATCACAGTTTATGTTCCTTATTTAAAATACATAATCTCAAACCACAAAAATACACTATTGCATTGTACTAGTACATAAACTACAACATCATAGGGGTTCCAAACATTCCATCACTAATATTGTTATCGATGATATGAACCCAATGATTAAACATATTTCTACAAAGTATATAATTCTTGAGGCCCAAAAGAACACATGAGGAGATTTATTTACCTATTTGGGATATCTAAAGTTTTCCTTTTTGAAATCATTAGGGAAACTTGTGGGGTTACTCGTCTGATTGTTCACCAAACCACATATGTCGATTATATTCACCACGGAATTACCTGTGAATGAATTATAGATTAAAAAATAGCTCCAATATCACAGTATACTAATTTATACCTGATTATGTCTTAACAGTAACGCACCTTGTAGTTCAATTCCAAATTTTTTAAACGAACGAGGGAGCCACCGATAGATTTAGAAACTATGATGCAACATCCTTCAAAGTAATCAGATCGTGCAGGTAAAAAAGATCATTACAAACAACTCGGACGGAAGTAGGGGCCGCCAGTTTGGTTACTCGACAAGAGCAAGGTATAATATGCTCTGAGGTGAAAAGGAACAGACGAAAGTTGCATGAGGAACAGACTTCTAAAGGATAAGCATTCCTTGTTACGAGCTTGAAATAATAAGCGTACATTTGAAATACAAGCGGGTATACTTCATTATTGATTTTAACGAGCTCAAAACAAGCCAGATGCGTGTGATGGAATTATAAAACGGGGGACTGGCACAGCGCGCCTTAGTGGGCTCATCTAGGAGATTCATACCAATTAAAGAATTACCAAGCCTTATAGATGGATGGAAGAGCATAACAATTTTTATTAAGCACATTACAGAGTGAAACATCGTTCACCTGCCCATTTAATTTTTAAAGGACGGGAGTACATAATATAACGGTCTTGATAAAGAAGGTGGAATGAGATAAAGCCTTCGAAACGCGTCGACGCCTTTTCTGTTGCCATAAATCTATCTATACGAACATCACCCTAGATATTGATGATACACAAGGCACCAGGGTGTTTGTACATAAGTTTAACCGTGGATTATGGCGATTTATGACAAAGATTAATGTCTGTTTTTAACTGTCGTGTTATGATTTTTTGTAGTATTGTGAATGTGATTAATTGTTTTTAGTATTGTTTCATATTTTTCATGATGATGGTATGGACAAAAATGGTTTTAACTTGTAACTAAATAATTTTTTTAAAATTTTGTATAAAATAAAAATGGTTTTAATAAATTACAATCATTGCCTTATGAACAATAGGTGTTTGTGCCAATACATTGTAGCCACCAGTTGAGCGGTGACCTTTATGAATGGTGAGTGTGTGTGTGGAGTCAGAGCTTGGCATATGAAAGAAGGTGCGAATGAAACAATATATTAAAACAATCCCAGAGGACAATATTTTTACCTTTTGTCTTAACCCTAGTCCTTTGGATGTCCAAGGGTTCCTCTCTTTTTTTTAAAGGGATGAAAAGTAGGACAGAAGCTGAGAACTGGAGCAGGTTGGACAGTCTGTGATCAGAGAACTTGACATGAACTGTAAACCTGCAAGAGAAACTGGAAAGATAATACAAGTACAACGAGAAGTTACACGGCAGGAAACAATAGTCAAGCTATCTTAAAACATAGTTTGTATGCTCCTAGGAAAGTGATCTCTCTGTGAGGTGAAAAGATATTACAAGAAGATGATTAAACTCAGAGTTCTAGAAGACACCCAGCAGCTCTTATGAAGAAAGAGTGCTGGGTGAGTCCTAGTTCCGGAGGCACAGGCTTTAGAATCTAACTGACACCCTTGATAGTAATGATAACATAGATTATAACACAAACACAAAAAAGTACCACAGGTAGCAAAACAAGTAACACAGAAACATGAGCTGGGCTCAGTGAAAAACAGAACTAGAATCAGGAACAGGACTGGAATGAACAGAACTATGAATACTGGAAATCTTCGCATGTACTAGGGCAGGACTGGAATACGTGCCAGAACAGGAACACAGAACATAAGGCAAGGAATCCGCATATACAGGCCGGGTCAGGAGATGTGCAGTCAGAACTAGGAACAAGGCAATCACAGGAACAAAGAAGCAGGATAAACAAGAGACAGAAAACAGATACAAATAACTAGTCAGAACAGGAAAATGTAATCAAGTAAAAATGAAAACAGACATTGAAGAGCAAGCCTGGAATTATAGAGGCAGGATCAAGACTGGGCACAAGGAGACTCAGCAGCAAAACACACTGAGCTCACAGAGCTAAAGAAGGTGGAAGCTCAGGGGACAAGCACAGGTGTAGGAAGAAAGCCACGTGCAAGGAATCAGGAAACCAACAATTAAAAGACAGCTGTACTGAGACTTGGGAAGAAAAAGACCAGGAAAACCAGCAGGCATGAGACAGGAAATAGGAAAGCCCGGAATGGAGGGTGGATCGGAGACAAGAGAGTGAAAAATCCAGAAGACACATATAAAAGGGTCAGAATGCCCATAGACTCTAGAAACAAAGATACAAAACAAAAATCCACCACCGGTACGTGATCTAGGTAGAGTTTGGTAACAGGGGGAACTACAAGGACAACAATACATGAGGATGGTAGTGTGGAAACCTGGCCTGGAGTGTGATGTGATGCTAGGAGAGTGCTAGGAATGCAAGGTGTAGAATGCATATGCTGGTGTAAAAACAGTACCTGACACGACCCTCTTAAGCACCACATAGTGGGTGGATGACAGAATCTTAACAATTTCATCTAGAAGGAAACATGGCAAAAATATCACAGAGAGACATGTTTCCAGTAAAACCAATACAAAAAAGATATTCATGCGTCTGCTAGACTTAGTTAATTTTTATTGATCATATTACAAATTAAAAACACATTTGAAAGACATACAATTCATTTAATATGTCATAAAAGCTGCACACAAATGCTCATCAAATACGAAAACTACAGAAAGTCGACGCGGCGTTTCAGTGTTTTAATGATCAATCACCTTCCTCAGGACAAAGTTTTCAAAAAACGACTCTTTTGAGAAAAACATACATTGTATTAATGGCAAAATCAATAAAAGATATTAAAAATATCACAGTTTATATTCCTTATTTAAAATACATAATCTCAAACCACAAAAATACACTATTGCATTGTACTAGTACATAAACTACAACATCATAGGGGTTCCAAACATTCCATCACTAATATTGTTATCGATGATATGAACCCAATGATTAAACATATTTCTACAAAGTATATAATTCTTGAGGCCCAAAAGAACACATGAGGAGATTTATTTACCTATTTGGGATATCTAAAGTTTTCCTTTTTGAAATCATTAGGGAAACTTGTGGGGTTACTCGCCTGATTGTTCACCAAACCACATATGTCGATTATATTCACCACGGAATTACCTGTGAATGAATTATAGATTAAAAAATAGCTCCAATATCACAGTATACTAATTTATACCTGATTATGTCTTAACAGTAACGCACCTTGTAGTTCAATTCCAAATTTTTTAAACGAACGAGGGAGCCACCGATAGATTTAGAAACTATGATGCAACATCCTTCAAAGTAATCAGATCGTGCAGGTAAAAAAGATCATTACAAACAACTCGGACGGAAGTAGGGGCCGCCAGTTTGGTTACTCAACAAGAGCAAGGTATAATATGCTCTGAGGTGAAAAGGAACAGACGAAAGTTGCATGAGGAACAGACTTCTAAAGGATAAGCATTCCTTGTTACGAGCTTGAAATAATAAGCGTACATTTGAAATACAAGCGGGTATACTTCATTATTGATTTTAACGAGCTCAAAACAAGCCAGATGCGTGTGATGGAATTATAAAACGGGGGACTGGCACAGCGCGCCTTAGTGGGCTCATCTAGGAGATTCATACCAATTAAAGAATTACCAAGCCTTATAGATGGATGGAAGAGCATAACAATTTTTATTAAGCACATTACAGAGTGAAACATCGTTCACCTGCCCATTTAATTTTTAAAGGACGGGAGTACATAATATAACGGTCTTGATAAAGAAGGTGGAATGAGATAAAGCCTTCGAAACGCGTCGACGCCTTTTCTGTTGCCATAAATCTATCTATACGAACATCACCCTAGATATTGATGATACACAAGGCACCAGGGTGTTTGTACATAAGTTTAACCGTGGATTATGGCGATTTATAACAAAGATTAATGTCTGTTTTTAACTCTCGTGTTATGATTTTTTGTAGTATTGTGAATGTGATTAATTGTTTTTAGTATTGTTTCATATTTTTCATGATGATGGTATGGACAAAAATGGTTTTAACTTGTAACTAAATAATTTTTTTAAATTTTGTATAAAATAATAAATGGTTTTAATAAATTACAATCATTGCCTTATGAACAATAGGTGTTTGTGCCAATACATTGTAGCCACCAGTTGAGCGGTGACCTTTATGAATGGTGAGTGTGTGTGTGGAGTCAGAGCTTGGCATATGAAAGAAGGTGCGAATGAAACAATATATTAAAACAATCCCAGAGGACAATATTTTTACCTTTTGTCTTAACCCTAGTCCTTTGGGTGTCCAAGGGTTCCTCTCTTTTTTTGAAAGGGATGAAAAGTAGGACAGAAGCTGAGAACTGGAGCAGGTTGGACAGTCTGTGATCAGAGAACTTGACATGAACTGTAAACCTGCAAGAGAAACTGGAAAGATAACACAAGTACAACGAGAAGTTACACGGCAGGAAACAATAGTCAAGCTATCTTAAAACATAGTTTGTATGCTCCTAGGAAAGTGATCTCTCTGTGAGGTGAAAAGATATTACAAGAAGATGATTAAACTCAGAGTTCTAGAAGACACCCAGCAGCTCTTATGAAGAAAGAGTGCTGGGTGAGTCCTAGTTCCGGAGGCACAGGCTTTAGAATCTAACTGACACCCTTGATAGTAATGATAACATAGATTATAACACAAACACAAAAAGTACCACAGGTAGCAAAACAAGTAACACAGAAACATGAGCTGGGCTCAGTGAAAAACAGAACTAGAATCAGGAACAGGACTGGAATGAACAGAACTATGAATACTGGAAATCTTCGCATGTACTAGGGCAGGACTGGAATACGTGCCAGAACAGGAACACAGAACATAAGGCAAGGAATCCGCATATACAGGCCGGGTCAGGAGATGTGCAGTCAGAACTAGGAACAAGGCAATCACAGGAACAAAGAAGCAGGATAAACAAGAGACAGAAAACAGATACAAATAACTAGTCAGAACAGGAAAATGTAATCAAGTAAAAATGAAAACAGAAATTGAAGAGCAAGCCTGGAATTATAGAGGCAGGATCAAGACTGGGCACAAGGAGACTCAGCAGCAAAACACACTGAGCTCACAGAGCTAAAGAAGGTGGAAGCTCAGGGGACAAGCACAGGTGTAGGAAGAAAGCCACGTGCAAGGAATCAGGAAACCAACAATTAAAAGACAGCTGTACTGAGACTTGGGAAGAAAAAGACCAGGAAAACCAGCAGGCATGAGACAGGAAATAGGAAAGCCCGGAATGGAGGGTGGATCGGAGACAAGAGAGTGAAAAATCCAGAAGACACATATAAAAGGGTCAGAATGCCCATAGACTCTAGAAACAAAGATACAAAACAAAAATCCACCACCGGTACGTGATCTAGGTAGAGTTTGGTAACAGGGGAACTACAAGGACAACAATACATGAGGATGGTAGTGTGGAAACCTGGCCTGGAGTGTGATGTGATGCTAGGAGAGTGCTAGGAATGCAAGGTGTAGAATGCATATGCTGGTGTAAAAACAGTACCTGACACGACCCTCTTAAGCACCACATAGTGGGTGGATGACAGAATCTTAACAATTTCATCTAGAAGGAAACATGGCAAAAATATCACAGAGAGACATGTTTCCAGTAGAACATAGATCATGAACAATGCACCCCAAATTTAGAAACAAACTCAGTCAAGCACCAGAACCTTTGTATTTACATGACAACATTACCATATTAGACGCAGGACAGAGAACAAGACCAAAACCCTAACTGAGACCCACCATACCCAGACAACTTACTATACACTCAAAATTCACCTAGGTGAGGTTGGAAGGTTGCAAGACTCATCAGTCCACCATCCCTGTGAGATTAACTTACATCCTCCAAAGCTCCCATCCCAGTGCTTAATTTGAGCCGGTGGTTTCTGTTGCTTGGCACTGGCCCTTTATTGTCAATAGCGGCGCTTGTGACAGTCTACAACAAGGTGGCGCTGTCTGGCTAATTTAGAGAAGGTCACAACAGCAGTTAATTATTAATTCAATATACACTAAAAGTAACTATTACCTGCCGCCCAAGCCATTCTTATAGCTATGTGGGCCTGAAATAGTGTGAATTGTCACACTTCAAGGAGTGTGCTGGTTAGTAGTTGTGTTGTTACTATCATTGGCAGCGCTGGCAGGGGCAATGTGTGGTGCAAGCTGCAGAGGCCTCTTGACGAGAGCCATGTTACTTATATTTTTTTTAAACAAATTAAGCACTGTCCCACCCACTCTAATGTGGTTCAGGAATTAATTGAGCCTGTAGAGAACCTACACTGGGTGAACCACAACTGCAGGCAGGTGTTTCACAAAGCTACAAGTAATTGCTGAAGTCTGCGCTATGCAAATTGATAGTAACATTACTCGGAGCTGCCACCCAGGCACTTCACACACCCAGATCTTTTTCTAAGAGTTGTTTTTGTTTTCATATATATTTAGCCTCGATCCTAGTTAGTTTGGGGCGATACTATTGCCTACTGTGAAGTGTTGGTAATAGGTTGGGATATATTTGCTTTTATACAATTTTAGTTTATCATTTCAGGACAATTTTTTTTATTTAGCACTGATGTAGCCAACCTCATTAAAGGAATGTTACCCTAACAACACCTAGTTTTTATCTCCCTTCCATTTTAATTAATATCATTAAATTCTAGGGGGATACCCGTGGCCCACGTAGGGGTGGTGTTTTAGTGTACCCGCTGTGTTTTAAATAATAAAGATAGTTATGATAACCTTACTTTAACAATTGATTATTCATTTGAACTGTCAGGTGCTGTATCACACGATACCGTGTTATCTGAGCATCCTTATGCACAGCTGCGACCTCGGACTCAAACACATTATGAAGGTAAACCCAAGATTGCCTTGTCATTAGCTGCTTACTGGTCCCAGGGTGGCTAGTCCAGGTGTATTCACCCTTTGACCAGTCCTTTATCAGTGTTTCTGCAGCCATTTCCCAGCAAACATGTTATGCGGAGAATATGGTTACATTGGGATGATGTGTTTGTTGGCTGAAACTTCCATATTGTTGACAGGTTATTGGCGTTGGCTGCTATAAATCTGGTCTTGGCTATGGTGGGGTATGCCCGTTTAATGTAAGCGCAATGAGTGGTGTTATGGTACTATGGACAGTGGATGTGGATAACAAGCTATATTGAGCAACACACATCAGCTCTTACCAGCCACTTGTGCACTGCTTTCAGTTATGATATCTCAGACCATTGCCATGCTGCCATTGGTTAAGCCACACACACCCTCTGTAAGCCAATGCAGCCAGAGTGAAGTCAGATGGGATACATCTGCAATCCCTTGTCCTTTGATATTGCTTCACATCAACCTATCAGGAAGGGAAGTGAGAAGTGCCATTGGCTGGGGCATCACGCAGCTGGGAAGAGCCCTAATTTAAGAAAAGTTTCTCAGGGCACATTGACGACTCCTATAGTGCCACTGAATTGTCACTACATCGATAAAACAGAGCAGAATGCATTCATTTATTGGACTGGTTTGTATTGCACTTACTTGCCACAAGTCCGCCGCTTCAGAGCACTAGAAATCCTTTTGGCACCTGCCAGTAAAAGGGGTGAAAGAAGAGGTCTTCTTTTGGGAGGTGTTCTTGTGCAAGTCTTTGATGGAGGGGTTATGTGTAGTACATTCTGTGCTATTGAGCCCCATGCTATCTTGACAGACGTGAGGGTGTGTTTCCCCAGTGATATCATGTTATGGAGTAAAACCTTCTTGGAAGAGGCTCAACTTCAGGTTCTTTTTTAAATTACCAGACTTGGACTTAGGCATTCCAAGCTGGGAACCAAGAAAGTAAATTACTCATATTTGTTCCGGTTCAGTATGGCCTAGGTGAAAAAAATGTGCTTTGCCTGAAATATAAGAAGGCCTTATCTAATCGTAAGCTTACATTATGTAAGTCTGCTTGGGAGTACCTAGCCCAAGCAAGTGAAACCAGAGATAGTGCCCTCTTCTGGAGGGTGATAAATAAGCCTTGTTTTGCTGAACTATCAGCGCCCTCTCTATGTCACCACATCTCAGAGCAGCAACGGGTGGATCACTTCAAATGTGTGTACAACTTTGGATCTGTTGATGGTGTGGAGAATCAGGGTGGCTTAGTGCTGAGTATTTATTTAGTGTTTTATAGAGCGCGAATGTGACCCGTTAGGGTATCAGAGCGCTTTACAGGGATAACACGTTGTATACAAGTATGAAATAGTCAAAGAAAAAAAATAACATAAGTAGGAGTAGAAGGAGGTGAAACATTTGGGAATAACAGGGTGTATACAATGTTCAGATCATAATGCAGAGAAATCCAGCAAATACATTTGTGAGAGTACAAGGTCAGTACAAGATGGATAGCAGCCAGTCAGTCCAAACTCTATCGGCAACAAAAATAGGCAAAGCCACTGAGCGGTGTGTGCAATGCATGATTTATGGGAGAAACTTACCCATTAGGAAGGTTTTGGCTTCCTTTTTAAATATTGACAGAGAGGGAATCTTTCTAATGACAGATGGCAGCGAGTTCCAGATTCTTGGTGCGGCCCCAGAGAAAGCACGATTGTACGTTTTTTTCCTTTCGGAAGCGGGGTGGCTGGAGCACAAAGTCTCTGGCGGACCTGGAGTTTCTCGCTCCTCCAGAAACCATGATTTTCTGGGCGAGATATGTTGGGGATTTCGTGTGTAGTGCTTTGTGGGTGATACATGCCAGTTTGAGTTGGATTCTGGCTTCACGAGGAAGCCAGTTCAGCGCCTTCAGATGCTGTGAAATGTGGTCGAATTTTTTTGAGCCTGTTAAGAGTCTGGCGGCAGCATTGAGGCAAGCTTTTAGGGGGGCCGTGGAGATCTTGGGCAGGCCCGAAAGGGTTGAGCATCTGTATTCGATTCTGGAGATAACTAATGCCTGGACTGCCATTTTTAGGTCCGAGGCATCAAGGAAAGGCTTTAGTTTCCTCAGGTAGCTCAGGTGAAACCTGGCAGTTTTAGCCATCGATTTGATGAGGTCTTGCATATTCAGGTTGCTGTCCAGGGTTATGCCAAGAGATTTGGCAGATTCCACTATGGTCGGTGTGCAGTTTAGTGCTGTGATTGACTTGGTCCATTCCTGGATGTCAGTGTTACTTTTAGGGGGGAGATTAGAAGGAACTCCGTTTTTTGTGCATTTAGTTTGAGCTGGTTGCAGGCGAGCCTTTGAACAGTCAGCTTTAGGGCCTCATTCAAAGAGTAGATCTCCTCTAGAGATGGGATTTTGATGTAGATCTGGGTATCATCGGCATACATGTGGAAGGAGATGTTGGCGGTACGTAGTAATTCAGCTAACGGTTCAAGGTAGAGATTGAAGAGGGTTGGGGAAAGAGTTGATCCTTGGGGGACTCCGATCGTTATCGGGGAAGGAACAGATAGATTACTGTTGACTAAGAATTTCTGGGTGCGGTTCCGGAGGAAGGATCTAAACCATTCGAGAACTGTTCCCCTTACTCCCATCCTGAATTCTAGGCGTTCAAGTAGTTTCTCGTGGTTGACTGTGTCGAATGCCGAGGATAAATCCAATAGAACTGGGAGACATGTTTTGCCTTGGTCAAGGGCTTGGGGAGCATCATCCACAATATGGAGAATAGTAGTTTCCGTGCTGTGCCCAGGCCTGAACCCGGATTGGAATTCATCTAGAAGATTAAAGTTGGTGTTATGTTGGCTCAGTTGAAGTTGCACACATGTCTCCAGAGCTTTCGCTAGAAGTGGGATATTGGATATTGGTCTGAATTGTCTGGAGTAGCAGGATTTAAGGTAGGTTTTTTTAAGATGGGGACGACTTGACCGGCTTTTAGAGAGTCAGGTATGGACCCTTGTAGTAGGGAAGCGTTGATTATTGTAGTCCAAATGGGAATGATAAATTGGGAGGTCGCGGCCACGCAGCTGGAGGGAGTGGGTCATTAAAGTGGTTATTCGGATTTAAGTAGGATAGAATTTTCGAGATGGAATGGTCATCATATAACTTGAAGTTGGACCAGTGCACTTGGTTCTTGGGTGTTGTCTGGGGGGGAAGAGAGGAGAGATGGGACCCGGCAGGAAGAGGTTGGATGTTGGTGGCGGAATTAAATTTTGGCTGTAAAGAAGAGTAGAGCTTATGGTATTTTTACCCTAGTGGAAGTTTCTCAGGGCATCCAGTGGCAATCCTGCAATAAGGCCCCAGGATCCGACGGTATAGCTCCTGACTTGTTTCGGGATAACAGTGAGGTATGGGGGCCAGTCCTGACACTGGTCCTAAATGCTGAAGTGAGGGAGGGTGCCCCCGCTTTCGTGGTCCACTGCTGTTATTGGCCCGATATTCAAGAAGGTGGACAAGGATAACCCCCAGTGTTATTGACCAATCTCGCTTCTTGATGCAGCAAGGAAGGTCCTTGAGAGGGTACTTCTAAAGAGGTTGATGCTGTGGGCAAATAGGAGCGATATATTCTGAGAGGTTCAACGTGGTTTCAGGCCATGTAAATCGACAAATGATCAATGCCTAAACCTCTACTTAATTAAAAATAAGTACACTGATGCCCAGCCAGGATCACTCCACCTGGCGTTTATGGGCCTCACGTCCACATTCAATAGGGTCAACTGCAAGAAACTGTGGGATCTGCTCCTTTTGATGGGAGTGGATCCAGAAATAGTACTCCTCCTATCAAACCTACATGCTAACACCTCGGCTGCGAGAGGTATTCACAGGAGGTGGATCTCACAGAGCATTTTAGCATCACAAGGGGAGTGTGTCAGGGATGCACGCTCACCCCGTTTTTTGTTCACCCTTAATATATCAACGGGTTAGAACAGGCCCTCCTCTCAGTGCAGGCTGATTGCTCCAGGGTGGGAATGAGATTGTTACAGGTCTTGTTATACCCTGATGATGCAGTGCTCATGGCGCGTATCACTGTGGAACTGCAGTCACTACTGGATACGTTTGCCTCCTTTATGGACAGTTTGGACCTTGCTGTTAACTTCACAAAATCACACATCATGGTAGTTGGCCCTCGGTCCATCAGTTCCAAAACCTTTAAGGTGGGGAGTCACACCTTGATGAAAGTTCCAGCTTTTTCCTATCTCGGGGTGTTATTTGATGGCAACATGAGTTGGAATCCCCTAGTCAAGAAAAGGAGATGTGATCTGACCAAGGCCACGGGGGCAGTAGCTAGCTTTGCGCAGAGGTTGGGCTCATGGTCACCAAACACCTTAGTTATGCGTTACCAGGCTAAGTGCGTTTCCGAAGCTCTATAAGGCAGTGAGGTATGGGGTAACAGAAAGGTTGATAAAATCCAACTCGCAGAAAATACGTTTCTAAGTCTCATTCTACAGGTCCTGCAAAGTACCCCGGCTCTTTCTGTTCATGAGGAGCTTGGTGTAAGGTACATTGGAGACCTTGTTGCTCTCAGGCCCATGCTGTGCTGGATTAAGATTTGGACTGGGGAGGGTTCCTATTTGAGTAAACTGATCCTGTCTGACTGTTGGTCCCTCGATCACGTGCTGAAAATCCCCTGAATTGCTCATGTGAAGGCAGCATTTACCAGCATGGGCAGAGCTGATATATTTCATAATCATCATTCCCTACGCCTGATGGAGCTTAAAAGGGTGAGGGACTTGTTTTTTGAACGTGTCATACTCCAACATGAACATATAGAGTTGGCGAAACCCATGATGTGGGGGAACATGTTATTAAAAACTGTACAGGGTATGGAGCCTTATCTATCTCTTTTACCTAATGCGAGGGATAGATTTGCGGTGGTGAGATTCAGGTTTAATTTGCTGCACCATCTTTTGGCCTCCCCTAGTGGATGGTCTCACCCCGGAATTTTGGGGCCCTGTGGCTGCGACAATATGTCTCTATAGGATACCCTAAATTTTGTGCTGCTTTGTAAATATGTTAGCATGCCCAGGAAGCAGTTTCTTCTCCTGTTATTGAAAGTCATGAATTTCTCACAAGCACGCCTGGCGCTTATGTATTTGCAGCTCCTGTTGAATGAACATGTTTCATTTGCTGTCTCATTTTTTTTATGTGCAGTTTTGAGATCAAGGCGATCTAGACCTGATTAACTATGTTGTTGTACACGAGCATTCTCAATGTACTGTCTCATCAACACAATTTTATCTTTTAACTTTTTATGGTGATATAAGAATGTATGCTTACTTGCTTTTACAGTTTTATGAGTTGTATGTTTTATATTGTATGCTCTTTTATGGTTATATTTATAACTGAATAAAGATTTATATGATAGTAACTATTGCAACTTTAGCAGTATCTACTCACGAGCATCAGACCCTGAAGCTCATGGGAAGTTATAGAAGTGGAGAAATTCAACCATGTTCATTGCACTTTGACCTAAGCTCCCTAGTCTTAAAGCAAATATAACTTGCAAAGGCATCTTTCTCCACCAGGAGGCTTATTTATCTGCAGAAAAAACACATCTTTGCAAGCGTCTCTCACTGGGCAGGAAGCAAAGCTGTCCTCCTGCTGGGAATCCTCGAAGAAGTGAAGACCACAACCCAAACCTGGCATTCTCACTCTATGCTCTGAAATCTGGAAAACCCTGCCAGAAGGCATCAGACTTTTTCACTCTTGTGCACTTTTCACAATGTGCTCAAAACTCACCTCTTCAAAGCATCCATGTTAAAAAAAACAACTTCTATAGCCAGACTCCTGTGCCATGAACATATCCCCCATATTGCTACTGTTAGGTATTTTCACTTTTAAAAGTACAGTGGTCTGGGATCACTCAAAAATTACTATCATATGCCCTTAAAAAATTAATATGAGGATTTACATGGTACATGGACTGGCCTGCAAGCTTTTGCAACCTACTCAGTGCCACTTTTCGGAAGGACGTTGCCAGAAATTAACCATGAACATTGGTTTTAGTACTAAAGGTATAGAGAGCTCTTCACAGGCTTCTCTAGATGCACAGAAATAATACTGTAAAATGTCTCGTTTTTAGGTCTCGCCTGGCGTTGCAGCGCAAAGCGCTGCTCGCTGAGCGACAGATTTTGTAAGAGAGTAGATTTGAGAAGGGGACTTGAAGCCCCGCCCTCATTTTCATTGGCTGGCGTCACCGTTTATGCTAAACGGTGGCCTGCCATTGGAAATGAGTTTTTTTTGTTGACGCCCTTTCGTCTTTTCGTCCGGCCGATCCGGACTGGGTCGTCTGCTTTGCTGCTGTCGCAAAGCAATTTCTTATCTTTATGGGGCCATGTGTTTCACTCAGCCCCGTGTTTATTTTTGCATGGCGCTTTCACTGAAAGTGAAAGCGCGATGCAAATATAAACAAGCGGCTGAGTGAAAACAGATGGCGAGCGCTTGTCTCATACGTCCCCTTGCTTTTACTGGGGCTGTTGACACCAGTGGGTGTAAACTCAAAGAAGAGGATCTCTACCTATCTAATTCTATGGACACAGGATGTGGCTAATAGATCAAAAGGCCCGAAAGCGAGAAAATGAATCCACAAGAAAACAAAATGAAGAAAAGAATATTTATAATTCAAAATTCAGTTTATTAGCTATAATGTACATATTATCAAAAAAATTTTTTTTATAAATGGCATGAAAGAATCAGACCAAGACACTTCCCACAAAACATTCATTCAAATCACAATCAAACCTACAATCATACTCACAAGTGCTTCAAACCAATCAACCAACATTGTATTAAAAGCGACAATAACAAAATTCATAATAGAAAACAGTACCCCTATAGATACAGATAGACACATATATACATGAATAACTAATATCTGTATGTCACAAAAGAGAAAAGTGAATCAAAAGAGAATAAAAATAAAAATAAGACAAGTGACTCAGATAATACCTAAGAAAATTATAAAGAAAAAAACTCATTTAGATTTTGACAGATAAATATATAACAAATCACAAAAAGAATATAAAGGGGCTGAAATACAAGGTCAAGCGCCGACGCGCGTTTCGGTGTAGACCCGGATGTGGTCGTCACCTTCTTCAGGGCGCACAGACAAATGCATAGACAATAGTGGGAGGTGCCTGAGTCAGACATGTGGTTCAAACGTGTAAACGGCAGGCCAATAGATGGTATATAATGGGCTAACTGTCTCAGTTGAATACATATTACATCATACACGACTGTTCAAGAATTGCAGAGTTGCTCTGAACCCAAATATGTAAATCAAGATTGTACGCCCGTCTCGTGGAAAAAATGATTCATCACAGGTAAATAGTGGAATAATAAACGGATGCGTGGAAGGGAATTCCCTTTAGATGTAAAACATTGGGACCCAAAAATGAAATAAGACTCGAATAAAAGTTCTCAATGCCATGACAGAAAATGACTTTCAACGATGTATGGAATGAATATACTCTTCTTCCAAGCAAGGATGGAGGAGAAGAAGAGAAAACCACAACGCAAACCGATATGAAGTGATCTCGATATGAGACATGCGGCTGAACACACAAGACGGGTAAACTTCACCAGGAATGATTACCGTGAGATTAATATGAGGATTTACATGGTACATGGACTGGCCTGCAAGCTTTTGCAACCTACTCAGTGCCACTTTTCGGAAGGACGTTGCCAGAAATTAACCATGAACATTGGTTTTAGTACTAAAGGTATAGAGAGCTCTTCACAGGCTTCTCTAGATGCACAGAAATAATACTGTAAAATGTCTCGTTTTTAGGTCTCGCCTGGCGTTGCAGCGCAAAGCGCTGCTCGCTGGGCGACAGATTTTGTAAGAGAGTAGATTTGAGAAGGGGACTTGAAGCCCCGCCCCTCATTTTCATTGGCTGGCGTCACCGTTTATGCTAAACGGTGGCCTGCCATTGGAAATGAGTTTTTTTTGTTGACGCCCTTTCGCCTTTTCGTCTGGCCGATCCGGACTGGGTCGTCTGCTTTGCTGCTGTCGCAAAGCAATTTCTTATCTTTATGGGGGCCATGTGTTTTCACTCAGCCCCGTGTTTATTTTTGCATGGCGCTTTCACTGAAAGTGAAAGCGCAATGCAAATATAAACAAGCGGCTGAGTGAAAACAGATGGCGAGCGCTTGTCTCATACGTCCCCTTGCTTTTACTGGGGCTGTTGACACCAGTGGGTGTTCCAGTTCGGCTTGGCCTGCTCCTGCTTTCACTTTGGCCCCTGTACTCAAGTCTGTGTATGACTACAAATTCGCTAATGTCTTTTTTCCCCCTTTCCCGCAACTGACCTCATCACCAGCACGGAACATGACCTATGTTCTGAAAGCAGTGCGGTTGAGACATCAGGAAACAATTCAGGCTCTCACTTAGCATAGCTGCTGAGCTGGACCACAACAAGCCTCTCTGCTCAGCTTCCACTCTAGCCCTATTTAATCAGGCCAGTCTTTCGACGTGACAAAGCCTGTTAGTTCGTGTTTTTAAAGCATGTCACATCATGCAATATGCTTTCTTTCGCCCGACAGTCATCCAGTGTAATACTGTTTCACAGCCAGATCCAAATATTTAGGCAAATAGTGACTTTTCACGCACACGGGGACAAACGTCTTCTCTCTCCTCCAATGTTTTGTGTTTGACGCAGCAGCACCTGTTCCAAAAGCGCTCCATCCAACGCCAGGATGCGAGATTCGGCAGAGTCCCTTCCGCGACCCGAGGGCAGGAAGCAGACCGCGGGGGCAGCGGGCCTCTTTGCTGAGAGCTGCGACCATGTGTGGCGATGGCCTCCAGATGCGGCGTTTCTCCATCAAAGGAGGGGTTACCGGCTCAGCAGCTGCGAGCCCCCCACCCCCAAAGGCTTCCCCTGGGATTCTCCAGACAGCCCGCACCCTGCCTCCGCGGCTCCCAGTACCGCTCGGTGCATCCGCAGTAATGTGGGCTACAGATATTACAACACAAACAGCTCGCTACCTCAACAGCTGGAAACATCTGCAACTCTAATAAAAGTATTCCCAGATACTCGCGCCTAGGCAGATGCTGCAACCACTGCCACCGATTCCCTTGCCCAGACAGGGGGCTGGGACCCAGACACTCTCTCATGAAGTGTGCACAGCCTGCTGCTGTCCCAGCTCTTCCTCCGCAGGAACAGAGACCCCCCCCCCCCTTCATCACCCCTGAGACGAGACACACCTCTGTCCACACCGTTAAAATATTTTTCATTTTCAACGCACCCCTCTGCGAGGATGTTGCATTTCCTTACAGCCTGGCGGCGGTGTCACTGCGCACTGCACACGCCCAGCGAGCATTCCCCCCTACAATACTGCTAATAAAGAGCGCTGCGAGCACGTGTGAATAGTCACCCCGCTCCCCTGTGTCCAAAGCTGCCTGTCCCCCCTATATGCTTCCCATGGGAAGACTTTTGTGCCCTCCCATCCCCACCGCCCTACATTGTCATTTTATGATATTCGAAATTCACTTGGGGTAGACTCAAATTTACTACAAACAAAAATTGATTTTTATAACAGTATCTAAATACGAGGCACCAAAATAAGTGTATGAGTGCCCTTGTGTTTGTTTGTAAGAACGGATTCATTGAAATTAATATTAATATTTCCCAGCTGCATTATTTTAAGTGTGCACAGTGTCGTTTTTTTCTGCGTCATATGACTTCACACAAAAATAAAAATGTAATATCTGTTCATAGACCGCACTGCACAAACGCACACAACATCTGTTCAGGGTTTCAGTAAATACTACACCCAACAATCACTTTATAAACATTAAAACACCACCAAAGTAAGGACAACGAAATACAACTTTATTTTTTTAACCTTACAGTTTATTTAAGTGCAAAACAGGGGATAGAAAGAAAAATTACTTTTGTCATGTAGATGCACGAATAGAAGCTGCGAAAAAAACGGTAAACGGCGCTCTTTAAGCAGGCGACGACGGGACAGCTCAGAAATGTTTGTTTTCTGTTGGTAAATACAGCTGACGAAACGGGGTTTGGAGAAAACCATTAGTGCCTGAATCAAAATCAAAATACGTGACTGCGAAATTAACAGCAGCGCTGGCAACATAGTGTGTCACCTTCTGGAACGGACCTGCGTAGATTAAACGTATTTTCGTGGTCCCCAGGCATAAACATGTCATTCAGTGAGTCGTAGCGCCGCGCGCACAATGAAGACCTGATCATGTGTTTGTTGACATCTTTGTACATGCACGCAGACATGGGACAGTGTGTACTTTACATTGAGCGTTTGTATCCCCGAGCCAGCACACAAAGAACATCTCCACTAGGGTCTCCGCCAGTCTGGGTGCGCAGATGCGCTTCGGGAATTCCTCAGGCGCTATAGTGCGTCCGTCAGGATCTCAGCCCCGTCCCTTGTGATGACAACGGTGTGCTCAAACTGCGCCGATCTGCCAGAAATATTAAGAGTTAGCAGCGGGTAATGTCCGACCCTTGCGGACCGAGTAATCTCCACCCCCCCCCCCCCCACCCCACCCCACCTCCACACACTCACACACCCCTTCCCCCAGGCCCACCTTTTATTGTCCACGGATACCGCTGTCCACCTATCTTCGAGGATACGGAACTCCGGGGACCCCTCCAGTATTATGGGCTCGGCAAAAAAACAAGGGTGTCACTGGCCAGACAGAAGCAGCGCCTTTGCATGTGTGATGTCAGCACAGACTTCCATAGCGCTGCGATGCCCTGCTTACTAAACTGTGCGGGGGACGCGCGCCTTTGACTTCCACTTCCACTATCGGTTCTATCATTCCGCACAGCTACCAAAAGCGGCCTCAAGGAGCTGTGACAACAAACTCCCACCAGCACCCACCCCAGCCTCGGCAGTGTGTACAGGGCCCTTGTGATATTTTATGAGACCGGCAGTTTATTGTAAATATACTTAAATCACTCGAACAACAGTTCGTTCAATCCAAGTGTGCCCGTGTTGTTATTTTTAGTTATTCCCAAACGTAGATTCCCAGCAGTAGATCCCAAAAGGTGCAAAACACGGACACGTCTGCTCTCAGTGTTGGACCCAAATCATCCCTTCTTGCTAAATATGTTGTCCATCTGAGTAGCTATTGTGCAATTTATATCCACTACCCCCCCCCTATCCCCCCTCCCCCCCCCATTAAATCTCCAGAATTCTGACTGTATTCAAAGCCTGTGTTAACATCTTTACCGCTTGAGGAATGGTAAAAAAGACTGCAGATTATTGCTATCGCACTCCAGACCCATTTCCCACCAACTGTGCAAGTCTGAAGTCATGAATATTAACACTTGTGTGGAGCCACAACCAAAAGACGAACCATCCCTACTTACGAGATATGGTCAGTAACGTACACGCGCTATGCAATGCAATAGGTGTTGCTTTTGCTATTGTAAATAACAATGGCTTTTAATTTTTTAAAAGGCATTGCCATTTACAATGCCAATAGCTCCAAAATTCGCAGTTGTGAGACCTATTGCATTGTAAATGCTTGTTATTTTTGGGCGACTAGTTTACTGTGATGGCTTCCCATTAGAAATCATCAGTGATAATTGTGTGTAGTCTGTTTGTAAAGGGATCGGATCATCTTGCAGCAAAGCGGATTTAAACATGACTGTCTATCTTTGTATCTCCTGAAGGGCAGAATTATCGAAGAAGGGATCACTCAGTTTAAGTGGATATTTTCCTGTACTTCAGCCCATATCCTGACTTGAATTCTCCACGGGCAGAAGAGGGGTTTATAGTTTGCTTGTTAGATCAATTAAATGGTATAGACAAGTGATACTCAAAGTACGGCCCGGGGGCCGCTTGCGGCCCTCTTGACTTTTACATGTGGCCCCCCTGGTGAACAGCAGCACCAGCTGCTGTTTAGTTGCTGAGCACTAACATTTAGAACAAGCATTGGCATAGCCAAAAGGTCTCGCCTTTGGGACCTTATAAGTATTTAGCCATGCAGCACATTATCCCCTGAACGTTCCTGAACGTGCTTGTGACGTTAGTTGGAGTAAGGTGTTGAGGTATAGTGTCTGCAAGCCAAGTGTATGTGTGTATGATCTATGTGCTACAATATGTTATGCATTGCTTTCTATACGGATTTCACGTGTGCTAGTGTATGAATGACTTGCAGATGCATATTACGTATGCAGGTGTAGGATTCAGCATGAGGTGCAGTGAGTGTGTGTCCCAGTGTGCAATGGATGGTGTTTCAGATGTGTCAGTAAGAGGGTTCAAGAGAACAATGGGGCTCTTGTTGTCTTGATTTCAGAACGCTACTTTCTTAGATATCGGATTGGGTGTTACACAAATGTGTATGTATTTAGTTTGTTAACAAATAACATATTAGTGCTACTCCGGAAAACTAATTTGTAGAGCTCCTTTGCGGTCATTTCAGACATCTTAACACATCGATACATTTTCAAAAGTAATGGGGAGAGCAGGCATATAATGTGCTTATCCTTTTACAAGCAGTGAAGGCTGAGGAATGCGCACAGGCCTTCTTTATTGCCCCATCACTCTTATCAGCCTGGTCAGTGCCCACATGCAACAGCCAGATGTTTAGGCTCCTGTTTCAGGGAAGTTCTTGCAGCTGAAAATAGGGAAAAAATCTAACTTTTAATGGAAATGGCTCTCGTGAAACATCCATGGAAAGGGCTACATCAATAAAGCCTGGTAGAGAGCTTTATCTAGTGACCAGACTGGACTTGCATTTATTTTATTGTGAATCTAAAAAACAAAACACCTTTACATGCCGAACATGTCGTTGAGAACCCAGTTGTCGTATGGCATACATATTCCAAAAAGCAAATTCCAGCCCACAGAGGCAATGGTGGTTGCTTTGAGGGCATTTATTGTGCAGACCAATGAACAAGCGCTGGAAAGTAACAAAGACAAGATTTACAGGCTTGTTTTATTTTGCAATATCATAGGGCGGTAGTGGTGGTTTAAAAGTAGCACATCAAATTCTCAAAAGTAGTTTTAATTTTGTTTATCTATCTACAATATGTCAGTATATAGAGATTACGGTGCCCTTCAAGATAACAGAAGCATCCCACTACCACGGATGCCAAGTCAACGGGTATAAAATACCCGTTGTTTCAAATCATAAACAACGATTGTATCTCGGCACTCTGATATTTAACTGGAAAAATTTATAGTAAAGTCATAGGATTTAACTGAATGGTCCATACTGAAAGTCCTATAAACGTAATTACTCAATCGATATGTTATATCGAAGACAAAACAGCTATTCCAAATCGCTCAAGGAACAATAGAAGAGAACATCAAAGAGTGGATATTTTTCTTATATAATTTAATATTATTAAATCCAATGTAAAATATTTGACAATTGGTAATAACTCCAAGTATAATACACCAAAATTGTCTGAAAAGTCACAAAAGAAACCATATATGTAAAATTCACATTGTGTACATAAATTGAAGATTGGTTAAGCACTACATATAAGAGCAATATTAACAGCCAAACTGGAGGTCCTAGTCCTAGGGCCTTCCAGGTAGTGAAGGTTGATAAACAGCCGATGACAGCCGACACGTGTTTCGTTACATATGCGTAACTTTTTCAAGGCTGTAAACGAAAGTGAATAAGGATATGACGCATCATATGTTATTATTACTTCCATTTCAGATTTGGCCATTGCGAAAAAGAAGAAATTAAAAAGCATGCAATGATGTTCTCTTATACAATTTAAAAAGAAGAATATGTTTATCAATTGGTGTCATATAGGTGAAAGTAACACATACACAGAAAGCAGCTTTAGGAAAGCCATGATGTCCCAGATAGTGACCTAAGAAGATAATAAGTCCAAAAAGTGATTTTTGAGAAAGATGAAGGCACGTGAAAAGAGCACGTGAAAGAATCAGGTTCAAAAACCACCATGATGTAAAAGAAAGATAGATCATGCTTCAAATCTCTGAGTTTACAAACAGTGTAAGTAAAAGCAAGAGCTTTAGAGGTACCTTGCTCTCTGTTATTTTTGTAGATGTTTGTAGTAAGGAGAAATTTCCGATTATCCTTAGCACAATCTGTAGTTTTATAAAATCAGTTCTAAAGAACAGAAGAACATTTTTTTATTTATTTTTTTATAAGTATTTGCATCCATGTGACCGATTAGATTTTTTACTACTTGTTGGGGGTCTAAAAATCTAGAACCACTCTGTAAGTCAAAGGAAAAAACTGCCTGAATCTTGTGTATTTTATTTTCCCCCTTAAGAGCGACATATTGTAAGAGAAGTAAATGTTCACAAAACCATAATGAATGGACCTGTGGGGGAAATAAAGTCGTGAGAAGTCGAGGATTAATTATAGATATTGGGTCCCAGATCTATGTTTTTTAAAACCATAATCTCTCTAGAGGGAACCATCTGTCCAAAACATATACGACAGATAACACATAGGTCTTTTAGTGAGATTAGCTGTACTGACTTAGCCCCCGGTTGTGTGTAATTTTTCATTCATATTCTAATGATAAATGGAATCATGAGAATATAGTTCCATTATAATATGTAATTTTTAAAACAATTTCGGGCGTTCCGATTTCTGATTCTTTTTCACTCGCCCTTTGTATAGAAGGTCCATCACATATACTTTTAGAGATACAATTAATTAGGGCAGTATAGATCTTTTAAACTTTCACTAGGTTCTCTGATATATGTTTCTCTTTCTCACTCATTTGGTTTATAGAGGGTTTTTCGTATATATTATCTGGGAGTCACTTACAGACGGACGGGGAATCCGAACGGGGCAACCTCTTTTCATTCTATGGATCAGGTATAAATCATGTTCCATCTTTAATAACTGTTACTCCATTACATTTTTCTGGCATAATGGCTCACCTTGAATCAAATATTGTATATAACCGGGGGTCTAGTCAGTATAGTCAACTCTACCATTTTCTCTGGAACAATGGCTCACCCTGAATGAAAAATTACACACAACCGGCGGCTAAGTCAGTACAGCTAATCTCACTAAAAGACCTATGTGTTATCTGTCGTATATGTTTTGGACAGATGGTTCCCTCTAGAGAGATTATGGTTTTAAAAAACATAGATCTGGGACCCAATATCTATAATTAATCCTCGACTTCTCACAACTTTATTTCCCCCACAGGTCCATTCATTATGGTTTTGTGAACATTTACTTCTCTTACAATATGTCGCTCTTAAGGGGGAAAATAAAATACACAAGATTCAGGCAGTTTTTTCCTTTGACTTACAGAGTGGTTCTAGATTTTAGACCCCCAACAAGTAGTAAAAAATCTAATCGGTCACATGGATGCAAATACTTATAAAAAAAAAAATTTAAATTTTTTTTTTCTTCTGTTCTTTAGAACTGATTTTTATAAAACTACAGATTGTGCTAAGGATAATCGGAAATTTCTCCTTACTACAAACATCTACAAAAATAACAGAGAGCAAGGTACCTCTAAAGCTCTTGCTTTTACTTACACTGTTTGTAAACTCAGAGATTTGAAGCATGATCTATCTTTCTTTACATCATGGTGGTTTTTGAACCTGATTCTTTCACGTGCTCTTTTCACGTGCCTTCATCTTTCTCAAAAATCACTTTTGGACTTATTATCTTCTTAGGTCACTATCTGGGACATCATGGCTTTCCTAAAGCTGCTTTCTGTGTATGTGTTACTTTCACCTATATGACACGAATTGATAAACATATTCTTCTTTTTAAATTGTATAAGAGAACATCATTGCATGCTTTTTAATTCCTTCTTTTTCGCAATGGCCAAATCTGAAATGGAAGTAATAATAACATATGATGCGTCATATCCTTATTCACTTTCGTTTACAGCCTTGAAAAAGTTACGCATATGTAACGAAACACGTGTCGGCTGTCATCGGCTGTTTATCAACCTTCACTACCTGGAAGGCCCTAGGACTAGGACCTCCAGTTTGGCTGTTAATATTGCTCTTATATGTAGTGCTTAACCAATCTTCAATTTATGTACACAATGTGAATTTTACATATATGGTTTCTTTTGTGACTTTTCAGACAATTTTGGTGTATTATACTTGGAGTTATTACCAATTGTCAAATATTTTACATTGGATTTAATAATATTAAATTATATAAGAAAAATATCCACTCTTTGATGTTCTCTTCTATTGTTCCTTGAGCGATTTGGAATAGCTGTTTTGTCTTCGATATAACATATCGATTGAGTAATTACGTTTATAGGACTTTCAGTATGGACCATTCAGTTAAATCCTATGACTTTACTATAAATTTTTCCAGTTAAATATCAGAGTGCCGAGATACAATCGTTGTTTATTGTTTTATTTTGCGTTCCCACTGCCTATGGAGTGTTTTTTGTTTTTTTACACACTCTTGCTGTCAAGCCGGATTCCGGGGCAAAGTGCACGCATTTTCTGTGAAAAAGCGGCGCACCCTTTAAACCAGCTGCTCTGTGCTGTGGACTAAGGGGAGAGTTAGATGTGCTGAGCAGGGAGTGCGGTGAGAACATGGCAAAGAACATGCGTCAATGCTCAGAGAGGAGAGGGTGTTTCCAAGCGGCCAGAGAGACCGGGACTGGCCAGAAATAGACCTGTTCCTGTAATTTCAGGTGAGGCCGGTGCTGCCTCGTTAAGTGCGAAGTGCTCTGGGGCTTGCCTGGGGGGGGGGCAGGAGCTACACGGGGATTGTGCCATCTACTGCCAAAAAATACAAATTAAATTCAAATCCCATAATTAACGCAAGCCCGCTCCATTTGCTCACCCCAGGGGTAAATTAGTAATGTAAGTCTCGGAGCACAGGCTGCAGGAGGGGGAGGAGGCTTCGGTCTGCGAGGGAGCCCGGTGCACACTTGCAAGCACGGTCAGTGACTCACTCTGCAGCCGGCTTCAGGAAACAACGAGCGGTGCGCGCGTGAGAGCGTGCACCATGGCCTATTGCTTGCGGTTACCTGCGCGGCCGCCGGGCGCGATAATTGAAAACATATGGCGGCCGTGCGGGAAACCGCACGGAAAAGGCCATTGTGCACGAGCGTGTGGTCAGCTTTTGGAAGCCCCTTACATAAAGTCTCGCAGAGCAACGCATGCGCGCTACTCTAGGCTCGACCTAAAAAATGTTAAACTGGCAAGGATTTATTTACCTGCAAATAAATACTTGCCTGTTTATTTAACATTTTTTTTTAGACCTCCTCACACACTCGCTGACGCACCCAGACCCCCTACCGCCAACCTGCTGGCATCAGTGCGGCCCTCGGTCACACCACAGACCATACTTTGTGGCCCCCTGGGCAAATGTTGTGAGTACCCATGGTATAAACAAACGAGGCCTTGAAATTTGAGCAGACATTTGAAAAAAATCGAAAGGCTACATTTTTGTGTTTTATTTATTTATTAATGTAGGTATTTATTTGTGGATTTTTATACAGTACTACGCTTAACTTCACAGAAACTTCAGAGCTCTGCATATGAGTGCAAGCTTGGATTTGTGAGGATGCGAAAGTTACAAACCAATCAGTGCCTGGATGGCCCTGTTTCAATATTCTTCATTCGCTCCCACCATTGATGAGGAGTCCAAATGAAGAGGGTCCAGAACAATTCGGTTTCCGTGTCTTTTCTGAAATGCAGATACTGTGACTGACTTCAGGCTTGGAGTCAGTGCATTGCACAGCGCAGGGCACTTGAGTCCCAGTGATCTTGCATCACCCTCTGTCATTTGAGGTTTATTGAATGAAGAGATTTTCTATTGTTGCGTGCACTTTTCTGGTGGTGGTATAGTGGTCTGTTATGCTTTTGTATTGTGTAATTGTATTGACCCTTTTCTCCAATAGGCTTGTGGATGGCACAGAGGATTTTGAACTTGGTCTCATCCACTAGGAGACAATGTACTACTATCAGGGCTTGTTCGATATTTATGTATTCTCATTATGTGTTGTGTTAATGAAAAGTGTTTGAATGTTATAGAAAATGAAGTGGCAATTTATTTTTAACTAGAGCATAGTATGTTTGGAGATTATATAATTCAAATTAAACAGAGTTGTTTCATGATTGTATATAGGGATGGTGTGGTAGCCCACCATTCATCATTGATAAGATACTGCCCACCCACATAAATGCACCAACCAAACAAGCAGCTGATCCCATACCAGTATACTCTGACCTCTATTTT
The DNA here is from genome assembly GCA_963921515.1 of Calotriton arnoldi. Taxonomy (NCBI): domain Eukaryota; kingdom Metazoa; phylum Chordata; class Amphibia; order Caudata; family Salamandridae; genus Calotriton; species Calotriton arnoldi. The sequence continues at coordinate 1,107,216 of CAWUFW010003131.1, forward strand.
GTGCCCCACCCTGGGTACTTGGATGTGGGTGTAGATCAGGGTGAAGATCTATATGTAAGTCCCATCGCCTTGCGATGTTGTGCAACACACACAGGCTACACCAATCCTGCACACAACTTCTGGGGAGTACACCAGCACCCCTGTATGGTAAACATATCTGAATTGTAACTTAAGGATCCCAAAAGAGCGTCCACAAATGGCTAATGTACGTATACATGCCTTCTGTACCTCTGTTGAGATAGTGTAGTTGGGTATCTGTAGGTTATAAGGAGATGGGGAGTGACAGCATACATGCATCATCTGTAACAAAGATATGTGAAATGTCTTGAAAGGAGACTCTATTCCAAATTGAATGCATAATGTCTGATGAGTGTCAGGGTAATGTGTGAATTGTGTTATAATGATTATTAAGTATGTTTGAGATGTCACCCCCCAGATGGACATGTAGATGCTGTTACTTACCAAGGAGTCACATGTCACCAAAATCCCCAGCAACCAAGCGATTTGCAAGAGGTGACTGCTGGATGATGTAGCTGTCATGTGTGTTACCACGAAAAGGTCTATATAGATCAGTGAGGCAGCAACTAGCATTGCAGACAACTTGCACGTTGATGTGGTACCAGCGGTGTCTGTAGCAGAAAAGGTGTGCTGTGTGGTGAGGTGACTGAAGTGACACATGGGTGTAGTCCATGGCATCTACCACACAAGGGAAGTGGCTAAAGCCAAAAAGGCATAAAATATCTTTGCCACCCGTTGCCTTTCCACCTATGATTGAGGCATGGCATTAAACTGCTGCACTTTTCTATTGGTGCACCTGATAAGCTGCTGATTGGCTTGCCTGTATATTGCCTACATTGCGAGAGCTGACCCTCTGGATAGATCCAATGGCCATGGAATAGAGTGCAGCCAGTATTTTTACAGGGGCAAGGGAAGGCTGGGAGCGGGCTATAGGTGAATCAATCTTTTGCTCCCTGTCTGCAACCATGTCAATGTTCACTTCAGGTGAGAAACGGTACCTGTCAAGGACTGCCTTCCTGGACTTGCCAAAGATGTTGAACCCTTGCATGTAAGCCCTCTATTTCCTCCTGAAATAACTATTCCTCAAGGGGAGAGGTAAAGGCACAAACACATTCACTGACAAAGTGAAGGCAGAAAGTTTGGTGTATAATTTAATTTCTTATGTGATCAGCCATGATGTGATTGGTTGGTTTTGAAACGTGTTTCACCTGTAGATGGGCGGTGAGGTTCAGAGCAATCACTCCTTTCATTACTAGATGTGTTGCTAGTGTTGTGAGCCTTGCTAGACAATTTAACAGGATTAGCTTTAAAGAAAAAATATTGGATGTTGAAAAAACTTGTAATAACATTACACATGATTTCCGTATAGTTTAAAAAATATTGGACCTTAAAAAAGCTAAAAAATTATGTTCTTTTATTTTCCAATATATTTCTATAGTAATTGGTGGCTGGATTATTTTCTATGGGATTGTTTTGCATTACCAGTGGTTGGCCATGTGTGGTGCTTGACTTACTCCAAGACTGAGCTGTAGTGCATTTACTAGTGTTGTGGATTTTTTTCTTTGGCTGTACTAACTTTAAAAGTACAGTTTTTGAAAAGCAATGGGCTTACTCTTTTGTGGGTGGGTGCTTGTTCCCCAAAACACTCCCTTAATCTCCCCTTAATCCTCTCTAAAAACCAGTGCTTAATTTGTAAAATATTAGGTGCCTGGGCTCTGGTCAGGAGGCCACTGCAGCTTACACCACCCATCGCCCTTGTCATCGCTGCCAAAACAACTACTAACCATCTCTCTCGCTTGTAAATGCGGCAGTTCAGATTATTCCAGGTCCCCAGAGATGAAGGAATGGCTGGGTAGGCAGGTATTAGCAATTTTAATGTATATTGTAGTCCTAAACTACTGTTGTTCTGCTCATCTCTAAATTAGATGAGCAGCGCCACCATGTGGCAGAGTGTCATAAGTGTGGTGATGACAATTAGGTGCTGGTGCGGAGCACCGGAAACCAATTAAGTGCCAGTGCTGAGCACCGGAAAGCTCCGGCTCAAATTAAGCACTGTCTAAAACCCACCTATTTTGTAGTAAATATGCCTTGTTTTTCAATGCCTCCCCATAGCGCCTTCCACATTTACAACTTAGTGGTCAACTTGCATGTGTGAGGATCTTTCCACACCACTTAGCGACCCTTAGAACCCTCCCATTCTGTAGTAAATATTCCCTATTTTCGAGCCACTCCCTCCTGCTCCTCCCACATTTACTACAAAAACATATGCGTATGAGTGTAGTCATCTCTGCAATTGTGTGTAGATCTCCGCATAGAAAAGAAGGGAGTGGCAGGGGTGTAGATCTCTGCACCAGGTTACTGAATAGCTTTTTGTAATACATGAGTAGTTCTATTGTAGTACTACTAAACGTGCTACAGAGTGCAGTTTGTGACTAGGCCACTTTATTTGAGAATTGGCAAATGCATTATGTGGTTTTAATGTTTAGAGAAACCTAGATCACTGACCTTATTTCTACATGTGATACATTTTTTTTACCTGTGTCATTTAAAGTGCAGGGGGTGAAATGATGAGTCCTACATATTACAATCATGTCGCCATGACGTTTGTGTGTAGTCTCAGGCTGTGTAGCTCTTGACAAGGAATGTCAGAAGGCGAATTTGGCTCCTTGGAGGAAGAGTGTTTCATTTATATATAGATGCTTGCAGTTCGGGGACATGTACATACTTTTGTCTGCAGTAAATCTGGTCTTGGCAACCATGGATTATGTCCCATTTCTTAGAGGAGGCCATCATGTCCACCTAAAAGAGAGCATTGGAATGCATCATTCTCTCTCTAACTAAAGAGAGAGTAGTGAACACCACCATAACGGTGCATCCAGGCAGTGAAATCCAACCTATTATCCCACTCCAGGAATGAGAAGTGAAAGCCATGAGGCTCTTCCAACTCAAAAGAGAGTAGTGAAAGCCATCCCACTCTCTCTACCCAGGAGAGAGTAAGGCACGCTCCCCTGTTATCCCTCATCAGAGGATCAAGAATAGGGAAAGCCATGGCACTCTGCCATTCTCAGGAGAAAGTAGTGGAATCCAGTTGTATCATTATAGCCCTTAATACTGTTCTGTTAGTGTATGTTGATGACTCACTGTCTTGGTCACTTGTAAAGTCTCATCCCGTGCTGAGGTTCTGAGGGCTTTCAAGCGCCTACATGGACAGACTGGGTCAAAGACAGCAACTTGAGGTAAACTGTTGCTTGAGAAGACCTGACATAAAATGATGATATTTGGCCTACGTGTTTTTGGCAAAACAATGCTGGTTTAAAAGTAAGGCAGGATACTGGAGAGCTCTCAGGGTAAAACTAGTGTCTAAGGGTCCACTGTGGAGCATGTTTGGCGAAGTGAATTTGTCAGAACGAGACAGGTGTTCAAGAGAACTGCACTCCTGGCTGCTGATAACTGGGCCAGCAGTTTATTTTTCAAGATGGCTGCTCTGTGGAATTATATTGTAACTGTCATACTATGAGTATTTTACACAACAGTCAGGTATCTCAGATGCTAACACAGTTCATTTACTTTTATATGATTCAGACAATAGTTATCTTTCACAGTTCCTAATGCAGCGATGTCTGAGTCTGTGCTATAGTAAACCTTCATTTCATCAGGAGGGGAGTGGTAGTTTATTGGTTCGAGGTAGACAAAACTGTTTACTCTCTGTTTCCTTCAGTCTTAGATGTTGTGGTTCTCTGTGGGGGATTTAACCCCCTTGAAGACCAGTTCTTAAGCTGGAGTTCCCCACTACCCATTCTAGAAGGGAGTGGGGATTGAAGTGCTTGGGTCTGGCTGTTTTTTGGAGCCTGTAAAGGGAGATGGTGAAGGCATCAGGACACGTTTCAAGGCTCTATTGTGTCCTCACCATTAACCTCCCTCCATTACCATAAGGTCCCAATTGCCTGTCAAGGGAGAAGGTGGAGATGTCGGTACAGGTTCAGGGCCCCCTTGTATGCTGTTTAGCCTAAAGGAAGGATAGGCATATGGGAGGGTGAGGGGACCCATTGCTCCCACTCCTCCGATTGGTGAATGGTAGTTTTATCCCACCCATGATTCTATCTGCACGTTACTTGTGGATATTGCCCCCACCCACCCGTAAAAGCTTAATCCGGCACATTTCCTCAGCATGCTAAGCAGCATGACATTCATCTGTTAAGGGAGTTTTATGGAGCCTTGACTGCTGTTCGGAAACTGACTTCTTTTAAGTTGTGATTCAGGGAGCAATACTGGCATGCCACATTTTGTACTCAGAGCTGCGAGCCAGGCAAGTCCAAATCCGGATTGTGCTGTGTCATGGGCCAACAGGAGAATGCTCCAAAAAAGAATATCTAGAGAAAATGGTCTTATGTCCAACCGTACTGTTTCACTCTACCGTCCGCAGACACTACCCCCGGTAAAGTCTAGTGGAAAGCTGTGTGATGGTCATAGAATACCCCATAGCAAATTGTGCTCCTGAAAAATTATGGACCTATAGGGATATGCACAAGGGAAGCGGTCCCTTCTTGTTTTGGGACTACTGCTTGCTGAGAGAGATAGAGCGAAGAGAGATAGAGCTAAGTATTGCTCCTCCCTTCCAGGCATGGTTCAGGGGTGTACATAGATGTGCTCTGATTGTATATGCCATATTGTTAAGCGAGGGGGTACCCACATAAAGACACTAAAATGTGAGGTGCAAGATTAGACCGTTTTCATATTTCTGTGGTTTAACCCTATGATACAGTGCTAGAAGAATTGTTCCTTTCTATTGTTATGAAATACTGTACTTGTGGTATTTGTGATTGTCATGTTACGGACTGTTCGGTGTTATTGTACAGTGCTGTAGTTACTAAATGCCAATAAAATGTTGCATCCCCAAAAAAAATAGCCAATAGCAGACGTGGCTGTGGGTATGTAAGGGAAGGGTTGGATCTGCCTGGTCACACACCCCAGTCACAGACCACCAGTCGATTCCAGCAATGGCAGTCAGGAATTTCATAGGGGTGTAATGACCATCGGTGAAATGGTGTGATGGCCTGACTATCCAGTAAGTTACAAGAAGCTAGCATTGGTAGAGGAACTTTAGTCTAGGTCATGTCAAGCAGAGCCTGTAATTGTGTAATTGCATTTGTAATCACAACCAAGAGCAGTATGTCCCGGTCCAACGCACATGCACCACTATCAGACCAGCCTGCCGAAACTGGAACAGCGTCACTAACAAGCACTGGAACACTGCTCTCGACTCCCACTGACCCGAATGCAGCAACAGCCTCCCCAAAGCCATCAAGAATTTCAACAATTGGATCACTTCCTGTGCCGAGTCCTTGGCACCCCTCAAAAGCAGCAATACAACAAGAGCTAGATCCCAGGCCAGCTGGTACACGGAGGAACTCAGAGTGATGAAATGCCACTGCAAACAACTGGAGCACAAATGGAGAAAGATCCTGGAGAGTGTAGACAGGAGCATTTTCAAATCCGAGCTAAGACGCTACCAACAAATGATCTGAGCTACCAAACGTGCCCCTCTGCCAGAACGCATCGATGTCCTCCTATTGCTGAAGATACCCCTGTGGACCCTTCAATGATTGCCAACTAAAGACCCATCTTCCTGTTACCATTCCTGGGCTTGGAAAAAAATCATCAACAGACGCCTCACTGAATTCCTCAATGACCACCAAACCCTTAACATCACTCAGTCTGGTTTCAGACACAACTGCAGCACAGAAACTGTCCTCATCGCTGTCACGGATGACATCTGCATGACCCTGGATGGAAGAGACACAGTGGCCCTATTCCTCCTGGACCTCTGTGCAAAGTTTGGCATGGTCTCCCACCCCGCCCCATCCTTATCCCATGCCAACACAACATCAGCATCCAAGGATACACACTCTGATGGCTCTGCTCCTTCCTTTTTTTTTTTTTTTATAAATCTTTTTATTGAACAGACTCGATAATAGGTACAGTTCCACAAAAGTCAATAGTAGGGAGTACAATGAAATCAAATATACATACAAATACTGCAGGATAATGCATTGGAAATCACGGGGAGGGGGGATCATCACAGTCAAAAGTACGGGGAGGAGTACATAGGTTGCCACGGTATTCATTCCAGGGGGCCCATACCGTGGACCATTTTCGGGGGCAGCCCCGGGCCATGTACACTGTCTTTTCCCGTAGCATACACCAATCAAGGTCTTTTTCCCAGTCGGTGATCGTGGGTGCATGCGAGGCCCCCCAAAGCTGAGCGATGTTCCTCTTGGCGATCATGTAGCCGAGTGAGGCCCATTGTGTAGTGTATGTGTTAAGGTCAGTGGGTTCCCAGACGTTTAGGAGGCATCTAGGGGCTTCTGGTTTGATTTCGACTCCCATTGTTTCGCTCATTACTTCGTGTATCTTACGCCAATATTCCTGGATCGGTTCGCAGTGCCATATTATGTGCATAAACGTGCCCAGTTGGGTGCATCCCCTCCTACAAGACCCATCCGCCAGACCACCCATGTGTATCAATTGGGGACCTGTTATGTAAATTTTGTGCAGTATCTTTAGCTGCACAAGGCGGAGACACGCCGAAATAGCAACAGTTTTGGGGGAGGAGACCGCCGTTTGCCAGTCTTCGTCGTCTAATTCAATGCCATCCCCAGCCCACTTGTCTCGTAGTGACCGCAGGGGGTCCTCCATGTTGTTAATGAGTTTTCGGTAAGTTAGGGAGATAGCTTTTGCAGGTAAATGACCATCTAATAGCCTGTCCTCCAGTGGGGAGGAATCTGGTGGGGAGGAGTCACGGGGCAGCACTGTTTGCAATGTTATGTTATGTTAGTAGAATTTATACAGCGCACGAATACCCATGGGTGTCTTGGCGCTTCCAATGCTACATACTGTGCTAAGTGCTACTACTGCTGAAAAAGCCAGGTCTTCAGTTGTTTCCTGAATTCGAGAAGGGAGGAAATTTTTCTGAGATATAGGGGAAGGGAATTCCATTCCCTGATTGTGTTAAAAGTAAAACTCCTACCCCCCCAATTCGTCTTTTTAATCCTGACTGGCGACATCAGATGTGCACTAGCCGAATGCAGAGTTCTATTTGGAGAGTGCCAAGAAAAGAGCTTCTCTAGAAATTTCGGCCCTTCTTTGTGTAAAGCCTTATGGGCCATGCAGAGTGCCTTGAACTTTATCCGCTGGCCAACTGGCAGCCAGTGGAGTTCTCGCAATGTTAATCTGACAGACTGATATTTTGGTATACCCAAAATCAGTCTTGCGGCCGCATTTTGCACTGCCTGTAACTTCCTAAGAAGGGTGGATTGCAGATTAATATACAATCCATTGCAATAGTCAAGTTTGGACAATACTAAGGAGGTTACAACCAACTTTCTACAGGATTTTGGAATGAAGGGCAGAATTTTCCTTATGGTCTTGATCATAAAGAAGGAAGAGGACACCAACTTGGACACTTGAGCTTTAAAACTGAGTTTTTCATCTACGATAACCCCGAGATTTTTTGCTTTATCTACCGGGGTCGGGAGGGGGCCAAGATTATCCGGCCACCAAGCTGGGGACCAGGGTGGAAAGAGATTTCCGAACATAATCACCTCTGTTTTGCTTGAGTTTAATTTCAAGCAATGAGAACTCATCCAATGACTTAAGGAAAGCATACAGTCATGGAGTTTTAATGAGTGGTTAATGTCCTTATCTACTGTCGAGATCACCAGCTGGGTGTCGTCGGCATATGATGTAGGGATCAAATTAAAACTTCTTATCAGTGGAGCTAATTCCGCTACATAGATATTAAAAAGTGTAGGGCTCAACGATGAGCCCTGCGGAACACCACATGGAAGAGTGAAAGATGCAGACTTAAATTAACCCAGATGAACTGATTGGGTCCTCTCTGATAGGAATGATGTTAACAGGGAGAGGGCTTTACCTCTTATCCCAATTTCCTGTAGACGATAAATCAGAAGAGAATGGTCAACCGTATCAAATGCAGCGGATAGGTCAAGCAGCACCAAGGCTGCTGACCCACCGCTGTCTAATGAGGACCGGATTTCTTCTGTAGTCTTGATCAAAGCTGACTCTGTGCTGTGGTTAGCTCTAAAACCAAACTGGCTATGATCTAAAATTTGGTTCGTTGTAATAAAGGTAGAGAGTTCCACATTCATGGTTTTCTCAATTATCTTGGCAGGAAGTGGAATTCTCGCAATGGGCCGGTAGTTGGCTGTATCATTTGCATCCAGATTGTTTTTTTTTAAAAGGGGCAAGATACAAGCCTGCTTCCACACAGTGGGAAAGGATCCTTGTTCTATCATCTGATTAAATATCTCAGATAGGTGTGGGCCAATAAGGTGGGAGATATTTTGTAGGATCTTAGGTGGACAAGGGTCTTCCGGAGAGCCTGACTTGGCCATGGAAATCAGTTTAATAATTTGCATAGGAGAGGTCAGTGAGAAATTAAAAGGAGGGACTTTTTCATTGATTTCTTGTTCAAATTTTTTACCATTTGATGCGGAATGAATGAACTGATCGTATATTAGATCTACGTTCGTTCTAAAGGAAAAAGCCAGAGCATCACAAAATTCTTGAGTAAAATTAACGGAATCATCTTTTTTGATTGTGGTCAGATGTTTCACAGTTCGAAATAGTTCTTTACTGGAACCACTAGATTTTTCTATCTTAGCTGTTATAATAAAGAGTTTTCTCCCCAATCAACTTTTTTTTAAACTCTGACAGCATGGATTTATAACGTTTTTTTCTAAAAGTTCATAGTTTTTACGCCAAATCCTTTCTTGCCTTCTGCAAGCCTGTTTATCTATTCTCAAGGCTTCAGAAAACCAAGGGGCAGATGGTGATTTCCTATTTTTATTAATGCAGATACTAGGAACTAGACTTGCAAAATTGGTCTCAAGCCAGTTGGTATATTTTTTAGCTGTAATTTCTACCTCCTTCTCTACCTCCCATCACTTTTTGCTTGCTCATTGACCAAAGTTGTAGAGTCAATTTTATGCCATGCTCTGCCCATAATCTTTGAATTAGCTGTATTAGTGCTATTAGTTCTTAAAAGCTTATACTTAAAAAGAATAGCTTGATGGTCCGACCAGATTAACGGGAGGGTGGATAAATTGGAGATGGCCGGGTTGTTAGTGAACAGGCCGTCTAGGGTGTGTCCTGCCATATGCGTAGCACCATGGACCTGCTGTCTAAGGCCATACTCTGATGTCATATCAAGTAACTCCTTTGTGTCTCTATCATCCGTTGTTTCTAGGTGAAAATTCATATCCCCTAAGATTGTAAAAAGTTAGAGTGGAGACTAAGCTCTAACAAGGAGTGGAAGTTAGCTAGAAAGTTGGATCTAGGGCCTGGAGGGCGATAAATCAAGAGACCTTTAAACGAATCTTGACCAGAGGAAGTAAATTTAAAAAGCAAGGCTTCACAGTCAGGTGTAGCTATTATTGAACAAAAGGAACTTAGTTCATCCTTATGGATCAATGCCAATCCGCCACCTCTTTTTAGTTGCCTATCATGTCTGAAGGTACTGTAGCCCTGTGGCGTCGCAATATTAAAATCCGAGTCAGATGAATCATCACCCCACGTTTCTGTAACAAATAATATGTCAAGTTTATGGTCTATGATGAAATCAGCAATTTCATATTTATGTCTGACCAATGACCTTGCGTTGATAAGTGCTAACTGTAGGTCATTATCTATTTGATTTTGAGTCGTTGAGTCTCTCAAAGAGTTAAGTGGCAGATCCAAAATATTTGGTAATTTCCTATCGCAGCCTAGACATTGGGGGTAGTCTGGTTTTATTATATGTTTACAGTTCAACAGATAACAATTCTGATGTGTCGGCGGGCGTAGAGACAGAAGGCTCTTACCTGAGTAAACAATTGTGGATTCATCTGCCGAATGAGAGCCAGGGTCCATGGCCCTAGACCCGGTCCAGGCACGGACGGGCGCAGACGGGCTTGCCTTTGGCACGCCTTTGGCGCGTCCGCTGCGCGGCCGTTCCAGCGTGGCCCTAAATAGTAGTTAGCAAAGTCTAGAGCGCTAACCGCAGGAAGGGGATAAGCGGAAGTGAGTAACTGGGAGAATCCCTAAAATGAGGTCCTTCCCTCAGCAGCAATCGGTACAAACCGTGGAGGACCAGGGAAGCCTCAGTGATTAAGTGGTAAAATAGCAGACATCACAGCAATAATAACAATATAGATTAAAAAGTACAAGCTAAAATGGTTTAAAAACCGCAAATTCGAACATGTGCAAAAGTGCAAAATAGCAGCGATTGTCGAACAGTAAGGAAGGTCAGTGAGGAGCCCTGAGCAACTAGCAGCGTGTCGTAGCTTCAGCAGAAGCGGTATGAGAGCACTCGTGTCGGACTTGCAGGTAGCGGAAACGCTCGGAATCCGCCAGTGCATACCGACACTGGAGGGCGTCAAAGGGTTTCACGCCCTCTTTGCCCCAGAGGTCCCTAATGTGGGAAATGCCAATTAGATCCCATTTGTCAAAGCCTTTGGAGTTTCTAAGGTCCCCAAGTTTTTGGGCATCCCACAAAGGTGTGGCAAGAGTCAGTTTGTTGTTCCAGCCTAACGATTTGGTTGCCGAGTGCCAAATTTTAACTGTGTGGTCGGTAGGACCAGTAAGTGGGTATCTGTCAGGTTTGGAGTACAGTGCTCGGGTGTATGCCCCGTTCGGAAGAAGCCATCTGTCCATATTGAACCCCGGGTCGTCAGGCCGCCCGTAGGTGCCGTGATTTATTGCTATAAGATGTGCTGCCCGGTAGTACTTTTTAATGTCAGGCAGTCCGATTCCGCCATCATACCAGCTGAGCGTGAGTTTTTGCAAAGCAATACGCGGCCTCCCACCCCAGAGAAGGTCTCGCTGGAGTCCTTCTATTTCTTTAAAATATGAATTCGGGACAGGGTTTGCCGAGTTCTGTAGGGCGTAGAGGAAGCGGGGTAGGGACCGCATCTTAAAAAGGGCCGCCTTGCCCAGTAGAGAAAGCGGGAGTGCCTTCCAGTGTGCGATGTCACTTTTGAGTCTTTGCAGTGGGGGAGCAAGGTTACAAGCATACCGGAGTGAGTGATCAAGAGAAACGAATATACCTAAGTATTTGAAGCCTTCTGAGACTATTGGTATGGGGCAGTGCCGAGGAAGAGGAGGAGAGTCCCCACAGAGGACATATAGGAGAGATTTTTGCCAGTCGATACAAAACCCAGAGTATTTGCCAAAAACGGCTAGGATGTCAAAGACAACAATGAGGGACCTTTTAGGGGACGTGAGGTATAGGAGGATGTCGTCCACGTATAAAGAAATACGGTCTTCCCAATCTGCCGACCATCGCATTCCACGGATCCTCACGTCTTTACGGATCCATGCGGCAAAGGGTTCGAGAGCCAAAGCGAATAGTAAGGGAGAGAGATGGCATCCCTGACGGGTTCCTCGGCTAAGTGTGAAGGTCTCAGATTTTTTGTTATTCACGACTACTTGCGCCCTTGGTGTGGCGTATAGCAAACGCACCCACCGGCTAAAGTTCGGTCCAAATCCCAATTTTGTGAGCATGGCAAAAAGATAGGGCCACTCAAGCGTATCAAAGGCCATAGTGGCATCTAGGGAGACTATGACTGCATCCTCTCGTATGGTCGGTACCCTGCCCAAGACCCCATGCACTCTACGCAGATTTAGAGCAGTGTTCCTCTTTGGCATAAACCCCGATTGATCAGGGTGCACTAAGTCCCCTATTGCCTTAATCAGCCTAGTGGCGAGCACTTTGGCTAGGATTTTAGGTTCTGCGTTAAGCAATGAGATAGGACGGAAGGAGGCGCAGTCCGTTCTGGGTTTCCCTTCCTTGTGAATGGTAACAATGGTTGCAATTCTCTGATCTAGGGGCAGCGATCCCCGTTCAAGGCTATCTTCGAACATAGATTTCAGATATGGGGCTAATTTATCTGGACGGAGTTTGTAGAGCTCGATCGGGATGCCATTTGGGCCGAGGGCCTTACCCGAGTGGAGCGCTCGGATTGCAGTCGCTATTTCGTCAGTGGTGAGGGCACTATCCATGAATTCCCGGTCAGCGTCTGACAGCGTTGGAAGGGAGATATCTCGTAGGAGTTCCGAGGAATCCGCCTCAGAGTATGGAGCTACTGAGCTGTAGACTGTGTGGAAGTGCGTTGCAAACTGTTTGGCTATGTCTTGGGGGTCGGTTATGGGGGACCCGTCCGAGTCCCTAAGTTCTGGAACAAGCCGACTAGCATGTTCTTTTTTATCTAGCCAGGCGATCAGTTTTCCAGCCTTGTCCCCCCAGTCGTAGAGGCGGCCCAGCCTGTTCTGCCCCATTATTTTGGCGCGGTCGGTGACCAGTGCCCGATATTCGGCCTGACGGAGGCGGAGTGTGTGAAGGGTTTCAGGTGAAGGGTCAGAATTCACTTCTTGTTCAAGACGGTAAGTCTTGTGTTCTACATCAGAAATGTTTTTTATGTTGTCTTTTTTTGATCCCGCAATTAGGGAGAGGGCCTGGCCCCTAACCACCGTTTTAAAGGCTTCCCATAGTACTTGCGGGGAGTCGACGGTGTGTTCGTTCTCCAGGAAGTAGTTGTCTATGGATTTGCTGAGGTCTTTGCGTATTTTGGGGTTTTTGAGGTACCAGGGATTGATTGGGGCAACGCGTCCTACTTGTGTGCGGTCCAGGACTATGTGGACCCATAGGGGAGTGGTCGGAGATACCCCTGGCCAGATGCCGGATTTCATGGAGATCTGTAACCTGTGAAGCTGGGACAACTATATAGTCCAGGCGAGAGAGTCTATTGTGTGCCCCGGAGTGGAAGGTGTGCTGGATCTTGTCGGGATTGTATGTTCTCCATCCGTCCACTAGCCCCATTGCCTCCAGGAAGCTGGAAAAAGAGTGTGCAGTGTGGGGGATAGTGCGGGGAGGGTGCCTGTCGAGGGAGCCCGATATTATTGAGTTAAAGTCACCGCCGAGCACTAGGTGCCCATCTGGTAGCGCTAGCAGCACAGCACTCAGGTCAGCAAATGTTGTGGCTTGTAACCCCGGAGGTGCATATATCGACATGAAGGTGATGGTTCGGCCCTCCCAAGTGCCCGTGATCCCGACATATCTGCCACGGTCATCCACATAGGTGGACGCAAGCAATAGGGGGAATGCTTTCTTTTGCAGGATGCCCACCCCTCTAGAGTTAGACGCGAAACCTGCGTGTGCTACCATTGTATAGCTCCATCTATGCATAGCCTTGCACGTGTTACCCACAAGGTGAGTTTCCTGAAGTAATACAACGTCTGGTGACAATCTCTTAATATATTGCAATACCACACTTCTCTTAATTTTGTCCCCCAACCCGTTTACGTTCCAACTTAGGATTTTAGCTTCTTTGTTCCACTGCACACCCATTGACGTATTCGTGAAGCATAGCAGCTTTTGGTTGCACAAACAGGGACTGTACCATCGAGAGAACGCAAACAAAAATAAACAAAAGAAAACAACAACCCCTCCCAACAACCCCCACCCTGCTCCCCTGCACTCTGGGCTCAGAACTGCCCATGGTAACCAAATGCAGAGTGCCTGTCACCCAACGTTTTACTAAAAGAAGAAAGTGAGGGGAGGCCTTAGCGCCCCGATGGCCCCCTTCCCTACCATTACAAGATCTAGGTACATTTTATAGTAGTAAGTCAAAACATAGATTGACGAGTACTTCAGTACATTGGCTTACAGGTCGACGTCTTCAAGCGTCAAAAGGCTGTGCGTGACGCTCAACATTTGGGAAGAGCAGACGGTCTGAAATGTTTAAGAGCCAGTTCAAGGAAGGCAGATCGTCGGCTTCAGTGGCCGCTGGGGCTCCGTTCCGGTGAGGCCGTCCAGCCAGTCAGATGCCAACTCAGGTAGGTCGAAGAAGCGAGCTTTTCCATCAGACTCGACTCGTAGACGCGCAGGGAAAAGCATGGCGTATTTAAGGCCTTTTTCACGCAGCCTTCGTTTGACATCAAGGAATGAGCGTCGACGCATTTGCACTGCCTGGGTAAAGTCGGGGAAGAAGGCGAGTTCTGAGTTGTCTATTTTGATCGGAGGAGCAACCCTGGCAGCCTGCAGAATTGTGTCTCTGTCTCTGTAATTTAACAGCCGGGCCAATATCGGACGGGGGGCTCCCGGTTTCGGGCGGCCCCCAGGCACTCTGTGCGCCCTCTCAACCACAAACAGCTTAGACACGCCCTTTGGTTGCAGCTTCGTCGTTATCAGGTTTTCGATGAACAGGTCAGTAGCGGGACCCTCCGATTTCTCTGGCACACCAAGAACGCGGATGTTATTACGTCTCGAGCGCCCCTCATAATCGTCCAGCTTGTCTTCAGCGAACTTACGGAACGCTTGGAGTTCCCTGATGTCCGTCTGTAGTTGTGAGGTGTCTTCCACAAGACTGGTGGTTGTGAGCTCCAGCTGCTTGACTTTCTCCCTGTGCTTTGTGAGGTCCGCCCTAATCAGTGTCACTTCAGAGGATAGAGTGTCTATGGATGTGCACACTCCTGTGATAGCTGTCAGTAGGTCTTTCATTGTGGGCTCTGAAGGGTCATGTACCGCCCCACCTTGTTGTGTGTCACCAGGTCCCCTCCGCTCGGGCAGGTCCGTCTTCAGGCAGGTGTAGCGGTCCAGCCTGCTTTGCTGGGATGTTTTTGTACCCCTCGGGTTAGACATGGTTAGGCCCGTGTCCGCACCGCAGGCCAACTGCGCAGCGTTTGGGGGGATCTGTCGCGCCGGGGCGCAAACGCGGGACCACGAGCAAAGGCCACCCGATAGGGGGGGGGGCGTCTAGGGCGTGGGCCGCAATCCAGCGGCAGATACCGTAGAAGCGCAGAGGAACAAGAACAGTGGGTGCACTTGCGCTAGGTCCCGGTCCGTACTGCGGGGGGGGGGAGGCCCCCAGACGATGAGGGTCACAAGTCCAGCCCCAAGCGTACTCACCGGCGCTGGACTGCAGTGCCAGGCACCTCCCCCGCCTCGGCACGCAGAAGCACCTCTCCGCTGGCGACCGGCCGAGACTCCCAGGGCCGATCCCCGGGACGGGCTCCGACGCAGCAGGTCTAGCGGGCAGTTTTCAGGCAGCGGTGCAGAGCACAGATTAGCAGCGCCTCAGAATGCAGGCCGTCACTGGGTGATGATGAACTTCCGCGTCGATGGAGTGCGGCCCCCCGGGAATGGGGGAGGGGGTCCGCCGGCAATCTAGGCGTCCACGACGGCGGGTGCACTCACTCGAGGTCCCGGCTTCCTCCAGGCAGTAGGCCGCAATCGCCGGGCGGGATATCTTCGCCTTCCGACGTCCGTCGAAACTCAGGATTGCAGCAAAATGCACCACTGCACCTCCGGTATGCGAATCTGGCACCGGAGGATCGGATGGGTGTGGCGGATTTACGGGGCAGGAAAGGGGGCCCCAGAGAAGTTCTAGCAGGCGGCCATGTTCTTTCGCCGCGAAGCAACGCCCCCCGGCTCTGCTCCTTCCTGACTGGAAGGACCCAGTCTGTCAGCCTGGCACTGTACACCTCGGATGCCAGCGACCTCATCTGCAGAGTTTGGCAAGGATCATCTCTGAGCCCAACCCTCTTCAATGCATACATGATCCCTCTAGCCAATATTGTCTGCTCTCACAACACCAGCGTCCTCTCCTCTGCCGATGACACACAATGTGTTCTCTCCCTCACGACAAGACGGCCGGTACCTGGATCAAGTTCAATGACTGAACTGGATCAAGTTTAATGACTGAAATCGCCCACTGGATAAAGACCAACTGTCTGAAGCTGAACACCAACAGGACCGAAATTGTGATCTTTTGAAAACCACCTCACCGTGGGACTCCACCTGATGGGCAACAGAACTCAGACCAACACCTTCCAGCACCCATGCCAAGAACCTCAGGATCGTCATCGACAGCAAACTCGACAAGACCAACCAAGTCAACACTGGCACCGCCTCATGCTTCCATACCCTGAACATGCTGAAGGAGATTTTCAAATAGCTGACAATCAGCACCTAGAAAACCGTCACTCACACCATTGTCACAAACAGGCTGGACTATGGGAATATCCTCTATAATGGGATCAACACAAAAAATCACCAGAAGGCTGCAAACCATTCAGAAGTCAGCGGCCAAAATCACTCTCAACCTCCCATGCCACGCTTACATCACACCAAACCTGAAAGAATTCCGTTGGCACCTCATAAACACACCCAAGCACAATTCAAACTCCTCACCCACACTTTCAAGGCACTACATAACACTGGCCCAGCATACCTCAACAATCACATCTGCTAGCGCAAAGCTTCCAGACACCTCCGCTCGTCCGGACTCCTACTTTCACACATCTCACGCATAAGGAAAACCAAATCCGGCAGTTGAGCCTTCTTCTACATCGCTCCTAAAGCATGGAACAACATGCGGCCAGCCATAAGAGCTCCCACCTAACTTCTTGAACTCTGCAAGAAGCTGAAGACCTGGCTTTTTTAAGTAGCCCGACCTAGGCCCTCGGTTTAGTTAGACTCGCACCTGCGCAGCACCAGGATACCCTTCTGGATGATAGTGCGCTCTATAAATCTGCATTACATAACCACAACATCTTGAACGTGTGCGCCAGAGCAAAGCAGTGGTTCCCACTTTTTTAAGACATTTGATAATCCAAAGTGCAGTACTAAAATTTGAAATTCTCTGCAGCTAGCATAGTTGAAAAAAGGGAGATAACCACCACTCCCTGTTTTCGGCCAGTGTTGTCTGTAGGTTCTGCAGTAACACGATGAATTTCTGAGTTAAGTGCATGTGCTTTAGAAAGTGCAATGCCTTAAAACAGACTCAGAGCTGCGCTCTGCCCAATCGCTCACATTCAAGATTTGCACTCAACATTTTGGCCTCAGATTCCACAAAGCATGTCACAAAATCTCCAAGTTTTCGCTATAGGTCTGTCTTTTGGAAAACAAGGAAGTGGGTCATTTATTTTTCAGCTTTGTGGCAAGAGAAGAAAATGCGTTCTGCTCTGTTTTAAAGCCTTAAATATCAACACAATCGAAAAGTAGCCCTGTCAACACAATACCCCGAGTCTTTCCTTTACTTTTGATGATGTTGTCTAAGAAATGTACACATCCTGTTTTTCCAGTGGGCCATTCTAATTGTTAAGGCTTCCTCTAAGCTTTGAAAGAGGCTTTTCTTTGGGAGAGCAGCGTGAAGAAAGAGATGGGTTAACCCCACCCGTCAAATGTGTTTATTACTACTAGTATTGATAATAATAACAACGACAACTACAACAATAATAATAATGTGAATAAGAATAAAAGGATGATTATTTTGTTCTAGACCATCAGTCTTCAGAGCAGTTTTAAAAAAAAACACTTCTCATAAAAACCCCTTAGCCAAAGTGAACAGTCACCTTTGGGTTAGCAAAGTGCGGAGGAGGGGAGGGAAGACTTGTGATACTCCCTCTAATACACAGCATTGATCGTTTCCACGAAGCACGTCACATACAGGATTTTTTCCCTGCACGCTTACAATATTAGGTGTATATATCCACTATAAAGTTCCTCCTCACACCGAGCACGCATTCGCCATTCACTTTGCACGTCTTCAAGCTCCCCACTGTCTCCATTCATTCTGAACGTCGTCACACTCTTTACTTTTATTATGACGTTCCTTTCCATTGTCAAAGTGACTAGTCACTTTAGAATTCCTCATGCGAATCAGCCTTTATATAGACTCATTCACATTCCGCGGTACCCGCCATTCGGTACAGAATTCATCACACTCGGCGCTGTCACAATTCTCTACAGATTAATCACCACTGTCACCTTCACAAGAGACAACCTCGTGCGGGTCATTTTACACCATTTGTTTTACTGACTACCCCCACACCCTCCGAATAGGGAGGTGGGAGCCCCTTGGTATATATTACCCAGCGTGCCCTGCGCCGCTCTATGAACTTAAATGCACTCTCAGCGCTCTGCCCACCTTGGCGCTTCAGCTGTGAGGAAGACTCTTTCCACAGAGCCTTCCTCCCGGCTTCCTGACACAGGATGGGTCCTGTACAAGGAGGTTAGAACAACAAGCAGGGGCCATGCAGCACGAGGGCAGGCGCAGGGAGCGAGGGGTTCCGGGAGCGGAGGGGGTGCCGATGGGGGAATGTGCAGAGCCCGTGAAAGAGAGACGGGGTGGGCGCAGGTCCAGGAACAGACAGATGACGAGAAAGACAAGGAGAGAGAGGGTGCCTTGCATAGAGAGGTGATTGTGAGCAAGTGAGAGAGAGGGTACATTGGTTAGAGAGGTGAATGTGTGAGCAAGTCTGTAGTGAACCGTGGTAGTGCCGAGTGTAAGGCTTATGGAGAGAATGGTGCAGTGCCAGCGTCATCTTAAGGATTTTGGGGGCCCCTGTTAAGAACAGCTTTTTATGTTATATCCGATTTTCTGCTAATTCAAGCCCCATGATGCCAAACAACATTGAATAATACCTTAAAAGTTGAGATGGAGCAATAGACGGATGGGAGATAGAGAGAAAGTTCACTTTCTCAGGGGCCCCTGGGAAGGTGGGGGCCCTGGGAAATTGCCCACTTTGCCTATGCCTTAAAACGTCTCTGTGCAGTGCAGGCTACGTGAAAGTCCTTAGTGCATGTTGGAATTGGGTACCATAGGCCTCATAGTGCTGTTGGAATTGGGTACCATTACTCCCTGGTCTCCCGGGTTTCTTCACAAAGCAGAGCCTTTCTTTTTAAGTTGGATTGGCTGTAGTGAGGCTGGGTTAATATTTTGCATACATGCGTGGTTGGTTAATGTTGGTTGGTGTGTATGCAGCTGGAAATAATGATTAATTCGAGTACTTTCCACATAAATGATTGGTATCGGGTTTGTTGCACTGTAAACTATTAACAGGGTTGAGCTGACCGACTCATCTAGACAGTGCTTAATTTGTAAAAGAATAAGAGCCTGGCCCAAAGTTTTGCTCAGAAGCCCGAGGCTGACGTTATTGAAGATCCAGTTAACAAATACTAACGCTCGGTAGTCCTCATTCTACCTCATGCCTTTTTCATCCACACCGCATACTTCCTGCCTCTTTACTTCAGTCTTGCAGGTTGTTGTTAATTCCTGCTTTCACCCTTTGTCGCTGCTTTTTCTGTCTTTCTCTTACTCCTTCTTTGCCCTGTTTGTATTTTTCTCTGTCTGGGTGATGGAGCACTGGGCCGGTCTTACCATTTATCCTGCGATGAACCTTTCTAAGTTGCCTGAGAGGAAAAGGAGAGTTAACATCAATCAAACAATTCAATTTACAGTGTTGCTCATTTTGGCACACATTAAGGAACAGGACTCAATAAATAAAGTTAAATAAGTTTTATTACAAATTAAGGGCCAAACTGTTATATATGAATGTTATGTTCAATCAAACAATCAATCAGTGTTTTGTAAAGTGCACTACTCTTCCGTTAGGGTCTCAAGGCGCTGGGGTGGGGTGTGTGCAGCTCTGTTGGAGTCATTCGAAGAGCCAGGTCTTTCCTGAATTGGTGCACTGTCGGGCTTCTCTGGAGGTGGAGGGGAGCTCGTTCCATGTCTTGGCTGCAAGGGTGCGAGAAGGACCTTTCACCCACTCTGTTCCTGTAGAAGCGTGGGACGGTGGCTAGGGAGAGGTCGGCTGAGCGGAGGTTTCTCTTAGGTGCGTGGAAGGAGAGGCGGTTGTTGAGGTATTGAGGTCCGATGTTGTGGAGAGCCTTGTATGCATGCGTGAGCAGCTTGAAAGTTATACTTCTTTCAACGGGGAGTCAGTGGAGGTCGCGGGGGTGTTGGGTGATGTGGTTGTGCCTTGGGATATCGAGGATTAGTCTGGCTGCGGCCTTCTGGACGGTCTGGAGTTTGCGGGGGAGTTTTTTGTTGATTCAGACTTAGAGGGCATTGCCGTAGTCCAGTCTGCTGGTGATGAGGGTGTGAGTGACCGTTTTCCTGGAGTCGGAGGGTATCCATTTGAATGTTTTGCGTAGTATGCGGAGGGTGTTGAAGCATGCAGAGGAGACTGCGTTGATCTGGCGATTCATAGTGAGCAATGAGTCCAGTATGATGCAGAGGTTACGTGCTTGGTCTGTCAGGGTCAGTGGGTTTCCAACCCCGACAGGTGTCGTCCAATGGACGACACCTGTCGGGGTCATCCCATACGGAGGAGGTGGAGCCGAGGACGAGGACTTCTGTTTTCTCTGAGTTGAGTTTTAGGCAGCTGTTCTTCATCCAGGTTGCAATGACTTTGATCCCCTCTTGGAAGTTGTTCCTGGTGATGTCGGGTTCTTTGGTGAGGGAGAGGATGAGTTGGGTATCATCGGCATAGGAGACGATGTTGAGCCAATGGTTTCTGGTGATGGTTGCAAGGGGGGCCATGTAGACATTGAAGAGGGTGGGGCTGAGGGAGGATCCTTGGAATACTCCGCATCTGGTCTCTGTTGATTCCAAGAAGAAGGTCGGGAGTCTTATTCTCTGTGTTCTGCTGGTGAGGAATGAGCGTATCCAGTCTAGGGCCTTTCCTTGGATGCCGGCGTCATGGAGTCTGGTGGCTAGTGTGCGGTGGGAGACAGTGTCGAAGGCTGCTGATAGGTCAAGGAGGATGAGGGCTGTCATTTGGCCTTGGTCGAGGAGAGCATGGATGTCGTCTGTGGCGGTGAGGAGGGCGGGCTCGTTGCTGTGGTTGCTGCAGAATCCAGATTGGGAGGTGTCTAGGATGTTGTTGGATGTATGTTATGTTAATTTAACTTATAATGCACATGAATCACCCTGGGAGGGGTATCTCGGCGAAGATCAGGACACAGGCAAATAAGATTCCTTAGACCAGAAACAGCTCAGTCTTCAGAAAGTTTCTGAATTTAAGGTGATCTGTGCATTTCCGTATGGGTAGCTGGTTCCAATACAAGGTGGCAAGGTAGGAGAATGATCTGCCTCTTGAACGAGATTTCCTGACCTGAGGGACTGCGAGAAGAGCTTCATCTGTAGATCTTAAAATCTGCCTGGCAGATAGGGTGTTAACTTTGCTGAAAGATAACTTGGTCCTTTGCCGCTCAGAGATTTGTGTGTTAAGCAGCAGATTTTAAATGTAATTCTTTGGCGGATAGGTATGTTATGTAATCTCAAGAACATATTGTAAAGATACAGAATCACCACAGGAAAACAAAAAAGTCAAATGAAATTAAGTCTTACTAGTATAAGGCATACAAGAAATTCAGTTGCAGCAATACAAAGAATAAGAAATAAGATTTGATGATCAGTGTACAGGTTTCAATCCTAAACTAAAATAGGGAAAACTAGGGAAACCTACTTACATCAAGGAAAACAGAAAGGTGTCAGCATAGTGGAAACTTCAGTAAAAGTTCTCCAAATCGAGGCAATGCATAGCATAAACCCCAGCAATAGAAATATAAGCAGAGAGGTCTGTACTTCTCAGAGTCCAAGGGTATCTGCTCTAAAGACTATCAGGTTGAACACCAATTAAATCCATAGAACATTCGCGAATTCCAGGTCACCGACTCCAGTAGTTTTCCACCTTCTCACAGCAGAAATTGTCAAATCACTCGATTTTCCCATCCTACAGTTTGAACATGAGCACAGCCTTGGATTTCTCCCTGCTCCTGATACGACATGAATAGGAGTCTTCTCCAAGTTCGTTAACGCCTCTCATCCTTGCCAAAAGTTCTCCTCCCGGACCTCACTATTTCTAATATATATATGTCTTTCTCTAGCTATGAGATCATGTGAACACCTGCAAAAGAAAGAACATAGCAGAGCAAGCAAAATTTTCACTTTGAAGGTTAAAAATTGAAAAACAAATGCTTGAGGCTTTTGGTTAGGCTAGCTTAGTAAAACAGCCAGTGTGCCCGGAAAATACACGATTACATATACACCTACAATCACAAAATAAATGCAAAACACTAATAGATGAGGACATAAGAAATGCAATTTCAGTAAAAGCAGGATAACTCAAAGTACACACGTATAAACGTGAACGAGAATGACTACTTTCTACAGTGAATACACTCCAGCAGTATGTTTGGTGCGTCACTTTACATTTATAAGGTTAAGGCACACAGTAGATATATTGCGCTAAGTGCACATGTATATGGCGTTTCTGTGATGATTAAGGGTGGTGAAAAATTATGCTGCTCCATGGATCAAAGTATGTTCAGGAATAATACGTGCCATTGGCCCCACCTGCAGCCACAGGCTCAAATTAAACACTGTATAGAGAGCCAATCCTGGGTCTCAGCAGCCTACCTGCCTCAGCCTGTGGCCAGTGGTGGCCTGACGAGGGTTGGGCGGCTGAGTGTGATGCCCTAGAACAGCACGTCGCCTCTTTCTAACCAGAAGAGACACTGTGCTCTTTGGTGATGTTGCAGTGCGCTGTTCCCATCAAGCTCCTCATATTTTTAATCAACTTGTGCTGGGATCCTTCATGGCATATTTTCTCCTCCCTTTATGCTGTTAAATTTGATCAGTAGTTGAGAACGAGTCAATTTAGTTAGTGTTTCATGTTAAGTGCATAGACTGACCTTTCTCTACTCTAGTCTGAAAAGAAAATTAATAAGCAAGGGTACCTGCTAAGGAGTGTATAGGTTTTAACCTAAGAGCCCCTACACTTAATTTCCAAAATTCCTGCATCGCATACACTTACCAATGAGGATAGTATGATGTTTCCACCACCTGTATTAAATGCTTAAACTCTAGTACATTAGCTCCGCACTAGTACATTAGCTCAGCTGTGTATAAGAGAAACAAAAGAGACTGTATTTCTCGTACATTCTCTATAGGTACTCGTTTTAATGGTGGCCCTGTGGTGAGCAGCAGCTAGAGAGGGTGTTCTCATACCGCTTCTACAGACCCAATGTAGGGATGTTAGGCTAGCAACTGAATTTAGTTGCTACTGCTACAATTTTGGAGGTGTTGGTTACTTCCCCGCTGCTGGCATGTGTCATTATCAAACGTCCCTCTCACCATTTATCTCCCTGTCTTCAAGATGGTGACATCTGAAGACTCAAATGAGGTGCCAAATAGTTGCAGCCATTGTGGCATTCACAAAGCGCCATTGTTGGGGAGCTCCTAGCAAGAGCAGCTGTTCTGTGTGGGCCTCGCCCTCGACTTCAGAATCAGGCTCTGTCGGTGGCAGGGCCAGGTGTAGTTGCCAGCAGCATTTGCCTGTGGGTGGCATACTACCTCGCCTGTGCTAGATCTCCAAGTCAGCTGGAGCCCTGGCATATCTGGTTTGGGTACTACTGTGGTACTAAAGTTGTTGATAACAAATAATAGTGGGGGATCTTATTTCTTGCAAGTATTCAAGTGAGGAAACCTCAGCATTATTGTACAGTGCTTGTTCTATTTTAGCTTACCAAGTTACATGACTGTTAATATCATTCCTTGTGATTCTCGATAAATTGCCTTCATGTGTAATTGGTGACTAGGGGCCACATGTATGAACCTATTTTGCATTCACAAACGGGCCGATTCACAGAAGCGGCCCAGTTGCGATCACAAAAAAGACTCTTCCTATGTATCAAACCCTATTTTGTGATTCGGTAAACTGTTACCAAATCGCAAAATGGGTTTGCGATTCGGTATTTGGAAGGGGCTTGTTTAGGGCGTCCCTTCCAAATACTGAATCGCAGCAGTATGTTTTGTGACCGTGAATGTGATCGCAAAACATTCGCATTTTACCACCAACTAGAAGTTGGTGGTAACCCATTTGCAAATGGGAAGGGGTCCCCAAGGGACAAGGTGTGGGTCCCGCGTGTATTTTTTAAGCAAAACACATAATAATTCAGTGATATTTCCAATATAATGTTCACTCAGGAAGTCCAATCAATAATGATTTAGATATATTTGTATCATATTTTCATTGAGTCCAAACATAAATGTCCATTCGAGATTCCAAATGTAACAGTTTTTCTTTATTCTTATTTTTCAAGATTGAAGCATTCCAATTAGATACATTCTTTAATCATCATAGATCTTTTTTTGCAAGCACAGCCAAAAGTGTTTAGACTCCTTTAGAGACTTTCTCAAGGCTGGAAATTGCAGCCATACATACTATTTATAAAAAATACAAACATTATATAAAAAATAGTTGAAACCAAATCTCAAATATCTAATGTTGTATAATTTAATTAAACAACTTCAATACCCCAGAAGTAGAGTATACTAACTGATCCGTCCAATCCAGAGGCAAAATTCCTTATCAAAGCACATATATTCTACATGATTTCAAAACGTAACTACTCAGATGGATATTTCATTTTTAGTCATAAATGATACCTATTAATCACAATTCATATAATATACCCATTATATCTCACATATATTCATTTATTTTATAATATTTCATTGATTTAGTCTGAGTCAAAAACAGAAACTATTCTAACATTGTATGCTCCTTAATAATATAGAAAATATAAAGTGTTTTTTCAGAAAAAGCCACAAGAATTTTATATATAATATCTCTATTTATATCAGTTATATTTTGTTCATATATATATAGTATCTAATAATTCATTAGGGTACCCATTCATACTTTGTACTGCCTCACAGCTGCGCCCTAGCCAGCTTGGGGATCCTCGCCTTCACTGTATGCACTACTGACGTGGAATCGACGGTATTGGGGATTAGACCCCAGGTCACATAACCCCCTGTCCTGGATCTGGGCTGCTGGGGCCCCTCCACATAACATGCTGTGGAGCAGTACTGGGCTGTGGCCTGTGCATGGGTTTGGCTATATGCTTGTTCTGGGGTCCGCAAGGGTGGCTACAGAGTAACGGAGGACTCCGCACATGCTGTCCTGTGCCTACCCAGACCTGTCCCATATGTATCAGGGATGCCTCTAGACAGCGCTCCTTTGTGGGCTCCCTGCACCACCCAACGGAGTGACCGGGCCACTGAACGATGAGGGCTCTCTCTTAACCCCCCATTGACCGCCCTAATTTGGTGATGGTGCGGGCCCTTGGGGTCACCGCTTCATGCTGAGCCCTCCAGCCCCTGCGTGTTGTGCCACACCCTGTGAGATGGCCTCACATATCCATCATGCAGTCTTGGCTAAAGAGGGGGTCTGTGTGGGAGGGGATCCCCGGATTGAAGGCCTGTCCCATCACTCAGACTCTATTCTGACGAGCGCCTGCCATATTTCAGATAGCCTCTGGCAGTGGTGGCGGCTCGTGCTGCCCTGGTGAGACAAGCGGGCCACTGAACTATGGATATAGATCTCTGGTGATCTCCTTTGACACGCCCCCTGTGATGAGGCGAGACAAACCTCCCACCAGCACAGGCGCAAACCAAAATGGACCAATACACCAGGCCAGCCTCTGGAACGCGTTGAACAGTTGAAACAACCCCAACGGGGAACGCCCCCTCGGACCTGGCTATCATCCTTAAAGCGGTCCAGGACTCTAGAGAAGCAGTTGAGGCCAAAATGGGTGAAGTTCAAGTAGATGTAGATGGGGCGTGGCCGAGCCGCCAACCAAGATGGCCGCGCGGCTTTGAAGCTCCGCCGATCGGCCCAACAATCCTGCAATATCCCCCACATCCTGCGTAGTAAATGCCTCCATTACATTACCGCTGTGCCGCTGATGACCCGCTCCCCACGCTGAGCTGCATACATCGCGGAGAGACGCTCCAGTGACCGCGGACCGCAGATTGAAGCGTGGAGTGTCGGCGGTCTACCAGACCAGCTGCGGCGGTGTGACGGAGTGACGAGATCCGGGGACAGCGGCTGCTCAGAGCGGGGACCTTCGTTGGCAGTGAGTGCTCCGGGTGCAGGTTGGGCCTGCCTCCTGGCTCCCCCCCCTCCCTTTTGCTATCGATTGGCCCGGTAAGGGAGCGGCTGCTCCTGGGCTCCTCCGTGGCGTCACTTGCGCTCCCGCCTCATCCCTAAGGCCCCGCGGGGACAGGGCCCGCGGGTGAGCTCGGGAGGCGGCCTCTCTGTGGTCGCTGGGAGCTGAGCGTGAGGGGGAGGTCGGAGGCGGCCCGTTGCCCCCTGAGCCCGGTCTGGCTCCCGATGTGTCCCTGCCGCATCACTGCCTTCACCCCACAGCCTCCGTTTGCTCTACGCTGCAGTGCCTCACCTCTTACTGCTGGATCCCGGGGCCTCCCAGCGGCACTGAGTGCCTCCCGGCGAGACCCAACGTTGCATAGCAGGCCTGACTGCGCTTCTTCGACAACGCCAGCCCCTGGGTGCTCTTCTGGCCGTCCCGGTCCCGTTGGGATTCCTGTCGCCTCCAGCTGACACAGCCTGCACACTGCCTTCACGCAGGCGCGGCGAGAAGTTCCGGTGCACCCGAGACGGCGCTCAGTAGATAGCGCCGCTTATCTGGTATACTGCTGGCCCCCTCGTCCCTTAAGGGAACCGGTTGTCTCTGGGTCGCTTAGCCTGCCCGCCACTTCCCCGCTGCACAGGCCCTACAGGGGCATTCTACAGTGACGCAAGCTACCTTTCACTGACCCCCCCACGCCATTTCTACGGTGGCCCTGTCACACTCCTGCTCCTCCTCAGGTGCTGGCTCCACGCTGAAGAGGGACAGAAAACTTGGCGTGCCTGCTCCATAAGACCATAACAGGGGAGGATCATGCATATTGTTCTACACGCCGGGACCTACACACTGTTGTATTCCGCTTTAGGTGTCCGTATATAGGTTTTCCTGAATCATGTCCTTATATAGGCACAATTCGCATTGCCCTTATATAGGCATAGAATCCCAGTCCTTATTTAGGCATTAACCGTGCACTCCAAATACAGGCATGGTCACGACATCCGTCCACCCTAACGTCACAATGAGTTCTTAGAAACCAGACCCTTAAGCTTCGGGAGTTCCCCTAGCACAGGACTATTGATTTCTCCAAGAACTCATCTATTATGTATGAACCGTTATACCTTAAGGGTTCATTCCTGACGTCTTCCTCTGTCCGACTTTACGTCAATGCTAACATTCCGAGGCACCTATCAGGTATAAATATACCTTCCCTCGCCCAAGCAAGTGAGAGGAGACCTCGACTTCAGAGGAGCCCGTATCCCGGCCTGACGCACTGAGAAGACGCTGTCATTCCTGCTAGCAGAAGAATCCAGCTTCCAGTGTTCTGACTCCCTTCGCGGGGTGTTAGAGTTCGAGTCCGGAAAGAGATTCCCACCTCCCTCATTCTCAAGGTATGGAGCTGACTAGAACCTAGAGGGTCTCTTGGCATACTAGACTTAACATACTCTTAGTATATCATACTAGAGAATACTTCGCCTACTTCCTACCTTTCCCTACACCTAGACTAGGTTAGGTACATTGGGGTAGAACTAGCTTAGAGACGCATCGTATGAGTACTCGCATTTTTAGCTCATGTTATTTATGTACGTGAATATATGCTAAAAGATAATGCTAGCGAAGTATTATTTATTTCTACTGCTTACACTGTACATTATTTATCTTGCATACTGTCTTGTGATCATAACAGCACATATCTCTTACACGAGAAACAAGACTGTTCAATAAAACCTCTTTATTGAAACGCCCGTCTTTCCTTTCTGTGTAACTCTGTAGAAACTAAGCATGCACGATTGACTGAGTGAAACTGTTATCTATTGTTTCCACGATTCTGAGACGTGTTCCGATTCTAAAGGGAAACAAAGTGGTCATGTTTATGCGGTTGCCAGAAACTACTCCCTTCTTGTTCTCAAGGAGTTTCTAGTGGCCTCTGAGCTAGCTGGCACAAAGTAATTAAGTTTAATATACTCGATAGGGACATACCGACCTCAGTCCTATGTAAAGCCTATAGGTTATATTATTCCAATGCTCAGAGCCTATTGGGGAAATAGGAACTACACTACATGGCGTCCAAAGGTTTGGTAAGGCAGTAATTTAACGCTAGATACTGAGTAACTCAGTCGTGCTTTTCTTAGAGACCTCTACTCACATACTCCATAAGACGTCTGGAGTGGGTAGGGTTAAATATCCGCCATAACTAAATAGGACAAAAAACCCTATATATTAGTTGTTTGGTTTGTTCAACATTGAAGGATACAGTGTTCCAAAATATTGTGCACCTTATCTTTTGTTTCCTTGAAACTTGTTCTACATTTTTCAAAAAACAAATGTCCACACGCGAGGACAATGCCACCGAAACCGGTGGAGCTGCGGCTCAACCAGTCGTAACAGCTTTTAACTTTACAGGTTTAAATGAAACCGAGGAGGGTGTTATAGACATCCATCTGAACTTAAGAAGAGCCATCACTCTAAAACTTATAAAACATGGCCTACCACCAAGAGGCGGTAGAGCAGTTTTCGTGATAGAGGCACACGAATCTTTTCAGACAGAGGTATTCTATTCATGGATAGTATTCCCTGAATCAAATTCAGTAACAAAACTGTTTCACTTCTACAAAGATGATGAACCACCAGAGGAATATATTCCTTTCGAGGATATTGAAATTCCACTAACATACCAGGAGCATCAGCTCTGGTTTAAAGGCGCCCTAAAACATCACAGAAACATTACCAGGCTCGGTCCACTAGGTAAACCAGGAGCAACATGGCCGATTCTAGCCGGCTACACACCTCATCCTGACTTCGATATAATGTCAGACGAGGAATTACTTACTCAAATTACAGAGTTAATAAAAATTTACAGACAATTGGTCCAATATGTCATGCGGACTTTCACAGTCCAACCACCATTAACCATTCCAAATCAAACCCCTCAACAGGGGAATACACTATAAAATTACACCACAGACTCTATACGCAGTCATGGGTAAAATGCCCACAAAACGTGAGCAAATTCCATTCTGGATAGCTAAAAAATTACTCAAATAGAAGCAGTATTTCCTAATACTAGCCCTTATGAGAAACACAGAATCCTAACAATCTGTTTACCAATGGGGATCACACCACAACTGGAAGACTGCACCACTTGGGGCTCAGTCTTTGCTGCCATCTATACTAAAACACATGGTGTTCCGTCAATTGCAGTAATACCAGATGTCCTGAAACAAATTCAAAACGAATATGGGGCAGAGCCTGCTCTGAATCTAGGTATGAAATTACTGAAAAATTTCAACCAGGTCTCAACAATAATATTATCTAATATTAAAAGGGAGACAGCAGCAGTGGCGATCCGCCAACGATTAAGGGAATTCGTTGTTACAGAACATCAAACAGAACTACCCAGAATAATAGAACAATCTTATGCAGAATTAGGCAGAGATAGTTTGGGTGGAAGACCATTGAAGCCAAAACTATCTGAAAGTCCTGAGAAGGACTCTATTAAACAAACTCCTACATCTTCTAAAAAGAAGTGGGAAACTAATAAACAAAATTCAAACGAGAAACGTTCTCAATCCCGAGGTAGGTCTCCTCAAAAGGAGCCCTCTGAAAGGAGGTATAACCTCAGGAATAGGGATAATTTGAAAAAGCCTGACAGGTATCAAGATACTGATACACGTTCCTCTCGTACCTTTCAGATATCGTCACAGACATCGGAAAGAAGAGGACGGTCAGAACATAGAGAAGAACGCGTGAAATCGAAAGACGACAAACACGTTCAGAAAAATAAATCAAAACCTCAATTCTCAAAAAAGAAGGTAGCAGGTCTGAAGATCAGATATGCCGAGGATACTGAGAACACAACTCAAGAACGGAGAATGGGCTCAGACAATGCTGGACAGTGCGGCAGAAGTCACAATAGCTCGCCAGAACCTGAAGGAACTTCTGGAGATAGTGGACTTGAATGAGTACATTACAGTTGAGACTGTAGACACCAGGGTTAGTACTCCACAAAGGTTATATGAAATAACACTCCGAATGGAGGGAGACATACCGAGAAAGGTGAAAACACTCTTTTGGGAAAAACTTTCACGGGGTTATGATATACTTCTAGCTGAAAAAGACTGGCCACCACAATTTGTCAGGGAGTGCCCACATGGTGAAGACATTATTATGCCTGCCTTCTCCAACCATATTCCAATTCACCTAAAATATACTTATGCCAGGAAATGGGCAGTTGCCCAGGCCCCAGCATTATACAAAAATCATGTAGGATGGGATGAGAACTCACCTCACCATAAAATACATCTAAAAAAATGAACCTACTGCACAGAGGCAGTACCCAATAAAGCAAGAAGCTAAAAAACAGGTCAGGGAGATCTTAGATCAACTTGAATACCAAGGGGTGATTGAAACATGCACCTCTTCAATGAACAATCCTTTGTTTCCTGTATCCAAACCAGACCATTCATATCGTCTAGTTTTGGATTACAGACACTTAAACACTTGTTCTAAAACATTGGCAATGCAAAATGCACATAGTACAGCATTAATGAATAACATTGTGCGTAAAAAATATAAAACCACATTAGATATCTCAAATGGTTTCTTTTGTCAAAACATAGCACCTGGAAGCAGGTACTTAACAGCTTTCTCAATAATGGGGACCCAGCGTCAATTTTGTCGACTCCCACAAGGGTTCAAGAACAGCCCGGGGTTATTCTCAGCGAGGGTAACGGAGTTACTACAAATTTATGATAATGAGGCATTGTCATATGTCGATGACATCTATCTGACAGACTATGACCAGGATAGGCACTTGAACAGGGTGAGCACAATTATACTGGGCTTCGCCTCTGAGGGCTATAAGTTCAACTTTAAAAAATCCAGAATTGCCCATCTCAATGTCCTTTTCCTAGGATATGAGCTTTCAAGTGAAGGCAAGAGCTTGGCAGCCAACTTTTTAGAAAGGTGTGCGCTGCTCCAACCTCCAAAAACGCTGAAAAACTTACAATCCATCTTGGGTTTCCTAAATTTTGGAAGAACGTACATTCTAAATTACGCAGAAAGGGTTAAACCTCT
Source organism: Calotriton arnoldi (assembly GCA_963921515.1). Taxonomy (NCBI): domain Eukaryota; kingdom Metazoa; phylum Chordata; class Amphibia; order Caudata; family Salamandridae; genus Calotriton; species Calotriton arnoldi. Next base: position 1,138,093 of record CAWUFW010003131.1, read on the forward strand.
CTACGCATTAATCACACCTGATTTTTCAATCAAAAATTGGACACAAGAACACACAGATATCTTGCTGTTCACTCCAAGCTAACATGTTAGCAACAAATCACTTACAAACACGCGTAAGTCAACGTAACTTAGTGATCCGAATAATTTCGGGTCAATGCGGATTCACCTACTTAACATTTAATGAGGGTGAAAAAGTACCAATAGCATACAAATCACATTTGTATACACAAGCAGAAATGCGCTTCACTTCAACTGAAAAAATACTGACAGCAGTTCAAACCGCTGTAGCAAAAGAAAGAGCTCTGGCCCAAGGGAAATGCATTATTGTCGTAACCCCAGTACCGGCTTTAGAGACGGTAACTAAAGCGAGCATTCCAAATGCTAAAGCATTACATCCTAGATGGATACAATGGGTTAATTCTCTTGCTGCAACAGATGTTGAATATGTTTTTGATCCTGATTTAAAAACACAAGCGCTCCTGCAATATGAACATGAATGTCCTCTGCCCACTGAAATTCTGCCTCTCGATCAGTATGAATTCATAATTTACACTGACGGATCCGCACAACCCGCTACAGGGAGTAAACAAGCTTACAGTGCAGCGTGCACAATCGTTAAAGGTTGCATGCGCAATGGTAACTTCAGACCAATGGTCACAAAAACTCAATCTCTAGGAGATTGCACAGCTCAGCGAGCTGAACTACAAGCATTCAAACTGGCACTTGAAAGTACAGATCGCGAATTCCCCACACTCATAGTGTGCGATTCTTTCTACTGTGTGCAGTCGTATAATGAATATATACAAAATTGGCTTGAAAATGGGTTCAAAGATGCAAAAGGTGGCACAATAAAGCATAAAGCGCTTTGGGAACAAGTAGTTCAGTTAAAAAACGAACTACCAAAGGCTCACGTGATACACACGCTGAGTCATAAACGTGATGGCATTCACGTTGCAGGGAATTCATTGGCTGACGAAGCCGCAAAGGGGGCTGTTCAGACGGCTTCCGTAGCTGCGATCACTCGTTCAAAAACAAGAATAGACAGTGAGATAATGTTGGCTGTCAATGCTACGAGCAAAAGCAGTGGTGCAGCGTTACCAAAAAAGTTTCCACTCAAGTACTCTTATGTAATTGATGCGAACAACGTTCCTTTTGCTCGAATCCCTGGAGTGGGGGATAGGGTAATTCCAAACATGGAACGTAGAGCAGCCTTGATTTATGAAGCACATCTGGGGGAAGGTCTGTCACATCAAGGGATCTCTAAAACAATATTGACGTTAAAAGAGATGTACTGGTGGCCTGGAATGAATACACAGATTCACATTTTCATCAATGACTGCATAAACTGTAAGGTACAGCGTGATGCAGAACGCCACCAGACACCAAGCTACGAAGTAGCCTGTCCAGTACAGACACCATTACTAGACAGCATTAGACTATCTACACGCAGGCGTCCTTTTGGACAAATGCAATCCCACAAATACTAAGTCAAGGTTCCTATGGATATGGCCTCAGCGCTCGGCTGGCGCTCGAACTGTTATAAAAGATTTGCGAGTCTTTATCGGCACATACGCAATATGGACGCTACACTCTGACCAGGGCCCTGCGTTTAGCTCTCTGGCTTACAAAGAAGCCATGGCCAGTCTGGGCGTTGCATTGCGGTACTCCTCTCCGTTTCATCCTGAGGGAAATTCTTTTGTGGAAAGGAAAAACCGGGACATAAAGCAGTCTATAACAGCTAGGGTATTAGGTTCGGGTGATGGGTGGGTCAAACATCTTTATGGGGTCCAACGCTCATTAAATAATTTGCCAAGAAGTTCTCTAGGGGGGGTCACTCCATATGAGGTCCTGTTTGGGACAAGAATGTGAGTTCCTGATCACGAATGTAAAGGCACAGTGGTGGAAAATAAACCCTTTGATATCAAAGATCGTTTGGCTGTTTAACAGGATCTAAATGAACTAAGATCGAAACAAAGCAACGTGTTCCTGCAGCCAACCACCACTGGGGAAAAACCGGCAGTCCCAGCAAGGCCTGTCTGGATTCCAAAAGTTGGGGATCTAGTCAGAGAGAAGATTGCGAACAAGAAGGAATTTGGACCTTCTTACAGACAACCAGTACCTGTCCTAGCCGTACACGGAACAAGAACAGTACTTCTGCCGCCCCTTGCTGGAAAAAAGGAGAAAAGATTTGTGTCCATCGACCTCATCAAATCACAGTATGTGGCAAATACTAAATAGTAGGCCTCGTGGACTCCGACCTAGTAGCAGACGCACTCCTCTCGCTACTATCCAAGAGGTTCAGACTGAAAGACTGATAACCATCGAGAATTCAGAAGTAACAGATGAAGGACTGAGCAACAATGCTATGGAACTCATCCCTCTTGAAACTCAAGTAACAGTTCGTCCAAATACACCTGTCTACACCAATGTAACAAGTGATCAACTGGTTCCAGCGATTTCTACAAATCCTGATGCAATTCCAACAATTGACAGAACTGCTTCTGGCTATTTCATTAACTTTGATACGTTTTCTGAGGATCTGAGTGAGCCTGAGACGTCGCCAGCATCAAAAACTTTTAAACAGCAAGTACAAGACTTTTTTCATTTTTTAAGAAAGACTTATCTGGTTTCACCATGGATTGAACTATGGATTATTTCGGGAATATTTTTCTTTCTGCTGTGGCTAGCTTTGGTTATGACTATGAGCGTGCTTATAAATGGCAGATACATCCATTTGGACATTGAAAGTAAAGATGTGAACTTACTTTTGAAACCTCACAAATCATCCCATCGTGAAGCAAGAGACTTGTCAGCAGTGAACATCACAGCCGTTCCTATACAGGATGGTATAGTGTGGGACAAAACAGATTTCGATATATTCGGCCCTACGGAACTTTTGAACATTCCACATTTATTTAAGATTTCACTAAGGGATTTTATTTCGTCCAGTACCTATTCTAATGATTGGGACTTTGAGACTGTAAATGACATGATGTTTGATCTAGAACGGTCTGCTGCATTTTCTAACAATGAATATTTAGAGGGTTCATCAGACTATGAACAGCTGTATTGCTATAACCACTATGGTCATCATTTTTTGCATAAATCTGCAACACCTAGAAATGTGTTTATGTTTAACCAATGGGAGCATTGTCCTACACCACCAAAAGGTAGTTCGAAAACATTTGCTAAAAAGTTTCCATATTTTTCAGGATACAATACATCTGATCCAGAAACATTTTACTATAAAAATGTAAACAAAACAGGACTGAAAATTATGTTAACTAATACAAAACAGATTTACTCTGCAGCATTTATTGCCCAACTGTCTAGACATGGTTTCGACTTGTGGAAAGACACAATAGACACAAAATCTGCCTGGGGTACTAAAGATTGGCAAGTGCAGGGGATAGAAGCTTTGTTTAGAGCATGTATCATCCCTCAGCAAATAATGTTTTTGAATGACACTGTGCAACAATGACACCGAAACCGGTGGAGCTGCGGCTCAACCAGTCGTAACAGCTTTTAACTTTACAGGTTTAAATGAAACCGAGGAGGGTGTTATAGACATCCATCTGAACTTAAGAAGAGCCATCACTCTAAAACTTATAAAACATGGCCTACCACCAAGAGGCGGTAGAGCAGTTTTCGTGATAGAGGCACACAAATCTTTTCAGACAGAGGTATTCTATTCATGGATAGTATTCCCTGAATCAAATTCAGTAACAAAACTGTTTCACTTCTACAAAGATGATGAACCACCAGAGGAATATATTCCTTTCGAGGATATTGAAATTCCACTAACATACCAGGAGCATCAGCTCTGGTTTAAAGGCGCCCTAAAACATCACAGAAACATTACCAGGCTCGGTCCACTAGGTAGACCAGGAGCAACATGGCCGATTCTAGCCGGCTACACACCTCATCCTGACCTCGATATAATGTCAGACGAGGGATTACTTACTCAAATTACAGAGTTAATAAAAATCTACAGACAATTGGTCCAATATGTCATGCGGACTTTCACAGTCCAACCACCATTAACCATTCCAAATCAAACCCCTCAACAGGGGAATACACTAAAAATTACACCACAGACTCTATACGCAGTCATGGGTAAAATGCCCACAAAACGTGAGCAAATTCCATTCTGGATAGCTCAAAAAATTACTCAAATAGAAGCAGTATTTCCTAATACTAGCCCTTATGAGAAACACAGAATCCTAACAATCTGTTTACCAATGGGGATCACACCACAACTGGAAGACTGCACCACTTGGGGCTCAGTCTTTGCTGCCATCTATACTAAAACACATGGTGTTCCGTCAATTGCAGTAATACCAGATGTCCTGAAACAAATTCAAAACGAATATGGGGCAGAGCCTGCTCTGAATCTAGGTATGAAATTACTGAAAAATTTCAACCAGGTCTCAACAATAATATTATCTAATATTAAAAGGGAGACAGCAGCAGTGGCGATCCGCCAACGATTAAGGGAATTCGTTGTTACAGAACATCAAACAGAACTACCCAGAATAATAGAACAATCTTATGCAGAATTAGGCAGAGATAGTTTGGGTGGAAGACCATTGAAGCCAAAACTATCTGAAAGTCCTGAGAAGGACTCTATTAAACAAACTCCTACATCTTCTAAAAAGAAGTGGGAAACTAATAAACAAAATTCAAACGAGAAACGTTCTCAATACCGAGGTAGGTCTCCTCAAAAGGAGCCCTCTGAAAGGAGGTATAACCTCAGGAAATAGGGATAATTTGAAAAAGCCTGACAAGTATCAAGATACTGATACACGTTCCTCTCGTACCTTTCAGATATCGTCACAGACATCGGAAAGAAGAGGATGGTCAGAACATAGAGAAGAACGCGTGAAATCGAAAGACGACAAACACGTTCAGAAAAATAAATCAAAACCTCAATTCTCAAAAAAGAAGGTAGCAGGTCTGAAGATCAGACATGCCGAGGATACTGAGAACACAACTCAAGAACGGAGAATGGGCTCAGACAATGCTGGACAGTGCGGCAGAAGTCACAATAGCTCGCCAGAACCTGAAGGAACTTCTGGAGATAGTGGACTTGAATGAGTACATTACAGTTGAGACTGTAGACACCAGGGTTAGTACTCCACAAAGGTTATATGAAATAACACTCCGAATGGAGGGAGACATACCGAGAAAGGTGAAAACACTCTTTTGGGAAAAACTTTCACGGGGTTATGATATACTTCTAGCTGAAAAAGACTGGCCACCACAATTTGTCAGGGAGTGCCCACATGGTGAAGACATTATTATGCCTGCCTTCTCCAACCATATTCCAATTCACCTAAAATATACTTATGCCAGGAAATGGGCAGTTGCCCAGGCCCCAGCATTATACAAAAATCATGTAGGATGGGATGAGGACTCACCTCACCATAAAATACATCTAAAAATGAACCTACTGCACAGAGGCAGTACCCAATAAAGCAAGAAGCTAAAAAACAGGTCAGGGAGATCTTAGATCAACTTGAATACCAAGGGGTGATTGAAACATGCACCTCTTCAATGAACAATCCTTTGTTTCCCGTATCCAAACCAGACCATTCATATCGTCTAGTTTTGGATTACAGACACTTAAACACTTGTTCTAAAACATTTGCAATGCAAAATGCACATAGTACAGCATTAATGAATAACATTGTGCGTAAAAATATAAAACCACATTAGATATCTCAAATGGTTTCTTTTGTCAAAAATAGCACCTGGAAGCAGGTACTTAACAGCTTTCTCAATAATGGGGACCCAGCATCAATTTTGTCGACTCCCACAAGGGTTCAAGAACAGCCCGGGGTTATTCTCAGCGAGGGTAACGGAGTTACTACAAATTTATGATAATGAGGCATTGTCGTATGTCGATGACATCTATCTGACAGATTATGACCTGGATAGGCACTTGAACAGGGTGAGCACAATTATACTGGGCTTCGCCTCTGAGGGCTATAAGTTCAACTTTAAAAAATCCAGAATTGCCCATCTCAATGTCCTTTTCCTAGGATATGAGCTTTCAAGTGAAGGCAAGAGCTTGGCAGCCAACTTTTTAGAAAGGTGTGCGCTGCTCCAACCTCCAAAAACGCTGAAAAACTTACAATCCATCTTGGGTTTCCTAAATTTTGGAAGAACGTACATTCTAAATTACGCAGAAAGGGTTAAACCTCTCTACGCATTAATCACACCTGATTTTTCAATCAAAAATTGGACACAAGAACACACAGATATCTTGCGTTCACTCCAAGCTAACATGTTAGCAACAAATCACTTACAAACACGCGTAAGTCAACGTAACTTAGTGATCCGAATAATTTCGGGTCAATGCGGATTCACCTACTTAACATTTAATGAGGGTGAAAAAGTACCAATAGCATACAAATCACATTTGTATACACAAGCAGAAATGCGCTTCACTTCAACTGAAAAATACTGACAGCAGTTCAAACCGCTGTAGCAAAAGAAAGAGCTCTGGCCCAAGGGAAACGCATTATTGTCGTAACCCCAGTACCGGCTTTAGAGGCGGTAACTAAAGCGAGCATTCCAAATGCTAAAGCATTACATCCTAGATGGATACAATGGGTTAATTCTCTTGCTGCAACAGATGTTGAATATGTTTTTGATCCTGATTTAAAAACACAAGCGTTCCTGCAATATGAACATGAATGTCCTCTGCCCACTGAAATTCTGCCTCTCGATCAGTATGAATTCATAATTTACACTGACGGATCCGCACAACCCGCTACAGGGAGTAAGCAAGCTTACAGTGCAGCGTGCGCAATCGTAAAGGTCGCATGCGCGATGGTAACTTCAGACCAATGGTCACAAAAACTCAATCTCTAGGAGATTGCACAGCTCAGCGAGCTGAACTACAAGCATTCAAACTGGCACTTGAAAGTACAGATCGCGAATTCCCCACACTCATAGTGTGCGATTCTTTCTACTGTGTGCAGTCGTATAATGAATATATACAAAATTGGCTTGAAAATGGGTTCAAAGATGCAAAAGGTGGCACAATAAAGCATAAACGCTTTGGGAACAAGTAGTTCAGTTAAAAACGAACTACCAAAGGCTCACGTGATACACACACTGAGTCATCAACGTGATGGCGTTCACGTTGCAGGAATTCATTGGCTGACGAAGCCGCAAAGGGGGCTGTTCAGACGGCTTCCGTAGCTGCGATCACTCGTTCAAAAACAAGAATAGACAGTGAGATAATGTTGGCTGTCAATGCTACGAGCAAAGGCAGTGGTGCAGCGTTACCAAAAAAGTTTCCACTCAAGTACTCTTATGTAATTGATGCGAACAACGTTCCTTTTGCTCGAATCCCTGGAGTGGGGGATAGGGTAATTCCAAACATGGAACGTAGAGCAGCCTTGATTTATGAAGCACATCTGGGGGAGGGTCTGTCACATCAAGGGAACTCTAAAACAATATTGACGTTAAAAGAGATGTACTGGTGGCCTGGAATGAATACACAGATTCACATTTTCATCAATGACTGCATAGACTGTAAGGTACAGCGTGATGCAGAACGCCACCAGACACTATGCTACGAAGTAGCCTGCCCAGTACAGACACCATTACTAGACAGCATTAGACTATCTACACGCAGGCGTCCTTTTGGACAAATGCAATCCCACAAATACTAAGTCAAGGTTCCTATGGATATGGCCTCAGCGCTCGGCTGACGCTCGAACTGTTATAAAAGATTTGCGAGTCTTTATCGGCACATACGCAATATGGACGCTACACTCTGACCAGGGCCCTGCGTTTAGCTCTCGGGCTTACAAAGAAGCAATGGCCAGTCTCGGCGTTGCATTGCGGTACTCCTCTCCGTTTCATCCTGAGGGAAATTCTGTTGTGGAAAGGAAAAACCGGGACATAAAGCAGTCTATAACAGCTAGGGTATTAGGTTCGGGTGATGGGTGGGTCAAACATCTTTATGGGGTCCAACATTCATTAAATAATTTGCCAAGAAGTTCTCTAGGGGGTCACTCCATATGAGGTCCTGTTTGGGACAAGAATGTGAGTTCCTGATCTCGAATGTAAAGGCACAGTGGTGGAAAATAAACCCTTTGATATCAAAGATCGTTTGGCTGTTTAACAGGATCTAAATGAACTAAGATCGAAACAAAGCAACGTGTTCCTGCAGCCAACCACCACTGGGGAAAACCGGCAGTCCCAGCAAGGCCTGTCTAGATTCCAAAAGTTGGGGATCTAGTCAGAGAGAAGATTGCGGACAAGAAGGAATTTGGACCTTCTTACAGACAACCAGTACCTGTCCTAGCCGTACACGGAACAAGAACAGTACTTCTGCCGCCCTTGCTGGAAAAAAGGAGAAAAGATTTGTGTCCATCGACCTCATCAAACCACAGTATGTGGCTAATACTAAATAGTAGGCCTCGTGGACTCCGACCTAGTAGCAGATGCACTCCTCTCGCTACTATCCAAGAGGTTCAGACTGAAAGACTGATAACCATCGAGAATTCAGAAGTAACAGATGAAGGACTGAGCAACAATGCTATGGAACTCATCCCTCTTGAAACTCAAGTAACAGTTCGTCCAAATACACCTGTCTACACCAATGTAACAAGTGATCAACTGGTTCCAGCGATTTCTACAAATCCTGATGCAATTTCAACAATTGACAGAACTGCTTCTGGCTATTTCATTAACTTTGATACGTTTTCTGAGGATCTGAGTGAGCCTGAGACGTCGCCAGCATCAAAAACCTTTAAACAGCAAGTACAAGACTTTTTTCATTTTTTGAGAAAGACTTATCTGGTTTCACCATGGATTGAACTATGGATTATTTCGGGAATATTTTTCTTTCTGCTGTGGCTAGCTTTGGTTATGACTATGAGCGTGCTTATAAATGGCAGATACATCCATTTGGACATTGAAAGTAAAGATGTGAACTTACTTTTGAAACCTCACAAATCATCCCATCGTGAAGCAAGAGACTTGTCAGCAGTGAACATCACAGCCGTTCCTATACAGGATGGTATAGTGTGGGACAAAACAGATTTCGATATATTCGGCCCTACGGAACTTTTGAACATTCCACATTTATTTAAGATTTCACTAAGAGATTTAATTTCGTCCAGTACCTATTCTGATGATTGGGACTTTGAGACTGTAAATGACTTGATGTTTGATCTAGAAAGGTCTGCTGCATTTTCTAACAATGAATATTTAGAGGGTTCATCAGACTATGAACAGCTGTATTGCTATAACCACTATGGTCATCATTTTTTGCATAAATCTGCAACACCTAGAAATGTGTTTATGTTTAACCAATGGGAGCATTGTCCTACACCACCAAAAGGTAGTTCGAAAACATTTGCTAAAAAGTTTCCATATTTTTCAGGATACAATACATCTGATCCAGAAACATTTTACTATAAAAATGTAAACAAAACAGGACTGAAAATTATGTTAACTAATACAAAACAGATTTACTCTGCAGCATTTATTGCCCAACTGTCTAGACATGGTTTCAACTTGTGGAAAGACACAATAGACACAAAATCTGCCTGGGGTACTAAAGATTGGCAAGTGCAGGGGATAGAAGCTTTGTTTAGAGCATGTATCATCCCTCAGCAAATAATGTTTTTGAATGACACTGTGCAACAAACGTCTTGCCTTGGTTTAGCCAAGATCAAAGACATGAAAACTCCTTCTGTACCAACACCTGCCAGTAATAACAATACACAGGCAGCGGTTACAGTTGACACAATACTACAAATCAACAGAACAAACCCTGATTGGAGAAAATGGTTGATCTGGCCCACAGACACAAACATCTGTCAAGAAAGATTCCTGAATAAAACACAGGGGTTCACTATTCACAGGCCAGACCCACGATACGTCCAAAGACAACAAAAGGGGGTAGTAACAACATACAGTGTAGGAAAATTATGCCTCGATTGGCTACAAAAATCTACACTTAAGGATGTGAAACAACACTTATCTTTACTTAAAGAAGACGCAGACCTTAGGGAATTCTTGCTTGGACCAAGAAAACCGCGTCAAAAACGTTTCATATATGCCGGCATCTATGCTGCTTATAATGAAGCATGGAAGGTGTCACAGGCAGAGGCCGCAGAACGAATACGTGAAATTGATCGTATTAACTTAGAGAAAACTCTCACTGTGGTCGACAACGGGTTAACAACTTTGTCATCCAGAATTTATTCATTGGACAACATTGTATCCTCTGCTATTGACATTCTGGAACAAGATTTAGCCATGTTACAACAAGGCCACTCTCAGTTACGTTCTATTATGTTATTAAGCTGGACGCTGCAATCTTTGCGTGCGGGCTATGTGCCTTGGCGTTTTATCAACACGTCGGCTCTGTTTGCAGAATACAATCTGACTGATAAACAGATCGAACTGGCACAAAGAGGAGCAAAGTATACAGTGCTGAGCATTGAAAAACTGGAAAAATTACCATTCACAGTGGCAGAAAAACCTGCTACAGAATGGCTTATTCATGGCAAAATCACTCTGCCTGTAACTACTTTTCAGTTTCAGTATTGCCTCAAACAAATGCAAGCAGGCAAATATGAAAGGTTGGGTAAAGAATACATTAAGACATCCTGGAATTTACCTTATACATATAGATGTTGGAGTGGGGATCGTGAAGTGTTTCTGAGCGGTACACACTGTGAAAGTGCACTAAGCAGTTCACTAATTTGTCAGGGCATTTCTTTACACGGGGCTTGTAATGGTTCTGTGGCAAATTTGTCCTGCCACCAGCAGGGTACACCAGCTGCTATGATTAATCCAACGTTTGGCCAACTTTCTAATGGGAGTTACCTCATGTTGAATGATCAGAGTTGCTGTGGCATGTTGCCAGGCATCCCATATCTAGTAACGGTCAACTCCAGGGTCACTTGCTGTATGCAAGTATTGTTTGCCCCAATAGACACAGTCAGGGAGTCGCCTTTGTGGCCTTCGTTGAATGTCTCTTTTATACGATTTGATACTTTAAGCAGAATGAAAGCCATGCTTATACAACAAACAGTGCCTTTGACCTTGGCCAAAGAAATCTATGATTTACAAGTTGCAAGGACTTCGGCTGAGATACAGGCTTTAATTCGTACAAACTGCCCTATACATTTCGTAGAAATGATAGGACGTATCTTTAACATGTCTGATACAAGCGGAATTGTACATGTATTTAAGACCATCTGTTCCGGACTATTAGCACCTTTCCAGGCAGTCCTCGGAATCATCCCAAACTTCGCACATTCGGTGTTTGGTGGTGTGCCATTAATTCTAGCACTTGTTGCAGGAATTCTATTTCTATTCCTCCTGCTACGCTATGGCAAGCCTATTCGCCGACATCACTCCGAGCGATGTGGAGAAAGCTCTCCTTGAACGGAAGTGCCGTGAGCAAATAGTACAGCTTTTGGGCATGCCTCGTCTACGGGAACTTAATACAACGTGGTTCCTGTCATTCAGACCAATCTGGCAAGATTGCATCTTACCTGTTCTACGCTGCCTGTTTTGCGGTGAAGAATGCGTGCTAGACACCTGTCTAACACTCCCATCAGTCATGCCAACGGATATCGATACTCTGCTGGACCCGATAACGGCCCATGCTCTGTGTTGTCCCCAGAGGCTACCAATCCTGATGACGGCATTCATTGAGATCTCACAGACGTTTCCGGCAGCTGCTGAGGTACGAGATGGATCAACAGGCACACAGGTAACAACGGACGCGAACATTGCATCTTCTGCTGAAGGCGATGTTCCTCATCTCTGTGCAATTTACCTTCTGAACGAGGTGTTCCAAATGTCACCAACTTCGGTGGGTGATATTTTGGCTACGGAAATAGATGATCTCATGTTTACACCAGACCCATACACTGACTTCGATTCGGCTCACAGTGTACCAGGTAAGCAATGAAATTTGGCCTTCATATTTTCAAAACTTGGAACTTTTCCCAGAATTGAACTTTTTCTTTTTAATTTTTGTAATGACATGGCGAAAAACAATCTGCTTACAGTAGAACTAGTCTTATGAAACGACTTCTTTGAATACTTCCAGGGACACATTGTCACCTTACTTGTCTAACATTTCATTTCATTCCATGATATGCAATGGTTTTGATTTTTGAAAACTTATCAACCATTTCATCATATGCATATATTTTTGTTTATTCATTCATGTGGCATTTATCTCCATTATATGCTTAGAATGAAAACGATGCTTTAAATGTACAGTACCTATTGCATTTCAACGGTTTATTTTTAAAACTTCTTTTAAATGCTTTTAGAAATGTTTTTAGCAACATGTGGTACTCAATTTTATGTTTAGCATTTAAATGTTTAGCATTTAGTATTATCGTTCATTCGAAAAAGTGGAGTGGGTGTTGTATTCCGCTTTAGGTGTCCGTATATAGGTTTTCCTGAATCATGTCCTTATATAGGCACAATTCGCATTGCCCTTATATAGGCATAGAATCCCAGTCCTTATTTAGGCATTAACCGTGCACTCCAAATACAGGCATGGTCACCAACATCCGTCCACCCTAACGTCACAACGAGTTCTTAGAAACCAGACCCTTAAGCTTCGGGAGTTCCCCTAGCACAGGACTAATGATTTCTCCAAGAACTCATCTATTATGTATGAACCGTTATACCTTAAGGGTTCATTCCTGACGTCTTCCTCTGTCCGACTTCACGTCAATGCTAACATTCCGAGGCACCTATCAGGTATAAATATACCTTCCATCGCCCAAGCAAGTGAGAGGAGACCTCGACTTCAGAGGAGCCCGTATCCCGGCCTGACGCACTGAGAAGACGCTGTCATTCCTGCTAGCAGAAGAATCCAGCTTCCAGTGTTCTGCCTCCCTTCGCGGGGTGTTAGAGTTCGAGTCCGGAAAGAGATTCCCACCTCCCTCATTCTCAAGGTATGGAGCTGACTAGAACCTAGAGGGACTCTTGGCATACTAGACTTAACATACTCTTAGTATATCATACTACAGAATACTTCGCCTACTTCCTACCTTTCCCTACACCTAGACTAGGTTAGGTACATTGGGGTAGAACTAGCTTAGAGACGCATCGTATGAGTACTCGCATTTTTAGCTCATGTTATTTATGTACGTGAATATATGATAAAAGATAATGCTAGCGCAGTATTATTTATTTCTACTGCTTACACTGTACATTATTTATCTTGCATACTGTCTTGTGATCATAACAGCACATATCTCTTACACGAGAAACAAGACTGTTCAATACAACCTCTTTATTGAAACGCCCGTCTTTCCTTTCTGTGTAACTCTGTAGAAACTAAGCATGCACGATTGACTGAGTGAAACTGTTATCTATTGTTTCCACGATTCTGAGACGTGTTCCGATTCTAAAGGGAAGCAAAGTGGTCATGTTTATGCGGTTGCCAGAAACTACTCCCTTCTTGTTCTCAAGGAGTTTCTAGTGGCCTCTGAGCTAGCTGGCACAAAGTAATTAAGTTTAATATACTCGATAGGGACATACCGACCTCAGTCCTATGTAAAGCCTATAGGTTATATTATTCCAATGCGCAGAGCCTATTAGGGAAATAGGAACCACACAACAACACGGGCCGCAGTGATCTGTTGTTGCCCGTATCACTGGACCCCTGCCCCCTCATCACCCACTCCCCTTACAGCAGACAAGCTACTGCAGCCTTCTTCTGCTCCCTGCGCTGCGGCATGGGCCGCAAGGATCCTAAGCAGAAGACCCTTCCTTTCGAGAAAATAATCGAAAGGGCCACAGAGGAGAATTCCACCATGGCTGAGGGCGGGCAGGGTTCGGATCATGCTAACGCCTCCTCCTCAACTTCAAACGCGCTATTACAGGAGATGAGAGCAGGCTTCCGGGCTTTATATGGGCAGTTTGATGCGCTCGACAAGAATATGGAGGCATTGGGGGCCAAGATTCAGGCCCACAACAGACGCTTAGACATGGCGGAGGCGCGAATATCGGATATCGAAGATGGCACCGCACACTCTGTCAAAAGACTGGAAAGGGTCGAGCGCATACTGAAGGAAGTGGCTATTAAAAATGAGGACCTCGAAGAGCGCAGTCGGCGCAATAACATCCACATTTTGGGCGTGCCAGAGACCACCGCCACTGGCCGACTTGACCTCTTTGTCGAAACACTATTGTCAGATGTGTTTGGAAGGGAGTCATTTACCCCCGGCTTCGTGGTAGAACTTGCCCATCGCACTCTGGGGCCCCGACCTAACCCTGGCTGCCCTCCGCGCCCATTCATTGCACGTATTATGAACTTCCGAGACCGAGATACTGCGCTACGCCTCGCCCGAGAGCGCGGTGATACCAATTGGCAAGGATCCAAACTCGCTCTCTTTCCAGACTTTACCATCATGGTACAGGAGGCCCGATGCAAATATAACGGGGTGAAGGCCACCCTCAGAAACTTGGGACTTAAATATGACATGCTTTATCCTGCCAGACTGAGGGTTGAGGTACAGGGCCGGGCGCGCATCTTCGACACTCCTACCGACGTGCAGGAATTTTGCCGCACTTACAAACAAAACAACAACCAGAGGGCTGCGGGCGGGGGCGGGCCCTCTCCTCCGCACAGTGGATCAGACGCGAGCATGGAACTATTTTCTGGCTCCGGAGTTGGTTGACTCTGCTGCGCTGTTCATTTATCGCTTTCGCTAAAATGCATGGGGATTTTACTATTGACCAGTTTAATATGTTGCATAAAGTTGGTCGACTGGCGTGGCGTTGCCACCCCTCTTGGTGTACACCTTGGGTTTGTTTATGGTTTTCCTAAAGTACCGTTTCAGGATTGTTCCTTTCCAATGTAAAGTCAATTGGTACCATTGCTTTTGCTCACAACTATGGGTTTGCCTTGCCTTTATTGAAGTAAGGTTGGGTGGGGGGTGGTGGGGGGGTGATTGTTGTTTTATTATATTGGTTGATCCTATTTCATTTTGCACACACTCAAAGATTGGTTTTCAAACATGGTGCTCGATTCAGCTATACATTCCACTATCGCTAAATGGCTCAGCCGGGTATTGTTGATGGCCCATCCAGCCTGTCCCTGATGTCCTGGAATGTCCGGGGGCTTAATGACAATCGTAAAAGGCGACAGGTAGTGCATTATTTATTACGACACAATGTAGACATTGCCTTTCTACAGGAGCCCCATTTGCCTAAATCTGATCCTGCTCGCTTTGCTTCCAGTTGGGGCGCGCACAGATATTTTGCCAATTTCAGTACTTACGCCAGAGGAACTGCTATCCTTATTCATAAAAGGGTCCCCTTCAGTCTCCAGTCGGTCGTCCTTGATCAGGAGGGTAGATATACCATGGTAGTTGGGTCATTGATGGGACACTGTGTCGCTTTATTGTGTGTCTATGCCCCGAACACTGACTCCCCGGAATTCTTCCATTCATTACACGCCCAGCTCTCCAAACTTAAGTCCACATTGTTGCTAGTAGGAGGTGACTTTAATCTCCTTCTAAGTCCCGACTTGGACAGCACTGCCAACTCCCCAGACACTAAACCGTGAGCACGTTGAGCTCTCCTTGACCTATGCGACCACTTCTCCCTTTTTGACATTTGGCGCAGGCGTAATCCCTCTCTTACTGATTTTACACATTATTCTGGACAACACAATACATGGACCAGACTTGATTATTGGTTTGTCTCTCCTGGAGTTTCCTCCTGGTATCACTCTCTGAAGACGCTCCCTAGGACCTATTCCGACCATTCCCCTGTTCAGCTATTTCTTCGGGTCCCGCGTCCGGATGGGTATGAAAGACAGTGGCGCTTTCCAAGTCGCGCCCTCCATGATGACCTTTTCTTCCACGAGATTCTCGAGGCCATTGAAGACTATTTTGCTATTAACACTGGCTCCGTTGACACCTGTGCGGTTTTATGGGAGGGATTTAAGGCATACATACGATGAGTATGTATTTCCAAACACGCGGGTGTGCTCAAGGCTCTTCGCACCACACTGGCGCGGTTAGAACAGGAACTCACGGACCTTGACAACGAAGCGCGGCACTCCCACACCACAGGCCTGCCGGGACGGCGTCTAGCCCTCCTCACCGAGTACAGAGACACAGCGGATCGCGAGATCCTCTTTCTGGGCAAATATCAAACCGCTCGCCGATATGGCGAGGGTGAAAGACCAGGTAGAACTCTGGCGCAGATGCTTCGGCCCCCCTACAGTCACTGAAATTCACTCTTCCACTGACGCAGTACTTACCTCCGTCACAGACATACGCGACAAATTTTTGACTTATTTTTCCTCTCTATATACCTCCAAGCTGGGGCAGGACCGCACAGAGCAGGAGGCCTATCTTTCCGAAATAGCACTGGTCTATCTAGAAAAGGACATGCAGGACTTTCTTGCGGAACCCATCTCCGAGGCGGACGTCCTAGGAGCAATAGACGCCCTCCGCGGTTCCGCCGCCCCTGGGCTGGATGGCTTCACTGGGGAGTTCTATAAGGTTTTTAAGGATCTATTGGCTCAGCAATTGATCGAGGTGTACCCTGAGGCCCTGGAGAAGCAGACCCTCCCCCCACACTCCACGAAGCAGTAATCATTCTTCTCCCCAAACCTGGCAAAGACCCGTCCCTCTGCGGGTCATATAGACCTCTGTCCCTACTCAATCTAGATTACAAAATACTCGCTAAAATTATTGCCAATCGCTTATCACAGTTGATGGAATTCCTTATTTCCCCTGCGCAATCCGGCTTCGTCCCTCATCGCTCTACATCTTTGAATCTCAGAACATTGTTCTCAGTCCTGCACAGGATTAACCCTGAGGTCCCCGCCGTGGCTATCCTTCTCGACACGGAAAAGGCCTTTGACACATTGGAATGGCCTTTCTTCGTGTCTGTCATGCGCCGCATGGGTATGCCGTTCGGATTTATAGCTACCACGGCAATGCTCTACAACCGCCCCACGGCGAGACTTCGTCTGAACGGCACACTGTCCAGACCTTTCCCTCTTTCCCGTGGCACTCGCCAGGGCTGGCCTCTATCCATTACATGAAGAGTATGCTGTTCCCCAGGGCGGACAACGTATTAAGGAGGTAGGGGGAGGGAATCCTCCTTGTCGGAACTAGAGTCCTCACACACCCAGCAAGCTAGGTGTCATGCTTCATCATCTGGACTTGCTCCTCGTCGGGTCGGCGCTGCAATGCCCGACGGGCACCCGTAAAGGGGCTCTTTAGCGGAGATCTTTAGTTCCTGCCGTATGGTGTGTGGGTGTGAGGGCCCTAAAAAACAGTGTAGATGTGATGTGGGTGGGTGATGTTAAAAAAGGTTGGATAATCCAAATAAACTTTTTATTAAGGTGGTTATCCACCTTCTTAAAAGCAAACAGAGTGGCCGCTCTCTGGCTCTATGATCCAGTGGAGCTTAGCTCATCTCTCACAGTGTGGTCGACATGTTTCATGCATTGTGGTCAATACTGATCCATTGCATTTCATCAGGACCTATTCTTTATACTATCTACACGTGGTGGTGGGAAAGGAGACTCCTACCTACCACACTTCATGGATGCGAGCGCGAAGTCCCGCCAATCCTAGTGGTAACCTACACAAGGGGGATGACAAGAAAAGCAGTATGTAGTCACTAGATACTTCCGTCTTGCAGACAGGTCAAATCACCCCAACATCCTCATAACAGTTGTCCATCTAGTGAGCAAACTAGGATTATAGTCTGACCCCTAGGTAAAAGCGTAATTAAAAGGGAGACTGGATTACAAACACGGCTAAAAGAGAGACTGGTGGAAAAGTAAAAGGCATTCCCTAAAAGGGGGTCAAATGTACAGAAGGTGACTCACCTAACTGAAGGGTAAAACTCACTCCATTCGGTATTTTGGGCTCCAGACACCAGTATCGTGGTGTCCTGCAGAGTTGGAGGCAAGGTAGACAATCGAAAGTTTAACACTGGTTAACTAATCCAGCTATGCAATGGAACACAGCTGAAGCTGGTGTCCATGTATGGGGGAGAAGCGTTGAGCACACTGCCCACCCCTCCCCTGTCCTCTATCCCCATCCTATTTATTCTTGCAATGGATCCTTTAATTCGACATTTCCAAGAGAAACACCTGCACAGAGGTCTTCAATTTAAAACTGGCCCCCTCCTGGTCTCCTTATATGCGGACGATACGATATTATATGTACGCGAACCCCAGGTGAACTTAGAACCACTCATCAGGGAGATTCTTCGTTTCGGTCAACACTCGGGGCTAGGCATCAACTGGCGCAAGTCGGTAATTTTCCCCTTGACCCACAGTACAGTCCATTGGAACTGTGAATTTCCCCTTGAATGGGGTTCAGACTCGGTCAAATATTTGGGCATCCACATCCACTTGGATACGGACCAGATTCTCCGTCTTAATTATGGTCAGGCGATAGGGGCACTTGAGGTCCAGGTGGAGAAATGGCTGCGATTCCCGCTATCTATGGCGGGCAGAGTCGCCATTATTAAAATGATTGTTCTCCCCAAATTTTTGTATCTTTTTAATAACATCCCCTTACCCATCCCGAACAGTTTTTTCTTAAAACTACAAACGCATCTCATGAGGTTAGTTTGGGGGGGTAAGCAGGCGCGGGTCCGCTGGCAGGTTCTCACCTTACCATATGAGAGGGGTGGATACGGAGTACCGAATTTCCACTTGTACTATCTCGTGGCCCAATGTAGCTTCGCCTTTGCATGGTATCACCCTGATGCCAGGATCCCGTTCCTTCGCCCAGAGGTGGATTTCCTTCTTCCTGACAAACTAAATGCTGTTCTGCCTAAGGGTGTGCCCAGAGACCCGACCGATATACAGACTGTTTCGACCACCAGCTGGGCATGGGAAAAGCTTAAACGGTACACGGGCACTCAGGTGTTATATTTCTCGGCTATACCGCTACCGAATTCCCGCTGGCTTCCTATAACTGGTGAGAAGTTAGTACAACGCACGCTGTCTAAGTTTGGTATCTCTACATTGGGAGACCTGTACCCCGGCGGGCATATCTTTTCGGCATCCGAAGACGGCCGCTTTCAGGACGCCACGTTCATGGACAAGTTTGTACTTAGGCGGCTGTCTTCTGCGTTGCGGGCGGCGCTCCCCGGGTTCCCTCTGGAACCGGACTCCTTCAGCCCACTTTCCCTAATTATCGAAAGCGAGAACGGGTTGCATCTTATATCCAAACTCTACAAGGACTGCTCCATGATGATCCCGATTATTGATGAGAAAGTTCGTAGAGCTTGGGAGGGTGATCTGGGCCGCCCCATTACAGACGACCAATGGGCCAAATGCTGTGCGGTCACGAGGGACATCTCTTTAAACAGCCGGCATAAACTGCTACATTTTAAAATCTTACGCAGAATGTACATTACACCTGCCAAAGTTCATAGGCTTGATCCAAACAGACCACATTCATGTCGGAAATGCAGAGCCCTACACGCCGATTTTGCCCATCTTACCTGGACGTGCCCCCCATTGCAACAGTATTGGGAGATAGTACACAAAATGCTGGGCGACATGACTAAACTATCCCTCCTCCCCATTCCGGAAGTGGCACTCCTGGGTTACACAGTGAATTTCCCCAAGCCTATGCGGAAATTCGCATCCCTTAGCTTACTGTTGGCCAAGAGAGAAATCGCTCTCCACTGGGGTCGTAAGACTACCCCCTCCTTGCGAAGCTGTCTACACAGTTTGGTTTATTGCAGCACCAATAGCGAAATATATTCCAGTACAATGCCCTGCTCCTCCCATCCCAAGGACATCTGGGGCCCCTACAGGACCTATGTGGACTCCCTTTCCAGAGCCTCAGACTCACTGTTGGGGTCGGGAATAGTCCCTACAGGGGTGGGCTAGATGGTTACGATTTCACCCAAGTTGCGCTCCTACACTGTATCATGCCCTGCAGTGATTGACTTCTCCTCTCTTAAGCCCTCTTACGCTGGGTTGGCACCTAGATAGGCACACGATACATGGCATTAAACCAAAGAATGGGGCTGAGCTGACAGCTAAGGGGGTACACTGGAAATGGTAATCTCCTTCAAATTTATACATACCTGGCTATTACTGTTTACTGTTCTTATTTGAGCCTTAATAGACGATGTATTGCAACATGGAGGTTATTGTATCTTTTTATTGAATGCCATGTCATACAGAGAACATTTACGATTGCAAAGATATGTTGTGCAAAAATGATCAATAAATAAAGTAAAAAAAAAAAAAATCAAGTAGATGTATCTCTCTTATGCCAGGATCGTCGCACTGTAGCTGGCTGAGTAACGGAAACTGACGCCAGGGTCTCTACAGTGGAAGACGAAGTGGTGACCCTTAAACACCAAGTCTCCAAGCTGCTCTCTGCAACGGCATCCCTGGAAGAACAAATCAAAGACGCTGAAAACCACTCAGGGAGGTATAACCTGCTATTCATTGACTTCCCCAAGGGGATAGAGACATCTGGTGTGGGCGACCTCTTGAAGGAGTGGCTCCGGCCCTGGGTCCCTGCCGACAAACTCTCTTGCTGCTTCGTAGTGGAGAGGGCGCATCGATCTTTATTTAAGCGGCTGCCCCCAGGACCCCTCC
This sequence comes from Calotriton arnoldi, assembly GCA_963921515.1. NCBI lineage: Eukaryota > Metazoa > Chordata > Amphibia > Caudata > Salamandridae > Calotriton > Calotriton arnoldi. Next base: position 1,158,719 of record CAWUFW010003131.1, read on the forward strand.
AGGACCCCTACCCGTCATCGCCCGCATCCTCAATCTTTGAGACCGGGATGCCATTCTCCCCGAAGTCAGACAACCGCAAGACCTGTGCTTCCAGAACACCAAGATCATGATCTTCCCTGACTATACACGCGCAGTCCAGCAGCGCAGACGCTCCTTTGAGGACGTGAAACAGAAACTCCGGGCTCTTAATCTCTGTTACATGCTCTTCTTCCCTGCCCGGTTAAAGTGATTTTCAACTCTTCAACTTACTTCTTCAATACTCCGGAGCAGGTCTGGGAGTGGGCAATGGAACAGCGAGACTTAGGGCTCCCATATGTCTTGGGAAACACTGGGGCACGGGTGGGGGATGTTGCCCCTGACCCTGACCCTGTGCCTAAGCCTTGCCAGGGAAAAAGACCCTGCTCCTGAAAGATTCGACCGACCCCACGGAGGGGCCAAGAATCGCCAAGTCGGCCGCACGCTGCAAGCGTGTCAGGGGCTCCCGACCCAGATGCCATGTTATCCAGCACCCCGGACCTCTTCCGATCCCGAGACAGTGACCATTAGGCGCCTTCATGATGTCTCAATCCTTGTGTTGGGGTGACCACACTTGTGGCCAAATGAGACATTGCACGCAAATGGAAATCTCTGATGCCCCCCTTGCTAGGGAAATGGAGGAGGGGAGTAGACTGGTGCACCCGCCAACAATGACCGATTTATGAGATGCAAGGGTGCCCACAGATACATGACAAAATCTGGGTCAGGGGGTCGGGATATCATGGGCTTGATGCGTGATACAGGTGTGTGTCATTTTACTCCGTGCCTTCTTCATAGACATGTGGAACTATTTACTGTGTTTTTTTAATGTTTTCTCTTTGAAAATCATTAAAATTTGGGTATTAAAAAATATGATATGAATATATCTAAATCATTATTGATTGTACATACTGCATGCACATTATTTTGGAAAGTGGTCACATGTTGACCCAAGTGAGGTTTTGAGAGCAGCGGACCCAGTACTGATTGCACGAGTATAAGGATTTATAAAAAGCGTATTTGAATTTGGACAAGGGGTATGAACATTGAGTATGGGTATATGGAAAACATCAGCTGCTTTTGTGATTTGTTACACATTAATTTAGTATATCAAGCACAATTTAAGAATGGGTCCTAGGGTGTGGCAATTATGTTGAAAATACAATTACAAATGTACATCAATAGGGTCTGGAGGGATGTATATGGGATTTCTGTTATCGTAACCAGATCCCTGAGGAGTGAAACCTATGGTATGTGAAGCATGTATGCCGCACCTCCATTATTCACAAAATTTGCCAGTAAACAAGAACATGTCATACTGGAAGCCCCGAGGGGAATAGCGTGATGAGATAAATATACAACACAGACTTCAATTGAGACTTCAGCACAGTGTTGAGCATTAAGATGGTCACGTCAGAGGGAGTGAAAGAAGAGGATTTGGATCACACCCTTTTGTATAGTTTACAGATGCATTTGGCCTAAAAGATGCTTGGAGTAGCAAGCTGATACTTGTAAACTAGAGGTCATTCCTTTTAATCCCTGTACTATTGATCAATCACTAAACGGGATTTTTTTTTCTGCCCCAAGCACATAATCCGAGAGTCACAGAGGCCAGAATGCTCCTGCACTGGCATCTCAGATCACCCTCCATTATTTAGTTTAAAAAAAAATAGCAAATGTAGCATGTTGGATTCAAGGGTTGATTACTGAATGCTCAACGGACAAAGGTTCAGTCCATTACTCCCTGTAAATTATAGATGGGTATTTTGAGTTGAATGTTGTTTTGGTGGCCTGCAGTGAAATGGTAAGTGAAACACATAAGCCAGGTTTAAGTTGTAAGATGGTAGCTTAATATCCTCTGCGGAGAAGGAGAAGGGTAGCAAGGTCTTGTCCTTCTTGGAAAGAGGATTCTTGGTCTTGAAATTAGATATATTGATGAATTAGATGAATTAAAGGCTATAATTTGGGTATTCTAAAGAAACACTACATTACTTATTAAGACAATCAGATGAGATGATCTGCATAGCATCCCAGGCTGGAAATTGTGAAAACATTTTGAAGTTGGGAAAAGAGGACATGGGCTCAGTGAGAGGGAAGAACAAAATAGGGTTGTCCGATTAGTGATAGGAATGGCTGGAAAATGATAGAGAACAAGGATGAAAAAAAGAAGTGTTGCATATTTATAAAAGTATTTGAGCTCTTTCTCATTAATGTCCGATTGAATCAATCTCTTTTAATATAGGACCGTTTATGTCTGAAAAGGGATGTAAACAAAGGGTAATTCAAATATTTGAGAGGCAAAAAGAGTAAAGTAACCTTGTAGTAAGTGTGATTGTTCCATCTGAGCCATTACAGGACGTCAATATGGAGAACATGTTTAATTTCCTTAAATGGGGGAAAACAAATTAAATTGTCAATATGATACACACCAAATGTATATTTTTGTACCAAATTACTCGTAGTAAAGTTAATCCATGCAACCTGCATTCTAATTAATGACGCCAGATCGCTCGATATATGTAAAACATTTTGTATCTGGCGTGGGCTTCCACATAACAAGTCAGTGCATTCTGCAAATTATAGTATTTGCTTCTTTCAAGTAAACCAATTGGACTAAACACAACTGATAAAAATGGTTTGTAAAAATAAAAGCCAGGGCTGTACACACTGTGTTCGGCTTTCATGGAGTGTTCCAGCAAGCCTGATTTCAATATCTGTTGGTACTAAAGAGATGCAACTACTAAATTACATTGCTACCTATGCCTGGTTATACCAAAGAGAAGGAATGAGATGGGCATGCAGTGTGTATGTTCGGATTGTTGCCTTCACCTGCCTCTAAATGATCATTATAAAAAAGGCAAGATCTTCATGTTCTTGTAGTTCTACATCTTCAAGGAGAGGCCTCAGATGAAATGGCTGCTGTTGGGGTCCCATGCCTTTTATTTCAACATAAATTCTGATTTCTTCTGCAAAAGGGCGTGAGATTAATCATGCATTGCATCAGCGCCAATTAATCATCTATCTGTACATCCATCGTTCTTGAGTCGATCCCTCTGTTCTTCTGTCCCATCTTCCATGTGTGTCTGTAGGTGTGTATATTCGTTCCTCTGTATGCATGGGTCACTGTGGGTGTTTTCTGTCTGCCCACCTGTCTTTTCTTGCTTGTCTACAGATGTACCTGCCCGCCGTCCATGTTCAGAGGTGCCTGTACTTCTGGTGTGCTATGGGTACCCGTATTTCACTTTCTTTGCTTGCTGGAGAGGATGTATGTTTTCTGGGCAGTATGCATGGTTGCCTGTATTTGTTTTTGTCTATGTGCATGGGTGCATGCATGTCTTTTGGTCTGTGCGCATATGTCATTTGGCCTGTTTGCACTGGGAAACGTGTCTGTTTGTTTTTGTGCATGGGTGGTCTAATGTATTTTGTTCTGGCGCATGTGCACCTATATGTTAGTTGCAGTTTATGTATGGGTGCCTATGTGTTTTGTTCTTTCTACGTGGTTGCCTTTGTATTTTTTGTTCTGCATACATTTGCATCTTCCAGTAAGTTGGTCTATGTGTCTCTTTAGCTGAAAATCTCTTGGTCTGTGTGCATCAGTGACTTCACATCACTATACATAGTTGTCTGTATGCGGTTTTAGCTGAGTGTCTGGGTACGTATCTGTATGTGTTTCTGTCTCTGTGGATGGATGCCTGTATTTTTGTTGATCTGTACATATGGGTGAATGCATACCTGTGTTCTTGGGTGCCTCTTTGCCTGGGGATATGTGTTCATGGGTGTCCTTATGTCTGCAGGTCAGTGTACGTAAGTGCTAATGTCTACGTAGGGCCGTGTGGCTAGATCTATAGCTGCATAAATGCTTGTAGGTGAGTTATCTGCTTATCCATCATTCCTCTCCCCCCCGCCTTTCCATACATGTGTGTATGTCTCCTGGCCTATGTGCATGGATGCCTGCATGTCTTTTGATCTATGTGCATTCCACCTGAAAGTTGTTTGTTCATAGTGCCTCCATGTGGGGCTCATTGCACTAGGCACCAATATGTCAATTCGTCTTTGTGCATTGGTGGCTGGATGGACGTCTTTGCTCTCCCTGCATGGGTGCCTATATGCTTGTTGGTCTTTCTGTGTGAGCCCCTTTTTGCTTGTGAATGTACATCTTTATTTCTGTTTGTCTGTTTCCATTCATATTTATATGTCTGTGTTCATGGGTACCCGTAAGTTTGTTGGTCTGTGTGAACGAGTTCCTGTATGTCTATAAGTCTGTGTGCACTGCATTTCTGTTTGTTTCGTGGTGTGCATGGGTATCTGTATATCTCCTGATCTGTATGGAAGGGTGCCTGCACGCCTATTGTTCTATGTGCATGGGTGCGTGGATGTCTGTTGAGCTTTGTGCGTGGATGTCTGTTTGTGTATGTGTGTATGGGTGCCTGTATACCATAAGTCCTATTCTTATGTGTGCTTGTTTGTCCGCTAGCCTGTGTGTATGGGGGCCTGTATGTCTGTTGGTCTATGTGTGTAAGTCTGTGTTCTGAGTGTATAGGTTTTGAAGTGTGAGTTGGTCTGTCTATGTATAGATGCCAGTAGGCATGTTAACTGCTTGTCTGTCCATACCACTGTCCTATCTCTTTGTCCGTGCTTATACTTGTCACTCTGACCATCCGTGCAGGTCTGTATGTCTGTTAATATGTTTTCATGGTTACCTGTATGTCTGGTCATCTGTGTTCCAGGATACCTCTATGTCCTTTGACTTGTGTGCATTGGTACCTCTATGCCAGTTGGTCTTTATGCATGGGTTCCTGTTGGTCTAGGTGCATGGGTATCTTTAAGTTTGTTACTTGGTTGGATACATGTAAGTCTGTGTGCATGTTATTGTTACTGCTAATAGAGGCACGTATGTCCGTTGTCCTGTGTACATGGGTGCATATATGTGTGTCTTGATATGTGCGTATATTGGTGGTTTTATGCATGTTATCTGTCGGCCACCCACCACTTTGTCCATAAATTCATCTTCAAGTCCTCTCTGCCTTTATGTATGTTGTCTGTGACTGTATCTCTGTTAGCATGTGTGGCATGTGAATCTATGTGTTTCCGTCTGTGTGTTGTCTGTGTGTGTGAATATTGTTCCTGCATGTCTCTTGTGTGCATGGGTGGCTTCATAGGTACCCACATGTGTAGTGTACAAAGAAGCATATAAAATGGTTGCCCTATGTGCATAGGTGCCCTAATGACTGTTGCGCCATGTGGATAGATTTATTTCTTGAGGGATTTTTGTATGTGTGATCTGAGCACATTGTGTCCATGCACTATACACACGCCGCTCATACTGGCTTTACTTGTGTTTGATCCCTTCCCGCGACCAGGGACACAGTGCTCCGGATTGTTCATCGACCAGTCTAGTCCTAAATACACACCAATTGAGTTTATTGGGCTGGCTGATGACGAGGATGTGGTGTCACTGACCTCCCCCTCCTACTACGCAAGGAAACTAACAATGGCAGGAAGGGCTTCTGGCCCTCATCCCGCTGCGCTTCCTTTGCACCTGGAGGTGCGCAGGCCTCCTAGGCGTGCACGCACGTGCACCGAGAGCCCGCCCCGCCCCCTTAGCCAGCATGAGAGAATGTCAACAACGAAAAGACAGATTCGTCTCAGCCAGAGGAAATCTGAGAGGGCAGAAACACACTCCAGCCAACACCTCACAAGCCTTAGCATCAATGCCAGATTTATGCACAGACGCAACACGCTGTGCCTAAGGTTCCCCAAAAAGGAAGAAAAGCTGAGGACACTAAAACAGCCGCCCACCTCCAAACACCCGAGCAGCGACTGTTAGCACTGCAGGTGGCCTCATTGTATGCTGGTCTTTCAATGTGCTTTTCCTATCTTCGCAGTTAGGCCTGTTAACTCTGGCTGCATCCATTTTATCCCGTAAAAAGTGAATGAATTAATGAATGACCAACTTATAAAGCGCAAACAAATGTCCGAGGGCATCAAGACGCTGAAGCAGTTACTCTACCAGGGGGTGAGAGCGTCATCCCTCTACCAGAAACAGTTACAAGGTAAAAAACCAGGTCTTCAAGGCCTTATGGAAAGGAAGGTGTGCCTCCAAACAAGAGAAGGATTTGAGGAGAGTATTCCAAAGCTTGGAGGCCGTCACAGCAAAGGCTCTTCTTCCCCATCTTGCCCTCCTAAACCTAGGAATAACCAGCCGATTCTTCTCGGCAGAGCGCAGTTGTCTAGTGAGAACATAGCGTTAGAAAAGCTGTTTATTCCCTCTGGGCCCGAGTTGTGAAATGCCTTGTGAACAATGCATAGTGCCTTAAACACATTCGTTTCTCAGCTGGGAGCCAGTGCAATTTCCGAAAAGCAGCAGAGATCGAATGGTATTTTGGAAGATCCAAAACAAGTCTTGCTGCAGCATTCTGGACAAGCTGCAACTTATCGATGGTTGCCTTGTTAATGTCCAGGTAGAGTGCGTTGCAATAATCCATCCTGGACATAATTAGTGCCACAGATGCTTGTTTATGCACGGGGAGAGAGAGAAACCGAAATATCTTCCTAAGGGTCCTTATAACCCAGAAGCAGGATGAGACTGTCTTATTGACCTGAAGATTAAAAGACAGATTATTATCAACTAGGACACCAAGATTCTTTGCCAAGTCAATGGGACAGGGACATTGTCCAAGCATTCCTGGCCACCATGAGTGGATCCAGATAGATTGTTGGCCACCAAAGACCAGAACCTCGGGTTTGTACCCATTCAGTCTGAGGCCTGAATGCAATTGTTGAAATTGGCTGCGGAGTCCTCTATATCCTTTGTGATAGACACAATTATTTGTGTGTCATCAGCATAGGATAAAGCCTGGAGCCCAAAGGATCTAATCAGCTTAGCCAACCGGGAAACATATATATTGAACAGGGTGGGGCTCAAAGATGAGCCCTGCGGAACTCGACATATAGTAGATATGGGGTCAGAGTAGAATTGGTCCACCGTCACTGTCTGTGACCTATCCATCAGGAAGGAAGACAGAAGCTTCAAGGTCGAGTCTGTCACACCAATTTCCTGTAGGCGGTCAATCATCCTTGTCAGAGAGATGGTATGGTCCCACAGAATCAGCAGCGCAGTCTGCCCAGCATCAACCATGATACGGATGTTATTGACTGCAGATATTAGTGCAGTGTCAGTCCCATGGTTTCTCCTCAATCCATACTGAGAGGAGTCAAGCAGATGCTGTTGTTCCAAATAAGTCATCAGCTGGGCATTTAGGTGTTTCTCCAAGATCTTGGCGGGAACAGGTAATAAGGAAATGGGCCGATAGTTTATAAATTCAGATGGATCCAAGTTGGTTTTTTTAAGAAAAGGCTTGACATCCGCTGTTTTCCAACCATGAGGGTAGCATCCAGAGTATATGGCCAGATTGAGAATTGATGTGAGGTGGGGAATAATAATGTCCCCTCCCAACTTCATCAGTTTCGAGGAGCAAAGTTCAAGTGGGGAGCCTGCTTTGATCCCTTGTAGAAGCTGGTCAGTCTGTTCATAAGATAGAGGGAGAAAAGCAGGCAGACAGGCATCCCTCTTCTTAGTCTGTGGAGGACGAGGGACTATGGAATGAATCTTTCGAACAGAGATCAAAAGCTCAGAGTTCAGACTATCCAAAGAAGAGTACATATCAAAGATTTTGGAATGAAAATATTTGGCCATACAGCATTACTAGTTGAAAAACTATACTTGTAGTATGTGATTACCAAAACAGTAGTAAACTTACTACAAATTGTACGTTTACCTTTGTGACTCAGGCCCTTAGAGGAAAAAATCATACCCGTATTTAAGAACGTATTAAATTGTCAGACCCACGTCTGTATAAAAAGGCTATTACAGCAACTTTGAAAAATCCTTGCTGTTTTTTAAATGTGTGTCTGGGAACAGCAAGGCAATTTCCAACAGCCCTATCAAACCATGAAATGCATGTACTACTGTGTTTATTCAAAAGAAAAATATTTGAAATATATATAAAACATTATGAAGTATTTGCATGATGTGCATTTTAGGTACTTTAATTATTCTGGTTCATAAATAATAAGCCACGAAGTGAAGTTGACCTACGTCGCGTGACTTCTTCAGTTAGTCTAGCCTCCTAAGAAACAATTCTTTGCATTCTGGGACTTGTAGTTTTGAATTTAGTATTCCTAGTATTAATTGTATCTCGTGATATGGAAAGCACTGTTTTCTAAGGAAAATATGCTGCTCTTCTTTCAGATTACTAATAAAATACATAGATGTTCAAAAACTGTTTTCATTGTATCGTTTTCATATGCATGTGAAATATATTAAACATAATTTATATTCTATATTTTTTGTGATTTACTAAATATTTTTTGCAACATTCACATAATAATTCTATTGAGAGTTCGGCTCATGCTTGAGCTCTTAAAGCCAATCCAAACCACTGGTTCTGGCTTTGCTCTGCTCATGAATTATGTTGCTAGCCTGCTTCTAATTCACTTTGAGTTCCTGCTCTTTTTTCCCCCTTAAACACACCTTTGCATTTAGAGGTATGGTCCTATCCTCTGCAAGAATCAAACATCTGCACACACCAACAGCATCAGTGATTCATACCTTGGGTGCAAAGCAGAGCAGGAAATGAGGGGGATCCAGACGGATCCTGGATCAGACAGATACTATGTATGGCGTGTGATTAGGCACTCAGCCGAGCCCAGTGAGATCTGCTGAATTTCTCCCAAATATAATTTATCAACGCTAGAACGCATTCAGCAATGTTGTCTGCTTCCCGATGCTGCAGGGGCGAGGGAGGGTTTCTTATTTTCATTTTCAGCTGGGCCCAACAGAAAGGCCTCACTTAAAGCGCCATCAGCCCCCCCTATTGTAGGTGTGTCATCCTGGCCGGGAGCTTTCTGGAGCCTAAAACCTAGATGACAATGCAATGGAGGGAAAGGCACCACTGGTACGTTACTTTTTCCCATATTAAAAGTGACGCACCGGTGGCGCAAGGAACTTGTAAATAAGCCGCTTAGCTTTTTATCACTTCGTAGGTGCTTAAAAGAAAGTATGATTTGGAGGCAGGTTTTTAAAGAGCTATGCATACAGTGTGAGATTGTCAGATGTATCTGTCTTTAATTGTGAATAAACTAGTAACCATTTAATAACCATTTAAATAGCACTTACTATTTTTTATTTAGGTTCTTTTATAGCACTACTCATTCCAATGTAGGGTATTAAAGTGCTTCACAACACACATATCATACAAACAATGAATCATACAAGTGGGTAAATCAATGTACAGACAATGTTACATAAGACAATGAGCGATACAAGGTGTAGGAGGCACATATAATTCATACCTTTAGGCATCATATGTTAAGAACACTTAGCTTAGGAGAGGAGTTGGCCTAACGGCTAGAGCGGTCGATCTCGCAGCTGTGGAACCCGGTTCGAGTCTCGGCAGGGACGCTCAACATCCTGTGATTCTGGGCAAATCACTTAATCTCCCCGTGCCTAACAAAAATGAATGTGTCCTCATGTAATGCAACTGGTGCTATGTAAAGTGCTCTGATACCCGATTCGGGTCAAGTTCGCGCTATATAAAGCTCTATGAAATAAAAAATATATAAAAATCACCTGCATTATTATCCCCTAAAAATTGCTGTGCACACTCAGAATTCTGAAGCAGGTGCCTTAACCTCAAAAGGAATTTTTAAATTGCAGCTCGTTTCTGACAAATTAATTAAACCAGGTCAGAATGTACTGCTACATGTGACCTTGTTGCCAATCTGTCGCTTTGCAGAAGAGGATAATTTGACTCCCTTTTCATGAATCCGCCCCTCGTGTCTCCACCCCTTTCTGCTGCCACACCTTGACCCTCAATTGATGGGATCCCGCAATGTGTTTTTCTCCTTTCCAGCACTGATGCATTGTGTAAACAATATTATGTTTCTTTTAATTGAACCTCACTCCTCTTTTGGCAGTTCCCCTTTCTTCCGGGTTCGCCCTCTGCTCTGGGCAGCATTGAGCAGATATCATGGGGGACGAGAAGAAGCCGGCAGGCGGAGGAAAGACTCCTGCACCCAGGGGTCGAGGAGCACAAACCAAGGCGTCTTCGCAGACTGATGGGCATGCACGGGATACCATCAAAAGGGGTAGCAAAAAGGGTGCAGCAGGGGCTAAGAAGTCAACAAGTGAAGATGAGACAACAACCAAAAAAGCCAGTTCGAGGGGTAAAGGCAAGTCTGTTCCCGCCAGCACAGACGAGGTGGCTAAGATTGCGGTTCCGATATCTTCCGGCAGTGTAGCAAGTTCTACCACCAAACCATCAAAGTCCCCAGTGTGCTCATCACCCCGGGAGTAGGGTGACCAGATTCTCAAAACAAAAAACCGGGACATGTCATAGACATAGAAGTAGGACTACAGTTTGCAACCACCATCAACATAAAAGTAAGACTATCTGACAGCTGTCATGGACATAGAAAAAAGACCACGACAGCCTCCTCCACAGACAAAGATGAAGAAATACAGATGACAAATGAGAGGTATTTTATTGGCTGAAAACTTTGTCACAAAAGTGACGCAAACTCTACACAAAGAGTTGCCTTGGGATTTACTTTCCAACGCAAATCCTGATTTGCATTGAAAAGTAGCCATAAAGTAAAATAGTGGTAAATGCTACTTTGCATCAAGGGGGTGTACAATGGGGTTCCATGCAATCACGCATGGATTTTGATGGTAATCTCTAGAGGGGAAAGTATTTTACTTCGTCAAAGCATAGTATTTTGTACTGGAAGGGAGACCCTTCCTAAACAAAACATATGCTTCACAAGCACAAACTTGCACTGTAGGTATGGCGCTGTTGTACTGTCTCCATTTCATGCAACGCAGCAACTTTAGTTACTGCTCTGTGTGAACACTCAGCAAATCTTCCCCTTTGTTTCTCCAGGCCAGACGCTCTTACATATAATGGCCAGCAGTATGGATGACATGTGACTCCTATACCTTGTAATCCACATCTTTTGTAATATTTCCTACACACCAATTTACATGCTTGTTTAATTAATGCTCTCTATATAACATAAAGGGCCAGTAGGATTATGTGGCACTGAAGCACTAAATTATGTGACAGGTGGAATGCCACATCACCTGGTGATGGCTGATGCCAGCTTCATATGTGGTTCTCTGTGTACTGCTGAGTGCAGAACCACCACTGGCAGCTGAAGAGGCCTCTGTAACTCATCCAACCTTCATGTAAGCCCCCTGCAGTATCTTTGTTAAAAAATAAATAAAAAAGATACTCTGCAAAAAGCAGAGTTGCTTTGACCTATCCATGTAGGCCAGAGGGATCCACTCCTCCTGGTGTGCGTAAGTTCCTAATTATGGTTGCATTTCCTTTCTTAGTATCACCATATTTTTTTGACCGCTGACGGCTAAGTAAAATAAATAAAGATAGCAAGCCAATGTTAAAAATTATAGCAGATGCTTTTGTTTACAGTAAATGAAAAATGGGATGAAACCAATAATTGTCTCTGGGAAATATGGAAACCCTAAGGACCCCATCCAACTCTGACTTGTGCCCAAGAAAGTTTAAACAAATGGGCGGTGTTTTTTTGGGGGGGATGGAAACACAACACAGGCCAAACAACAAAGAGAAAATGTCCCACTGCCTTTTAAATTCTTATGTTGTGACTCCAGTGCTGGTTTGTAGGCTGGGAGGGCGCACCTCCTGTGGCTGCTGATGGATCCTGGCTAGAGCAGCTCTGACATGGAGGCAGGGTCCTGACTTGCTGGTGCTGTCAGGGCTTGGGAGGCGTCATGCAGGTTGGCTTCAATCAAAGCCCCTTTCCTTCTGGCTGCTGCTTAATTCTACTGCAGCCCACACGCTCACTTTAAAGGGCAGAGCAGGGTCATACTGGTGGCTGGATGGATCTTGGAGCAGGCTGTGACCTCTGACTCCTGTGAGCAGAGCTGCGTTGTGCTGGCTGTTCGGAAACTCTGTTGTTCCGATGGCTGGCACAATGACATTCTTGCTGCTTGTAGAAAGAGAAGGGAAATCCCGAGAGAAAATACCTCTCTTTAAAGGATTTCCCTTCCCTTTACTACATAACAAAAACCGGGACATTTCTGTGTTAAATCAGAACACTATTCAAAAACCGGAACATTTATTTTATTTGGAGAAAAGTGTCGGGACACTTCTCCAAAAACGGGGACCGTCCGGGGAAAACCGGGACGTCTGGTCACCCTACCCGGGAGCCGAACGCCACCTCTCCAGTTTCACCCCGACCACCACCTCACAGCAGCGAGGATGATACAACAGCCAAAAAAGCCAGTCGAGGGGTAAAGGCAAGTCTGTTCCCGCCAGCGCCCCCTCCAGCACAGACGGGCTGGCTAAGGCTCCGGCAGTGCAGCCAGCTCGGCCACCAAACCATCAAAGTCCCCGGTCTGCTCATCACCTCTGGAGCTGAACGCCATCTCTCCAATTTCACCCCAACTACCACCTCACAGCAGCCGGGGCAAGTCTTTGAGGGATATGGCAAACGGCGTACGGCTCCGCGCGGACGAGATCTCCCGGGCTGTGGAAGACGTGAACCCCTTAATTAGCGATTTTATTCGCGGCATCAAAGAGCACCCCATGTTTGCAGATATCGAGAGATTGCCCACGGGCAGCTACTACGAGAAGGTGAAGGTGAGTGCACAGTGGGGAGGCTGGGATGGGGTGGATTTCTATCTCAAGGAGCAGATGTGGTCTAACTGCGGAGCTGCCGACTTTGGGACTGGCGAACCAGGTTCGAGCCCCGGCATTACTTTAAAAAAAAAAAAACTTAGCCTGTGATTAAGGGCAAATCCTGTGTGTACAACAATTGAGTTTGTAAAAAATGTGTTGGCCTTACACCTGCATAAATATGATGCAACGGCACACACCTTAAATGATAAACACAACTGAAACCAATTCTTGAGACATGCATTGTTCTGGTAGGAAAGCTCACTTGGTTACTGCAATAATTTTAGATTTGTGTGTTTCACGTGAAAGTCACTAGTTGGAATAGTGCTTGGTGCATCAGGGAATAGTGGCGTGTTTCTGTAGTACTATGAGGTCCCAGCCTTTGACAGAAAGCACTGAGAATACGTAAAAGATTAGTTTAAAAACGGTGCAATACAGTCTCCACATTTAAAACAAGCACTGACACACAAGTGCGGCCGCGGCCACGAAAGTGAAACAGTACTCCGGGTTAAAGAAGTGGGAGGGGTGGGGGGAGTGCGATTCCCTTGCGGGAGCGAGCGGCGCCAGGAGCGATAATTGCTACCACATGGCACCAGCTGCTCGCTCCCGCAAGTGAATCGCCAAACGTGCACGCGTTGCCATTGAAGGCAATGGAACGCGTGCACGTTTTTGGCTGAAAAGCCGAATCGATTGCAAAAGGTCTTTTTGCCTATGCAGCGCATGCGCGCTGCGTAGGCGAGACCTAACTAGTGCCGCTTCTTCCAAGAGCTCGCAACAGGCGCCTCCTGCTGTTCATCTCAAACACGCTTTAATGAAAAGGTGAGGGCAGCCGCAGTTTTTAAAAGACACCCTTCGATTTCCAAATACACTCAAATTTGTACAGTGTTAGAACCTGGCTGCAGCACTCTTTGGAAAGAGTTGTCTAAAGTGATGTGAATGACGGGGTGAGTTGCTCGCAAATCAGCCATTCTCACAGCTTAGTTGAAGAGAGTTAGTGAAGGCGTATGGTCTATTCAACGTACCTGTTCGATTGCTTCCAGAATCGTGAAAGTGTATAAGATGTAAAACTGCATTGACCATTGTTTTTATACAGGCAGTAGTTGGCAGTGCAGTGGTAGATGCATTGTTTTTGTATTAAACTGATCCTTAGTTTTCAGATTTGTCAGTGCAAAATAGAGAGCTGGTAGCTACCGAAGCTCATCAACAGCGTTATGCTTATAGATTTTTCTACATTTCTGATGACAACAGCAAGCGACCCCCACCTTTTGTTCTACCCTCTTCACTTAAAATATGAGGGTAGAGAGACTCCCACACATGGGAGAGAAAGGAAAAAGCGCTATGAAACCCAAACAAAGCCCACAAGAATGATCACACCTACTTGATATTAACATATAACAAAAAAACTGGAGTATATTGATGCAGTTTTTCTTGAGAGCACATTACTAATCACAACTTCCATGGACTAACCACCATCCTTGTGTTCCAGATCAATGCTTAAAAACATCTTTCCACACCCCTAAATCCCACCAGCCAATAGATGAATCCATAATATATGTTCAAAATGCGCACTTTGAGTGTGCTGCAGCCAAACGCTTATTCGTGTGTTAGCAAACCAATAACTACAATGACCATAATTGAAATATATGTTGCTTTTTCATGTTTTATGAGAATTTCCACAGTACTCATCTATTTTGTATCTAAGGCTTTTTTTTTTCCTATGCATACATTCTGTCCCTTTCCAGAAAACCATTGTTGCCAGAAAATAAGGTGAAGAGCTTGAGCAAGGGTATTTCAACAAAGTTCTGTTTACAAGTGGTAGCTCTTGTGCTCCTGATCGACTGTTCAAAAGTGTTTGCCAAAATGTATCTTTTTTTTTGTTTCTTCATATATATATATATATATATATTTTTTTTTTTAAAAGAGATGTTATTTCTTGTGTACCACCTACAAACTGCATTATTAACAATTATTGAAGCACACGTATTTTGTAATAAGGTAAAATTCAGTAATGTATCAGAAAGTAGAGCAATAATAAATTGGGCTTTTGTTTCTTCTTTTATTGTAATTGGGTCTTCCACTCCTTGCGCCAACGCGTTTCGTCGTTTTTTGAAATAACCCAACGACTTCCTCAGGGCTGGAAGTAATACAAATATCAAGGTTGTAGTATACATCACAAATAACAAACATTGTTATTCCCTAGTGCAAGCCCAAACACTTGAACCTCGTGCAGGGGGACTATTCAAAGCAATATAAATGTGTATACAAACAAAATATAAGTGCACATAATCATAACATTCGAGCAATTATTAAATAAATTAATACAGTTTCTTCAGTTCACTAAAATTATTTACGTACACATCTAGACCAATTTATGTCCAACCTAATGCCATATTCCTTAAGTTTTATCATCAAACTACATCCAGTTCTCCATATTAATGTGTTTCTGGTGTTACTAGGACCAATTATAAAAGCCATTGTGTTTTAATTCTTTGCCAACCTCAGTGAATTGCATGCTCCCCCGATATTTTAAAAAAACGGGAAACATGTACCTTACAACGTCTTCCCATTTATTCTCTGTAAGGGTTGAAATATAAAATATTGTCACTATTAAGGTTTGAAACGCATGAGGCACAGGTCTCTCAATAAATCTATCCTTCACCATCTAACTACAGTTTTCATTCAAAACTCTTACCTTCAAGAGGTCATATCCTCCATCCAATAAATCTCAATCTATGGTTTCTAATATCCAGAACCAAAGTTGTCCCACGATCCTAAAAACAGACGTAATTCCGTCAGAATTGACACTGACTTTATTCTTATTTTCTATAACTAATTTCACCACTCGCTGTCTCTTACCTCCAGATAGATGTAATCGCGATACCCAATATTCTCAATATTGCTTTTTATTAATGCGGAAACAATCAATCCAAAAATAGTAATGTAGGTCCCTCGTGTATGGGGTACCTATAACAAAATATATGACCAACATTAATCACGGTAAGCCATTCTCACTAAGGTTTATCCATTGTAAACGAGCATTAACTCGATGTCTTACCTCAACAAGAGCTTGTTGTAAGTAAATGTATAATGACGTATTCCCGATAACACGGAGACAATCCCTCCGAGAGCTACAACAGGTCCCTGTAGTACGGGGCACCTGTAACAAAGGGTATATCATTCATTAATGACTACTGCCTTGATACAATCCATATCACAACAACCTATAGGCGTAAAACGTACCTCTGACCACAGCCGTCACCCGGATACAGGTAAAGCAACTTGATTTTCATGCTCCTCGTGCATATAGCCGTCACCGGAAAGTGAAGAGGTGACTAATTACCCTCCAAAATCCACGCCATCTTGGAATGGTGAAAAATTGTAAAGTGAAACGCCCTATTTCGTTAACAGTCAACCTCGCCATCTTTAAACGGTAGTTATTTACTACAGTTTAAATATAATTTCACCTCTAAAGCTATTCAGTACATCTCATGTTCAAGACACATTAAAGTAGTAAAGGCAGCTAATTACCGCCCTCGCGGTATCAATATACAAATCTAATAACTCGTATGTCCTTTAAATCTTCACAGCATATTAAAGTGGTGAAACACAATATATTATCTCCCTCGCGATATATATATATAACAACCGATATCTCGTATATTTTCTGACTAACAGAAATTAAAAGCATCACAATCCTTGATCTTAATTGGTTATTTATCTACAACCAATGTTATACAAATAATATGATCATCCTTAATTAAAGGGTTAATCCTGAATCATGGTATGGCTACTTCAAATAAGCCAATTCATAGTCCAATAGAATCTTTACTTACATTCAAAAAGTATACTGAGACCAAAATTGCACATTTCCATTTGTTAGAAGGTTCAAAGCACCGTCTAATAGTCCCCCTGCACGAGGTTCAAGTGTTTGGGCTTGCACTTGGGAATAACAATGTTTGTTATTTGTGATGTATACTACAACCTTGATATTTGTATTACTTCCAGCCCTGAGGAAGTCGTTGGGTTATTTCCAAAAAAACGACGAAACGCGTTGGCGCAAGGGAGTGGAAGACCCAATTACAATAAAAGAAGAAACAAAAGCCCAATTTATTATTGCTCTACTTTCTGATACATTACTGAATTTTACCTTATTACAAAATACGTGTGCTTCAATAATTGTTAATAGTTTAATCAATCTTTGATTGAGGTTTGGGGATTTAGGGTGTTTCTCCCCTTGTTGAATGCACCGTAAGATATTAAGATTAATTTGTGTATTGAATATTGTGTGAACACTGTTTGAGCGCCTGATTACCCTTCACACCCAGCGTGGATTATCTACAAACTGCATTATGCCGGTAGGAATGTTGGCCCTACAGATCGACAGCCTTCAATCTACTGACTGTGTTGTTAAGTTGGAAGGAATGTAGGGGAGCAAAAAATCATGGCAGTTTGATACTCTTCTCATATTGTAATAGCTATCAGACCCTGAAATAAAGAGTAACTTAACAAAAACCCGATTTATGGCAAATGTAAACACACATTGTTTTTTTTTCTTCTTTTCAGTGCAGTATTAGATTTCAACTGGTATTGAGCACTCCATATTTAAACCGTAACAGAGCAGTGGACCAATTTTAATATAATGCAGCAGAAATTGCTACTTAATCACAGAGATGGGTCCCTGGGCTACAATATAGCATATGTGAGAAATTGGGTTGTCGGTTGAGAAGTGTGAAAGTCCACTCAAGAAACAGCCACAATCCTTGATCGGGTGACCCACAAAAATTAATTAAATTAACCTGTGCTTAACGCCAGGGACGATAGTCTTTGCTGTCCTGGTAATTAGAAAACACATTAAAAAATGTTATAAATTATAAACAAAATGTAACATGAACAGTTGTTTCTCGTCACTCACACATACTTCAGAAGATCAATGCACATGGTGTGTGTAAGGGACTGCGGATGATGTTTGCACACAGTTTGGGTGTTTGGATGTTTAGATGGAATGTGCCAGGGGGTTCTCTGAAGCTTCAAATGATAATTTTCATTCCAGGTGTTTGTAACTGGTACAAAAAATAAAAAAGCAGTTAGCTAAACCACAGAACTGTTTGAGGTTCAAACATGATGTAGGCCGGGGCGTGGCTTGGCGAGCCATCATGGCGGACGTGAGCTGAGAGCGCTCCGCCCAGCCTCACCTATATCCTGAAAATATCCTGCCTCTCCGGGTCACTACTTCGGTCCCGGAGCAGCCCCGTGTCAATCGGACACTGCAGACCTGCGCCTGGGCCGGCTCCGACATCGCGGGGTGCCCCGTGACGGCTGTGTGGCACCTGGAAGGGGACGCAGCCTGCTGGGGGCGTGGCCCAGTGTGCAGCCGGGGAGTTGCCTGGTTCTCCGGCCGAGGTGGCGTGACGCTGCGGCAGCGGCGGAATTGGCGAGCCGCGCATCAGAGATAGTTGGAGACCCGGCCGGTGCCGGCGGGGCGGAGATCCCTTCCCAAGGGCTGGCTGCCCCCTAGCCTCGAGGTCTCCCGTGGAGGCGCATTGCGGCTCGGCGGCCATTTCGGGCCGCGGCGGCGAGGTATCGTGGAGAGGACGTAGTGCGGTAGGCTGGCCGCCATTTTGGTGCTGCATCTCTGCGCGGGGGTAGCCCGGCCGGATTCCGGAGGTGAAGGGGGCCCTCTGCAACGTTTGGAGCCTCTCCTGTCCCAGTGGTCGGCTGGGACCTGTGAGTACTTTCGCGCCTCCTGGACGTGAAGCCTGGCAGTGGTCCGCACCCCTATCATCCCTGGGCCCCGGCTCCTCTTCCCCCCCTATCTCTGTACAGGTTAGCTGGGGGTTCGGCGGTCTTGTCGGGCTGCAGGGGGGGGGAGCGCATAGCTGAGTCACATCGAGGGGGACCCTTGGGGCCTGTGAGCGCGGGGAGACATTGAGAGGCGGCCCACCAGCGTATTGGTGGGGCTAGTGCTTATTGCTTCGCCGTCTCCCCCACCGCCTATCGAACGCCGTCGACCGGCGGTCGGCCGGGCTGTGCGGGGGGCTCCACAGGGGGCAGGCGGCCTCCTGGTATCGTTGTGTGGCTCGGCGGCCGCATCGCGCCGCGGCGTTGAGGCGCTGTGGGGTGTGCGCGGCGCGGTCGGCTGGCCGCTGTTCCGGGGCTGCACCGCTGAGTGGCAGTGATCTAGCCGGACCTGGGTTCTGAGGGAGGTCCACTATAGTATTTGGGGCCTTCCCTGTCCCGGCGGTCGGCTGGGGCCGGCACCCCCATATACATATTTGTGCATCTGCCTCTCCCACCCCCATTTCCCCTTGTGTTTATCTGCTGGGGGTTCGGCGGTCTTGCCGGGCCGCAGGGGGGGAGCACGCACCAGGGACGCCTTGAGGGGACGCCTTGAGGGGGCCCGCTGAGGGCCCTTTTTCAGTGGGCTATTGGGCCGAATGGACCGGTGTGTGGTATCCTGGACGTGGACTCTTTCTGCTTTGCCGCAAGGTATATTGTTGGGTCCCTGGTGCCGCCGAGTGAGGACCCCCGACCTCCGCCTAAATAGTGGTGCGCCCAGTTACTACGGGCGAGGGTGAGGCTGCTGGGGCCGAGGTATTACGCATTGCCTGCCTCCGCTTGACTGTGATCTATTTGCTCGCCTGCCACGTGGTTCACTGATTGTTAGTGACCTCTGGTCCGGGGTCGGCGGCGGTGAGCGGGCCATCATGACGAGAGACAAACGGGGCAGCGGCTCGACCAAGCAGAGCACGATCGACAAATTTACGGGTCAAGGGACCCAGGCAGCGGCGACTTGCGGTCGCAGGGCGCGGTGCCAGATAATGCTGCCCTCATGGCCGCCATCACCCAGTCCAGGGATGCCCTGGAGGCCAAGATCGGGGCGGTCGGCTCTGATGTGATGCTGCTGCGTCAGGACTTGCGGAACGCAGTTGCCCGCATTACGGAGACGGAGACGAGAGTCTCGGGAGTGGAGGATGTGGTCACCACGCTGCAGCAAAGGGTATCGTCTCTTGAAACCGTGCAACGGGGCCTGGCATCGAGGGTGGAGGATGCTTAAGGGAGAGCGCGGCGCAACAACGTGCGCCTTGTGGGCTTCCCGGAGGGCTGCGAGAGTGGGAACATGGAGCGGTTCCTTACAGAATGGCTCGAGGGCTGGCTCCCCCCTGGGGAGTTGTCGAAATGCTTTGTGGTGGAACGTGCACACAGGGCCCTGATGCAGAAGCCTCCACCGGGAGCTCGCCCGAGGCCTATCATAGCTAGGCTTCTCAATTACCATGATCGGGACATTATCCTGAAACAGGCACGAGCCAAGGAGCCGTTGCTATTTGACAACTCGCGCATACTGATCTTCCCGGGCTACACGAAACAGGTGCAGCAACGGCGGCAGTCTTTCTTGGCTGCCAAGGCCCGCCTCCGGGAGCTCAAACTCCCCTACGCCTTGCTTTATCCAGCTAGGCTGCGTGTGGTGTATCAGTCCCGCACCCACTTCTTTGATACACCAGAGGAAGTGTTCCTATGGACTGACGAGACGGTGCGGCTGCGTCCCCATTCGCCACCAGGGAGGGAGTCCGACTCCTCCTCAGATGGGATTGTCCGGAATCACCTCAAGCCGAGGGGGAGAGGTGCCAGGCGTTCAAAGTCCAGGCATCGGTCCCAGTCGGTTGGTGCTTCGGCACGTGAGGGGTCGACTTCCCGACAACATGCTTCGGCAGATTGGAGGTTAGAATGGGGGTTTTTGTGTTTAGTCAGGAAAATGGCGCTCAGGCTATTGCGTGTGCTATCGACGGACCTTTAGTAGTGCGGTGCTGCCAGGTCAGGGGAATAACCCGATAACCCCTGGGGAATCTGTGAATCAAGGGATCCACAAATTATAAGGTGAGCGTAGTCCTGGGCACACGCGGTGAGGGTATTAGTAATATAATATGTAGTATTGATGCGTTATTCAAATACAATGGTCAACATCAGTATTTGTCCAAATGGGTATTTTTTTATTTCAACAACAACTGTGTTGAATATAGTGAACCAGCCGACACGTGTTTCGTCACTGGGAAAGGTCCAGTGACTCATCAGGGCTGGGAAGGATACAAAAAATAAAATAAATAATAAGTGAGGAAAAACAACGATGCAACAACGGGTACCTAGTCTGTGCTAGACACGTTATCTAAGTGGAAAGGGATCACCCGAAGTGACTGTTGGGAACATAAACAACTATAGGTGACCAATATGGTGTTTGGTGACACTCGTGAAGGTGCCGCTGTTCATGGATCAAGGTTCTGGGTGAAGATGCAGGAAACATTTCAAATTATTTCAAATTATAGTGACAGGTGTGACGGTGCCGCTTTCATGTACAATAGAAAACATGAGGAAAACGCGGGAAAACTGGTACATAGTGTGAGTGAACAGTGCTAGAGTTAGCGTAGAATAGTTCAAGAGGGCAAGAGGTGAAGAAAAGATGTGTGAGGACTAAGAAGGGCTAGAAAAAAGAGAAAGGGGAGAAGAAGCGGGTAAACTAGTAAACCTGAGCTGTGGAACTACTAGAAGAGTACTGGAGAAAGAGGGGAGGGGACACAAGAGGAATGTGGTAAGTAAGGTGCGGAGGTCGAGACACAGGAAGCGAGGGAAAGGAAACAATGAGTGCGTGGGTAAACTAAAAACCCGTGATCATAAACTACTGAATGGATACTGAAGATAGAAGGGGAGGAAACACAAGAGTAGGGTGAAAAGTAAAGGTCGTGGCACAGGTATCAAGGGAAAGGAAACTGCTGCGTGTGCTTACCCGAGGACCGGATAAGAATACAGCAACCCTGTGGGGGTTAACTCGAGATCGGGAGTAACAAAAATATGGCGCAGAAGAGGCGCTGCGCTGGCATCAAGGATGCAGCGAGGAGGGAAACCGCTGAGGAAAAAAAGGCAGGAATGAGGGTGACGAGAAAGGAGAAAGGAAAATGCCAGGATGGCTAAGAACATGAGCGTGGTGAGAAGGTCTTACCGGGTGGTGGTTTCCCTCTGTTGACAAGCGTGATTGCACTGGGGCGGGTACGCCACGGCAATCGTGAAAGGCAGGAAAAAGGGTAGCGGAGGGAGGCTGTCCATTGTCCGGCTCAGTGGATGAGGTACCAAGCCAAGCAGGCGAGGTACAAGGTTAGGCTATAAAGGAGGACAGGGAGGGGAGGTTACAAGGAACGTGGATATGTGGGTGGAAAAGTGGAGAGAGGAAAGGAAAAAGAAAGAAACTTACCCCGGGTACGGGAAGTTGAGTAGTATCAAGGGTTGTAGAAGGCTGTGTAAAGCAGACGCCTGTCTGAGGAAAACAGAGGAAAAGGACACTAAAGTAATGAGGGATGTCAAGGAATACGGGGGTGGAGGAGACAGGTCAAAACAACAACAACTAATACCTGGGGTCCGGATCGGAGAGCTGCGAGGACATACTGGAGCCGAGGAAACCGAGTAGAAAGGGAAAAGGGAAACGAGAGAGCTATATCCGGAATAGATATAGAAGACTAGACCGAGAGCAATAGGATGATCCGGCCGGGCGGTCGCCATGTTGAAAAACTCGGGAGCAAGTCGAAAAGTAATGCGCATGCGCGAAGGACGTTACACTGTCAGTGAGGCACCCGCAGCCTCGGGAAACTCGCACAATGGTAAGGACAAGAAGCGGAAAGAGTAGACAGAGGTGCGTGTCAGTGAACAAGCATACATCTGAAGGAAAGACAATTACGAACGGATGTGACAATGATAAAGATGTTAAATACATCATAAAATGATGTTGTGGCAGATACATGTGAAAGATGCAAAGGGGGAAATCCCTGTAACAAAGTGTTAGGTATACTGAGTCATATAGGCAATGCAATGAGAAAATGCGGTAACACAAGTCAAAAATTACATGAACCTAAATCATGGGAGGGTAAGTCAATAGGGAGATATTGGCACGTGAAAAGGAGTAGAGAAAAGACATGCAAGTATTGCTGAATAAAGGGGGGGAAAAAGGGGGTTATGAATGTAGACATTGATAAAGTACACATTATGAGGAGAATTATGTAACAATGACCAAAAGCACAGTAAAAGATGTGACGGCAACAATTGTTAGAAATACATGGCTCCTATTCATGGAGGTTATGTAACAAAGAAGATGATGACACATGAATATGGTATGGAGAATAGACATGCAAGTATCAACTGATTGTATAGGTAGAGGACAGGTATCATACCCAAGTAAATGACACAAAATGTAGTTCAAAACAAGCAAATTGTCATAATGTTCATTCACCCAGGAAGTAATGCAGTTCGTGATCAGTGTTCAATCCGTGTGCTTCGGCAGATTGATCGCAGGACGACTGTGTAATTTCTTCAACTTCAACTGTTTGCATTGACTGGAGAGGCGGACACGAAGGCCGGTCTCTCCGTGGGGCTCTACGTGCGGAGAGAGGGCCAGCTGACAATGGGCTGTGAACTGGGGATCCATTGGCGGGTGAGGGTGGGACCTCCTGTTGGGGTCAGCCTGCTCTGCCTGCCGCGACAGGTACTTCACTGTTCTTGAGGTACAGGGTGGGGGGGGGTCAGTTGGGTTGTGGTTGGGGGGTTTCTGTTGTGTTACTGCACTGTCCATTAGAGTTCCGGAGCTTGTCAGTATGTACGGAGATTTGTTGCTGATGCCATTGAGTTACCTGGGGCCTGCACAGGGTAGGAATGTCTGATAGTACACGGGAGGCCTCTGGGCTCCTCTGGGTCCTCAGCTGGAATGTTAGAGGGGCGCTCGACAAGATCAAACGGGGGGCTATTTTGGAGCTGGCTAAGCGCGCCAACGCTGACGTGTTGATGTTGCAGGAGACTCACCTCATGGGGACTAAGGCGTTGTGTTTCCAGCGCTTTGGATATGTTCATGTCTTTCACTCAGGGTTCGTGAGGGGTCCCGGGGGTTGCTATTCTAATACATCGTAGGGTGGCATACACACATGTTAAGTCGTGGGGGGATATGCAGGGCAGATACCTGTTTGTGCAGGGTACGGTGGGTGGAGATACCCTAGTCCTAGGGAGCGTTTATGCCCCCGCCTCTGTCCTGGGGGCTGGTGGAGAAAATTATGACCATATGGGCAGCCATACCCGAGGGCCTGGGGGTCGTTGGTGGGGACTGGAATGATGTTATGGATATGGCCAGGGATCGTTGGAGGTCAGGGGGTCAACTGGAGGTCCGAATCCTACTAAACTGTATTCCCTAGTGACGAGTCTCGATTGGGTCGACCCCTGGCGTAGGTTGCATGGTACAACACAGGGCTAGACCTATCTTTCGGCGGTTCATGACTCCTTCTCCCGCCTTGACTATTTATTTGTCCCAAGGACATTTGACTACAGGGTGGTGGTGGCGGCTGATATTCTCCCACGGGGACTCTCAGATCATTCACCAGTGGCCCTCACTATACGGGCCGGTGGGGCCCGTGGGCCCTTCTGGTGGCGTCTTTCGGCCTGGAATTTCCAAAAGGAGGTTTATAGGGAACAGTTGGAGGATGCCATTGATCAGTACTGGGCGATTAACGTAGGTTCGGCTCGGGGGGCCGCAACCCTGTGGGAAGCGATGAAACCCACTATTCGTGGGGTGGACATTTCTTTCTGTGTAGCATCCCGTAAATTGCGAAGAGAGGCCCTGGTACGGGCGGAGGCTGCTATCCTTGGGTTGGAGGCGGTGGTGGGGAAGAGGGAGGGAGATAGGCTCGACGCCAATTGCTGCTGGCACAGCAGGAATACTCTCATATTCTCCTAGATGAGGCTCGTCAGGCGTGGTTAGCTACCCGTAGCAGGATCTACCAGTGGGGCGATAAATCTGGTAAGCTGTTGCATAGGTTATGTCAGGGGTCACTTCGCCCCCAGGCTCTACCAGGTATTGTGGGGCCGGAGGTGTTACCCTTTTCTGATGCGTCGGTTATTGCTGGTAGTTTTGCTGAGTATTACGCTAAATTGTATGCCCCTACAGAATGCCTATCAGCGGAAGTCATCGGTTGCTTCCTGGACGACCTCCCGCCTAAGGCGCTCTCAGATGAAGTGCGGGAGGATTTGGAAAGCCCACTCACAGAGGAAGAACTGGGGGTGGCCCTGCGGGACCTAAACTCTGGCAGGGCTCCCGGCCCGAATGGCTTCCCGAGCGAATTCTTCAAGAAATACTTTCTGCAATTGGGGCCCCACTATCGTGGGGTGGTGGAGGAGGCCAGGGACCGGGGGAGACTGCCCAGTGACTGGAGACACGCAGAGGTAGTTGTTTTTCACAAGCCCGGCAGACCACCCGAGCACCACGCCTCGTATCGCCCCATCTCCCTTCTGAACGTAGAGGCCAAGATATTGGCCAAGGCTTTAGTGAATCGTCTCCGGCCCCATATAGCTTCGCTCGTACATCCGGATCAGGCTGGGTTTATGCCCCAACGGGCGACCCGCCACAATATTAGACGGGCTCATGTTGCGGTGGCGACGGTCCAGGAACTGGGGGTACGGGCAGCGCTCCTGCTGGCGGACATGGATAGGACCTTTGATTCTTTGAGCTGGGTTTATCTTTTTGCTCTCCTGCGTCGGCTGAACCTCGGACCCCAATTTATGTCATATTTAACCCTGTTGTACACGGACTTAACGGCGTCGGTGCGAGTTGCGGGCTCTGTCTCCTCTACATTTACCATCGGGCGGGGTACCAGGCAGGGGTGTCCGTTATCCCCCTATATATTTGCCTTAGCGATGGAGCCCCTGGCCGCGTGAGTGAGGATGGACGCTCAGGTGTCCGGATTTGAATGGGCACACGGATTGTCCGATCGCATCGCTCTGTATGCCGATGATGTGCTATTCTTCCTCACCGACTTAGATAAGACGGGCCCTCGGCTGCTGCGCATAATGCAGATTTTTGGGGAAACCTCAGGATTATATATGAACCCTCGGAAATCCACCCTGTGGGTCTTGGGAGGCGGGGGTGCGCTCGGTTCCTGGGCATCGTCAGTGCAGGTGGTCCATGGGGGACTGAAATATTTGGGGGTGTATCTGTCTGACTCTGCCACCACGGCGTGGGATCGTAATCTGGCACCCGTATGGGACCGCGTGCATGAAGATATTAAGACTTGGTCTCACATGCCCTTATCTATTTATGGCCGGTCAGCCGTTTTTAAAATGGTGTCGCTCCCGCGCCTTTTGTATCAACTACAGAATCATCCCTATCCGATTCCCCCGCGGTGGTTTCGTCAGGTGAATGCGGCCTTGGGCCAGTTTCTCTGGGATGGTAGGGCGGCTAGAGTGGCGTTACGGACCTGTTTCCAATCTACGTATTGCGGGGACTGGCAACTTCGGATATTTGGTCTTATTATATGGCATCGCATCTGCTCTTCTTAAATGAGTGGTGGTACGGGGACAGGACGGACCCGGCCTACACCGTTGAGCGATGGTGCATGGGGGATCACACGCTACATACGATTCTTTATTCTGCCCCGTTGAGATGCTCGCTACTGTCGGCCACGCGGATTGTCTTTCAAATCTGGAGGCAGGCGCTACGGAAGATGGATTGGTGGAACAGACTGACTCGGGAGACCCCACTTTGGCATAATGGTCGCTTTCCACAACTAGCGTCCCTACATGGGTTCCGCGATTGGGATAATATTGGGATCTCCACCTTGGGCGACGTTATGCGGGGTCCGATTTTAAAATCCTTTCAGGACATCCAGAAAGATTTTCAGATGCCGAAAACCCAATTTTTCAAGTACTTACAGTTCAGGCACGCTATCTCCCCCAGTCTGGAGGGATTGGAGTCGCTGCCGTAGTTTAGCCCGGTAGAAGCCAAAGTATTTATGGGGGACCTCCTTGATCACAAGATTTCCAAAATCTACCAGTCCCTGGTTATACACTGTTCCCCTTCACTGCAGCTCTTAAGGGAGGCCTGGGAGGGCGATGTGGGTCAGATGGAAGAGGAAGATTGGACAGAGGCTCTGGCATCTCCGCGTGGGGCAGCTATCGCAATGAGCCTACGGCTCATTCAATTCAAATACCTCCAGAGAGTTTATTATACCAGGGTCAGGCTCTGGAGGGCGGGCTTGGTGGCCTCTCCGGTGTGTCTCCGATGTGATCATGCGGATGGGACCCTGTTGCATACTATCTGGCACTGCACGGCACTAGCAAGATTCTGGAGGGGGGTGCTGGCCTGTCTTTCTGAAGTGCTGGGGTGGGAGCTCCCCAACTCGCCGAAGCTAGTCCTCCTGCATGTGATGGAAGGGATCGGGGGTAATATCTACAAGCGCCATCTTATGCTCCTGGGCCTTACCCTAGCAAAGAGGGACATAGCTAGGGCCTGGAAGGCAGTGGTCGCTCCCTCGATCTCCGCATGGGAAAACGGTCTAGACTTTTGTATGGGCCTGGAGATCCTGGTATTTGAGGCCAGGGGATGTCCCCGGAAGCACTACAAGATCTGGAGGCGCTGGGCTGACTATCGGGGCCTGGAGCTCGAACCGCCACGGGGGGACCGGAGCTGGGACCCAGTGTGACCTCCAATTCTCCTGTTGTCAGTTTTCTTTTGCTTTGTTTTTATTGGTGAATTGTACGTTGCCCCAGGGCAGGACAATTGTTTCATGGCTGATGATGTTTTATAGTGTACAATGGCAGTTTGTGTAAGTGATATGTTGCTCTGGAATAGATGGCAGTGCGCAGGGGGTGGGGGGGGTTGATGTTCTAAGGGTTTGATTTTACTTGCATTGCCTTTCATTTTCTCCTGAATCTTTATGAAAAATGGTCAAATTCAATTCTTGTATCTTGCATGCGGCAGTTGTCTCTGGGGCTCAGAGATCTGCGTCATATGTGATATTTTGGCAAATAAAATCTGTTTAAAAAAAAAAAAACATGATGTAGGCCACTTGGCAGTAATAAATTACACGTCACAGTGGCCTAGTAGTTGTTATAGGTGATTTCTACTGTGTTCATGTAGTGCAGAGGGCTCTGACTCTATCTAGTGGGTATCAAGAATTCTCTTCTATCTCTACTCCTAGTGAGAAGGTAGGTCTTCTGCTTCAATAGAGAGCTGTCAAAGGTAGCTGGGTATTAACCTTGGGGAAGGGTAGTGGTGGAAGTGGGCCTTTATCTGATGAGGTCAGGGCCCCATCCTGAAAATTCTGCAGCGCACAGATCATTGCCCAGCTTTCTTGGTTAGCTCTCCATCAGGCGATGTGAGTCACAGTTGGGAGGAAAGATCTTTCTTCTTGTAGTCAGTCGCTCGCTGAAATTCAGATCGGGTATTAAATCTGTCTTTCAGCAGTGCTAGTTGTGGCTGTGGGTGGAGTCAGTAGAGGAAGTTGGTGGAGACAGTGAGGAAGTGGGTGGAGCCAGTAGAGGAAGTGGGTGGAGCCAGTAGAGGAGGTAGGTGTGGTCTCCTAAATAAAATTGAGCACCTGCACTTAATATTTTACAAATTAAGCACTGATCGTATCATAGTGTTTACGCCAGATACGTTCTTGGCAGCGACAGGCTTGTCTGAGTGTTCTAAGCTTCTCTGAAAACCAAGGAGCAGTGGGCTTTTTTCTACCTGCATAAAATTCTTTGAGGGGAGCAAGAAAGTCAATGGCAGACGTGAGCCAATTTGAGTACTCTGTGTTGCCAGATTAGAGTCATTATGTTCAATCCAATGTGGGTTGTTAAAAGCCCAAAGAAGAAATTCCTTGCTTATACGTTTGTCATTTCTTTTAAGCACCTTCTTAATCCCCTTAGGGGCAGCTTCAAATATTGCAGGGAAAGAAAGGGAAAAAGGGACAGGGTGATGGTCAGACCAAGAGAGGGGAAGAGGTTCATCCACCCTAAGACGATGATCATTAGAGAAAATGCTGTCAAGAATGTGTCCTGCATCATGGGTGGCTGTCTTTACTAGTTGGGCAAGATCGCAGCATAGCGTCGTATCTTTAAAAGTCTGCAAGACTTTGCAGGAAGCACTGCCAAAATGAAAATTAAAATCTCCCAAAAGGGTAAGGTTTTGTTTCCCAAGGTAGGGTTCTATTAGGTTGGCAAACTCCATGATAAAGGAGGACCTAGGTCCCTGTGGCTGGTAAGTCAGGACTCCAGCAAAAGTTTCCGTTGGGAACACTTAGAGAGAAAAATAATGCTTCACAGGAGCCTTTGGGAGTAGACAGTGGCTCGATAAAGCAAGTATATGAAGCCTTATAGATGATGGCCAACACACACCCAATTTTTCCTGTTCTATCAAGTCGGGAGAAGGTATATCCCTGCGGCATAGAATTAACCAGGTCAGGACCCGAAGAGTCCTTAGCCCAGGTCTCTGTAACGAACACCCAGTCTAGCTCATGATGAGAAATGAAGTCGAAAAACTCAATTTGATTTTTAATCAGTGATCTGGCATTGTTTTAAAATCCAGAGAGGGTGTTCTCACCTGGGCCCGGGGGAAGAGAGGCATCCTGAGCCGTCGTCAAGTGCACAGGAATAGTGGCATAATTCAAAATGATGGGCGCCCCTGCAGAGTGACTCTGAGACTCCTGTATCATGGAGACAGCCATAGGTCTTAGGCTGTATGAGAGGCCCCTAAAGGGTCATCCAACCCACGTTGCAGGGGGAGCAGAGTCCTGCGTTATGCCCCTGCACAGGAGGGGCAGCAGGTTTCAAACTTCAAACTGACCTGCTCACCATTTACGTTTTGCTGGTTATATGAAGCCCTTAAGAGGTAAGTTTCTCACGTCAAATGTTTGTGGCTGAAAGTGTTGCACTGCAGCACGTCTATTCCTTGCATTAGAAGCAAAAACATCACTCTCAAATAACATGCTGCAAGCACCTACGCAGGGGTTTTATTTAAAATGCTCCCTTGTTAGATAAAATTATTAGGAAGTAGACCGTCCCAACTGGTACTCATTTTATTGTCTACTTCCAGCTGATAATCTGAGTTGCTGATCTTGCTGAGGCTTGAACCCATCACCGATACACCACACTTTCCACCACACACAGGGCTGGCTTTAGGGTGGTGCGACTGGTGCAGCTGCACCTGGCGTTCAGCTGGGGGGGCGCTGTGTTTAGAAATAACATGGGTTTAAAAGCACATGCTGCATTGTTCCTTGTGTGCCCAGCAGTTTTTAGGTAACAATAAGAATGTCAAGATAACTCTGGTGATTAATGTTCCTGTTGGAGAGAGATTGGAGTTGTGTCTAGTGGCAGTTTTGACTCATCATAAAGTAGCCCAGAGAGATAATGTGCCTGCAGCAAAGAACCTGTATCATGCAGATCATGAACAGTATTTTATGTGGATAGCTCAGTGGGATACTGCTTGTGTCGCAGGGATCCTTTTGTTACTTGCAGTTCATAAATCACAATCCTAATAAAGCACAGTGATCTATGAACTTTAATCAAAGAGCAGCATGAAAACTGCATGGTGTAGGTTAAAATGTGATGTTTTTTCGCCTGTATTTTATTATCTTAATGTTGCTAAAAAAACAGCTTGCTTAGGTAGAAATACATTCTTGTAGGCACATATTTACACTTATTAAGTCCTAATTTTATAATTTGCTTTCAGGAATTTTCAGTTTTTTCATAGCTGCAAAACAACAAGTCAACAAGAATGCAACCAGACTGAATGTAGAGGTGGGCGGACCACTAAAAGCTCGAGCCGGGAAGCCATATGCCTGGCTCTGGCTCAGCTTGAGGTCCTCTTGGAACCTTGAGCCCAAAACGATGGGGAGCTGGATTCGAATCCCGGCCTCAGCTCTGCATCCTGTGAATCCTGGCTAACCTCATTGTGCCGAAATAAAAAACATGTTTTGCAGTCTGTCTCCTGTGTAGAGCTCTTATCTCCTTGGGCAAAATAAAATGTGGATTCTGCCTGTCACCTGTGCTCTAATCTCATACTCCAAGAATTACAGACAAAGCTTTACACAGCATCTCCTTTTTGTTTATTATCACATAGAAGAGCGGCTTCAAACACGTGAGTTCAGGATGTGTGCTGTACAAAAACCTCTCTGGTGTTTGATTTGCTAGTCTTTGCCTAAGGTAGTGTGGTTTGATTTTATTGCCTTGTAATGCAGTAGCATGCGGTTTTCAGGAGATTTTCTTAGTTTTAATAATTTTTATTTAGTTAGCTTTCATTTACCAGTAGTGTCTAGTCCGCAAGGGAGCTTGCAGTAGTACACAAGTGGTTGCTGGACCCCTGTTTGATTTGTATTTCCCCCTCACATATTTTAAATTGCGCTGAGAAGCGCTGTGTCGTCATGCCCCTGACACGCTCCCTCTGGATGCCGGCCTACAAAGCTAGCGTCTCAGCGCGTCTGCGCAGCCTTTGCCTAAGGTAGTGTGGTTTGATTTTATTTCCTTGTAATGCACTTGCATGTGGTTTTCAGGAGGTGCCTGGCTCCTTCACCGCCTCATCTGCATCATATGTAAAAGGGCTTGTGCCTTTTAAAACCGCTTTGATTGGTCTATGTTTTCTTAGTTTTAATAATTTTTATTTAGTTAGTTTTCATTCACCAGTAGTGTCTACTCTGCAAGGGAGGTTGCGGTCGTACACAAGGATTGCCGGTCCCGTTTGTCCCCCCCCTCCCCCTCATTAGTTCTAAATTGCACTGACACACCCCCTCTGGATGCTGGCCTATAAAGCTACCGGCACAGCGAGTCCACGTGCAGCGGGCAAGCCGCTGGCATGCCAAAGGCGCACCTAAGGCAAGCCCCTCTGCACTCATCCACGCCCGGACAGCGCCCGGCGCCAGATCCCTTGCTCATTTTCCCCCTAATCCTCCGTCATGAAAAAATATACAAGGGAGGAATTGCTAAAGCTCAACGTCTCGGGTAAGAAACTTCTTTGCACTATCCTGGAATCTCAGGAGACCTTGGGCATGAAAAAATGTTCTGCTTGTAAGTTTGCACTAATTGGTCACAGAACTAGAGATACTAACTGTTAGGCCTGGCATCATTGGCGCGGGTCTCCCTTCCTCTTTTCTCTTCTGACCTTTTATGTTGGCTGGATTTAGATGCTCTGGGCGCTGTGACACTGCCAATCAGTGACACAGCGCGAATGCTCCCGGTGTAAAGATAACTGTATGAATTGGAATAATCCTAATTGGCTCGTTTGGTTTACCTGTCAGTCCCTAGTATCAGTGCACTGCGTGTGCCCAGGGCTGATAGACCAAATACTGCTGGTGGGCCGGCAGCGCTGATTTGCGCTACCCCCCGAAGCAGCTTTGAAAGTATGTCTGTGTAGCATGTTCTAATAGCGAGTTACCCTCCATCTCACTGTTTACTATTGCGAGGCCTCCCGTTCTCATAGGCCAGAATGTGCAGGCTGAGTATTGCATGCCTTAATCCTCCCTGCCCCCAGGAACCTGATAGGAACGTCGAATTTGATATGTGTAAGCTCAGAACATTGAGATGCATCTTTTAGTAAGGATTATTAGCGTAGCCCGTGCTCGAAAATGCCTCTACTAGAAACAAGGTATTTTCTGGTCTGAAGCTTTCCTGTAGGCTTTTGCTAGCGTGTGTATTGGCCGTCTGGTTTTGGAGCAGCAGGGCCAGCTGGGTCAGACCTGGCTGGAGAGAGAGATCGGCATTCAGAATATGGGGAGGGGTGACTCTTTGATCCGAGCAGGGCCGTGCCTGGCAAGGTGAATGATGGTTCCATCTCCCACTGGGCGTCTGATAGCAGACCCCCAGATTCCCAAAGGGCAGGATGTCGCCTCGTAAACCAAGTGCTCCCCGACCCCACCGAACTGGTTCTGACTGGATGCAGTGATTTGTGACTGCAGAGAACAAAGACTTTTTAGGTATCAAGCGCTGCGCTGAATCCTGTTTCAAGTGTGTTCCTTCTGGATGCCAAAACGAAACTCTGTCCGAGCGGACAGAGGAAAGAACTTTTGAAACTTTCACCAAGCTTGCTGAAGAAACTACCCAAGGGCCTGAATTGAGAGCGCCTCCTGCTGAAGTCTCAGGGACATTAGACTTCACCCCATCAGCCGCCCGAATTCCTTCGCTAGGAATTCTACTTGCAGGTGAGGCCTCCGTCGAGTAATCGGGAACCTCTAGTTCTACTGTGAGGAACGCGGACTGGTAACCTTTGTGAACTCTGTGTGTGGGCCGCCGCAGCTAAGAGAGAGCTGCCGCCGCTGAGTGCCCGCCTTAATTTGAATCTTTAGAACCTTCGCTGAAACTGTGTGGGTCGCCGCAGCTAAGAGAGAGCTGCCGCCGCTGAGTGCCCGCCTTAATTTGAATCTTTAGAACCTTCGCTGAAACTGTGTGGGCCGCCGCAGCTAAGAGAGAGCTGCCGCCGCTGAGTGCCCACCTGATTTTGAATCCTCAGACCCTTCGCTGCAACCTTGTGGGCCGCCGCAGCTAAGAGAGCTGCCGCCGCTGGATGCCCGCACTCGTGTTAATTGTGCAACATCGTGGATTGTCCTTTGAGCCGCCGCAGCCAAGAGGGAGCTGCCGCCGCTGGGTGCTCGCACCGTTGCTAACGTTGCATCACCGAGATTTGTCCTGTGGGCCGCCGCAGCCAAAAGAGGGCTGCCGCCGCTGAGTGCTCGCACCCTTGCTAACTGTGCATCATCGTGATTTGTCCTGTGAGCCGCCGCAGCTAAGAGAGAGTGGCTGCCGCAGAGTGCTCGCACCCTTGCTAACTGTGCATCATCGTGATTTGACCTATGAGCCGCCGCAGCTAAGAGA
This sequence comes from Calotriton arnoldi, assembly GCA_963921515.1. Taxonomy (NCBI): domain Eukaryota; kingdom Metazoa; phylum Chordata; class Amphibia; order Caudata; family Salamandridae; genus Calotriton; species Calotriton arnoldi. The sequence goes on from CAWUFW010003131.1 coordinate 1,192,090, forward strand.
GAGTTGCTGCCGCGGAGTGCTCGCACCCTTGCTAACTGTGCATCGTCGTGATTTGACCTGTGAGCCGCCGCAGCTAAGAGAGAGCTGCCGCCGCTGAGTGCTCGCACCCTGGCTAACTGTGCATCATCCTGATTTGACCTGTGAGCCGCCGCAGCTAAGAGAGAGCTGCCGCCGCTGAGTGCTCGCACCCTTGCTAACTTTGCATCCTCGTGATTTGTCCTGTGAGCTGCCACAGCTAAGAGAGAGTGGCTGCCGCAGAGTGCTCGCACCCTTGCTAACTGTGCATCATCGTGATTTGACCTGTGAGCCGCCGCAGCTAAGAGAGAGTTGCTGCCGCGGAGTGCTCGCACCCTTGCTAACTGTGCATCATCGTGATTTGACCTGTGAGCAACCGCAGCTAAGAAAGAGCTGCAGCCGCTGAGTGCTCACACCCTGGCTAACTGTGCATCATCGTGATTTGACCTGTGAGCCGCCGCAGCTAAGAGAGAGCTGCCGCCGCTGAGTACTCGCACCCTTGCTAACTTTGCATCCTCGTGATTTGTCCTGTGAGCCGCCGCAGCTAAGAGAGAGTGGCTGCCGCAGAGTGCTCGCACCCTTGCTAACTGTGCATCATCGTGATTTGACCTGTGAGCCACCGCAGCTAAGAGAGAGCTGCCGCCGCTGAGTGCTCGCACCCTTGCTAACTTTGCATCATTGGGGTTTGTCCTGTGGGCTGCCGCAGCTAAGAGAGAGCTGCTGCCGCTGAGTGCCCACGTCTTTGTCTACCTTGCACCATCGTGAATCATCCTGTGGTCCGCCGCAGCTAGGAGAGCGCTGCTGCCGCCGCGAGCCCACCACAGAGCTGCACGACGAGAGTCATCGCCACCACCAGCCCGGGTCGCCGCAGCCGCGTGCTGCTGCCGCTGAGGACCCGCCTGTCCCGGAGTGCCCGAATCATTGCGAGTGCACTTTGCGGACCACTGCCATCGAGAACTGTGGTCGCTGGGAGTCGGCCTGTCACCGTCTCCGCTTCTTCGAGAAGCTACGTGCTGGGTCCCCGTCCAACGGCAGGTACCTGGTGCGCAACGGGTCGCGTAGACCCAGGCCTTGAACTCAGTCAGTGCCACGTTCTGGTGAACCCGTATTGCCTTTTTAAATCCCTAATGATTTACATGCCTGATTACTGGTTAAAACGCTTTTGAGAGTCTCATACCAAACCTTAGATAAAGATACTATTTTTTCTATACCTACTTGAGTTGTGTCCTTTTGTGGTGTTGTTACTGCCTTATTGTGCATGGTCATAAATGCTTCACACACTGCCTCTGAGATAGGCCTAACTGCTCGTGCTACGTTACCACAGGGTTGAGCAGGGGTTATCAAAGGGGGAAGCCCACTTGCCCTGACTTGGGGAGAAGGGTCCCTATTTGGACAGTGGTGCCAGCCATTGCCAACTAGAGACCCCCATTTCCAACATTGGCGGTCAGCGGTGAGGATCAGAACTTGCATTTATGATCCACGTACAATAACTGGTAGACACCACTAGTGAGTACAGACCAAAGCGCAGACACGCGCAGATTTTTTTTTCTCTCTCCGATTTTTTTTTTAGTTGGTTGTTTAGTATTGAATTGTTGATCGCAGCCATGAGTACTGCTAATATGGGAAGGCCAACCTCCAATGCTTCGGAGGATCTCGCCTTTGAGGAAGGAAGATTAGATACCTATACTGCCAAACAGCTGAAGTCATTTTGTAGGCACTTCGCAGTCCCCGTGATAGGTCTCTCTAGGAAGGAGGCGTACCACAAGGCGCTGAAGGCCTGGTGGGAAGCGAGAGAGTCCGCTGTGGATGAGGAAGAGAATGCTGGAGGGCAGCCGGATGATGCAGTAGAGGGGGGGGAGATAGAACACCCTCCAATCCAGGTACTAGTGTATCCCAAAGGAGCCTGACCCCAGAAGAGCTGGAGGACAGGGAGAGAGATAGGAGGCATAGTTTGGAGATGGCTAAATTGGAAGGTCAGAAGGACCTTGAGAGTAAGAAGTTAGACATTGAGAAAAATCGATTGTCATTTGAACTTGAGAAAATGAGAATGGAACATGAGAGAATGTTGAGGGAGATAGAGATCAGGGCGAGAGTGTCCCGGTCTCCCCTCTGGTGGCAGCATACCGTTAGTAACTCCTGAGAGTAGAGTTTATATTCCTAAGGATGTCATTAAGGATTTTCACAAGAGTGAGGATATTGGGCAATGGTTTGCCGCATATGAGATATCAATGGTGTCCCACCGGGTCCCTGAGCAGGATTGGGGAGCGGGATTGTGGGGGCGCTTTGTGAGTGATGGTAAGGATACCCTGTTGGACCTGCCTGAGGAGAGCAGGATGGTGTATGCCCATATGAAAGAAGCTTTGATGACCCGTTATGGTTTGACCCCAGAAATGTACAGGCAGAGGTTTAGGACCTGTAAGAAGTTAGAGGGTACCACGTGGGTTGAATATGTGTCTTTTTTCTGCAGAGCAATGGATCGCTGGGTAAAAGGTAGCAAAGTGGAAACTTTCGAGCAATTGTATGATTTGTTTGCGTGGGAGCATTTGTCCAGTAACTGTTTTCCAGAGCTACGCCAGCACCTGATTGATAGCAAGCTGACTAACCCTAGGAAGCTTGCTGAGGAGGCGGACCGCTGGGTGAGCACCCGGGGCCGCAAAGGTTTTGTGGGAGACTTCGCCCGAGGTGGGCAGGGTCCCCAGGAGAAAAGTGGGGGGGGACAAGGGTAAACAGAGGGAGTTCCAGAGAGGGCCCCAAAGTAATTCCCAAGGGAACCAAGCAGTGGTGCCCCAGCCTCCCCCTGAGAGGAAGCCAGTGTCCCCGACAGGTAGGCCTGTTCATAGGGGGCCCCTTACTTGTTTCAAGTGTGGTCAAGTGGGCCACCGGTATTATGATCCCCAGTGTCTCCAGAGGGACCCCAATGCATCCCCTCGTGCACCACCCCGTGCACCATCCCGCCAGATTGCCAGTGTAGCCCTGGGGGGGGGGGAAAATGGAGGTCCAAGGTGGATGGGATCCCGTAGAGTTAACCCTTGTCTCGCTAGGGGGCTTCGAGAAGGTCCCTATTCCCACACTGCCGACCAACACTCAGAAGTACCGGCAGTAGGTGACCATCAATGGCCATAGGGTGGAGGCTCTCAGGGACACCGGAGCTAGTGTGACTGCTGTTAGCTCCCGGTTGGTGTCCAAAGAGCAAGTTGTCCCCCATGCATTCTGCCCCGTAGTGTCAGCAGACAACTCAGAGAGCCAGTGTGAAGTGGCTCAGGTTCCCTTCGAGTGAGGGGGGTCACCGGAACTCTTCAAGTGGCTGTGAGGGCCGCCATGCCTGTAGACTGTCTGTTGGGCAACGATCTGGAGAACTCCCCGTGGGCTACGGTGGAGAGAAAGTCTCATTTGGAAATGTTGGGATTGCCTGAGTGGGCGTGTGTGACCACTCGGTCCATGACAGCTCAGAAGGATGTTCAGGAGGGTCTGGAGCCTGAAAGTATGGCCCAGGCCCCTGCCTCAGAGAGAAGGGGTAGGGGGTGCGGGAAACCGGCCCCCACGGTTCCCACGGACCCGGAGGGAGCAGACCTTGAGGGGGATGCCCTGGAACCTACAGGGGAACAAGTGGTCGAACTGGGGGACCTACCGGACCTGACCCATTGGCAGCAGGAAGGGGGGGCCCTCCAGGGAGGAATTTTGCGAGCAGCAGAGAACCTGCCCTTCTCTTGAGGGGGTGCGGCGACAGGCCGCCGCCCAGGCAGTAGGTGACCAGACAGGGTCACATTGGATCTATTGGGAGAACGACCTCCTTTACAGCGAGCCTAAGGTTGCTGAGCCTGGGTCAGCCTGTGTGCTGGTGGTACCCCAGCGCTTCAGGACCTTCCTACTGGGGTTGGCTCATGATGTGCCACTGGCCGGACATTTGGGGCAAAACAAGACCTTTGAGAGGCTGGTCACCCACTTCTATTGGCCCCAGATGCGCAGGAGCTCCGATGCTCACTGCAGAACGTGTGAGACTTGCCAGGCAAGTGGGAAGAGTGGGGGGAAGATTAAGGCCCCCCTACAGCCCTTTCCCGTGGTGAGCACCCCATTTGAAAGAGTGGGCATTGATATTGTGGGGCCTCTGGATCCCAAGACAGCCATGGGCAACAGGTTCATCCTGGTCTTGGTGGACCATGCCACCCGGTACCCTGAGGCCATCCCGCTCAGGACAGTGACGGCCCCCGTGGTGGGACGGGCACTGATGGTGATTTTCTCCTGTGTGGGATTCCCCAGAGAGGTGGTGTCCGATAGGGGAACTAACTTCATCTCCAAGTACATGAAGTCTCTGTGGGAGGAGTGTGGGGTAACGTATAAGTTCACCACTCCTTACCACCCCCAGGGTAATGGGCTGGTTGAGAGATTCAACGGACCCTTAAGGACATGATTATGGGCCTAGGCGAGCCCATGAGGCGTAAGTGGGATGTCCTCTTACCATGCCTGTTGTTTGCTTACCGTGAGGTGCCACAGAAGTCCTTAGGGTTCAGACCCTTTGAGCTGCTCTATGGTCACCCGGTAAGGGGGCCTCTGAGCCTTGTCAAGGAAGGCTGGGAGCAATCTCCCAGGAAACCTCCCCAGGATGTGTTTAGTTACATGCTGGCCTTCAGGAACCAGACTCGGCGTTTCAGGAAACTTGCTGAGGCAAACCTGGAAACCAGCCAGGAAGAGATGAAACGCTGGCACGATCAGAATGCCACTCTGATCGAGTTTCAGCCTGGACAGAAGGTTTGGGTCATGGCTCCGGTGGAGCCCTGTGCGCTCCAGGATAAGTGGACCGGCCCCTTTGAGGTGGTGGAGCGCAAGAGTCCTGTTACCTATGTGGTGGACTTGCAGTCTCCCAGGAACCCCTTGCGGGTCCTGCATGTTAACCGCCTGAAGCCCCACTTTGAGAGGTCTGAAGTGGGCATGCTTCTGGCCACAGATGCTGGGATGGAGGAGGAGGGCGAGCCCCTTCCTGACCTCTTGTGTGCAGGGGAGCGAGATGGGTCAGTGGAGGGTGTGGTCCTCTCCACCACACTGACCCCTGAGCAGCAGGGTGATTGTCGCCACCTGGTGGGGCAATTCAGTGATCTGTTCTCCCTGGTACCTAGTGTCACTAATTGGTGTGTCCATGACGTGGACACCAGGGACAGTCCTCCCATTAAGCACAAGGCTTACCGAGTGACTGACCGGGTAAGGGCCTACATTAAGGATGAGGTTACCAAAATGTTTGCCCTTGGGGTGATTGAGTCCTCTAGCAGTCCTTGGTCCAGCCCAGTGGTCCTGGTACCAAAAGCTGCAGCGCCTGGTACCACCCCCGAACTTCGGTTCTGCGTGGACTATCGGGGCCTCAATTCAGTCACGAAGACTGACGCGCACCCCATCCCCAGAGCGGATGAATGAATGAATGAATATAAAACTTGTAAAGCGCGAACTAAGCCCAAGGGCGTCAAGGCGCTATAAACGGACCTAAGGATGCAAACAGAAAGACATGCTCATACCGAGGTCTGAGAGAAAAGCCAGGTCTTTAAGGCCCTACGGAAAAGAGAATGGGACACCTGACTTGAGAGCTGTTCCGGGAGGGAGTTCCACAGTTTAGCAGCAGCAGTGGAGAAAGCTCGACCACCCCATGTGACCTTCTTAAATCTCTGTACCGTAAGCAGATTCTTATCTGCAGAACGGAGCCGCCTGTTGGGAACATAATGATGGAAAATGGACTTAATCGCTTCAGGGCCTGACCCATAATAGGCATTGTGAGTCATGCACAGGGTCTTGAAAAGGATCCTACGGTCCACAGGCAGCCAATGCAGCAACCTAATAGCATCTGTGACTGAATCATATTTAGGCAAATTCATCACCAGCCTGGCAGCGGCATTCTGCACCATCTGCAGACGTCGCATCAGACCCTTGTTAATGCCCAGATAAAGTGCATTGCAATAATCCAATCTGGATATTACCAGTGCGATGACAGCCTGCTTACGTGCATCGAAGGAGAGATATTGGGAGATTTTCCGTAGGATCCTAATGATCCCAAAACACGTGGAAACTGTCCTACTAACCTGAAGGTTCAAGGACAATGAGTTATCCACGATTACCCCCAGGTTTTGCCATGGGAGACCGGAGAGGGGCAGACGCCAAGGGCATCCGGCCACCAGTCACTGGACCATACCTCCTGCTTACTCCCAAAGACCAAGACCTCCGTCTTCTCTCCATTCAATTTTAAAAAATTCTCCACCATCCAGGAGGATACTGCCTGCATACAGTTCCTAAAATTAAGGGCCGAATCCTTTATGCTATGCGAGATAGACACCATCATTTGGGTGTCGTCCGCATAGGACAATACTTCCAGCCCAAAAGATCTCACAACCTTCGCAAGAGGGGCAACATAGATATTAAAAAGAGTAGGGCTCAGTGAGGAGCCCTGAGGGACACCACACAGCAGAGGTTTGGGGGCTGAGTAAAAACGGCCAAGCTTAACCATCTGTGCCCGCTCACTAAGAAAGGAAGCAAGAAGCCCCAAAGCAGTGCCCCCAATACCTATCTCTCTGAGACGATCAATCAGTCTACAGGGAGACAGGGTATCAAAGGCTGCGGTGAGATCCAGTAGAACAAGGAGGGTGGTATGACCTGCATCCACTTGAACTCGAATATTATCAAATACAGCTGTCAAAGCAGTCTCTGTACTGTGAAGGCCTCTAAATCCATGTTGCGAGCCATCCAGTAAATGGAAATCCTTAAGATAAATACTGAGATGGGAATTGAGGTATGTTTCCAGAATCTTAGCTGGAACAGGAAGCAGGGAGATAGGGCGATAGTTCTTCAATTCATCAGGATCCAGAGAAGGTTTCTTCAAGAGAGGCTTCACTACAGCCGTCTTCCACAAAGTGGGAAATAGCCCCTCTGAGATGGCAATATTAAAAACATCTGTCAAATGAGGGACAATAGCTTCACGACCAAGTTTTAACACCTTGAGGGGACAAGGATCCAGAGGGGAGCCTGATTTAACCCCTTCAAGGATCCGATCGGTCACCTCATAAGACATATTAGGGAAAGTAAACAAACTGGGCGACCCTTCAATGGGTGCGGCACCAATAGAGTGGAAGGTGGATCGGACAGATGCCCCCGGTAAGGGGTTGGAGGCTTCAAGCAGGGAATAGATATCTGCAATCTTAGTGTGGAAAAAATCAGATATTTTATCACAGCGCTCCTGTGAAAAGATTGAGGGGTCGAAGGCAGGGGAGAGGTAAGAGAATTTATTACCTTAAAGAGATCTCTAGAGGATCTCATAGAGTCAGTGGTTTTAGAGAAATATAATCTCTTTTCCTCCATGACGGCAATTTTATATTCTTTGAGGCCTTGCTTATGTAATGCCCTATTCAGCGGGTTTAGATCTAGGCGCCAATGCCTCTCCTGTCTGCGGCAGCCCTGTCTCATCATTCTGAGCCTCTCCGTAAACCAAGGAGCAGAGGGTTTTTTCCTTGCTGAATAGTATTTACTAAGAGGTGCAAGAGTATCCATTGCTGTTAGCAGATGTTGCGATAATTCTACTGCTGCCAAGTTAGCATCATAGAACTTAGTGAGCTCAAGATTGTTAAAAATTTTTGAGAGAGACTCATTACTTATGAGGCTAAAATTCCTCCTCTCGTCCGAGTTCATATCACCAGAGATAATCAGCGCCGGAGACATAAAATGTAGGTCAAAAGGGACAGCAAAATGGTCAGACCAGGCAAGGGGGATAGGTTCCCCCACAGTTACACGTGGGTCATTCGAAAAGACCCCATCAAGTATGTGTCCCGCTAGATGGGTAGGCTTCTTGACCAGCTGAGAAAAACCACATCCATTCAAGGTGTCCAAAAGACCCAGGGCATCCCTGCAGTCGAGGTTATCAAAGTGGAAATTAAAATCCCCCAGGAGAGTGAGATTAGATCTTTCACAGTAGGGCTCTAAGAGCCTGCTAAAATCCTGACTAAAGGCAGCCCTAGGACCAGGTGGCCTATAGCAGAGGATGCCAGAGAAACTTTCCGTAGGATGAAGATTAAGAGAAAAATAGAAAGCCTGGTAGAGATCAGGAGGAGCGGACAGAGCCTGAGTGCGACAGATCAGGGTTTCTCTATATAGAATGCCCACACCCCCTCCCCGCCGATCTACCCTGTCCATTCTAGCAAGGGTGTAACCAGTAGGAATAGCATCTACTAGGTCAGGACCAGAGGCATCCGTAGCCCAAGTTTCGGTAATAAAAACCCATGTTGGTTTCCTGGCTGATACAAAATCTCTAAAGGCAACCTTATTTTTAATCAGAGATCTGGCATTAATGAGAAAGCCCTGTGCAGTCTGTACTGTAGAACTGGTCCTAGTACTTTTATTAACCGAGGGAGTGTTACAAGCCTGTTTAAGAGGGGCATTACATCCTGTACAAACCAATATTCGCTTTTTAGCTAAAATATCCGGGTCCAGGGAGTGATGGCAGGGAGCCCAGGCTGCCCACAAAGCCAGCAGTGACTCTCGGGAAAGGCAAATCCGTTCCCGTTGACCAGCGATGGACAGGACAGCATCTCCTGCGCGAGGCACGATCTTAGCGCGGACGGGCGCAGACGGGCTTACCTTTGGCGCGCCGGCGGCGCGCCCGCTGCGCGCGTCCGCTGCGCGACGAGCCTGCCATGCTGGTTAAATAGAGGAGCAGAGCTAGAGTGCTAACAGCCTTGGCTCCACCCCCCCAGAGACCGGAAGAAGCTGAAATGTACGCCGGCGCCCTCCACAACAAACGGGAACACCCGCGGTGGAACGGGGCGCTGGCGAAGTGAAAAGAAAGCACCACGAGAGAAACAGTCTCCCGAGAGAAGTGGAGAAAAGGGAATAACTCCAGAAGAATGTGCAAAATGCAAGAAGGCAGGGTAAGAGCAGCCAAAGTATCTGACACAAAAACACTATACAACACTAAAAAACGAGATTAAAAACAAATTGAAATTTTAAAAGTAGTGAGGCAATGAGTGAGGAGCTAAAACATCAGCAGCAGCATGTTGTCTGCGCGCGTCCGCTGCGCGACGAGCCTGCCATGCTGGTTAAATAGAGGAGCAGAGCTAGAGTGCTAACAGCCTTGGCTCCACCCCCCCAGAGACCGGAAGAAGCTGAAATGTACGCCGGCGCCCTCCACAACAAACGGGAACACCCGCGGTGGAACGGGGCGCTGGCGAAGTGAAAAGAAAGCACCACGAGAGAAACAGTCTCCCGAGAGAAGTGGAGAAAAGGGAATAACTCCAGAAGAATGTGCAAAATGCAAGAAGGCAGGGTAAGAGCAGCCAAAGTATCTGACACAAAAACACTATACAACACTAAAAAACGAGATTAAAAACAAATTGAAATTTTAAAAGTAGTGAGGCAATGAGTGAGGAGCTAAAACATCAGCAGCAGCATGAGCTCATAGATCGGTTAGGGGCTGCCAAATACCTCAGCACATTTGATTTGACGTCTGGGTATTAGCAGATCGCCTTGACCGAGGGGGCAAAGGAGAGGTCAGCCTTCTCCACACCCGATGGGCACTACCAGTTCCGGGTGATGCCCTTTGGAATGAAGAATGCCCCTGCCACCTTTCAGAGGCTGGTCAACAGGGTGTTGGTTGGGCTGGAAGACTTCAGTGCCGCCTACCTGAATGACATTGCGGTGTTTAGCTCCTCTTGGGAGGACCACCTGCGCCACCTCTGGGAGGTATTGATGGCACTGCGGAAAGCAGGCCTCACAATCAAAACCAGTAAGTGCCAGATTGGGCAGGGTTCTGTAGTGTATTTGGGGCACCAGGTAGGGAGCGGCCAGGTGGCGCCCCTTCAGCCCAAGATTGAAACTATCCTGGCGTGGGAACCCCCCAAGACTTAGACGCAGGTGAGAGCCTTCTTAGGACTCACGGGGTACTACAGGAGGTTTGTCAAAGGATATGGTAACATTGTTGCACCCTTGACTGAGCTGACTCCTAAGAAGCAGCCAAAGAAGGTAAACTGGACTGACACCTGTCAGAACGCTTTTGACGCCCTGAAGACTGCCATGTGCACTGCACCCGTGCTTCAGGCGCCCGACTTTTCAAAGGAATTCGTTGTCCAGACAGACGCCTCAGAGCATGGTATAGGGGCTGTTCTGTCACAGATCAATGAGGAGGGACTAGACCGACCGGTAGCCTTCCTAAGCAGGAGGTTACTTCCCCGGGAACAGAGGTGGAGTGCAATTGAGCGTGAGGCATTTGCTGTGGTCTGGGCGCTGAAGAAGCTGAGGCCATATCTGTTTGGGACTCACTTCCGGGTTCAGACAGACCACAGGCCCCTTAGATGGTTGATGCATATGAGGGGTGAGAATCCCAAGTTGTTGAGGTGGTCCATTTCCCTACAGGGTATGGATTTCACGGTGGAACACCGCCCTGGTACAGAGCACGCCAATGCTGACGGTCTGTCCAGGTTTTTCCGCCTTAGTGATGAGAACTCCCAAGGGAATGGTTAGTTCTCCCCACATTTCAGCTGGAGGGGACGTGTGTTAGACCTGGCATCATTGGCGCGGGTCTCCCTTCCTCTTTTCTCTTCTGACCTTTTATGTTGGCTGGATTTAGATGCTCTGGGCGCTGTGACACTGCCAATCAGTGACACAGCGCGAATGCTCCCGGTGTAAAGATAACTGCATGAATTGGAATAATCCTAATTGGCTCGTTTGGTTTACCTGTCAGTCCCTAGTATCAGTGCACTGCGTGTGCCCAGGGCTGATAGACCAAATACTGCTGGTGGGCCGGCAGCGCTGATTTGCGCTACCCCCCGAAGCAGCTTTGAAAGTATGTCTGTGTAGCATGTTCTAATAGCGAGTTACCCTCCATCTCATTGTTTACTATTGCGAGGCCTCCCATTCTCACAGGCCAGAATGTGCAGGCTGAGTATTGCATGCCTTAATCCTCCCTACCCCCAGGAACCTGATAGGAACGTCGAATTTGATATGTGTAAGCTCAGAACATTGAGATGCATCTTTTAGTAAGGATTATTAGCGTAGCCCGTGTTGGAAAATGCCTCTACTAGAAACAAGGTATTTTCTGATCTGAAGCTTTCCTGTAGGCTTTTGCTAGCGTGTGTATTGGCCGTCTGGTTTTAGAGCAGCAGGGCCAGCTGGGTCAGACCTGGCTGGAGAGAGAGATCGGCATTTAGAATATGGGGAGTGGTGACTCTTCGATCCGAGCAGGGCCGTGCCTGGCAAGGTGAATGATGGCTCCATCTCCCACTGGGCGTCTGATAGCAGACCCCCAGATTCCCAAAGGGCAGGATGTCGCCTCGTAAACCAAGTACTCCCCGACCCCACCGAACTGGTTCTGACTGGATGCAGTGATTTGTGACTGCAGAGAACAAAGACTTTTTAGGTATAAAGCGCTGCGCTGAATCCTGTTTCAAGTGTGTTCCTTCTGGATGTCAAGACGAAACTCTGTCCAAGCGGACAGAGGAAAGGACTTTTGAAACTTTCACCAAGCTTGCTGAAGAAACTACCCAAGGGCCTGAATTGAGAGCGCCTCCTGCTGAAGTCTAAGGGACATTAGACTTCACCCCATCAGCCGCCCGAATTCCTTCGCTAGGAATTCTACTTGCAGGTGAGGCCTCCGTCAAGTAATCCGGAACCTCTAGTTCTACTGTGAGGAACGCGGACTGGTAACCTTTGTGAACTCTGTGTGTGGGCCGCCGCAGCTAAGAGAGAGCTGCCGCCGCTGAGTGCCCGCCTTAATTTGAATCTTTAGAACCTTCGCTGAAACTGTGTGGGCGGCCACAGCTAAGAGAGAGCTGCCGCCGCTGAGTGCCCGCCTTAATTTGAATCTTTAGAACCTTCGCTGAAACTGTGTGGACCGCCGCAGCTAAGAGAGAGCTGCCGCCGCTGAGTGCCCGCCTTAAATTTGAACCTGCAGAACCTGTGCTGAAACTGTGTGGGCCGCCGCAGCTAAGAGAGAGCTGCCGCCGCTGAGTGCCCACCTGATTTTGAATCCTCAGACCCTTCGCTGCAACCTTGTGGGCCGCCGCAGCTAAGAGAGCTGCCGCCGCTGGATGCCCGCACTCGTGTTAATTGTGCAACATCGTGGATTGTCCTTTGAGCTGCCGCAGCCAACAGGGAGCTGCCGCCGCTGAGTGCTCGCACCGTTGCTAACGTTGCATCACAGAGATTTGTCCTGTGGGCCGCCGCAGCCAAAAGAGGGCTGCCGCCGCTGAGTACTCGCACCCTTGCTAACTGTGCATCATCGTGATTTGTCCTGTGAGCCGCCGCAGCTAAGAGAGAGTGGCAGCCGCAGAGTGCTCGCACCCTTGCTAACTGTGCATCATCGTAATTTGACCTGCGAGCCGCCGCAGCTAAGAGGGAGTTGCTGCCGCAGAGTGCTCGCACCCTTGCTAACTGCATCATCGTGATTTGACCTGTGAGCCGCCGCAGCTAAGAGAGAGCTGCCGCCGCTGAGTGCTCGCACCCTTGCTAACTTTGCATCCTCGTGATTTGTCCTGTGAGCCGCCGCAGCTAAGAGAGAGTGGCTGCCGCAGAGTGCTCGCACCCTTGCTAACTGTGCATCATCGTGATTTGACCTGTGAGCCGCCGCAGCTAAAAGAGAGCTGCCGCCGCTGAGTGCTCGCACCCTTGCTAACTTTGCATCATTGGGATTTGTCCTGTGGGCCGCCGCAGCTAAGAGAGAGCTGCTGCCGCTGAGTGCCCACGTCTTTGTTCACCTTGCACCATCGTGAATCGTCCTGTGGGCCGCCGCAGCTAAGAGAGCGCTGCTGCCGCCGCGAGCCCACCACGGAGCTGCACAATGAGAGTCATCGCCACCACCAGCCCGGGCTGCCGCAGCCGCGTGCTGCTGCCGCTGAGGGCCATCAGCCGCCCGAATTCCTTTGCTAGGAATTTTACTTGCAGGTGAGGCCTCCGTCAAGTAATCCGGAACCTCTAGTTCTACTGTGAGGAACGCGGACTGGTAACCTTTGTGAACTCTGTGTGTGGGCCGCCGCAGCTAAGAGAGAGCTGCCGCCGCTGAGTGCCCACCTTAATTTGAATCTTTAGAACCTTCGCTGAAACTGTGTGGGCGGCCGCAGCTAAGAGAGAGCTGCCGCCGCTGAGTGCCCGCCTTAATTTGAATCTTTAGAACCTTCGCTGAAACTGTGTGGGCCGCCGCAGCTAAGAGAGAGCTGCCGCCGCTGAGTGCCCGCCTGATTTTGAATCCTCAGACCCTTCGCTGCAACCTTGTGGGCCGCCGCAGCTAAGAGAGCTGCCGCCGCTGGATGCCCGCACTCGTGTTAATTGTGCAACATCGTGGATTGTCCTTTGAGCCGCCGCAGCCAAGAGGGAGCTGCCGCCGCTGAGTGCTCGCACCGTTGCTAACGTTGCATCACAGAGATTTGTCCTGTGGGCCGCCGCAGCCAAAAGAGGGCTGCCGCCGCTGAGTGCTCGCACCCTTGCTAACTGTGCATCATCGTGATTTGTCCTGTGAGCCGCCGCAGCTAAGAGAGAGTGGCAGCCGCAGAGTGCTCGCACCCTTGCTAACTGTGCATCATCGTAATTTGACCTGTGAGCCGCCGCAGCTAAGAGAGAGTTGCTGCCGCAGAGTGCTCGCACCCTTGCTAACTGTGCATCATCGTGATTTGACCTGTGAGCCGCCGCAGCTAAGAGAGAGCTGCCGCCGCTGAGTGCTCGCACCCTGGCTAACTGTGCATCATCGTGATTTGACCTGTGAGCCGCCGCAGCTAAGAGAGGCTGCCGCCGCTGAGTGCTCGCACCCTTGCTAACTTTGCATCCTCGTGATTTGTCCTGTGAGCCGGCGCAGCTAGAGAGAGTGGCTGCCGCAGAGTGCTCGCACCCTTGCTAACTGTGCATCATCGTGATTTGACCTGTGAGCCGCCGCAGCTAAGAGAGAGCTGCCGCCGCTGAGTGCTCGCACCCTTGCTAACTTTGCATCATTGGGATTTGTCCTGTGGGCCGCCGCAGCTAAGAGAGAGCTGCTGCCGCTGAGTGCCCACGTCTTTGTTCACCTTGCACCATCGTGAATCGTCCTGTGGGCCGCCGCAGCTAGGAGAGCGCTGCTGCCGCCGCGAGCCCACCACGGAGCTGCACAATGAGAGTCATCGCCACCACCAGCCCGGGCTGCCGCAGCCGCGTGCTGCTGCCGCTGAGGGCCATCAGCCGCCCAAATTCCTTTGCTAGGAATTCTACTTGCAGGTGAGGCCTCCGTCAAGTAATCCGGAACCTCTAGTTCTACTGTGAGGAACGCGGACTGGTAACCTTTGTGAACTCTGTGTGTGGGCCGCCGCAGCTAAGAGAGAGCTGCCGCCGCTGAGTGCCCGCCTTAATTTGAATCTTTAGAACCTTCGCTGAAACTGTGTGGGCGACCGCAGCTAAGAGAGAGCTGCCGCCGCTGAGTGCCCGCCTTAATTTGAATCTTTAGAACCTTCGCTGAAACTGTGTGGGCCGCCGCAGCTAAGAGAGAGCTGCCGCCGCTGAGTGCCCGCCTTAAATTTGAACCTGCAGAACCTGTGCTGAAACTGTGTGGTCCGCCGCAGCTAAGAGAGAGCTGCTGCCGCTGAGTGCCCGCCTGATTTTGAATCCTCAGACCCTTCGCTGCAACCTTGTGGGCCGCCGCAGCTAAGAGAGCTGCCGCCGCTGGATGCCCGCACTCGTGTTAATTGTGCAACATCGTGGATTGTCCTTTGAGCCGCCGCAGCCAAGAGGGAGCTGCCGCCGCTGAGTGCTCGCACCGTTGCTAACGTTGCATCACAGAGATTTGTCCTGTGGGCCGCCGCAGCCAAAAGGGCTGCCGCCGCTGAGTGCTCGCACCCTTGCTAACTGTGCATCATCGTGATTTGTCCTGTGAGCCGCCGCAGCTAGAGAGAGTGGCAGCCGCAGAGTGCTCGCACCCTTGCTAACTGTGCATCATCGTAATTTGACCTGTGAGCCGCCGCAGCTAAGAGGGAGTTGCTGCCGCAGAGTGCTCGCACCCTTGCTAACTGTGCATCATCGTGATTTGACCTGTGAGCCGCCGCAGCTAAGAGAGAGCTGCCGCCGCTGAGTGCTCGCACCCTGGCTAACTGTGCATCATCGTGATTTGACCTGTGAGCCGCCGCAGCTAAGAGAGAGCTGCCGCCGCTGAGTGCTCGCACCCTTGCTAACTTTGCATCCTCGTGATTGGTCCTGTGAGCAGCCGCAGCTAAGAGAGAGTGGCTGCCGCAGAGTGCTCGCACCCTTGCTAACTGTGCATCATCGGGATTTGACCTGTGAGCCGCCGCAGCTAAGAGAGAGAGCTGCCGCCGCTGAGTGCTCGCACCCTTGCTAACTTTGCATCATTGGGATTTGTCCTGTGGGCCGGCGCAGCTAAGAGAGAGCTGCTGCCGCTGAGTGCCCACGTCTTTGTCCACCTTGCACCATCGTGAATCTTCCTGTGGGGCGCCGCAGCTAGGAGAGCGCTGCTGCCGCCGTGAGCCCACCACGGAGCTGCACAACGAGAGTCATCGCCACCACCAGCCCGGGCCGCCGCAGCCGCGTGCTGCTGCCGCTGAGGGCCCGCCTGTCCCGGAGTGCCCGAATCGTTGCGAGTGCACTTTGCGGACCACTGCCATCGAGAACTGTGGTCGCTGGGAGTCCGCCTGTCACCGTCTCCGCTTCTTCGAGAAGCTACGTGCTGGGTCCCCGTCCAACAGCAGGTACCTGGTGCGCAACGGGTCGCGTAGACCAAGGCCTTGAACTCAGTCAGTGCCACGTTCTGGTGAACCCGTATTGCCTTTTTAAGTCCCTAATGATTTACATGCCTGATTACTGGTTAAAACGCTTTTGAGAGTCTCGTACCAAACCTTAGATAAAGATACTATTTTTTCTATACCTACTTGAGTTGTGTCCTTTTGTGGTGTCGTTACTGCCTTATTGTGCATGGTCATAAATGCTTCACACACTGCCTCTGAGATAGGCCTAACTGCTCGTGCTACGTTACCGCAGGGGTTATCAAAGGGGGAAGCCCACTTGCCCTGACTTGGGGAGAAGGGTCCCTATTTGGACAGTGGCGCCAGCCATTGCCAACTAGAGACCTCCATTTCCAACACTAACTATGCTGAGTTAGCTACCACAGATAAGAGAGGCAAAAAGCACATATTCACATGCACCTTAATCAATGCCAGATCTTTAATAAAAAATAAAATAGATTTCAGTGATTTTTCAGGTTCCAACAAACCGGACCTGGCATTCATCACCGAAACGTGGGCCGACCCTTCTTTCTGTCCCAACCTGGTGGCCGCTATACCTCTGCGTGGATCAACCTGTAAAAAGAAGCGGGGGGTTTGAGATAGTTTATCATGACCAGCTTACTGCCACCTTCTTGATTAACTCATCTATTGCTAAATGCAAAGCACTCTCCTTTAAAATTGAGCTGAATACTAACAACACCTTTAGTGGGTTACTCATCTATCGACCTCCGGGCCCTAAGTCCACCTTTACTCAGTCTCTCAGTCCTCAGGTGGAATCCAAGTATAGCACCGCAAGCTTTACGGTTCTAGGTGATTTTAATTTTCACTTAGAGAACCAGTTAGAAAGAGACGCGACGTCCTTATCCCCTTAACTGCTGGGCCTTTTCCCCCCCCAGTGCTGAGCCCTTTTTTGGCTATTTGGGGTAGTTCGCGATTAGGCCTCTGTAACTTTTTGACCACATAAGGTATCCACGCCAAATTTGCGTCCTTTTCTTCCAACATCATGGGGATTCTAAAGGTACCCAGGCTTGGTGGATTCCTCTGGAGGGAACCCAGAAATTAGCCAAAATACAGGTAAATTTTGTTTTTTTTTTGGAAAAATGGGAAAAAAGGGCTACAGATGAAAGCGTCTGGTTTTTCCCTGCAAATGGTATCAAAAAAGGGGTTGTGGTGCTGAAATCACCATCTTCCCAGCTTTCAGGGACAAGCAGACTTTTGTAAAAAAAAAAACATTTTGTACACAGTTTTGGCATTTTTCTGGGACATAGCCTATTTTTCCTATTTGTTGTGCTTTCAAACTCTTTCCAGTTAATGGTAGAAATGGGTATGAAAGCAATAATGGATCCTGGAAAGCTATACATTTTAGAAAAGTAGACCAAATTCTGAATTCATCAAGGGGTCATTTGTGTAGATCCTTCAAGGTTTCTTTATAGAAACTAACCGTTGAATATAGGAAAAATTGAAAATTAGTTGAAAAAAACAGACATTTGTGTCAACGTTTTCACCTGTAACATCTTCTAATTATGACAACTGTTTGAAAGCAATATACCGTTACATCCGCTGGACCTTTCTGGTTGTGGGGATATATAGGACTTGTAGGTTCACCAAGAACCCGACGAACCCAGAGCCAATAACTGAGCAGCGTCTTGCAATGGTTTTTTATTATGTACCTGGTATATAGCAATTAATTTGGGTAAATATATACATGGAAAAATCGGTATGAAAGACACCTATATATTTCTGAAATTGGAACAAAATATAGAGTTTAGAAACAGTAGATATTTGCACATTTCCGAAATTGAGAGTACCCATACTAGCATGAGAATTATAGGTCATTTTTCAAAATGACTTCTTTTTTATACATTTTCTTTCATTTGGAAGGCAGAAATGTATCGAAAGACAATAGGTAATAACAGTTGCTCTACAATTATGTGTTACCCTAAGTCTCCCGATAAAAATGGTACCTCACTTGTGTGGGTAGGCCTAGTGCCCGCGACAGGAACCGGCTCAAAACGCAACGTGGACACACTTTATTTTTACAGTGAAAACTGACCCTTTTTTTGGAACGTGCCTAGCTGTAGATTTTTAACCCTAGCTCTGCCGGCACCTAGGGAAACCTATCAAACCTATACATTTTTTTAAAACTAGACACCCAGGGGAATCCAGGATGGGGTGACTTGGCTGGTTCTCACCAGGTTCTGTTACACAGAATCCCTTGCAAACCTAAAAAATTGTCAAAAAAACCACATTTTCCTCACATTTCTGTGGTGGAAAGTTCTGGAATCTGCATGGATCCACAAAATTCCACCCACCCCGCGTTCCCCAAAGTCTTCCAAGAAAAATGGTACCTAACTTGTGTGGGAGGCCCAAGTACCCGCGACAGGAAACGGCCCAAAACGCAACGTGGACACACCACATTTTCGCAGTGAAAACGGACCCTTTTTTTGCAAAGTGCCTAGCTGTAGATTTTGAACCCTAGCTCTGCCGGCACCTAGGGCAACCTAGCAAACCTATACATTTTTGAAAACTAGACACCCAGGGGAATCCAGGATGGGGTGACTTGACTGGCTCTCACCAGGTTCTGTTACCCAGAATTCCTTGCAAACCTAAAAATTAGTCCAAAAAACCACATTTTCCTCACATTTCTGTGGTGGATAGTCCTGGAATCTGCGTGGATCCACAAAATTCCACCCACCCCGCGTTCCCCAAAGTCTTCCAAGAACAATGGTACCTCACTTGTGTGGGTAGGTTTAGTGCCTGCGACAGGAAACGGCCCAAAACGCAACGTGGACACACCACATTTTCACAGTGAAAACAGACCCTTTTTTTGCAAAGTGCCTAGCTGTAGATTCTGAACCCTAGCTCTGCCGGCACCTAGGGAAACCTATCAAACCTATACATTTTTGAAAACTAGACACCCAGGGGAATCCAGGATGGGGTGACTTGCCTGGTTCTCACCAGGTTCTGTTACCCAGAATCACTTGCAAACCTAAAAATTGTCAAAAAAAACATTTTCCTCACATTTCTGTGGTGGAAAGTTCTGGAATCTGCGTGGATCCACAAAATTCCACCCACCCCGCGTTCCCCAAAGTCTTCCGAGAAAAATGGTACCTCACTTGTGTGGGAGGCCCAAGTACCCGCAACAGGAAACTGCCCAAAACGCAACGTGGACACACCACATTTTCGCAGTGAAAACGGACCCTTTTTGTGCAAAGTGCCTAGCTGTAGATTTTGAACCCTAGCTCTGCCGGCACCTAGGGAAACCTAGCAAACCTATACATTTTTAAAAACTAGACAGCCAGGAGAATCCTGGATGGGGTGACTTGGCTGGCTCTCACCAGGTTCTGTTACCCAGAATCCCTTGCAAACCTAAACAATTGTCCAAAAAAACACATTTTCCTCACATATCTGTGGTGGAAAGTTCTGGAATCTGCGTGGATCCAAAAAAATTCCACCCACCCCGCGTTCCCCAAAGTCTTCCGAGAAAAATAGTACCTCACGTGTGTGGGAGGCCCAAGTACCCGCGACAGGAAATGGCCCAAAACGCAACGTGGACACACCACATTTTCACAGTGAAAACGGACCCTTTTTTTGCAAAGTGCCTAGCTGTAGATTTTGAACCCTAGCTCTGCCGGCACCTAGGGAAACCTATCAAACCTATACATTTTTGAGAACTAGACACCCAGGGGAATCCACGATGGGGTGACTTGGCTGGCTCTCACCAGGTTCTGTTACCCAGAATCCCTTGCAAACCTAAACAATTGTCAAAAAAACCACATTTTCCTCACATTTCTGTGGTGGAAAATTCTGGAATCTGCGTGGATCCACAAAATTCTACCCACCCCGCGTTCCCCAATGTCTTCCAAGAAAAATGGTACCTCACTTGTGTGAGAGGCCCAAGTACCCGCGACAGGAAACGGCCCAAAACGCAACGTGGACACACCACATTTTCCGCAGTGAAAACGGACCCTTTTTTTGCAAAGTGCCTAGCTGTAGATTTTGAACCCTAGCTCTGCCGGCACCTAGGGAAACCTAGCAAACCTATACATTTTTGAAAACTAGACACCCAGGGGAATCCAGGATCGGGTGACTTGGCTGGTTCTCACCAGGTTCTGTTACCCAGAACTCTTGCACACCTAAAAAAGTGTCAAAAAAACCACATTTTCCGCACATTTCTGTGGTAGAAAGTTTTGGAATCTGCGTGGATCCGCAAAATTCCACCCACCCCGCGTTCCCCAAAGTCTTCCGAGAAAAATAGTACCTCACTTGTGTGGGAGGCCCAAGTACCCGCGACAGGAAACGGCCCAAAACGCAACGTGGACACACCACATTTTCACAGTGAAAACAGACCCTTTTTTTGCAAAGTGCCTAGCTGTAGATTTTGAACCCTAGCTCTGCCGGCACCTAGGGAAACCTATCAAACCTATACATTTTTGAAAACTAGACACCCAGGGGAATCCAGGATGGGGTGAATTGGCTGGCTCTCAACAGGTTCTGTTACACAGAATCCCTTGCAAACCTAAAAAAAATTCAAAATAAACACATTTTCCGCACATTTCTGTGGTAGAAAGTTCTGGAATCTGCATGGATCTGCAAAATTCCACCCACCCCGCGTTCCCCAAAGTCTTCCGAGAAAAATGGTACCTCACTTGTGTGGGTAGGCCTAGTGCCCGCGACAGGAAATGGCCCAAAACGCAACGTGGACACACCACATTTTCACAGTGAAAAATGACCCTTTTTTTGCAAAGTGCCTAGCTGTAGTTTTTTAACCCTAGCTCTGCCGGCACCTAGGGAAACCTTGCAAACCTATACATTTTTGAAAACTAGACACCCAGGGGAATCCAGGATGGGGTGACTTGACTGGCTCTCACCAGGTTCTGTTACCCAGAATCCCTTGCAAACCTGACAAATTGTAAAAAAAAACACATTTTCCTCACATTTCTGTGGTGGAAAGTTCTGGAATCTGCGTGGATCCACAAATTTCCTCCCACCCAGCGTTCCCCCAGGTCTCCCGATAAAAATGGTGCCTCACTCGTGTGGGAGGCCCAAGTACCCGCGACAGGCAAGGGCCCAAAACGTATTGAGGAGACATCAAAATTGCCTATCACAAAACAACCTGGTTGTGCAAGGAGGTCACTTGGGTTTTGGCCCCGTGCTCGGCGGCCAGCTAGGAAACCTACCAAACCCACACATTTCTGAAAACTAGACACCCGGGGGATTCCAGGGAGGTATGGGTTGCGTGGATCCCCCAACGTTTTCTTACCCAGAATCCCCTGCGAACCTCAAATTTAGCTGAACAAATCACTTTTTCCACACATTTTTGTGTGGGAAAGTTGTGGGATCACCAAGCTGACACAAATTTCCTACCACCCAGCGTTCCCCCAGTTCTCCCGATAAAAAAGGTGCCTCACTCCTGTGGGAGGCCCAAGTACCCGCGACAGGCAAGGGCCCAAAACGTATTGAGGAGACATCAAAATTGCCTATCACAAAACAACCTGGTTTTGCAAAGTGGGTCACTTGGGTTTTTGGCCCCATGCTCGGCGGCCAGCTAGGGAAAACTACCAAACCCACACATTTCTGAAAACTAGACACCCGGGGGATTCCAGGGAGGTATTGGTTGCGTTGATCCCCCAACGTTTTCTTACCCAGAATCCCCTGCGAACCTCAAATTTAGCTGAACAAATCACTTTTTCCACACATTTTGTGTTTGAAAGTTGTGGGATCACCGGGGTGACACGAATTTCCTACCACCCAGTGTTCCCTCAGGTCTCCCGATAAAAATGGTACCTCACTCGTGTGGGAGGCCCAAGTACCCGTGACAGGCAAGGGCCCAAAACGTATTGAGGAGACATCAAAATTGCCTATCACAAAACAACCTGGTTTTGCAAGGGGGGTCACTTGGGGTTTTGGCCCCGTGCTCGGCGGCCAGCTAGGGAAACCTACCAAACCCACACATTTCTGAAAAGTAGACACCCCGGGAATTCCAGGGAGGTATGGGTTGCGTGGATCCCCCAACGTTTTCTTACCCAGAATACCCTGCGAACCTCAAATTTAGCTGAAAAAAACACTTTTTCCACACATTTTTGTGTGGGAAAGTTGTGGGATCACCAGGCTGACACAAATTTCCTACCACCCAGCGTTCCCCCAGGTCTCTCGATAAAAATGGTGCCTTACTCGTGTGGGAGGCCCAAGTACCCGCGACAGGCAAGGGCCCAAAACGTATTGAGGAGACATCAAAATTGCCTTTCACAAAACGTTTTGGGCCCTTGCCTGTCGCGGGTACTTAGGCCTCCCACACGAGTGAGGCACCATTTTTATCAGGAGTCCTGGGGGAATGCTGGGTGGTAGGAAATTTGTGTCAGCCCGGTGATCCCACAACTTTTCCACACAAATGTGTGGTAAAAGTGATTTTTTCAGTTAAATTTGAGGTTCGCAGGGGATTCTGCGTAAGAAAACGTTGGGGGGTCCACGCAAGCCATACCTCCCTGGAATCCCCCCGGTGTCTAGTTTTCAGAAATGTGTGGGTTTGGTAGGTTTCCCTAGCTGGCCGCCGAGCACGGGCCAAAAACCCAGGTGACCCCCTTTGCAAAACCAGGTTGTTTTGTGCTAGCCAATTTTGATATTTCCTCAATATGTTTTGGGCCATTGCCTGTCGGGGGTACTTGGGCCTCCCACACGAGTGAGGCACCATTTTTATCGGGAGACCTGGGGGAACGCTGGGTGGTAGGAAATTTGTGTCAGCCCAGTGATCCCACAACTTTCCCACACAAAAATGTGTGGAAAAAGTGATTTTTTCAGCTAAATTTGAGGTTCGCAGGGGATTCTGGGTAAGAAAACGTTAGGGGATCCACGCAAGCCATACCTCCCTGGAATCCCCCGGGTGTCTAGTTTTCAGAAATGTGTGGGTTTGGTAGGTTTCCCTAGCTGGCCGCCGAGAACGGGGCCAAAAACCCAGGTGAACCCCCTTGCAGAACCAGGTTGTTTTGTGATAGGCAATTATGATGTCTCCTCAATACGTTTTGGGCCCTTGTCTGTCGCGGGTACTTGGGAATCCCACACGAGTGAGGCACCATTTTTATCGGGAGACCTGGGGGAACGCTGAGTGGTAGGAAATTTGTGTCAGCCCAGTGATCCCACAACTTTCCCACACAAAAATGTGTGGAAAAAGTGATTTATTCAGCTAAATTTGAGGTTCGCAGGGGATTCTGGGTAAGAAAACGTTGGGGGGTCCACGCAAGCCATACCTCCCTGGAATCCCCCGGGTGTCTAGTTTTCAGAAATGTGTGGGTTTTGTAGGTTTCCCTAGCTGGCCGCCGAGCACGGGGCCAAAAACCCAGGTGACCCCCCTTGCAAAACCAGGTCGTTTTGTAATAGCCAATTTTGATGTCTCCTCAATACGTTTTGGGCCCTTGCCTGTCGCGGGTACTTGGGCCTCCCACACGAGTGAGGCACCATTTTTATCGGGAGACCTGGGGGAACGCTGGGTGGTAGGAAATTTGTGTCAGCCCGGTGATCCCACAACTTTCCCACACAAAAATGTGTGGAAAAACTGATTTTTTCAGCTAAATTTGAGGTTCGCAGGGGATTCTGGGTAAGAAAACGTTGGGGGGTCCACGCAAGCCATACCTCCCTGGAATCCCCCGGGTGTCTAGTCCTCAGAAATGTGTGGGTTTGGTAGGTTTCCCTAGCTGGCCGCCGAGCACGGGACCAAAAACCCAGTTGTCCCCCCTTGCAAAACCAGGTTCTTTTGTGATAGCCAATTTTGATGTCTCCTCAATACGTTTTGGGCCCTTGCCTGTCGCGGGTACTTGGGCCTCCTACACGAGTGAGGCACCATTTTTATCGGGAGACCTGGGGGAACGCTAGGTGGTAGGAAATTTGTGTCAGCCCAGTGATCCCACAACTTTCCCACACAAAAATGTGTGGAAAAGGTGATTTTTTCAGCTAAATTTGAGGTTTGCAGGGGATTCTGGGTAAGAAAATGTTGGGGGGTCCACGCAAGCCATACCTCCCTGGAATCCCCCGGGTGTCTAGTTTTCAGAAATATGTGGATTTGGTAGGTTTCCCTAGATGGCCGCCGAGCACGGGGCCAAAAACCCAGGTGACCCCCCTTGCAAAACCAGGTTGTTTTATGATAGGCAATTTTGAAGTCTCCTCAACACGTTTTGGGCTCTTGCCTGTCGCGGGTACTTGGGCCTCCCACACGAGTGAGGCACCATTTGTATCGGGAGACCTGGGGGAACGCTGGGTGGTAGGAAATTTGTGTCAGACCGGTGATCCCACAACTTTCCCACACAAAAATCTGTGGAAAAAGTGATTTTTTCCAGCTAAATTTGAGGTTTGCATGGGGAGGTTGGGTAAAAAAAAAACAATGAGAGCCACGCAAGTCATTCACCCTTGTACTCCCCCCCCCCTTGTCTACTACTCAAAAATGTGAAGGTTTGCCTAGGTGACAACTGAGCTAGGACACAAAGTCCCCTGCTACTCATATTGACAAAAAAAGTCTTACAAACGGCCATTAAACCGCCACAAATATAACTCTAACACTAATTTGATAAAGCTAATCCACCAATTACACTGGTTGGTTTTAGCACCTCCAGAAACGCTGGCTTCAAAGCACAAATACTTATCAAAGAATATAAATATTGAAGCCAAGCCTTCTGAAGGGGAGCCATAAAGCCACATCAAGGCACCAACCACTTTATGGTCCATTCACACGCCATTCACGCACCACACACAAGACTTCCATACCGCCAGCCACGGGCCCAAACAACCAGATCACTTGCACTCACATAAACATACCGCCGCCATGCAAGGGCCCATCACATTCATATGCCACAAGACATAATGAGTTTGACTACATTTTACCACCTGTAAAGTCTCCCCCTCCTTCTTCCTAAACATTACCCAACGCATGCCGAGTGAACCTTTACTAATGGCTCCCATGACAGCCACATGAGGCTCAGGAAGACATGTCTTTCATGCGCCTTTAGCGCACTCACTGTGCTCAATCCAACTCCTTCCAGTTTGTGGATGCAAGTTGGGGGGTGCCTGAGTATGCCGCAAAGTCATTCCTCGAGCTGAGCAAGCATATCTACCTTTGAAACTAAGGCAAACATGTTGGAAATTTTCAAAAGCTTTCTAAAGATAACATCACAAACTATGAAGAATGGATGAATGTGAAACACGGGTAGTCCGTGACAACGTAGCATATGTCCAATCCACCGTTATATGCAGTGACTGTAATGCACTTATCATACAGCAAACTGACCATCTACTAAGTTCTAACGGAGGATGAACATGGCAAGCAGCATTGACCCATAAGTAATACAGTAAATTAAGTGTGAGTGTGGCAGCAATGGATTTGAATCCATGGGTGAAGATGAAGTCATGACGTGTATCTATACTACCTTTACTATCTGCCTTCTACCTTTGCAATATTCCTCGGAAAGCGAACCTACCGTAAGCTGTTCTAACCCGTTCGTGTGTCTGTCCTCAGAGTCCTGACTAATCCTGTCCAATTGTCAAGAGACCCTATACTAATGCCTTCCATCTCTAGCTACTTGAAGCTTGAGTAAACATTTCTGTCACGTGCTATCAATGCTCTCACTATGCTCAATCCAACTCCTTCCAGTTTGTGGATGCAAGTTGGGGGTGCTCGAGTATGCCGCAAAGTCATTCCTCGAGCTGAGCAAGCATATCTACCTTTAAAACTAAGGCAAACATGCTGGAAATTTTCAAAAGCTTCCTAAAGAGAACATCATAAACTATGAAGAACGGTTGAATGTGAAACACGGGTACACCATGACAACGTGGCATATGTTCTGTCCACCAGTATGTGCAGCGTGGGGACTATAATGCACTTGTCAATTGGCGAACAGAACAACTACCACGTTCTGAAAGCAGATAAAGGTGTTGAAAAGTCCATGATTTCCTGAAGTAAAGGAACAAATATTCTGCACTTGTTTGCGTAGTGAAGGAGTGGCCCACAGACAGTAGGTATCCATTCACACCAATTGAAAGGTTTACCTATTGGCAGCTCCACCTCAGTCAATTTCCCAGTATTTTGCTTTACTGTGATACAACATAAAGCAAGTAGGAAAACAGAAGGCAGGCTTACTTGGGCACTGGGGACAGAAAACACAAGTCTCCTGCCTCTTTCCCTGCATCGAGCACACTTTACAACGACGACATGGTCGCTCCTTTTTGGGTGTTGCAGGAATTTTATCAGCAAAGTGTCGCTCCTGCAGCCTTGCCACGTCCTCCAGAACACATGAAGTGGAGGCTGCTGCTTCTGTAGCAGTGAGACTTTCAATCACAGACAACTGAAAGTCAAGGAAAGACGAGTCTTTCTGTGGTGGTCTGACGATAAACAACATACGCATTGTATGTTGCCATCTGGATCAGGTGAGTAAACAGTTTCTTATACCAAGTGCGAGTTTTACGACTCGCATTGTATGGCTGAAGAACCTGGTCGTTCTTGTCCACTCCGCCCATGTACTTGTTGTAATCAAGTATACAGGTGGGCTTGTGGACTTCGGCCATCTGACCCCAAACCGTGACAGGGGAAGTGCTCTCAGCATGAATTGTAGTGAGCACGTACACGTCACACCTATCTGAGAACTTGACTGCGAGCAGTTCGTTGGAACGCAACGCAGTACTCTTGGATTTCTGGAGCTTCTTACAAACAAGCTCCTGCGGGAATCCTTTGCGGCAACAACTAATTGTACCGTAAGCCACAGTGCCAGCTTTGTAGAGCTCACTGAACAGCTCTACTCCTGTATAGAAATTGTCCACATAAAGGTTATAACCTTTGTGAAGAAGTGGCTGGACAAGCTCCCATACGATCTTTCCTGTGACCCCTAGCGTGGGAGGGCAACCTACAGGGTTAAGACTTGTGTCCTTCCCTGTATACACTCTCAAGCTGTACACATAGCCAGTCGAGCTCTCACACAGCATGTACAGCTTGATGCCATAGCGAGCGCGTTTGCTCGGAATGTACTGCCTAAACAGCAGCCGCCCTTTATACAAGATCAAGGACTCATCAATGGCTATATTCTTTCCAGGAGTATAAACCTCTGGAAACCTGGCAGACAAATGTTCCACGACAGGCCGAATTTTGAACAACCTGTCATGGTCTGGATAGTCCCGGGGCAATGCAGCAGAATTGTCATTGAAATGCAGCATGCGCTGCAATAGCAAAAAACGATCTCTGCTCATGTATGGTGCGAAGATGGGGGTTAACCAAACCGTGCGAGTAGACCAGTAGGATAGCAAGGTTGGTTTATGCACTACCCCCATTTTAAGTGTGAGGCCCAAAAATATCTTCAACTCCCCTAAAGAAGTGGGAGTCCACTTGCGCGCCCTAGAATGAGGCCCAAGAGTGCCTCCTTGCTCCCTCAGAAATTGTTCGGCATGCAAATTTGTTTGCTGCACAATTTCGTCAAGGAAATCAACATCCAAAAAGAGATGTACATAGTCAATTGGCAAAAAATTCGCCGTATCGACTTTACATCCAGCGTCACCAGTGAAAGGCGGAATTTGAGACGGAACTAAATTGGGAGGCTGCCAAAACAGCACTCCGTCTGTGCTTGCGGCTGCACGTGCCTGCGCTCTGGGTTGCTCTTACCTGTTACTGGTGTCCTGCTGCACAGACTGTGCAGGCAAAGGGACAGCACCACTGACATCGTCTCCTTCAGAATCGCTGGAAGATGAGTCGTCGGATGGAACTGCGCTGACTGAAAAATCACTCCCAGATTCGGCTCCATTGTCCTCTCCCTCAGATGCTGTCTCAGTATCTGCTGTCTCAGTCTCTGATCCTGCCTCAGAGCTGGACTCCGGAACCAGACTTAGGGCCTGGGCAGCATTCATCCAACGATACGCCATCTCTGCTAGTGCCTAAAACTATCCTTTTAAAACACTGTCCTACGTAGAAGGCAGATAGGTTGTTGGTTTCAAAGTGTAGGTGGGTGTGTGCGTGAGTGAAGTGTTTAACAGTCAATAATGACGAAGTCACCTTACCTTTCCTTTGCGAAATCCGTACGCTCTCCAAAAAGACTAAGAAAGAGAGAAAAAAGACACAGTATTACTTTACCTTGCCACATACCCATCATCACAGCCTTTTAGCGCTGGTGGAAGCCAGTGCAACCATCATTTTGGCGCCAAGATGCCTACGGGTGAATGTGTGCTTTACAGTTGAACACTATGCCCTCCTTTAATTCCCTCACTTCCATCCTTGCAAATGTGCCCCTCATCTCTCCATAGCCCCTCTCTCACATACATTTCATCTGTTTCAAAGTGTTTCTACTGCGTGGCTTTACTAATCCACTTAGCTATCCACATAATACAGATCTGTTCTTTCCAGCATGCCCTTTATGGCGTCAAAACTGCCACTAGACAAAAGTCAGATATCTCTATCTAGCAGGAATTTTTTTTTGTACTCTGCAGCAGTACCACACTTTACTGCCTTTCATGTAACTTCAAAGAGACTCAATATAGTTCTTTCACAGTCTCATATTTTCAGCACTGAGAAATCTCTCTGTAAATATATATATATCAAACAATTAATTCCCAATGTCAGCGCGCTCAATACCTGGTGCAGGCAGCAACGGGTAGAATCCTTACCCGATATTTAAATTCAGAAACACAAAGGATGCCGCACTCCAGAGACAGGTTTCAGAGTTGCTTTATTTTCATCACCACTACCACCAGTTGTGGTGAAAATAAAGCAACTCTGAAACCAATCTCTGGGGTGCGGTATCCTTTGTGTTTCTGAATATATATATATATATATATCTCCTGCTTCGCCTCTCATACTCCTTTCAAACAGGAACATACGAATGCGGACCCAAGTTCTGGTGCAATAAGTTTTATTTCGTGCCCTGCACCGCTGCCATATATATATATATATCCAAGCTCCGTTTCCTTGTTTCCCAAAAAGAAAAACAGCACTCACGGGGGCAGTTGCTAGAGTTTATTGACAACGCAATAAACTCTAGCAAGTGCCCTAGCGAGTGCTGTTTTTCTTTTTGGGAAACAAGGAAACAGAGCCTGGATAAATATCGTGGGCGCACCCCCGTGTTTGTAAAGCACCCGTCCGCGAGTGCGCCGTACACTGTGCATCAAGGAGCATATATATGTATATATATATATATATATGTACGCTCCCAAACTTGCATATTTCTCACAACAAGAAAGAAAAGCACTCACGGGGGCAAGTCCAGGTCTTTTATTCACGGACTCACAGCAACCAGACGCGTTTCGGTAGTCGCCTTTTTCGATGGTAATCAGGCGCCTGATTACCATCAAAAAAGGCGATCAGCCCAGTGGGTATCTTAGTATCTAGTTCTAATATATACCTTGTTTCAAGAAGTCGCAATTGGGCTTCACGATTGCCTCCCCTTCTTAAAGGGGGAATTGAATCAATGACATAGTATCGCAGATCTGCCAGATTACTTTGGTGGCTTTCCTCGAAGTGTCTGGCCACCGGGTACGCCTGATCCTTATTAGTAATTGCTCTTATGTGCTGAAATATCCTTTTATGTACTGGCAATTTAGTACTGCCTATGTATCTTAAGTTACAAGGACACTCCAGCACATAGACCGCATACTCGGTTTTACAGGTTAGTCTTTTGCCAATCATTACTGGATCTGGTCTAAAAGGGCTTGGAACACTTGTCATGTTCTGTGCATATTTGCAAGCTTTGCAAGTAGGGCATTTGGTGAAACCCTTATGAGAGGTTAGCCAATTGGTAGGGGGTCTAGTTTCCGGACTGTTCCTCACAAGGCTCTGGCCCATAGATCTGGCCCTTCTAAACGTAATCTGTGGTTTCTTCGGTTGATGTTCACCCACAACTGGATCACTACGTACCAAGTTCCAATTCTTATTGAGTATCCTCCAAAGAGATTGATGTTGCCTGTTGTAAGTTAGGATGATTCTACAAGGTTGATCTGACTGGTCTATAATTGGAACTTGTTGCTTGATTTTAGTTGTGAGGGCCTGTATTCCGGTCATTGACATGGTTTTGTTAATAGCCCTGTCTATAGTCTCTGAAGAATAGCCCCTTTCCAAAAAGCGTTGTTTACTTGCTTGTTGTGCTACGCGGCAATCATCCTCACTGCTGCAAATACGTTTGACCCGAAGCATCTCCCCGTAGGGGATACTTTCAATTAGATGCCGTGGGTGTTGACTCGAGGCATGCAGTAAGGTATTGCCAGCAGATGGCTTTCGGAATAATTTGGTAGCTATATTTCCATCATTAATGTAGACTTCTACATCTAAAAAATAGACCGAATTCTTGCTGATGTTAGCTGAGAAATGGAGATTGAGACTGTTGTCATTGATCTGTTCAATAAACTTGAGGGCATGCGACTGAGCCTTTCCAAATAAAGAACAGATCATCAATATACCGCAGCCACAGGGGCACATGCTGTTTAATCGTGTTTTTAAAGTTACCATTGAGGGCCCGCTCTTCCCACAGTTCCATATGCAAACAAGCATAACTGGGAGAAAAGCAGGCCCCCATAGCAACTCCCCTGGTCTGCTGGTATATTTGGTTGTCAAAAAGGAAAAAATTCTGTTCCAAACAAGTTGTAACCATCTCAATCAGCATCTTATTATGCATATATAAGTATGCAGGTCTGCGATTCAAATAATGCATAATTGCTTTGATGCCATCCTGATGGCGAATGGATGTATATAGTGAGGTTACATCCATAGTTATCAACAATGAGTCTGGACTCCAAGCAATTGC
The DNA here is from genome assembly GCA_963921515.1 of Calotriton arnoldi. Taxonomy (NCBI): domain Eukaryota; kingdom Metazoa; phylum Chordata; class Amphibia; order Caudata; family Salamandridae; genus Calotriton; species Calotriton arnoldi. The sequence continues at coordinate 1,222,562 of CAWUFW010003131.1, forward strand.
ACTAATCTTCCGTAGGAAATCTGAAGTGTCTTGTAAATAGGAAGGTAACCCTTTAACCCAATCCGTAGGAAATAATCTATGTATCTCGATGTATTCTCCATCAAACTATTGATGGCCGAGATTATGGGCCTACCAGGCGGGTCTGTTTGGTTTTGATGTATTTTGGGAATTAAGTATAACTCAGGGATGACTGGATGTTCTTTCTTTAGGAAACGATATTCAGCATCACTGAGAAGCCCCCCACTTTTCCATGCCAACAGTTTAAGATAATAATCATTCCATGCAGATTTAACAATATGGATATTACTTTTTCTGTAGCATTCAGTGTCACACAATTGAGACAGGGCCTCTGTCATGTATAGTTCTCGGGGCCACAGAACAACGTTTCCTCCTTTGTCAGATTGTCTTATTACGAGGTTATCATTGTTCTGTAACTTTTTCATATATACATATATATATCATTCACTCTGTAGACTCATGTATATATATATGTATCTATATACACATACATATGTATATAGATACATATATATACATATATCATCTACAGAGAGAAAGAGACTCTCTCTCTATAGATATATATATAAAGAAAGAGATATCTCTCTTTCTCTATTTTTTTTTATAGCTATGGCTTCCCTGGGGGCCTATTGTGGCCCCCACGGAAAGAACATGGCTATAAAAAAAAAATTGCCCCCACAGGGGGTCGGCCACTGAGCAGGAGGACCGACCCCCTGCCAATATCGCCGCCATTTTTTAAATTTATTTATTTTTTACATTTTTGGGGGGCGATCGCGCCCCCCAAGGAAAGCCAACATTCTTTAATAATAAAATATGCCCCCGGGGGAGGGGGCGACCCATTACCACGAGGGCCGACCCCCCCAAAAGACATCCCTGGTGTCTAGTGGGGTTTCCTGGCCGTGGATCGCAGCGCTGCCGCGATCCACGCCCATGAAACCCTTTCAGGAAGGCCTCGTTTGAAAGGGGAGACTCTCCCCTTTCAAACGAGGCCTCCCTGAAAGCTGGGGAGGCTGTTTTTGGCCTGATTTCCCCATCGGAGTCGAGCGCGGCCTTACCTGCGGCTGTCCTCGGCTCCGGTGGGGAAATCAGTGACGTCAGAGTGCCTCGCGGCGCGCTCACGTCACAGATGGGCAGGAGGGAGGGCGGGGGTAGACGCGGAAAGCCTTCCGTGTCTCCCCCAGGGGAAATAAAAAAAAACAATATCCGGTGCTTTGCACCGGAGGTTTAAAGGGGGGCCTCCCTGGTGACGGCCAATGGACGTGCGCCGCACCAGGGAGGTAGTGCTTGCGTCGGCCATTGGCCGACGCAAGCACCAAAAGGGTTAAAGGACACTATGGCCAGGTTAGGCCGCATTCAAACAGTCAATGTTCCGACTCATGTGGCAGGCCACATATTGAATGGAATTTTTTCCATTAATCGCTTCCTAAAGTTTAGAAAGGTGCTGCCTCTAACTTGGTCTTACCACTTGGCAGTGATGTTTTACATAACATTAACTGATAAAGCAACCTCAACTAACTCGACCAGAAAAGTACCTCCATGGCGTAAATAAGAATCAGAGGCGCTAGACTTGGTGCTCACTAGATCAAAACCAATACCTGCCAAAGATCAGGACGAGGCTGTCTCCGACTATCACTCTTAGTTAGATGGATCCGTAAGTCAGTTAGCCCCCGAAAAAAATATACAAATCACAGAGTAACTCCTTCAGAACCTTGGTTCTCTAACAAACTCAAAAGCAATTATGCCGTAGGCAGGAACGTAAATGGAGACAAAGTTACAAGGCTAGCTAAAGAGAAATTTACAAAAACTCTATTAGGGAATATAAGACCATGATTTTAGAAGAAAAATCTTATTTTACAAATAAAATCGAAACTGCCAAAAACGCTACTAAAGAGCTCTTTAAAACAGTTAAACAAATAGCCAATAAACACAAATCTTAATCAATCCTTCTGTAATGCAATAGCCTCATTTATTCAAGCCAAAGTTGAAGATGTCTATAATGCTTTTACTGCTAAATCCACATCGACCTCATGCATTTCCGATGACATATCCTTACCAACTAATCCAGTAACATTGGCCTCCTTCTCACCGCTCACAGCAGACCAGGTGCTTAGACTGATTAAGTCTATGAAATCTAGCTCCCCCAATAACCCATGTCCTCCTAAATTTCTTCATCAGGTCCCAGAAACTATTTCTGTTCACCTGCTGGACATCTTTAATAGTATGTGCAGCTCAGGCTATTCCCCAAAGGCTTGGAAAAAAGCATCAATCTTACCCTTAGTAAAAAAGGCTAATCTCTCTTCCACAGATCCCTGTAATTATTTGCCCATATCTTCGCTACCTTTCCCGGCCAAGATAGTCGAGAAAGCCATGAATTTGGAGTTGGTTTCTTTTGTAAACGCAAACGATCTGCTCGATTCCACTCAGTTCGGTTTTAGAAGCGAACACAGTACTAAATCCACCTTGATTGTGGCATCTGAGAAGATAAGATCTACCTTTGACAAAGGAGAAAATTCTGCATTAATCCTGTTAGACCTCTCAGTGGCATTTGACACCGTAAATCATGATATCTTGATTGAACGTCTCCATTCTTTGGGAATTAGGGGAGTTGTGTTAGCTCTTCTAAAATCTTATTTGTCAGAACGGTAACAATTCGTAGCTCTAGACAAATTTGTATCCAATCCCTTTGTTCTCCCATGTGGAGTGCCACAGGGGTCCTCCTTAAGCCCCATCCTGTTTAATTTGTATATCACTCCACTGGCTAAGCTTATAAAATCAATTGGCTTTTCAGTGATATCATATGCTGACGATACCCAGATTGTTGTTTCGGTTTCAGATAATCGAGATCACATCGCAGCCAACTTTCATGACTGTATGCTACGTATAGACAACTGGATGAATAGCAACTGCCTGAAACTGAACTAAGGAAACAAGCATTGGCATAGCCAATAGGTCTCGGCTTTGGGACCTTATAAGTGTTTAGCCATGCAACAGTTGTTGTTGCACCAAGGATATTGTGATGCATAACTAAATACTTATAAGGTCCCAAAAGCTATACCAATGCTTGTTTTCAAACATGTATGCCACCTATAGACGAGACATATATGCTTGTTATTATTTGTGCTCTTTTAATGTTTATTGCGTATGTTTGCAGAAAAAAGAAGTGAAATAAATCAGCACGTTTGTCAAGGACAGACCAGTTGGTTTTGCCAAGTATTTTATGTTTTTTAAGAGCTGGTTGTCTACGTGAAACTTTCACTCCTGCCCACTAGCCCTAAAAACGTAAGGCAAATCAGGCGTGAGTGGGTGAATGATTGGTGGCAGGAGGGAGGAGGTGACTAATGTAGTGGCGAGCTGATTTGTTACTGAAGCATCCAGCCAATAGAAGCACTGTCCCCGCTGTTCTTGTGTCACATTAGAGGAGACATGCTTCAAATTCCACCGAAGCGCTCCGCACCAATATACTAGGCCCTACAAAGTAAAAACATAGGTATACCGTGGACATGTAAATGAACTCTCCTTAATATAATTAAGCTCTGTATTAAATCATTTAAGGACAATGAAATATTTGGCACACACTTTAAACAGGCCTCAAGGACATCACTGACGAACTGTGAAATACGCCTGCATTTTCAAATTTAGTTTAAAGTTTAAAGTCCTGCTTCTGTTAAACGTTGTGGTGACCGCAGTTACATCATGTGAGTGATTGTGCTTCTAAGTACCTTAATCTGGAGCCTATCATCACTGGGAGGTTGTGTTCCGGTTCTTGTTGATTCTCTGTAAACCGAGGGGGTGTTAGTTCCACCTCCTAGTCAAGCCCTTTCTCATGGAACAAGAAGGCAGAGCATTTGCCTGAGTCGGGGCCCTCGCATCACAGTTCCGCCATCTCATAGTTCCTTCCAGATAGTGGCGCTTCAACGATGAATTAATTTATTGTTTGTGCGTGGGGCAAGAGTCCGATCATTATGGGTTTCATTGTACATTTAAGGGTCCGCACTGTAGTGAGCCACCCGGCCACTGCATTTGTTTGTTGCAAATGCAACTCCCTGGGCCGGGCTCGGTCCAAGGGGGTATAAATAAAAGATGACGTCAGCGCACGTGGCTGACGGCGTGAAGCAAGACCCTGAGTGCCCGGCTCTTATTGTGTGCTCCGCCATAGGCAATTAGGCCTCCCCATTTGCCCCATCCCAAGAAGACGGTTGACGCCCCGACCGCACTCCCAGGGAATACCCCCAACCATTACACGCACTAGTAGTCAGTAACAATAAAGAAAACAACAATTTGTTTTTATATACTGCCTCTCTGAACTACTGCTGTTTGGAAGCACTGTACATGAGGTCATGGGAGGTGCAGGGCTCACTCAGCCCGGCTGCGACCTGTAGATCATACCACGTGTCAGAAGCAGGCATCAACTCACTGAGCCATCCTGTTGGCATGAACCTTTGCATAAGCACTGACTAAGTTGTCAGATCTTACTGAAAATAAACTCAATCGCGTGCCCAATAGCAGGCCCGCAAATTGGGGGCTGTTCCGCTGAGCGCCAGCAAGCAGGTCATTCAGGAACATGACCTCAGCACAGCACGTGCACTGGCAGTTTGTGTATACGGATGGATGAGGCTACGCAAAGCAGTTCCGCCTGCTGATGTTTGTGCCTTATTTGTGCACCCCGAATGAAACTGTGCGTGTCATAAGATTGTGCACTAGGGTCAGGGGTCGAAGTGCATTAAAAAAGTATGAGAACTGTGATGCTGCGAGCAAGAGGGAGGGATAGGGGCGGGGTGAGTGAGCGTGTGGGCATGGCTAAAAAAACAAAATATTCAGCAACTTTTTTCGGTCTTTCACCTTCCGGTAATTACATATAAAATAACACACAGCTTTAATGAAAATTCATAGGTCAATCAGTGGGAAATGCGCTATGGTACTTTATGAAACCTCTATTAGTTAATGCAGGGCACCAAATCCTGTTGGTAGAGTGAATAGTGCATTGTGTATGTTTAGTGCTACTAGGCCCCAGTCTGTGATAGAAAGCCATGTGAACATGTAGGCCGTTATTTTAAACTTTCATGACACACAGTATAGATACAAAATGCGCAATAAGGATTAAGATAAATATGCTTCCAAAATATAGATTTTTTTCAGGCTGTAGGTATTGCAGTGTTTTTTTGTAACCCTCTTTTAAAAGCACAGACTTCATAGTTAGTTGGTAGCTAGCTCCCTTACAATACCTTCATAAAGAATACATGTGTGTCACCAGGAAGCTTCAAGTGATTCCATCAATTAAAGCCACCGCCACTTCCCAGCTCCCTCTACATATTCTGATTGAGCAGTTGTGCACATTTACATTTCTTTCGGGCAGTGGTACCCAGGCAAGAAGGCCAGTTTAGCTGTCTGCCCCTCCCTCAGTTTCACAGCATAGGGGACACCCTGCCTTACCCTTCAGTTCAAGCACTTCAGCTGTAGAAATGAACGGTCCCGGACGGTTGACTTTTGACAAAAAGTAGGAGGACTGTTTTCCTGAAGTGTGCCCCTCAAACCCTTCCCACTTCGACCACTGACTAGGGCTGTGATCATTTGTGAATGTGGCTCGTAAAGCTATACAATTATTATTCTAACGTGCACCCAGGGCTTTAACTGGGCTGGGTCTCTCTGGTGCTGAGCACCGGTAGTTTTTTAAAGGGGGCCTCGAAACGGGTCTCTATCGGGCTCTGTTTTGTGCCCTGGCATAGGTGGTCTGTTTTTTTCGGGACTGCAGTGATAGCCAGCTCATCGATGTGCGCATGCTCCCACTTCTCACTTGTGGAGCAGTTACGGCATGACTCATGCCAGGTGAGCGTTGTAGGGGAAGGGAAATCCTTTAAAGGGAGTCATTTTCTCTTTGGATTTCCTTCTCTTTTGAAACTCAGGAGCAGCAACATTGTCGTGGTGTCACCAGGGCTTTAGTAGAAGTTTTTCCAATATTAAATACAAGCCATAGTTGCTGCTTATTTATCTTATGCAACTAACAACCATTGACAAAGCCAATAGTCCTGACTTGTAAGTATGATGTTACTTGTTGTATCATACATCTGGATGCAATGACAAACAGCAAAATATAAGTCGGGCTGCTCTCTATGCTAAGCACAGATTTTTAGCTTATCTGTTTTTAAGCCACGCCCTTAATTACATTGGCCACGCCCCTTTGAGAGACCCCCCCCCCCAGTTTTTTCATCCCACTTAAAGCCCTGCGTGCACCACCACTGTACTAGTGCATGTGTTACAATTGTAGCACCGAGGGCACACTGGTTGCAATATTGTGAGCACTGGCGGTGTGATAGTGGGTGCAGCAGAGCTGGGACCGAGTGTCTGTGCAACGAGCGCACACACATTCCACAACTTCACAAGTGAGCACCCTGCAAGCCGACACGCAGGGGGTAAAATACAAAGAGGGTACACAAGAAGTATGTATCAGTGTGGGGTTTTTAGTATTGACAGGAATAATGGCGCTCAAGCTAATTCGCGCTGAGTTTATGTTATACTAGAAGTGTGAACGGTGCAAACCAGGTCAGGGGATATGCCCTAAAACCCCCGTGATGGTATGGATAGAAATCCACACAAATGAAGTAGGTACAGTCCCGGGCACACGTAACGAGGATATAATATCAGGAGAAATGTCTCATACTGCAGAAATGTAGAGGGTCTACACCAGAATGATAGTCATAGGTGTTTAATATAGTAACAGAGCATAAGCAACCAGCCAAAACAAAAGCAACCAGCCGACACGTGTTTCGTCACAAAGGGTAGTAACCCGTGACTCTTCAGGGCTGAAAGGCGGTGCCAACAAGGTGGATTCAAGTGACCGTTCAAGAATCCAAAACGGCAATGAAGAGCAGTGCGAACCACGGTAGGTGGGCTACTGCCAAATGTAAGGAAAGGAAGACGGATATCGCCGGGCGGCGGATAAGCCAATGAGGACTATTGACCTTCAGAAAAGTCGATGCAGTCTGTGGCGACGAGATTAACCAAGTGCTAAGTAGCACAGGGGGAATATAGAATTAGGCGTGCCAGGTCAGTAGTCCAGGACGACAACGGCGGATGCGCCGGAGTACAGGAAACTAGATAGTGAAAGAGGGGGAGAAAAGGTGTAAGCAGATACACCAGGGATAGTGAGCTAGCAAAGGTTGGCTCGTGTGGAGAGGCTCCACACGAGCCAACCTTTGCTAGCCGTTGTCGTCCTGGACTACTGACCTGGCACGCCTAATTCTATATTCCCCCCTGTGCTACTTAGCACTTGGTTAATCTCGTCGCCACAGACTGCATCGACTTTTCTGAAGGTCAATAGTCCTCATTGGCTTATCCGCCGCCCGGCGATATCCGTCTTCCTTTCCTTACATTTGGCAGTAGCCCACCTACCGTGGTTCGCACTGCTCTTCATTGCCGTTTTGGATTCTTGAACGGTCACTTGAATCCACCTTGTTGGCACCGCCTTTCAGCCCTGAAGAGTCACGGGTTACTACCCTTGTGACGAAACACGTGTCGGCTGGTTGCTTTTGTTTTGGCTGGTTGCTTATGCTCTGTTACTATATTAAACACCTATGACTATCATTCTGGTGTAGACCCTCTACATTTCTGCAGTATGAGACATTTCTCCTGATATTATATCCTCGTTACGTGTGCCCGGGACTGTACCAGGGTACACAAGAACCCCGCCCAGCTGTGCGCGCCACAGTACTTTGTCACAACCAAAATCCGTCCTTTGGTGGCCGCTGCTCGCATTTCCGACAAGGAGTTTAACAGCGCGTCTTTGCAACCAGAAAAACACATTGTATCTAGATGGTGCCTGCACGACCCCCTGGGAGTGAGCAAATCATTGCGTGTGTACCACGAGTACACACCGCTGCCCTTGCAGCACACCCCACAGCAAGTCTGTCAACAAACCCGAGGTGCTTGCAACTCACAACTATCACACACACCCCGTTATCAGTCACTGTTCAATTACTTCCTCGTTGACTTTTTTACGACATATCCGTGTCGTACAAATACAATATGGAAAGTCGCGGGTGTGCCATAAAAGTACAGAAAATACAAAGGCATTAAACAGCAATCACAAAGTGTTTTTGTTGTTTTTTGCCAAAAACCCGCACATCTCACCCCGCGCTGCTGCATTGCGCACAGCTTTGCCCTCAGAGTGTGCCAGGGGTCTGAAGCTCCGGCGGGGGGCGCCGAGCTATGCTTCTCAGCTGGCTCTCTGGTGCCCCCTGCCCATGTTGATGTTTGTACAGTACGGTTCATCTGCACCCCTTGGCACCACACGTGCCCCGCTGGACTTCCTTACTCCAGAGCTGCTGTGCTGTGTGTGTGCCACGAATGCAGCTGTTGCGCTCCCGGCGCCCCAGATGTTCACCGCTAGCCGGAGAGTCGCCCAAAACACAACCACAGCGGACAGTGGTACAAACAAATGGTGGAGGCACCCACTGCATGGCCATATAGCACAGGTAACTCAGTCAATTTGGCACCAGCGCCCCGTGCCGCCCTCCCCCCCTAACAGAGGCACGCCTCCTGTCCGGCCACAGTAGACGAGGTACCTCAGTCACTTGGGCACCCACTACCGGCGCCATGCTATCGCCACAGCAGAAGCGCCTCAGCCACTTGGGTACCAACGCCCGGCGCCCTGTGCATCGCCACAGCAGAGGTACTTCCGTCACGCTCGGTGCCTCCTGCCCAGCATCAGAAGAATAGGTACCTCAGTCACTTAGGTACCAATGCACGACCACAGCACAGACACCTCAGCCACTGGGGAACCCGTCCCATGTGTGCCACCACAACACAGGCACTTACTGCAGTTACTAAGGCACCGACGCATGGCGCCTCTGTGAGTCCCCGAGCACCGTCAGTCACAATAGGCTGCACAGACACCAACGCTCCGCGCCTCCCCAGAACAGGCACTGTGATCCACCCGGGGTCCCCCAAACAGCGTCTGACGCACCATCGCAGCACAACCACCCGAGGCACACCGGCACCCACGCCGGGCGCCCCTGCACCACCACAGCACAGGTACTCTCTGCCAACTACCCACGCGCGCGCGGGGCGCCTGCCGAGAACAGCCACCTTCATCCACATGGGGCCCGGCACACAGCGACCCCGGCACCACCACAGTACAGGCAGCATCTAAAAGCCTATGGGGTGAACCAGCTGGGAGGCCCGCGGCCGCTACGTCAACACCTCAGTGGAAGTGAAGAGGCGCAGGTGGGCACGGGCCGAGACTCACCTCAGGGAAGAAAGACTGCTTGAGACCGCGACTCAGGCGCACAGAGAGGGGACCGTGGCCAGACGGAACCCAAGGGAAATGGCAGCCGATGTCACCTACATGCGGCAGCCTCCCCAGACGGCCTGATCCACGCGGGGCACAGACACGATGAAATGCTGTGTAGAAAGCTTTCTGTGTTACTGCCAGACACACTAAAATAGATGTCAACAAAGAAACCCCAATAGGGCATGTGTAGCCTAGAATGTGCTGTTTGCAGCTGCCTTTTGAAATATAGTGGGCTAAAACTTTTGGAGTGTAAAAAATAATGGAACATCACAAACTTAGTTTCCGATTGATGCCATTTTCCTGTAAAAAAATGAATTATGGGGACTGAAGTCAGTTTTCATCCAAGGCATTAAGAGACCTTGAAAAGGGAAATCTGTAATTCCCCACAAAAAGAACGGTAAAAGATATTTCTAAATAACTCCCTCCGCAAAACCCATTAACTTTTCGGTGTTGGAACCACACGCCTGTAAGAGCCCAAACTATCTACGATCCAAATAGATGTCTCTCCTGCTTGCTTGAGAGACATCCTCTGGAACAAATACTAACAGAATAATAAACAAGTGGGAGGGGTGGGGGGAGTGCGGCCGACAGCAGGGACAGGCAGCGTTTCCCTTGCGGGCGCGAGCAGGGGCACCATCTGTTTCCAAGTTAATTAGAAACAGATGGTGCCAAAGCTCGCACCCGCAAGGGATTCGCCAAACGTGCACGCGTTGCCATTAAAAGCAATGCAACGCGTGCACGTTTTTGGGCCAAAGCTGAATCGATTCCTAAAGGTCCCCTCCTAAGCAGCGCATGCGCGCTGCGTAGGCGAGACCTAAAAACGAGGTTCTCCTGTTTGGAAAAACACCTCCTTCTGGTCCCCTACCCGGTGAACCCAGGAAATGGGTGCATTGCCTATACCAGTAGAGAAAGTGAGAAACTGAGGAATTCTTTTTGACAACAGGCTGACATTTGAAAGCCAAGTCAACCAGATTACATCATCTGTTTTTTACATTCTTATAATGCTTAGGAAAAGTCTTCAGTTTATTCGTAAAAACTTATAAAGGACAGTGGTCACTGCCCTTGTATTATCCAAATTGGATTACTGCAATGCACACTATTCTAACATGCAGCAAAAACTCCAAAATAAATTGCAGATATTGCAATATGTGGCGGCTCAGCTTCTGTTTGGAATTCCCAAGCTTCAGTCAGCATCTCTGGCGGTTAAGGAGTTACATTGGCTACCTATAAAGAAGAAAATCGCTTTTAAAGCTCTATGCATTGCCTTTAAAGCACTTCACAACTCAGGCCCTGATTACCTTAATCGTAGTTTTCCTTAGTACATTCCCTCCAGGCCACTACGCACATCTGCTGCTTAAAACGAAATGGGAAATTTGGCAATTATGCATATCTACCTCACTAGCCGCTTCAAAGCCGAGCTTCACCCTGAGAAGGAGGACAATCAGTGTGCACCCCGCCTGAAGCCTGCAGACTGCCACTGCCAGGTAAGAGATGTTGTTAGAGTCTACACTCCAGCAATGTGTGAAGTTTAAACAGAGGAAGCAATGCAGTCCCTCTGTAAACCTCACTCGTTTTTCAGTGGATAAAAGCAAGGGAACTGTAATCCTGAATACAATGGCGTCGGAGGTAGAGATGTGGCAAAAATAACAACATTTTACGTGACATTTACTGTTGAAAGATGTCATTTTTGCTGCTTTTGGAAATTATGATGGGTAACCTGATGGTGACTGCTTTTCAGATCAGGCTGAGCACTGCATCTCTTGACAAGTACTAGCATACCGTGTTCTGCGAATCTTTTGTACACGTGTGCATGGGACAGTTGTAACCTGTATTAATACCCTGTTGAGCAGTCCACCATGAGCAGGGCCCTCGAATAATGAGATCCTGTGTCTGCTGCATTTTCTGCATAATTATGGATTTGCCATATTTGTCACGTAATCCGTCATCTGCTGCATAATCTTCCGAGTTTAACAAAAAATTGTTTATAGCTGAATCAAAAGTAACTGCTGCTGCCATTTTTGCATGCCCATGCAAACCATGTCTAACGAAAGTGCCTGATTATGACGTTTCACAACTCTTTTTCACATCTCGGCTCATGTTGATTAGCCGTCTCAGCCAGGGGCGCAATTGGACCCGAACTTCGGGGGGGAGGGCTAACACTCCCAGCCAGGGCAGGCTCTAGCACTGGTCGCACATGATGCAACAGTCTTTTTTGGTGCCCCCTCCCCCATTTCCTCCTTCTCCATGAATTCCCTCACTACCACTCACCAACAATGCACCTCTTCTCTTTATAGCACCTTTCTGACAAACATTTCATTTTTTTATAGCGCTTCTCCTAGTTTACTCACACTCAGTTCTGTGATCTGCATGGTACACGTTCTTTGTAGCAGGCACTTTAACCCTCTGTGCTGTGTGGGTGGCAGGAGTGCCCATGTGCTTGCACGGTGAGCGATGCCACAGTGTGAGAGTAGGGTAAGAGGAGTGACTACAGGGTGAGTGAGGTGACCATATGACTTTGGGTGCGGATGTAAGTGCAGAGTGGGACGAAAGAATACATGGTTAGTGATGGGATTGTTTGAGTGAGATTGCAGATTGAGCAGTGAGGGGAACAGGTGAGTGAAGTGTCACATGAGTGCAGGGTGAGTAGTGTGCTCATGTGACTGCAGGGTGAGGTGCAGGGTGAACAGCGCAAGTGCATTGTGAGTGCAGAGTGATCACTGAGTGCAGGGTGAGCGGGTGAATGGTGTGAGTGCATGGTGATCAGTGTGAGGGCATTGTGATCACTGTGAGTGCAGGGTGAGCGTGAAAGTGAAGGGCGAGAATGAGGAGTGAGTTGTCTGAATGCAGGGTTCATTCCCAGACACTTGAAATAACTCAGCATGTTATTGACGGCGGCGTAGGGTTTTAGATATAAGTTAAACTATTGCTTTTATGGCATTATTCAGGGATCGAGTATGGAGGAAATAAATAATGTGCTGATCCTACAGCAAACTTCCAGTCTTATGATTAGGGTTGCCAGCTCATTATTTTGATGTCCCAGGCGGTACAAAAATAAGCAGTCACCTAAAGCCGTATTGTCAGCACTTATCTGTGCATACTTCGAACAGCAAATATAAATAGAAAGCACTTTTAATTGTGTTCTAGGGCTGCCTGAATGATCCATGACTGATAATTAAAGGGAACAACGACAGAAAAGTCACATTGCAAATGAATACATACTTTTTTATTTATAACCATATTTAGTGTCAAGACGAGGTTTTTGCAGGCTCTTTAAACAACACAAGGCTGGCATTTTTCTTTTGGCAACCCTACTTTATATTCCTTTTCATGAAATGCATTCTCACACTACGACTGTAAATGTAAAATACAAATGTAAGGAATTGGCAGAGTGGGGGCCCAGGGGGTACTGGAACTAGAAAAAAAACTAAGCCTCAGTAACCAGTTAACAAAGGTATGTAAATATGCAAATGGTCTTTAAAGACCTGTGAAAAACTCGGGTGTGCCGGAGATAAGACTCCAGACACTGCCCAGCCGAGCCCACAACAGCTCGAGCTGCAGCAGCCCGAGCTGAGACACACGACGGGGGGGGGCTGATGCCCTTTTAGCCCTATGGGCGTTGCGCGCCTGGTCTCAGCTGAAAAAGTTACCAGTCTTGTGATCACTGAAGGTTGTCTTCTTCCTATTTTATAATCTCAGACCCAGGTGCATGTGTACTCCTTTTGTTTTACAATGTCATATGATTCCCTTTGGAAGCCTGTATGTGAAACATTCTATTTGTGCTTTGCCTTTGGCTAGAAAGCTCACTCAGTTTAAGGGTGGCTTGGGAACCCCTGGTTGAGAGTGGCGGCTGCTACTTAACAGCGGTGAAAGTGCGGGTCGGGGGGGAATATGGAAAAAAAACCATTAAAAATCACTTACCTGCCTGCCAGCCGCCGCCGCCTCTCGGTCCTCTTTGCCCGTTTCCAGGAATCCAGGGGCAGAATGCAGGAACAGGAAGCACCCAGGCTTCCAGGCCCCCCTAGCCAATCATTGGTGATTGGTCTGAGCGCTGTGGTTGGGCACTCAGATGGGGACTAGGAGCCTGGACATGTTCTCCACCTAGGCTGTGCAACACAGCCTGGCGGAGAACATGCCAAGTGTGCATGACGGTTTAGCCGGCCCAAGACGGCCTGCCAAACCGTCATGCGCACTTAGGAAGTGCAGACCACTCCCCCCCCTGCTCTGTGGGCAGTCCAGCCCTCCCCGCCCCTACAGAAGAGTACTGAAAAATAAAATGATAATAACATGCTGTTATTATCATTTTATTTTTTCTGTGTGGTGACGCTCCTCCACTTTAGCGGGGGAGCTGCCTCTGCCGTTTGATCAAATCTGTAATTAACAGAAAATTTATTTTTCTTTAGTTAATAAACTCTTTCAAACTTCAATTGGCATATGCGCAGATTTTTTTTAACACACACACAAAATTAACCATGCTCTTACTCTCCTAATAACATACGGATTTCCCTTTTCACATATCATGGTGGGTGTAGGAATTAAAGATATGTTAGGGGTCTATTACGATGGCAGGCGGGCTATTACGATGGCGGGCGGACTGTGTCCGCCCGCCACCGCAACGGCAAACGGGACCGTCCGCAAGAGGTGCGGCGGTCCCGCACTGGCAATTAGGATGCCACCGCCACGGTGGCGGTGGCATCCCGCATATATTGAATTGCGGCGGGCGGTGCTGTAAGCAACACCCGCCACAATGCAATATATGCATGTTGTGCATTGGCATGCACAACGTGACAGGCACCGTGCGGTGCCTGCCACCTTGTCCATGCCAATGTTGGGGGGTACCATAGGTACCCCCCAAGTGCAGCCCCCCACGCCCCTGGGGGCCCGCAACGGGCCCCGATGCGAAAACCGCATGCCTTTCCATGGCGGAGTCTCCGCCATGGAAAGGCATAACACCGCCCACATCATATTATAGGCCTTTTCCGCCCGGTAGGCAATCGTGACGATTGCCTACCGGCGGAAAAGCAGCGGACGGTCTTTCCGTCCGCCGCGGTACCCCCCGCCATGCTAATGTGGCGGGGGTAAAAGGCCGTCCGGCAGGGTGTTTTGGCGGGCGGATAGCCACCGCCGGTCGGGCGGTGGCGATCCGCCCGCCATGCTAATAGGCCCCTTAGTTCCTTAACTGCAGATTTTCCACTTTTTAGTGTGTTTTGTAGCCAGTATTGCCCACAATCAGCCTTGCCTACAGTTTAACTTTTTTGCAGTGATGTATACACAACAGAACATACTGTTTGTTCTAAAGAAAAAAAAAAGATACAAATGACCCTCACAAAATGTCAGTTGCAGAGAGACGTTAAGGTCACAGTGCACAGAAAACCAGTGCATTTTAAGTTGAACTAAGCAACATAACTATAGCCCCATTCGCCCAAATGTCCTGCTCATAACCTCAGGCATAATGTCAAGCATTATGTGACATTTAGCAGTTTCTGAGGCAGGCATAGGAGATTGTTGAGCCGAAAGCCTTCTTCAGGTAAGACCAGCGGGCATGTGACTTGAATGCTTGAATGAACATACCCCTACGCCTACAGATTTGAAGGCCATGCACAAAGCGGTGTGGGTGCCGGGCCTGAATGAGCACCCCTACTCTCTGGTTGCAGGCACTGGAAGTGGACCTCTTCCCCTGAGAGTCCACCAGGTATGTCCAGTGAGCTCTCAGCCGGCCATACAGTTATTCCTTATATTTAATACCAGCCCCAGGCAATGTTCAGCTTTTCTTATGCTTAACAATCTTCTTACTTCTTTTCGGTTCCAGCTTTTGCGTTGGTCACTCATCAGAGAATGCTTTTACATCTATCCCCTTCACTATGAACAACATCTCAGTCTTTAGCCTATCTCCCATTTTGGTAGTACTTGTTTTGATAGAAACCTTTACTTTCTAGGCATATTTAACTCGTCTTCTTACAGTGCTGATTTCCTTCCTCAACTCTGCACAAAATACTATATTATTCTAGTCCCAGCATTGTACAAAAAATTCTAACCCTTTATTCCATTATTGTCTAGCAATTTAACGCATTACATACTGCAGGGTAGTTCTTATTGCCCAGAAATGGTATACACCTGTGCTCCTGCGTCTAAAAGTTTCTTAGATGTAGTCTACAATGTAGGCCACAGGTCCTCCAGCACCTTGAGAGGCACCCATTTAAAATATTTAGAATTACCAAATGTAAATGAGAAACTCCTTCCACCAAGTCAGAATCATGATCTCCAATGACTAAAGTTTTTGATTGCCCAGTCATGAATGCATATAGACCAGATAAGTGAAGTGTAGATCAAAAATAGATTATTGCCCTTAATCAGCCACATATTAGCTCAGTGAGATCACTTCCACTACTCTATGAATCTCATAACTGCTTTATCTGAATTATGAAAGAAAGCTTTTGGTACAAACAGTGTGAGGGCCCAAAGCAAATATGGGCATTCGGGAATACCATCAACTGAGTCATGTTGATGGGCCCATTTTGTGAGAGCATCAGATTTACCCACAGGATCAACATACCATCTGATAAACAGTGCCCCATAATTTAGATGGAACATATTATCCTAGTCATGGTATAGTTTAATCCTCTGTTACTTTATCCTGTATCTTCCCAATGCAGATTGTCATACATAGAGTTGTAGCAAGCCACTTTAGTTCTGCCTAAATGTAATGGTTGTAAGGCAATAGCAGTTTTTTTGGGACAGACCAGACTTCACAGGCATAAGGAAAGAACGTGGATACTGTGGAGACCTATAGAATGACTTTAGAGTTGCCGTCAGTGTTAGCGTCCTTCCCATTCCACCAAGGTACGGGTTTCATTACAAAGTACAATGACTTCCCAATTCAAGATGGTGGAGGAGTACTACCAGGTCAAGTGGACAAAGAGACAGTATTTAACCCTGTGCAACTGTGAACACCTTGCCTGGCACTTGTGCATTTTGTTGGGCTTTTGTGCCAGTTTGCACCCAGGCTTTCCTTCATATGTCCTTTTGTTGTATTTGTTGCTCCCTTTGATTTCTCCTTAATAATATCCAGCAGAAGCTTTGCACCTCTTTGCTTCAGTTTACTAACGCTACGAACTTGCTTCTGGAATCCTGTTGCTACCGCTGGCTCCTCTCCTCTGTGTCTGCTCCTACAGTGCTTCCTCACGCTGTGGGTGACGTCCTACCCTCAGCTTACAGTGGTGAGCATTGTCAACTACTTGGCATATACCTATAATAAGCTTTACTGTTGATATCCACATATACTAATAAGATACTGTGTCTCACAATATGTGGTGGACATCTACAGAGTGAGGGTCGTAGTCCTGAGGTTTCTGTATGGACATTCCAGTGTTTCTCCCGTTCCTTATTATTTTTCCCTGTTTCCCTCAAGGTCTCGAACATAGCATTTGTTCTATTAATCTTCCCCATCTGACTCAGACTGACAAACAGTAGCAGACTATATTGTTGCCATGCCCCAGAAACCCTGGCCAAATTGGTAAGTACACAACAAACTATTTAAAAAAAGGCTCAATAAAAGAATTCGCAAACACTTGGCAACCATTGATTGATTACTTCTGCAGGATTGAACACGCCAACCTTCAGCCCCCGAAACTCCGGGTTCTGCACCTCTTTGAGGATAATATACTCCCATCTTGCGTGGATGGACTTTGGGGGCTGAACAGAGATAGCATTTAAAATATTCATTACACGACATTGGATATCTGTACGGCTTTGCCTCTCCACGGGTCCCCCTTCACGCTGTCGGCTCCTCCCATCACAAGGGTCCTTCTTTTCATTGCAGGTCATTTAGTTTATCCAGCTTTTCCCTACGTTGCCATTTTTCTTATTCTTTTGCATCATTTATCCTTTTCTTGTAGGTTTAATGCTTTTGATCTGGATTGCTTCTTCTCCATCAGTTGAATATTTGTGACATGCCATGCACTGTGTCTTTGTTTTAGCATGTTGATACTCCTGAACTTCCAATGATACATTCTTTAACACAGTCGATTTCCTTTTTCCTTTGCCCTTCCCATTTCTCGCCCTCTTTCTCTTCCTTCCTAGTTTTTTACTTCTCTTTTCCTTTATCTACGCTTGTTGTTGTATTGCATTGTTTCAATTTGAATTTTCAATAAAAGAGATTTGAAAGAAAAAAAAGGCTCTCAGCTGCTGTCTCCTGTGATGAATGTAATCGTTTTAACTTTAATCTAATACAAAAATCTTATACTTGTGATAAATGCCACTTTACGTGTAACATTACTGAAAGGAAGCCTACTTCCCCTGACCATTCTCAAGTAGTAAACTGCACTGTTCTAAAATCTCGGTCAATAATAAAGCATAAATATGAGCTCTATGACTATATAGAGTCCTATACCCCTCATAGCACCTTTCTTACTGAGACTCGAGTAGACTCAGCTGCGGGCCCTGATATAAACGCTGCCTGACCTGCAAACTACAATATTATTAATCTGGATAGAGTAGACAAACGGGGCGGAGGACTAGCCCTTATCTATAAAAACTCTCTTGATTTTATGTATCGCCCAGAAAAAAATACTGACTGTGAAGCTCTTTCTTTTAGCTGCAAACTAAATAACCACACCATGTTTCATGGGCTTCTGATCTATAGACATCCAAATCCGAGAACCTGTTTCCTGGAAGCGATCTGTGAGTTCCTAGGAGGTAGCATTCATTTCAGTAAATATTCAGTTTTAGGGGATTTTAATTTCCACCCAGATGCACCTGAGGACATGGACATCAATACTTTGCTTGATAATCTTGAGTGCTTTGAGCTAAAACAAATGGTACACGCCCCTACACAAAGAGCTGGGCACACTTTAGATGGGATTTTTACAAATATTCAAGAGCTTCAAATCAGCGACATCCTCCCTCTCACATAGTCAAATTGGTCAGGTTTTGGGATAAAGTGAAGACAGCTGATCTCATTAAGCTCCTGGAGACCTCTCAACCCCCCATGGCCAACTTCCTGAGTAATGATGCCGTGCACTACCGCATTTGGTTACAAAAAGCTGCAAACATGGCGGCTCGGCTCAAGGTAGTTGCTAATCATAGAACTAAACCATCAGCTTCTTGGTATTCCTCCAAATTGAAGAGGACCTAAAGAAAAAATGCCATTGCCAAGAAAGATCGTGGAGAACTTATTATGCCTTGGAAGAAAAACTGAAATACAAAGCACTAATTCAGGAATATAAAAACCTGATAATCTCTGAGAAAACCATATACTTCTCTGAGACTATAAGGTCTGCCTCCAACTCTACTAAGGGATCTTTTTCAAACAGTAAATAGGCTTGCCTCTCCTCCTGATTCCGCCTCCTCCTCTACTTTTCACTCACAATAATTCTGTGATAACCTGGCTCTCTTTTTTCAAAACAAAGTCGAAACTATCTTCAATAATCTTCCTCATGTCATTACAACCGATCAGAACCCCATAATCTTATCTTGCTTTAGTCAAAACCAGTCAACCCGTAAGGATTTCCCAGTCATCTCCTCTGAACTACTGATGAAGCTCATTAAAGCAACTAAATCCAGAGCTCCATGGGACCCCTGTCCTACTAAGGTACTGCATGACATTGCTGATTTTATGCTTCCATCTATGACTAAGCTGTTAAACAATATTCTAAATCTTGGTTGTTATCCTACTGAATAGAAAAGACTTCCATTTTACCATTGCTGAAAAATCCCAGCCTTGACCCGGCGTCAGAGTAAAACTACCGCCAAATAGCAAGACTTCTTTTTTTTCTAAAGTCTTAGAGAGGCACCCTAATTCCACTCTCACCGTCTTTTTGGAGGAAAACGGTATTCTTGACATATCTCAATTTGGTTTCAGGAAAGCACACAGTACTAAAACTGCACTGATCTCAGTGTCCGAAGAGGTTACAGCCATCTTAGATAGAGGTGACAAGGCTGCGGTGGTCCTCCTGGACCTATCCGCAGTCTTTAACATGGTAAGCCACACAATCCTGAAACAACAACTGAGTGAGATAGGCATCCAAGGATCTGCTCTGCAACTTTTATGCTCCTTCCTAGATGACGGGGAGCAAGCAGTGAACCTAGGCGACTTTAGCTCAAAGGCTTTCTAACTGCCCAGCAGCGTTCCCCAGGGCTCAGCCCCACCCTCTTTAATATATACGTGGCCTTGATCCTGAGTGTTATAAAGAAGTACTCTGACACAGAGTGAGTACAAACGTCTTTATTCTGTCATCCACTCTCCGTAACTGCCAGAAGCATGCCAACATTCTAAGGCGAACTTCAGCGGAACGTTCCAAGGGAGTGGGGGAAAAGGAGGAGGGAATGTACTAAGGAGTGGGAGAGGGGAAACAGGAAGGAAGATTACAACACATCTCCCTACGGCCAAAGAACAGGTAGGTGCTAAAGATACCAGATGGGTTCCCTTCCATGCTTGACAGAGTTAATCTGAACACAAAATAATGTGGCAGGAACACGGACAAGAAGGAACCACAATGCAACCGGAACAGTAAATGTGCAAAGGCCCTAGAGCCAACGAAAGGTGTGGACCGTGGAGTCAGTGCCCATAACAACAAAGATATCCCCCTGGAGTGTGACGGGTCAATCTGAACAAGTCAATCTGAACAACGCTTATGTGGTTACATAGCTGTGTGTATTATTGTTTACTGGGACTACTTTTTCTTTGGTTGCTATAATGGCTCGAAAGAGTCCCCGACATCCAGTTGAGATCACGGACTCTGTGTTTGCGGTCATATAGCTGATTTCTAGTGTATTGGTAACATAGGGGATTGTTATTAGCACTTGGTCCTCTTCCCCTGATGGAGGCAAAAGGGGAGATTCCCGTTACCAAGTTGGGAGAGGTGTGATATGTCCATATTCTTTCTCTTACAGTCTTATCCACATCGTGACTGTTGATAAGAGCTAATAGAATGTGTCCTTTAATCATGCGGATTGTCCTTTCAACGAGGCAGTTGGTCATGTGACAAGGTAGGGCAGTTTTCTCTTGCTTGATGCCCAGCTCACTTAGGAATTCCATCATTTCAGTTGAAGAGAATTTGATACCCTCGTTTATGACTAAAGTTTCTGGTACACCTTCACTGGTGAATGAGTCTCTTAAGAATTCGATGAGAACACCTGTCGTGGTGCATGACACAAATTTGTACTTGATCCAATGGGAGGTGTAGTCAATGAGTACAAACATGAATCTCTTTAGGACTCCCAAGTGGTTCATGGGACCGATTACGTCCATGGCCAGCTTGGTCCATGGTATACTTGGCACTGCTACTGGGCACAATTCAGTATGCTCCTTACCAATCTCGTTGGTTCCCACCTCCCGCTCCACAGCAATTGGTAACATAGGGGATTCCACGAGGAGTACTTGGTCTTTATTATTTGGATCAAGCATGATCCCCAACTCCTTTTGATGATGCCAGCCCAACAGATTTGAACCTTTTCTTACAATGTACACTTTTCCCCATGTAGATCTCCCCTTGAAATTTATAAGCATTTTCACCATCCCCACTATTGGAATGGTTTCTCTGGCGTATCCTTTTGGTGAAATGTCAGGTTCCAACACATCCAGGCTAGAGATGTCAAACAGATCTTTAATATCGTCAAGATTAATTAAAGTAAAAGGGGAACACGAATCAGCAAACACAACCAGGGGCTTACTGTTCAAATGAATGGTACATTTAGGATACTTAGTATATTCAGGAGGATTTGGAGAGGCGTCATTGTCGGTATCTTTTACTTGAAATACATACTTGGGGGATAGGTCCCCCTCACTGCAAACCACTTTCACCTGACTGTTCTCCCCATCTCTGCAAACTCTAGCAAAGTGCCCCTTCCTGTTACACCTTATACATGTCACATTTCGGGCAGTACAACGAATATTGTTCGCAAGGTGATCGCTGCTGCCACATCTGTAGCATTTTAAACCCTCGGTTACTCTGACTGGTTTGTTAACGTTGACTTCTCCAGGTCTAACTTTAAGTATTTCCGTAACATTGCAACTGTCGTGTGCACTACTGGTGTTGAGAACATTAGCAACTAGTTCATTAGGAGTTTTCATTTCCTTGATGCACTTAGCAGTGTGCTCTATAGATAGTGCTATGCTACAAGCCTCTTTTAGAGTAGGGTTTTTTGCCAGGAGTTTTTCTTGTATGCGACTATTATTGGTGCACCTGACTAATTGGTCCCTGATAAGGGAATCATTGAGTTCCCCAAAATCACATAACATGGTTAGACCTCTGAGTGCCGCTATGTAGTTGGTGACGGATTCTTGTTTCCCTTGGATACGAGTAAAGAATTTATGCCGCTCCAAGACTACATTTATCCTGTCACCAAAATGTGTCTCTAATTTCAAAAGGGTAACTTTAAACTCATCCATATCCTCCTCTCCCTCTTCTAGCTCCGGTTCAGGTAAGGTGTCGTATATCTTTCTACCTTGAATACCTAAGTTATGTAATAGGATGTGTTGTTTGCGAACGGCAGAATACCTTTCGCCACCTATGGCGATAAGGTATGAAGCAAACAAATTAATCCATTCCTTCCAGTGGATTTCCGGTTCCCCAATCTCATTAAGAAAAGAGGGTGGTTGACTCATAGCTGGTACAGCCATGGTAAAGGTAGAAGATGCTAATACAAATACCCTGCCCAAAAAACTATTATAAGAATCACAGAGTGAACACGGAGAAATCAGTGCACAGCTAACCAACACTAGTAGAGCAGACGTACTGCAGGTAAGCAAGTCAACATAGATGGTACTCCCCACTACTGACAATCACATTAAAACCAGAACATGTACTGTCGCATAGGATGCACTTGGATCACTAGAGATCTTAGTATAGGTGTGCACAGATAATCAACACTAGATAGAAAAGAAGTACTGCCAGTAAGTAAGTCCAAACTTGTACTTGATCCAATGGGATTAAAAGGAAGAGAATGCACAGTACCTCAGGTCTTTGTCAGACGATGTACACAACGAACTGTAGGGTCGGCAAGACTCGTAGTTCCTCCAAATGAAGAACGCTAATGACGAGGAGAAAGGAGGAAGTAAGTCAACACAATTGGCAATAAGCTCTGCACATTGAGGAAAGTAAGGCCATTTGAGGTACACACTAAAGCACTTGAAATGGGAGTGCAGGTGTGCGCGTCACCGAAGAAGTGCGCACACTACTGAGGGGTGAGGCAGGGATGATGAAATGTTAACATAAGGGTGTGTATGTCACCAAAATGGAGTGCACACACAGTGGCGAGATTATAGTGAAAGGTGTGCGTGTCACCGTGTACAGGTGCACACACAGTGCAAAAGTTTGAAGGGAAAGAGGTGTGCGTATCACTGCAAATAGCGTGTGCCCGCACAGGCTTGCATGGTGAAAGGAGTGACCATAAAAGGTGGAGCTGACTGCATGAAGCGGTGGCACTGAACTGGGAAGAACGTATGCACAGGCAGTAAGAAGGTATGAAATGCACAGTTCCTCGGTCTTATAAGCTGACAAGTGAAGAAACGTTCCGCCTTGAGAGGAAGGAAAGTTTTACCTCAAGGAGCGCAGGCGTGGCGGTGGTCTTGGCGAGAGAGACGAAAGTGCACCACCGAAAGAGGAATGATTTTACCTCATGATGCGCAGGCGCAAGGGAACAGGAAAACTTGAGGTCGACAGGCACCGTTTCCTTCCGTGAACTCCGAGTCACCTCAGGCAGACGAGGTCTGGCAGGGAATCGATGGAACGAAGAGCTCTGGGGCACATGTTAGCAGAGCAGGATTCCCGCAGACTTCCCTCGTGACCTCCGAGACCACCAGGCAGGCGAAGAACATTCCAGCCAGACCGAAGAGTCTTCACAGGGACTAGGAAAGGCGTGGAGAAGGCTTCGGTTACATCAGGCAGGTGGCAGATAGGTGTGAACCAGAGGACCCTGGACACAGGGTGGCAGACGGAGCAATGCAGAACTGCAGAACCAGGACGTTGATGTACGGAATGGAGAGAGTACTGAAAGGGGAAATGACAGAGCTGGCCCCCTGCGCCAAATCGTCGCCAGTGTTATAAAGAAGTACTCTGACACAGAGTGAGTACAAACGTCTTTATTCTGTCATCCACTCTCCGTAACTGCCAGAAGCATGCCAACATTCTAAGGCGAACTTCAGCGGAACGTTCCAAGGGAGTGGGGGAAAAGGAGGAGGGAATGTACTAAGGAGTGGGAGAGGGGGAAACAGGAAGGAAGATTACAACACTGAGCCTTATAAAGTAATTTGGCTTTCTTAACATATCCTTTGCCGATGACACTCAAATTGTTGTTCCGATAAATAAAGATGTTGACTAGGTGGCCACACGTTTCAGGAATTGCATGCTGGCAATTTTCAGCTGGATGTCTTTCCATGCCTAAAACTGAATTCTGAAAAAACTGAGGTTCTTCTCTTTGGAACGGATACTTCTTTCTGGAACAGCTAATGGTGGCCACAAGCACTTGGCCCTCTTCCTACTCCAGTGGCCAAAACAAGGAATCTTGGAATTATTTTTGATTCCAAGCTTTCCTGTAAGGACCAAACCAGCTCTCTGGCCTCTTCCTGCTTCCACTCTTTAAAAGTGCTGAAGAAAATTCTTCCATTTCTGCTGTCAGACTTGCAGAAGGTTGTGGTCACCTCCCTGGTGCATTCAAAGTTAGACTACTGTAATGCTCTCTATGTGGGAGCTCAACAGAATGTTTTGAATAGACTCCAGACGCTGCAGAATGCAGCAATCCGTGTGCTAAAAAAGATAATAAAATTCGAACCCATGTCAAAAGCCAGGCACGATTTACACAGCCTGCCCATCAAAAAAAGAATTGCGTTTAAAGCACTTTGCATAGCGCATAAATCACTCTTTCTAGCGGACCCTTCCCTGCTCAGAGATAAACTTAGATGTTACATCCCAAACAGACAGTTGCCTTCTGCTTCAACTAACAAAATGTGGGTTCCAACCATTTCCAAAGTTTCTTGGGGAGGTAGAAGCTTTTCTCATGCAACCACTCGCCTCTTGAAGCAAATACCTGATCATTTAATCAGTGGCGGCTCGCCGAGGGAGTGCGGCGGGGCAGTGGGGCGGGGGAGGGGCAGGGTGGGGGGTAGTAAACTCCGGTATACGGTGGAACGGAGTTATGTAAATAAATAAATAAATAAAACAATTTACATTGCGCGCGCTGCAACGCCAACTCGGCGATGCAGCGCGAGCAATGTAAATTGTTTTATTTATTTATTTATTTACATAACTCCGTACCGTCGTATGCCGGAGTTTACTACCCCCCACCCTGCCCTCCCCCGCCCTGCCTCACCGCCCTGCAGCACTCCCTCGGCAAGCCGCCACTGCATTTAATGAACATCCCCAACCATTTGACCTTTAGAAAGCTTCTTAAAACCTGGTTGCTCTCCTCTGCTTTCTCTTGAAGGTTCCAGATGTACCACTCAGGAAACAATGTGGTAAGGTAAGTAAACTTTATTAAGTAATTGCAGCCTGCGGAGGTTGAGCAGCTCATCCCTGGCCAGCTGTTCATCAACTGCCAGCTCTGGAACCCAAGACCCATGAGTGGAACATGGAACGCACTAGGCACAGTGCTCCATACTCCAGACATGAGACCAAAGCTCATCACAACACATCCCCTTCCCTTAAAAGGGTGAAGAAGAAGAGAAGAAGAGAGAGAGAGAGGAAGAAAGGAGAGAGAAGGTTAAAGACAAGAATGGAGTTAGCCCAGAGAACAAAACATTGTATGGCTGGGTCAAACACAAATTAATCAAAAACTGTGCATAGAAGAAAAATATCACATCTTAATCACTACCATAAAAATTAAACAAAAAACACATTGCATTCTGGTAGTCACAATGAAGATTAATCACAAATGTAATCATGAAGATAACCTGGAGGGTGTCGACCTCTAATGGGTCTCCTTTCTACTCCAACAGGGACAGTGTGTTCAGCTTCAGAGGAAGTGGGAGCATCACCACCTCCTAGGGAAACCCTGCGAGTGCTGAGTCTTGAATGAGAGGGAACTGTCAATTCATTGTCAGACATGGACAGAAAAACATTGCTGGGAGATAGATCATGAGAATTTACAACAACACTACGGCCAGAATCACCCTTCTGATATAAAGCTACGCGTCTATAGTTCCATTTATCACCATTATCAAGAATTACCCCGTGGGGAAAAGCACGCATTACCTTGAAAGGTCCTAAAAATTTGGATAAACGCGCACCATGGCTATCCCTAATCTGAAATAAGACAGCACCTAGACCGGTAGCACTCGCATCCACAGTAAGAACGGATTTGAGTTTGGTGTCAAAAGGTGTGAGGATGCCTGCCTCACAAATGTCTTTTTTTATGTTGTCAAAGCTCGATTGCTGTTGGGGACCCCACAAAAAGGTGATACCTTTCTTCAAGAGAGACCTCAAGTTTTCTGTCTTCGCTGAGAAGTTCTTGACAAATTTCGAGTA
This sequence comes from Calotriton arnoldi, assembly GCA_963921515.1. Lineage (NCBI taxonomy): Eukaryota > Metazoa > Chordata > Amphibia > Caudata > Salamandridae > Calotriton > Calotriton arnoldi. Next base: position 1,248,323 of record CAWUFW010003131.1, read on the forward strand.
ATATTCAACGAGACCTAGGAACGATCTCAATTGGTCTTTATCTGAAGGTATGGGAGCTAAGCGGATGGCATCTAAGATTTTGCTTGGGTCTCACGCCTTCCGCTGATATCTCATACCCCAGCTAATCAACCTTGTTGACAAGGAACTTACATTTCTCACGGCTGAGGGTTAACCCTGATTTCTTGATTTTAAGTAGTGCTTGACTGAGAGCATGGTTATGTTGCTCAATGGTGTCACCAAAAATAAGGATGTCGTCCTGAAAGTACACAATATTATTGACATCTTTAAACAGTACACTCATCATACGTTGGAAGATGCTAGCAGCAGAGCAAAGACCAAAAGGCATTCTTGTACATTGGAAAATGCCGTCCATAGTGATGAAGGCAGTGAGTGGTTTAGAATCCTCATGGAGCTTGATCTGATGGTACGCGTTCTTTAAATCAAGTTTGGAGAAGAATTTGCCACCACTCAAAGCCAAAATCAACTCATTAATATTTGGTAACGGGTATGTATCTACTACCACATTCTGATTTAGAGACCTACGGTCAATGCAAAACCTGAATTTGCCATCCGATTTTTCTGTAATCACAACCGGAGAAACCCACAAGGAGCTCTCCACTGGTTCAATGACACCTGAAGTAACCATTTCTTTCAACATTTCTTTCACAGCCGCTCTAGCTACAAGGGGTATCCTGCGCACTTTATGTTGAATAGGGAGGGCATCTGATTTAAGTATGATTTTGTGCACGTAACCTTTTAGGCAACCCAATTCTTCCCTGAAAACATCCTTTGCCTCATCCACTATTTTCTCTAGAGATAGACTTTCCACTACCATCACTTGGGTGGGTACCCTGGGGTCAACTATAATACACAAGTCATACTGATGCATCCATCCAAGTATGGGTGGACCGTCAGTAGCTACGTACACTTTGCCCTGCACTGATCTGCCACCAAACTCTATGGTCGAATTCATGTAACCCAGAAGATTGATAGTTTTACCCTGATAACCGCTCGGATTAATGTCCTTGGGCATCAATATACTGTCAGTCCATGATATGTTAAAAACAGATTTGGGAATGATGATGTACATCGACCCAGAGTCTACCATTAATTGTATGAATTTCCCATTAATCATGAAATTGGCCTTGGGTCTATTTTTTCTGCCAGTGTCATCGGAGGGATCATCTACACTTAAAATTGTATCTGTATGAGATGGGACTTCGGTTTCTATGTAGGACGTGTCAAAGTTATGAGACATGGCTCTGGAATCATCTTCTACAATGGCCACCTTTCGTCTGAAAGATTGTCTACACATATTGGCAAAGTGACCTTTTCGCCCACATTTTTTACAAATTTTGTCAACAGCTGAACATTTGCGGAAATCTGCATTATGAAAAGAGCTCCCACACCTATAACACGACCTAAACTGTTGTCTGCCTCTTTGTGGAGGTCGACCAGATCTAAACACAGTAGCAACATCAAGCTCTTCTTTAGATACTATCGATACACTATTACCATCATTTTTCTTGTCTAGTTCACACATGCAGTGTTGGGATTGTTCAACTACTTTGGCTATCTCAATAGCATCCTTTAAGGACGAATTTTTTGCAGCCCAAAGACGTTCTTGTGTCTTTTTGCATTTACAGTGGACAATAAGTTGTTCACGAACTAATTCATCTGACATTGCACCAAATTTACACTTCACTGACAACTCTCTGAGTTTCGATACAAAATCATCAATAGATTGATTCTCATCTTGATGGTCTGTATAAAACTTGTACCGGTTCATGACAATGTTAACCTCCTTGGCAAATCTACGCTCCAGGCGTTGTTTAGCTTCAACGTAGACATCTTCAATGGCATTGCCATCAAGTAAGGTCGCAGAGGGTAAGTACTTGAAAATTTGTTGGCCTTCTTTGCCCAAGTTGTTAAGTAGAAGCTCTCTTTTCCTTGGTGCGCTGAACTCAGAGCCATCTAAAGCTTCCAGATAGTTTTCAAAAAGGGGTAGCCAATCTTCCCACTCAATGGCAAGTGGTCCTGGAGAAGCTAAGAAGACTGGACGAGAAATAATTGCACCCTGCGATTGCATCGTGAATATTTTATAGACAATATAATGAGAAAAAAATATATATATCAAGAAAAATATTATACTATGATGCAGGAGATTAAATGAAGCAAATGATGGTAAGATAGGAGTGTAAAAGTTAAATTCTGTGGTTCCAGTAGTAATGTGACACACAGTTCTCACAGCAGGGTAAGGTGACACACAATTGTAGGTGTGTGTATCACCGAAAACAAATCTGAAACTCAGATGACAATTGTGATACACTCGTTAGGATGTATGTATCAGCGGAAGATTGCAGTGTCGAAATCTATAACATAGTGACCATAAACACAAAAGAACAGTACCTTAGTAATGATCTGACCAAAGTAGGCTCCGTCGGCTGAATCCGTTGTGAGCGGTTGAGTGAACTGGTTCGAAGTGAGTTGATAAAGTCGGTCCTCTGAAAGGTCAAATTCTTGTAAAGTCGGGTCCGGAGCCACTACCACCGCAGGGGACGCTGGCCAACTCGTCGCCAAAATCTTGAAGGTTCCAGATGTACCACTCAGGAAACAATATGGTAAGGTAAGTAAACTTTATTAAGTAATTGCAGCCTGCGGAGGTTGAGCAGCTCATCCCTGGCCAGCTGTTCATCAACTGCCAGCTCTGGAACCCTAGACCCATGAGAGGAACATGGAACGCACTAGGCACAGTGCTCCATACTCCAGACATGAGACCAAAGCTCATCACAACACTTTCTAATCTTTTCATGCGCTAGTTTCAGTCCCCTTCATTTCAGGAAGCGCCTAGACACCTTTTCGGCATATTTTGCATTTTATAAATTTAAATCAAATCAAATTGTTAATTTTGCTTCAAGTTAAAACTCCTACTCCTTCTATATATTACAAGTGACATATATCTATTTTATATTTAAAGACCTCCACTGTCAATGTGGCTAGGTCTTGTCAGGTTTTGGGATAAGACACGACATTAGAGAGTCAGAAACGTATCATATGGCGGAGATGGAAAAAGGGGCATTGTAGACTACAGTCATGGAGGTCATTAACTTCCAGAATCGGGTCTGAAACACGCTGTCCGAGACACTTGAAGACCTATGTCAAGGATAGCAGAGCACTGTGAAGCATTATAGAATGCTGAAGACCATTTCTAGCAGCATCAGTTGTTTTGACTCTTCCGCTCAATGCTCTAGTTCACAACAATAATTCTGTTCTCTCACCTTTGTCATTATTTCCAATTTATTTTTTTCCCTCAGTCTCCCTATCCTTTGTGCTGAACCCTGTTGTTGTCTTCAACTGACTATCATATACGACTTAGCTGTCATTTTGCACCAGCTTCCAATTTCTCCTGTGATTAGTCTTTTGCGACTACAAACCTGCTATTTAGACTTGGAATCATGTTTCCCCTTTTGGTTTGGTGACTAAAAACCTGGTTTTTGGACTTGGCTGTGGAATTCCCCTTTTTGTTTTGACGACTAACATTATACCTGCCAGTAGAAAGGTATGAAACTCACCTTTGGTTCTCAGACAAGTTTCCTGATTTGCCTGAGGGATAGTAACAGCAACACTTCCTCTCACACCAGGTAAGGTGTATCACAATTTTGATATCATAGCTACCTATTATAGAACTCCTATTCCGTTACTCAGTACTCACTGTCTACTGGGTAGACTCACAGTGTGCCTCTGCAACGCTGTGTCATGCTGTACTTCAGAGAGTCTAGTCCAGGTCTTCTAACCTAGAGTATTACTCTGTCTCCTTCTCTAATCTCTCAACCCCTCTTCCCCTTTTTGAAACACATGTTCTCTGTTGTTAGAACGTGATACAGGGAGTGGGACCACCCATAAGGGAAGAAGGTGGGATTATCCTCACTACCCTTCGAGCCACATTACAAGGGTCATGACAGATCTCCAATAGAAAAATATTTCTAATAAACAAATAAAAATGAATTACAATCAGAACATGGAATTCCAGACATCGGAAGGTGCTTCAAACCATCAACTGCTTCTAGGGTGCTTCGAACAACTCCATATATGCAGCAAAAAATAAGTTAGACAGTGGCTGCCTCTTTCGTATGCCCCTCTTTATAAGGGAGGCATTCTATAAAGTTGAATTATTATACATGGGCTATTTAGTATGTAGTATAATAATCTAACTAATAATCTTATGCCCAAGCTCCATTGTATCAAACATTTTTAGAGGAATTTCCATTCTACTCTATTAAATACTTTTTCCACATAAAACAAAATTATCCTTAGTGATGCATCATGACTAAAAGCTTGGTGGATCATGGCAACTATAGAGTTGTGTTGCTCAACCATGGATCCTCCCAACACAAAGCCATCCTGTTCAAATAATACCAATACCTGAGTTATGCTAAAAATAATTTAGGTAATATTTTAGTTTTCTATTTATTTTTAACTGCAAAATATGAAGAGAAGCCATGCAAGGAAGCCGGTCTCTATTTTCTTTTTAAGAACCAGGGGGGGAGCAGGACTAGCCCAGGGATTATAGTGGTCATAAGTCTTTGAGCTCATACTAGGCCCCGTTTGTTGACCCAACCTGGCACCCCAATAATGACTTCTTACCATCAAATCAACTGTGAGTTGTTACAGAGAAACTGATGCACCCAGTGTTTGTTTCAGAAGAGAAAATCAGCTTCCTCGGACAGTGTAAGCTGGGCTGAGCTAAGTCAACCAATCTATCCTCTGTTTACAAGGATGACCTCACTCTGTGGCCGATTCAGTTTTAGATACACTGTAGACATCCAGGCTTGATTAATGTCCAATTAGGAATTTAGTTTAAGGATATCATTAGCCAATGACCCTTCGAGGAATACTTGGGTGTTTTTCAAATGTCCATGGATATCAATGTCTTGTTTTCTGCTTAGTACTGTCACTAGCTATATATATATAACAAAGAGGGTACTCCAATCGTATCCTAGATGCTGCTTGTAAGAGAACCAGAGACGTGGATAGAGAAAAGGCGCTATTCAATCCCTCCAAAACTAGTGTGAAGAAAAGAGAAACCATTCAGACACATAGGTTCATAACTAGATATAACCAGGAATATCAGAAAGTCTGACAGGCCATATCTAAACTCTGGCATCTTTTGAGGGAGGATCCTATTATTGGCTCATTGGTTCCTAAACATCCAATGATATGCTACAGAAAATCCAAGTCGATGAGAGATCATTTGGTTAAAAGTGATTTTGACACTGGTTCGAGACCTCAAACCTGGCTAACCCAATATGATGGCTTTAGAAAATGCTCTAAGTGCAAAGCATGTAAGAATGGAGAGAATCGTACATTCATTGAGACCCCCTTTAAAAAGAAAATCAAGATATGGGGTAACCTTACATGCAAATCTGAATATGTAATATATATCCTCACATGTCCCTGCAGAAGGACATATGTGGGGAACACCACATTGCCGGTTCACAAGAGGATACTACAACATATACGTGCCATCATTCATTGGGACCGTAGTTACCCTGTTGACCGTCTTTTTGAAAAACAACATCAAGGTGATCCCTCAGTTTTGAAATACAGCTGTGTGGCACAAGTTGCAAAAAGAAAAAGAGGTGGTGACAGGGAAGAAGAGCTGCGCAAACTAGTAACCTGGTATATACTAGAATTAGATAGCAAGGAACCGATGGGCCTTAATATGGATGAAGAATTGTATACCTGTCTTCTCTAATTATTGCCATCAATGTTAATTACTTTTCATCTATCTCTATGTCTATCTACTCTCATTTAGATAATCTTTAACTGCAATAGATAATGATTTTGTTTATCACATGTATCTCCTGTCTTAAAAACCCTATGGATTTGTATATTTGTGTGTTGATGAGATGTTTTTTTATCTCATGGGTCTAGGGGAAAACAATACATTCAATTTCTGTATTTTAGAAAACTAAAAATCTTTTTTAGTGGTTGGCCGTGTGCATTAGCTAATTACCTTGAATTCTAGTATCCTTATATTATAAATATTGAACAGTTTATCTGCATTACTACTGTTTTGGCCAATGAAGAGCTTCTTATCCTCTGTCTGATGAAGAATTTTTATGGCACTTTGCACTTTATTAAGGTGATTAGAGGGGAATGATGTGTAGACAGACATCAGGCATTTGCCTAGAAGATTAACTGTTTTTTTTCAAACAAGATATGATCACAAGGGGTATTACACTCATGCAATTATTTTCATGCATTTACCTGCTTTTTACAAATACAAAATCCTAATGAAAAAATAATTATTATATTTTTCTATAGAGATGACCATTGTTCCCTATTTAAATATTTATCAAGTTGTATTGTTTTACACTTGTACTGAAATTTAAATGAATGGTCCATTGATGTTATTTAGCAGTAGACTTCTAATGTGACATATCTGTATTTTTGTGTTTCACATTAGAAAAATGAATTACATTTCTTTGTAAGTGAGTAGTATTCCCCTTGTTCGGATATTAATGCCATTTACTATGTCTATCTCACTTCTTCCCCTAACCTGAAGATGTTTTTTTATGTTTATTATACACGTCATTATTTATTGCACCCAAAGATGGCGCACTCTGTCGTGATCAAGGCTGCAGTGTGCAGTTGAAACGCGTTGACAGTTTGTCACTCTTAGCGCTAGAAATAAAGCTTTTTTGAAAAACTCACAGAGTACCTCCGTATCCTTCCGTTTCTAAGTGGATACATTTTATATATATATATATATATATATATATATATATATATATATATATATATATATATATATACACGAAGAAATCCCAATGTCACGACAGACACTCCGGCGCAACATACGGGCACAGACTCCAAAAGCTGGTGTGGAAAGGATGAAAGTTTATTCACACATCAAAAAGGTCCAACATGACGCGTTTCGGCTGCCAGACATGCAGCCTTGATCACATAGCGCTATATATATATATATTTTTTTTCTGCTCCTCTTGGTTGCCTTCATGAAACCGCACTCTTAGAACGAGTGCTCGGTCCGGCGGTGGCAAACCGCTTAAATCTCTCGCTCCACTGTCACAATAACAGTAAGGACCAGCACTTGCGTTGGTGTATAATCCAGATCAGGATTTAATAACGTGCACTTAAATGAAACAAACAGACGCGTTTCAGCATAAGCCTTCATCAGTGTCCTGACGAAGGCTACTGCTTATCTGGACTGTTTACACTAAACACATGGATTGCAGTTTTTAGCAGCAGAAAGTCGCCACTGTAAGTCCTCTTCCCTGATATTTGGATATTTTTGTACTGTACAAGCTAGTGGTTTTCCGAGTGAAAAAGTAAAATGCACTTGGATACGCAGGTACTAGGAAGGAGTTGATAACAATGACAGGGTGACCACGCTGGAAAGAATCCTGTCTAAATAAACCGAAAATGCGTGACTTTTTGGTTTCTAAAAGAGACATGATTGAAATGCCGTTTCTTTAACCTTGAAGGAATTCAGCCCGGGATTTGCGAGGAACATAAAAATGTATGATGGGATTTTTTCAAACTATGACGAATTGAAGGATATTACTCGTAGTAGCACAGAAAGTAAAAAACCTTGTAGCAATCTTATTTGCAGGTTTTACTCTGTTGTGATCCTTTTTGAGTAATTGTAGCTATGCAGCATTTTCGTATATAGTTACTATTTTCCCAAATACAAATGCATACCCTCTTAATGTTGAAAGGGCATCTTCTATTTTTATGAATGTAAAGCTTTAAAAGAAGCACCAATATGGCGCATAACAGGTCGAGAAAGGCAGCAAGACTGCCGAAACGCGTCCCTGTGGTGTTCATGTGTGGAGTGTAACCATGCAATAAACGGAAGAATACCCATGATTACGAGTGCCGGCTCTTCCATTATAGGAGATTGGGGAATCGTTTTTCATATATATATATCTATATAGGAACATGAGTATGAGAACAGAACTATGTGGCAGCCTGCAGCAAACTGTGTTGCTGGATGATTCAATTTGTATAAATTCCAATATCAGTTGGCATTAGTGATACCCATGCATAAATGTAGAGTTTCAAGTAATACCTAGTGGGCGGGCAGTTGTTTCGTAGTCAACTTAGAGGTCAAATAGCTCAAAAAGGCATGGTTCACCATAATAAGTGATTGATGCAATATCTACTAATACATTGGTTATCTGCGGCCTATCCATTAGGGCTGAGGAGCCCCACCCCCTCACCTTTTGGCCATCAAGAAGGCTGTCTGTCAGCCTGGGCAAAGGTCAGCCAGACAGACACTCTTTATTTTCAGGTCTGGCAGCCAGGAGCTAGACAAGCGCTGAATGAGCAGACTCCTGGCTGCCTGAGCTGAACTTTGCCTGGCTGAAGATGTCACAGCTCCTGTGGGTGTGACCTCTTCATCCTGACAAAGCACCTCAAGGCCCTCCCCTTTGTGATGAGGGGGGGTGTCACTGATTGCTTTGGAGCTGGGCGCTTCAGTTTTAAGCCCTGAAGTGTCCAGGGCAGAGTGTCAATCAGTGACACCTCATCACAAATTGGGGTAGGATCAGCAAGTCTCACTGACCCCATCTCACTCTGTGATGAGGGAGGGACTGCTGCCTTCCAGGACCAGACTGGCCGTGGCGGGCATCGGGCTTTTTCCTGGGAAGCTTGAAGGGTGGGGGCCAGTTTTGCAGTGGTGGGGGCCGGTTTTGTAACTAGGGGCCAGTTTTGCAGCAGTGCTGCAAAATCAGCCCCCAGTAACAAAAGCAGCAGTGCTTCACACTTGAACCCCTCCCCCCCAAAAATAAAAATTTGCCAGAGCTGCCTTGGGTTCCCAGTCCGGCCCTGCTGCCTTCCCTCGGTCAGCCAATGAGGAAAGGCAGAAGTCCCAACCCTCCTGGGACCTCCAAGGACGAGCTGCAGGTAAGTGTGATTTTTTTTATTAATGTTTCGTGCGTGCGTGTATGTATGAATATTTGGTAGTGAGTGTTGTGAATGGATGTGTGTGTGTGTGCACGTGTGTGAATGCATGGTTGTGAGTGAGTGTGTATGTGCACGTGTGTGTCCCATCCGCTCCCTCCCTGCTAAAATTACCAGACGCCACTGACATTGGTTGTGGTAGTCTCAGTACTACAGTGAGGGTTGAATACCAGATTCATAGGGTTGGACGATGATATGAAGACGTAAGTGCTCCCTAAGCTGGTTAACTACTTCCTGACTTCTGATGGGGAAGTAACTGGTGAGCTCATCAGACTTGGGTTAGATTTTGTGGTGATAGAACAGATGTAACCAGTTTTCAGAGGTACAGGATGAATATCAATGAGAAAAGAGATGTTTAATGATAGAAAAGAGATGGCTAATGATAGATGATGAAATGAGGTAGTCATAAGTGGTTGCTATTGGAGATAAGATGGTAGTCAAGGATTGTGTTGTCAAGACTTTGAAGGAGGCCCATATCCTGCTAGGGCCGGGGTTAGAGGGTTGAAGTGAGTCGGCGATGCGGCAGCGCAAGGTAAGTGGTTTTCCTTTTTTTCTTTTCCCTCGTTGTTGTCTGTCGACTCCCCTCCCACCCCGCCCCACCACCCCACCACTCTTACCTGCACCGGCCGCAACTGCCTGACACAAACACATCATTGGCTGACCCGTAACCACCTCAAACTCAATGCCCTCAAAACATAATTCCTACTGATCTAACCATCCCACCATCGCCCCCATTATTAAATACTGGCTCCTTCATCTCACTGCCTTGAATTGTACCCCACATATCATTGATTCTGCTAAATCCCTAGGTGTTACCTTGGACAAAGCCCTCTCCATGCAACAACACATTAGTTGTACCACCAGAGGAGCTAACCATCAATTACACATCCTAAGAAAACTTAAACCTTTCCTCCCCTTAGCAGACTTCTAAACAGCGGTTCAAGCTCCTGTGCTATCGAGATTAGACTACGTTAGTGCCACCCTTGTGGGCCTTCCGAAAATCGTGCTTGCACCCCTAAAGGCTACCCTAAATGCATCTGCTAGGCTCATCATTGGCTCCAAAAAACTTGATCACATCACTCCCAACTTGCAGTCCCTGAAATGGCTACCCTATGAGGCCAAGATCCACCTCAAAATTGCTTGTATGACACACAAAGCGCTGCCCCAGAATACGCCCTCCTACCTGACCTAGAAATTTACCATTCTGTAATGCAAGCTGGCTGAAGGAGACAATGGAAGCTGCTCACTGAAGCGTGATGTACTGAATATAATTTTATAACAAAGGAACATAAATTCAGATCACTTAAGCATCCAGCATTACACCCGTTATTCAACTGGGTTCATTGGAAGCTGCTTATTAAAGCGCGATGTACAGAATACATTTAAAGAAGGAGCTTATTTTCAGATGATTTAGGCATCCAGCATTGCACCCATTTTTCAACTGGATTTTGTGATCAATACCCTTCCTGAAGTTATTTCACCTACTAGAATTTCAATTTCCACATGACTAAACAATCTTCTGCCACAATTTTTGTTGCTTCCTGTATATTTTACGTCCTGATGATGATCCTGCTTAAAATAACGTATGTTCAGAGGGTGAAACATTGACGAAACAACATATGTGGACTGTGTTTTTAAGAATTTGATGGTGGATATCAATACTCGCTTGACGAGTATTGACTTCAAGCACTCTATTATGCCTATCACCCACATGTATATATTTTTATACATAGCACGTATGCACTTTTTTCACAATTGATCACTCTCACTGCGCTGTCCCTTTATAGGAGCACCGTATCTTTTTCAAGATATAAGTAATGCATAATAAGCGCTAAAAATTGATGTACATATTCATGACTGAGAAGATACATAAAAATAAATACACTAAACGCATAATTAAAAACCTACTCTTGTGAGAGGTATCTCTATCTCTGTTTTGATACTATTGCTGTGGAAGTCAAGGGCTACACTTCCCCCATGGGGACCACCTTTTACATATTTACCAGAAATTTACCTTAACAGGTGGAAACAGACCACCTAGAAGCACAAGCTCCTTACTACTCAAACCACAAAAATTCAAGAAAAAGAAAACCAACAACTGATCCTTCTCCAGAATTGCCCCCACCATTTGGAACTCTCCCACCTCACCCCAAGATCAGATGTAACCCATCCACCTCCATCTTTAGGAAAGAGGTAAAAACTCTACTTTCCAACAAATTCCTCTCAAAATAAGGTTCCTACCTCCTTATCCTCATGAGCAACCATTCCCTGCTACTCTTATCATTTATATTTGTAAATATTGTCCTTTGTGATCAATACCATGTATGTACATTATCATCTTTTGTATCACATTGTACCCTTGGTCCTACTTTTAAAGTGGTCTGTCACCCGTAAGGGTCTTGTTTGCGCTATATCAAACTCCAAATAAATAAATAAATATTAGGTCTGATTATGACATTTAAAATAAACAATATTAACTCAGGACAGTTTATTTCTGTAGGGAGAGAGCAAAAGAGGATGTTATAAGATGTTGAAGGAGCATGTGACGGCTTTGAATAATGTATTACCTTCATAATTGGTCGTTGAAACAGTGTTTAAGTAGTAATTAGTCTTGAGAGTAAAGTGAGTTGTAGGTGCTGCGTACTAGATAGGGAATAGAAAAGTTAGCATGGGATTTGGATTCACACATATCTTTGTAGGTTTGCAGATATTTCTTTTTTAACATTCAGTTCCTGGGTATACCAAGAAGAAGAGGATTAGGTTTGATCTTTTTAGAGCACTGAGGCAGGGACATGGGCCTGCGGGGCATTGTACAGTAAGCAGAGAAAGGTATCATGGTCAGAGAAAGAATGTTTTCACTGATACCACCTTGGTGGTCCCTCTAATCCTTTAATCGCACTGCGCTAGTAATGTTGCTGCCATGGGGCTAGGGATTTCTATAGATGCAGCCTGCCGTAAGCCTCCTGCCCCCGCCACTCTTACCAGCCAAACGTTTGTGGAATCATGCAACAGAAGAGGCCAAGCTTCCATCACCCCTGCCCCCTCCCTCTGATCATTATGTTCTGCATGCACATACCTGGCCATGAAGCAAAGGGTTGGGGCATGCCCCATTCCATTCCCATTGTTAAACTGCTCTGGTCCTCCCATGTATTTCACCAAGAGATACCCTTAACATAACATGCCAAACCTGCTCTACAGATGTAGGTGTCTGCACTCTTCGGCCACACTTAGGAGGACCTTTGGAAATATGGATCTGGTAGCTTCTGGCTGGCTCTTCAGCTCTCCATACACCAGAAATGGGGATCATCTAAGCACATACCACCATCTACATCACCATCATCACTTGACTCCCGGGCCCCTGGCACAATCAGCTGTCAGCTGCTATGGTTAATGTTCTCCCCATTTTCACATTTTCCTTCATGGCTATGCATGTCTAGCATGGCGGTCTCGGGTAGGAAAAATCAGTGCTTGTAGCCCATCCTAAACTGGTTACAGGCAGGCTACAGCCCCTGTGACCTGCCTGCCCAGTGAAGGATAGGCCATTCTGTCAAAGTGTTCTGCTGACAGGGCCAGCTGAGGCTCGACCAGCAGAAACCTTGCAGTACCTTCACCTCTGAATGAGGAGGGAGAACTGTGAGTTTTTTGGGGCATAAGCATCTCAGGTTGATGCAGTGCTCCCACCCCACAAAGCTCCAAATGAGTCCCTAAATTCTATTATCTTTTACGTTAGTGTATTTTGATTCACTTCATTTTTTACTGAGCTTTGGTCAAAAGTGTTATTTTTATTTTTTTAAAACAAGCACATGTAAAGCCAATAGGTCTCACCTTTATAATGTGATTGCCAAACTATTAGCTTTGCCAGTGCTTGTTTGTAAAGCATTGTTTGAAAAAAAATACAAGAAAAAAAATGTCAAACACTGGAGGAAAAGCAAACATATTTTAAGATATTTCAAAAGTGTATATTGAATGCAGTGTTTTCAATGTTTATATAAAGCATGTTTTTTCAAATACTTTTCACACAGGAAACTGCACATCGAAAAAAAATGGTGCATGGGATCCAGCTGAAAAATTATGCAGAAGACTAGTTACAGGTACTTCCAGGAACATGACAGGTGTCTAAGGCCCTGAATAAGGAAGTGTCAGAATTAAAAGGAAAATACTTACAAAGGCCTAATTTACTTTCTATAAGCCTCACAAATGTTCTGTCCATTTGGTGCTCTGCAGCCGTGTAGGCAATATAGTTATGGACCTCCAGGAGAAGAGACGTCTACATTCTAGTCACAGTAAGTACACTTCCTGCCTCAAATCCAGCTAAGTGTGTGCTGCAGCCGCCCCCTTCCCCAGCTCCAAAAATGGTACCTTTGTGGGCCAAGGCCTGGACTTTCCCGCAACATTTGGAATGAAGATGATAAAACAAAATTATCTTGATAAAGTCTGCGCTTTAGTCAAACTCCAGCAAAAACATACCTGTTGTTGTGCTTTTACGAATGAGCTGGGAGAGGTAGGGAGCAATAGAGAGGGCACAGGAGCGGTATATTAGGTGGTATGCAGCACCTGGAGGAGAGAGCAAGAAAACACATGCATTCCCATGAAGTTCTCAAAGAAAAAGAAAATAGTCATTCCCTGGTGTGAGCCATGGAAGGACATACGTCTTCCAATCAAGTGGATGATGTAGTCCAGGGGAGAGACAAACACCAGAAAAACAGGATGAAAAGCCTTGAAATCAGAAGCAAGAAAATGAGATTGACAAGAAAGGTAACCAATGATCAGAAATTAGCTGACTCACAATTGTTTTTACAAGAGGTCAATGCCTTGAAAGAGTCAGTTACATCTCAGGCGAGTGTGTGCAAGTTGTATGGCAAGGCAATATTACGCAACTGCCTAAACTAAGGCACCACCAGCAAATGTAGTCCCAGGTTAAATACCAGAAGCTAATAGGGGAGCAGTGCTACAGCAGGGGAGGATGGACATAAGCTCAGCCAAAGGATATTTCACCTCGGAGCTAACCATGCTAGAAAACGTCATCTCACTAAAAATGAACTAGGGTTGGGAAGAGCAGTCACATGCCAAGCCTTAAACCTACATGAACCCCTCATGCTAACCTTATCATGACCCTATCATGGCTTTCCGAAAAAATATGATGTTCTTTCCCTCTTTCCTTGTTGCCCCATTTGCTAACCATCATCCACTTCCAAAACAATAGCCATTATTACTATCAAATGTGCAATGTTAGTGTCCATTCAAAATACAGATACATTATCAGTGACACAGTGCAGAAGATTATAAACTGTTCTTCATTAGCCAGATGTGGCTGAAACAGAAAAAACTCACCTACACTCACCAGTGTTCTGACCCCAGTTATTCTCCCAAGCAGGCCATCTTCAGGCCGTCTCACTGCGGACGGTACTCATTCTCCAGCAGACTCGCACACCCAAAAAATAGTCAAAGACTGGACCTATTTTATTAATCCAAACTAGAAAAGGAAGTTAGTCATCTAGATGGAAAGAAACATGACAATCTTCAGCAAACAGGCAACACTTGCCAATTACCACTCAAAATAATTGATTAGAGTGACCTTCACTTTGACATTGGATCACCCAGGACACTCCCTCATTCAATAGCGATTCAGAATGGTCAGGGATCTCCATAAATTACTAACACCTGTACACTGCTACACTACCTGCCTGCCCTAACCTCATACACTGATCAGTCAACAACTAACAGAACTCTTTTTCGCTAGCATGACTCTACAAATACAATAACCCCCACAAGGGGTCCCCTCTTATGCATTATTGAAAACAAGTGTTTCAAGGGGCTTCTCCAAGTCAGGTCCTGGCTGAATAGCTGTGGTCAGCATGACACATGGTATCTTGCCATTGGCTGGAGAAGAGGTCCTCGCAGGAGCATAATCTGATGCAAGCCAATGGAATAGTACCATTCAAAGATGGTGCATTGAACCACTTTCACCACCAGTTTGCAGGTTGCCCAGAAGTCATTTTAGCCCAGATGCAGCACAAAAACGTGACTAAGGAATGACACATTGTGTTTGTAACTTATATTATGGTTTTTAGTGAAACTTGGCATTGCTGCTTCATTGCGTGATTTTTCAGTTTTTGTTCCATTGCGGGTGCCGGGTTTGAGTGATCCGGAGTTATCTTCTTAGTTAACCTTTTTGTATTTGTCTGTAATATGTCTTCAGGAAAAGGGTTGTTAGTTGTGGACTTAACCACAAGCCGTTGTGTTACATTTCTTTACAAAGCTACTCAAGGCCATGCAAATCAAGGCTTGCGTGGCTTTGTAAATGCCAAATAAGCCTTTGCGTAGCCTTGCGTACACCTCCGTCCACTCCCAGTCTCATTACTCATTTTGAGTTAAAGCAGGGTTTTATCGAGGAAAAGATCCAGCTGGCACCACTTTTATTATGGGTTAGTGTTTGGTTGAACCCAGCCGCTAAACTCTGTAAGGATATTATATCCGACTGCCTGACGCTGGATACGGCACGCTCTATACCCTGGTTGAGCTACATATGGGATACTCTTGGTTCCCTCGGTATAGCCTGGTGGTTTACCGAAAATGCTAGGGTGGGGGTGAAAAAATTATTTAAGGACCACCGCTCAAACAATAGGCTGAAACACGAGTTATCCAAACCCTCAGTGTTGCATTTTTATAGTCTTTTATACACAGATGATTCCCCTCTGTACCTGTCGCTGGACCTGTCGAAATGGGAGCGGTCTCTTCTTTTCCGCTTCAGAGCAGGGACACTTAATTGGTCTCTTCTTTTTAAACATTTTTCAGATCCAATGGGGAACTTAGTCTCCCCCTGCCCCTATGATAACCATTCTGCACAATCACTATTGCACCTTATGTTCTTCTGCAATTTGCACAGCTTAGCACAAAGGCACTTTCTGAGACCCTTATTAAGGAGGCTCAGCCTCCGCCGCTGCAGACCAGCCCTCCTTCACTTACAATCTCTGTGTTCCCTTGAAATTGTTTTCACTGTTTGTGCCTTTTTGAAAGCAACACTTATGGCTAGACGCACCATGATGGGCTAGTCTGTCAGAATTTCATGAGCAGTGTTGCTCAGTATATAGACTTGGCAAAGATTTTGGGTTTATTAATGGGGGATAGTAGGAGCGCATGGCGGACCCTATTTGAGGTTTCTGTTCTCTTTCTATCTCCTTTTTATCCGCTTTTTATGTTTAAAGATTCTTTATTGAGTTTTACACATCTCAAATAATCAACATTACATCAATAGTGCATTTTAACCCTTCACAATGCGAGGGCAGCTATAGAGATAAGGATAACAACCCCAACATCAGCCCCCCACCCCACAAAAGAAAACCCTCCCTCTTCCCCCAATCCTCCCATCACCCCCGCCGATCACCAAGCGTGTCCATACTCATGATGTAACGCCATGAGGGACGTCAGGCATCTGTCTGGTAAGACGCAACAACCTCAAGTATTTGGGGCATGTAACTTCGTTGAACTCAGAAGATAGCAGCGATAGAAAGGGTTCCCACAATTTGGGGATGAGGCACTCTTATCAGCCAGCGAAAGGGAGATCCTTTCCGTACCCAAAGTGTACCACATGCGATGTAGCCAGCCGGTATAACTAGGTATGCGATTAGATCCCCAGTGTGAGAGAATATTTTGGAGTGACGTCCCCAGAGCTAGTGCAACTTGGTGGCCCTTTTGCGATTTGAGAGGGAACGTGAGGGCGTTTGGTAACCCCAAGATGATATATGCAGGGAATTGGGGTAGTTCAGTGTCAAAATGTGTATCTATGTCACGTAGTATCTGCGCCCAGTAGGGCTGCAACTGAGGACAATCCCATAGTATGTGAGTTAAGGTGCCCTGCATACCACACCCTTGCCAACTTAAGGGATCTTTTGCTGGGTTGCTTTTGTGAAGATGAACAGGGGTGTAGTACCAGTATGTTGCTATTTTGGTGGCTGTTTCGACGCTGGCCGTGTTGCGCGCCGTATGCTTAGCCCTGTAGTAAATGTCTTCCCATTCCTTCTGTGTGAGGGCCCTTTCTAATTCTAGTTCCCATCTTTTCTGACTTGGTGTCTTATGTGGTGTTGGGGCTTGCCTGAATAAGCCATATAACTGTGATGTGAGGTGTAGATCATCTGCTTTAGAAAGTAGCCATTTCTCGAAAGCAGTGAGATGGCGCTGCGCCAGTCGGCGGATGGTCGGATGCATAACCCAATGCCTTATCTGTTGATAGTGGAAGCGTTCTGATTCGGGGAGTCCCTGCTGACTGCGAAGATCCTCGAAAGAGAGCGGGCCTGACTCAGCAAAGAGATGCCCGATTGATCTGCATCCCTCTTCAGTCCACCGTGTGAAGGCCTTTACATCCAATCCCGGGGAGAAGGAGGTATTATCTACAATGGGTGTTATAGGAGATGGAAAGGAAGTGAGATTCCTTTTATCTGCTATTCTGTCCCAGGCTAGGAGAGGAACTCTCGTTATGCACGAGCAGTAAAGATTTTTAGGTCTAGATGGCTTTGTTAAGAACGGTATTTGCCAAAGCTGTCGTCCGGCTAAAGCTCTATCTATAAAAAGCCAGTGCTTTTCAGACTCTGGGCGTGACCACTGCACAAATGTCTTAATCTGGGTCGCCCAATAATAATCCTGCAGATTTGGGATCCCCAGGCCCCCCTCTCCGGAAGGTCTGTAACTCAGATTGCGTTGCATTCTAGGTCTCTTGCCTGCCCAGATGAAGGATTCTAACTCTTGCTGTAGCGTAAGCAACATGCCTTTGGGTGGTTCTAACGGGAGAGTCTGGAAGAGGAATAGAATCTTTGGCAGTATAGTAATTTTTATGGATGCTATCCGACCAAGCCAGGACAGAGTGTGTGGTCTCCAGCGGGGTAAGTCTTCTCTGACTCGGCGAAGTAGGGCAGAATAATTTAGTGTTATAGTATCTTGTATTGATGCTGATAGTTGTATTCCCAAGTAGGGAATAGCCACTGTAGCCCACTGTATGGGAAGTGTGTCTTTTAAAAAACTAAATGGGGGGGGTTTTAAGGTAAGATTGAGAGCTTGCGATTTATGTATATTTATTTTAAATCCCGCAATACGGGAAAAGTGTTCAAGTTCCGACAGTACAGCCGTGACTGATATCAGGGGGTTTTCCAGTGTCACTATCACGTCGTCTGCATATAGACTGACTTTGTGTGTATCCACTCCAAAGCGAATGCCTGAGATAAGTGGATTGTCTCTAATGTGTTGAGCCATTGGCTCCATATACAAGGCAAACAGCAATGGGGAGAGGGGGCAACCTTGGCGAGTCCCTCTCTGTATGGGAAACGGGGAGGAGGTGCAGCCGTTAACTCGGACTGTGGCCACTGGTTCAGTGTAGCCACTGAAGACCCACTCAATGAACCTCTCTGGGAATCCAAAATGTTGCAGCGTGTCCTTTAGGTACTCCCAATTGACTCTGTCGAACGCTTTCTCAGTGTCCATTGACCGAATCAAGCGCTCCGGATCAAAGCGCTGTGCTTTATCAATTATATGTAGTATGCGTTTGGTGTTATCTGCGCATTGGCGACCTGGTACAAAACCCGCTTGATCCGGGTCAATCAAACCCACCAATAGTGGCGATAGTCTCGACGCGAGGACCCCCGTGAACAGTTTAAAATCAATATTAAGGAGGGAGATGGGCCTGTATGAAGCACACTGCCTTTTGTCTTTCCCAGCTTTGGGGATCACGCTCACAGACGCTCCCAGCATTGAGTGAGGAAGATTGGATGATGTGCCTATAGCATTATATACTCTAGTGAGGATGGGGGCTAAAGTGGGACAAAAGGTTTTATAAAATGCCGCTGAGAAGCCGTCTGGCCCCGGGGACTTTAATGGTTTGAGCCTGGCAATAGCAGAAATGACTTCCTCAATTCTAATCGGTGCTTCCAACTCCCCTGCTTGGTCAGAGGTGATTGTAGATGTGGGGACACCCTGAAGATACTGTGTCTTGGCCTGCGGAGAAAGGTCTTGTGCGGTATATAGCTCTGCATAGAACTGTCGTAAGGTTTCAGCAATGTCACGGTCCGTAGTCGCCTCCTCCCCAGTTGGGGCTATCACGGAATTAACAGCGGACGACTGCCGTTGTATTCATAGTCTGTGGGCTAACAGTCTCCCTGCTCTATCTCCTCCTGTGTAAAAGTTATGGCGGAGTCGAAGTGCTGCATATTCTGCTCTATCAAGGCCAAGCGCTGCTAACTGGGCTCGCGTTGCCTCCAATTGTCTCCAGACCCGCGGTGCCCCTGTCCTCTGGTGTATGCGCTCAAGCTCCTGTGTCTGCTGCGTCAACTGCTCTCTCTTTTCCCTGCGTGTTTTGTTGTCCAATGCAGTGATTGCAATAAATTCACCCCTTACCACAGCCTTCAAGGCTTCCCATAGAGTTGCTATTGGGGTCTTGGGATTATCGTTTACTGCCAAATAATCTTGCAGGGCTTTTGAGATTTGTTTAACCACCTCTGGTCTGTGTAACAGCGTGTCTCGCAGGCGCCAAGAGCGGGGAGCGATTGGGCCCAGCGGCAGTGAGAGTGTGAGGGTGACCGCAGAATGGTCCGACAAGGTTCGTGGTTGAATATCTATTTGCTTAACAAAAGAAGTCAGACTGGTCTTGCCTAAGAAATAATCAATATGTTCATATGTTTTGTGAGAGTGTGAGTAGAAAGAGTATTCTCTTCAGATAGGGTTCTTCTCCCTCCATATGTCGACAAGACCTGCGTCCGCGAACATCCGCTTCCCCTCCTCGGAAAGGGCCCCTGACTGCCCCTGCCTTTGGGCTGATCTATCCAGGGTACTATTAAAAACTATATTCAGGTCACCGCCCACGAGAATCGCCCTATCCTGGGAAGGGCTTATTTCTTGCACTACTTTCGACAGATATTCTTCTTGTCCTTCATTAGGGGCATAAACGGTCCCTATAGTAAACGTGTGTGAACCAATAGAGAATGTGTACGCTAAAAACCGTCCCTTTAGCTCGGCTTGTTTAGTTCCTATCTTCCCAGGAAATTTATTAGACAGCAGGATAGCCACCCCTGCCTTTTTTGTGTGGAGGGAGGAGAAAAATTGCTGTGGGAAAGCGCGAGTGCGCATTCTGTGCGTGTCTCCTGCCAGAAGATGAGTCTCCTGTAGCAGACAAATGTGGGCATCAGAGCGTTCGAGATACGACAGTATGGCCCTGCGTTTAATGGGATTATTCAGCCCCTTGGCATTTAGAGTCAATATCCTAATGGGTTGGGACATTACGACACTCCTGGTGGCAAGCTATGGAGTTGCAGTGCGGTCCCCTGAGATGGGGAGTATGAGCTAACATGGTGCATTTTAAAGCATATAATGCTTGATGAGTTAATGTCAGAGGCTTGTGAGAGGCGGGAGGAGAGCCCCAAACTAAACATCAACCACAACTTATACAACAGTGTAACCAAAACAACACAAAAGAGATCGTCAATGTCCTGGGATTGCATTCCCACAGGGAGGAGGTGGAAGAGCTCCGATGTAAACCGCTCCGCTCTCCCCGGGCCCGGCCAAGTACTAAGACATGAATGTACCAGATGATTCTGAAGGATCTGGGGTGAGAGTTAATCTGGGTCCTGTTCGCGGCATGCTCACGCTGGGCCCATAGAGTCCTCCCCCAAAGACGCCAAGACAGCTTTCCTTTCTTTCACTATTGTGTCTGGGTCGGGACGTGACTTCAGGGGTTTTGTTCCCACTGTCTTCCAAGCACTTGCTCCCCTACTTGTGCTGGATTCTGTGGGCGACAGTGGGCCCGCCTCCAAGTCATCCGGAATGTTCAGAAGTTGGCGTGCATCCCTAACCGTACGAACCTGCTGAATCCTCCCGTTAAGACAGAAGATAAGGCGGAACGGGTGACCCCACAAGTATGGGATCTTGGCTTCCCGAAGGTGCATGATGATGGGCCGGAAAGCTCTTCTCTTTTGAAGGGTGGATGTTGCCAGATCCTGAAAAAGGAGAGGTCGGTGTCCCTGGTATTGTAGTGGGTTGCAGTCTCTGGCTTTGTGCAGTATCCTCTCTTTTAACTGGAAATCATGCACACAAGTTAAAATATCTGGAGGAGGTGCTGGAGAGGGTCTCCCAGGGCCCACTCAGTGCGTACGATCTAACTTAATCTCTAGATCCTCTGAGGCACCCAGGATTGACATAAACAGACCCACCACATACTCTGCGATGTTCTGACCTTCTGCTCCGCGTCGAATATTGCGAATGTTATTACGTCGAACGGTTCTCTAGGTCCTCTGCATGGGCTTGAAGGTCTAGGTGTTGATCTTTTAGGCAAAGTACCTCTGTTGAAGGAGTTCGATCTCTTCATCCCTACTAGAGCTTTGAGTTTCCAGTGTGTCCACTCGGTACCCCAGTGAGTCTACGTCCCTCCGTACCTCTCTGATTTCCTGCGCAATTTCCATCTTCATCTGTTTTAAGTCTTTTCTGAAGGATGCAAACAAAGTCTCAATAAATGCACGAGTGAGTGGGGCATCTGTGTCTCCATTATCCGTTGTTTCAGCAGATTCCGCTGAGTTTGTTGCCGGGGTTTTAAGTAGCATTTCCTTGACAGATCTGTCCTTCTTCCCCCCTTAGCGGTCGCCATGATTTTTGGGGTCCTGGTGACGCCTCTCTCCGGGAAACAGACCTGGGACAGAAAGTTATTGCTACCTCCAGGGGAGGGCGAAGGGAACTGACGTTACAGAACATACCTCGCCTTGAGGGGCTTATTCGAGATTATTTCCGTGCTCCTGAGTCGTCTAGGGGGTTCATTGTCTTTGCGGGTAGTCAAGGCCACCTCCGGGTGTGTGCTCCACTATATCCCTAATCGGCCACTCTGAAATATGTCCCACCTGTTGCGATTGCTGGACCTTGACCAGGGTGTCTTTATGCAACCCGCCCTTTTATATTCAGGGGTCCGTTACCACTGCTTTGTCCCCTGGACCCTCTTGTGGATAGAGGCTTTCTTCGTCGGCCCCTGCAGCTGTGAGCACGTGTTGGCAGGCCCCAGGATCGCGTCTATCTGTCCTCAAGCTCTCTTGATATAAGCTGACCTAGTAGTAGCTAAACGAAGGGGGGGGAGCTGGCAATTTCTCTAGGTCAGTTGCGGCCCCCCCAAATCCACGATGAAGGTGCAATCCTTTATACCACTTGTCTCACCTTCAGACCGTCCGTGGCTAACCTTGTGCGCTGAAGACTGTGCGCTCAGTTATGAACGTGAAGCGCCCAGCGAACCGACCTTCCACGCGTGCGCCTGCCGCTGCTCTGTTTCTGCCCAAGCCTGGCGGCTGCGTCCCAGGGCCTAACTGCCTGATTCCCCTCGGTGCCCCCACTCTGGATTGCCCGCTTACCTGGGTGGGTCGTGTGAACCGGGACGGGGGGCCACTGCCAGTATTCTTTCCGGAGCTCCTGCTTCAAGGGCCACTGCTCCGACCCGTCCGGGCCGGTCTCGGCGCGGCTGTTTCTCGGCGGCGTGCCCCGGGCGGGGCCAAGCCCCTCTGCCAAGCCTTCCGCCCTGCCGCCGCTATCTGCGCATCCACGGGGGGCTTTCTCGGGTCTCCACCTGAGCCCACGCTGTCCCTTGGGCCTTCCCAGTGTCTGTTAGCCGCTGAGGCACCGATGTGCTCTATTGCATGACTCCGCTGCTGCTCGGCCTAATCCAGCCTCGCCCAGGCCGGTCCCCCGGCAGCACCTTTCCGGCCCATGGTGAGGAGCTGGAGCCGTCGTTCGGACCAGGCGGTCGTATCTTCATGGCGTCTGGCCGTTCCTCGGGGCTCCTGCTTTAAGGGCCCCAGTCCCGACCCGTCCGGGCCACCCTCAGTGCAGTTGTGTCTCGGCGGTGTGCCCCGGGCAGTGCCGGGTCCCTTCACCGCACCCTCCGGCCTGCCGCAGCTTTCAGTCATCCGCGGGGGGCCGCCTCGGGTCCCTCTCTGGGCCCTCGCTGTCTTTCGGGCCTTCCCAGCTTGTTTTGGCCGCCGAGGCACTAGGACGCTCTGCTGCATGGTTCCGTTGTGGCTTAGCTTATTCCGGCTACGCCTATGCCCCCTCCCCGGCGGCACCTCTCCGACCCGCGACACCGTGGCGAAGATCCTCAGCTGTCGTTCAGACCAGTCGGACGGGTCTCTACGGCGACCGGAATCGCCTCAGGGCCATATAGGTATATATTAATGGCACAGCTACTCAAGGCTAAGGCCGGGGCCCAGTTACGAAGCCAGAGCGACGAGCAGGCACGTCCTACTCAGTCGCCATCTTGGCCACGCCCCCACTTTATGCGCTTTTTAAGTGCAGTTACTGCCCACAATATTATATTGCGAACTGAAATCTGACTTCGATTTGTATTTTCTTGCTCATCCAAAGCACGGATATCTAATGTATTACTTGATGTGTTCTCAAAACCTAAAATCTTTTATGCACTTATTTTTAATTGTTTTTTTTATGTATGATCAATTTTTCAACTTCTATGGGGCCGATTCCGATCTCGGCCGGTAGGGCTCCGAATCGGATTCGGCATAACCGGATCCGATTCGGAGCCCTATTTCCCGACCGATTCGTACGCGCGTCCGGACGAGCGAGTACGATGCGAATTCACCGACCGATTCGTTCGGGCGTCCCAACCGCACCGACCGACTCGCTCGGACACGACTCGCACCGCGCAATGGAGACGTTCCCCGGCCGGGTAAGTACGATGCGCGCCGCGAGCAGTTCGACCGACACGCGCCGTCCGGCTCGAAAGAGCAGTCGGAGCCGTACTTTGGGGGTCCGTATCGGACCCCCCTGTATGCGTAGCCGCGCGAGTCGCACACAGGGGGACCCATGGGTCCCCCTACCTGTGCGTGTACGGCGCGAGTCACTTCGCCGCGTACCCGCTGTAGGGGGCGCCCTTGTTCGCCTCGCACCCATTGAGGCAATGGGAGCCCGCGTACGCGTTGTACGACCGGCTCCCATTGACTTCAATGGGAGTCCGACCGACTCAAGTACAATAGCATACGGACGCATCGTACTCGTTCGGTCCGGCTGCACGGGTCCGATTCGGTCAGAAATCTCTCCGGGTCCGGCTCGGTCGGAGGGATTTCCGGCCCGAATCGGCCCCAGTGTGTGATTACAGCTATGTGCAATATTTCTATGTACTTTTATGGCCTACTGTTTTTAGACTGAATAAAGTTATATTGGTTGGCCTTTGTGTAGCTTTGCGTGGCCTTACGTAATGCAAGGGAAAAGCAGAGGCTTAGTAAATATGAGCCACAGTAGTCAATTTATCTTTTGTTTCTTTGCAGGTTACTGTGGGATTCCCCCCACCCTCTATATGTTGGCCATGTTCTGTCAGACTATCTTGCTTGTGGTGGCTCTCACATTACAGGCACAGGTGCATGCGTCGTATCTGTCAACACTGTGTGAATACCTATATCCTTTCCCCAAGGTGACATAGACAGGCTCTCAATGATCTTGCTGAATCCTTTAAATTGTTACAAAATGATGTGCAAGTTAACAGGTTAACATGTTTAAGATTATGACATGGCATAGTAAGGTAAACCAGGTGCCTACCAGTATATTTATGTTTAGTGTCTCCAGGATAGGTTCAGGTAACTTTCCTAGGCTGTCATTGTAAGTGCCACAAAGGAGAACACTGAAATCCAGTAACTTATTGAGTGCGATAAATAGCAACTATTATTAATTCTGACCTCAAAATGGGGCATACCATGAGAATTTTGTTACTTTCCTCACAAAATTCTGTATGTTACAGTATTAATCTGGCATTTTCCCCCTTGTACATCGCATCAGGTTTGACGTCCTGAAATCTACCTGAGGAAAATTGCAGTGGGTAAGAAATGGGAAATTCTGATGTGTGCAGTGATGAGTTAGTGCACATATTAAAATTCTACTTGGCAGTCGTAGTGAGGACCAGAGTATGTTACCTTTGTTCGAGGGATAAAGAAGAAGGAGCTCCAGCACCTAATCTCCAAACTAGTACGAATGTCCTACAGAAAGAGAGGGATCCAGTTGTCTACCCCAGTCCTACCTACGATATGCAGAAGATCCCAATTGTTACCAGTCTTTCATTACACTGTACCTTTTGCATATTTTGAACTATTTCTAATTGTGTCAGTCTGATTAAGCTAATGTAAACCTTCAGACCCCCAAAAAATAGGAGGAAATGCTTTAACTTTGGAACACCTTTTGTAGATTTTAATGATGAAACATGACTTGGGATTCTTTTACCAAAATTTAGCTCACTTCATACCGAAGTCTGAAAAGTGTTATTTAAGCAGTTTGTTTGCATGGAATTCATGCGCATTAGGCCGCTCTTAAAAAACTTGTGAAATTTAAGCAAATAGCATCAGAAATGGGTGGAGTAATTAAGCTGTAGTCATATTTTCCATTTTTCATTATTAGGTCTCGCCTAGACAGCGCATGCGTTGTCTCTTCATGACCATTTATTTTCTTACTGTGGGCTTTGAGACCGCCCATTGCTAGTCATTGCTTAACTTCATTGTCACTCTCATTTGCTTGCTTCTTTTGGTCAGCTGCTGTGGCTTCTTTCCTCTTTTTTGTGTTTGTCCCTCCTTTTGAGAATGGACACATTACTTGTGTTTTCCACTGCTCATTTTTGTAGGTGTTACATTTTTTTTTTGTGTTTAAGCACTCTACCAAAGTGCATCTTTCTCAGCTGGCTCCCTTGTATACTTCTCCACTTCTGCTATCAGTCTTCTTACCCCCTTTCACCCTCCCTCACTCTGATGTTGTCCATGTTGCTTGCCCTCACCCACCTCTCTCATTCCTTTGTTGTATGTGTTGCATGCCCCACCTGCCCTCCCTCCCCCATTGTTTCCTGTGTTGCTTGCCCCCACCTGTCCTCCCTCCTGCTGTTGTTACCCATGTGGCTTACTCGCATCCGCCCCCATGTTGCCATTCCCCCTTACCCACCCTCCCTCCTTACGTTGTTGCCCGTCCCCTCTTACCTTCCTTCCCTCCTTCAGTTGCTACAGATCCTCCTTGCCCGTCCTCCCTCCATTGTTGCCCCTCCACGCCCGCTCTATCTCCGTCTGTTTTTGCCCATTCCTCCTTCCAATGTTGCCTGTCCCTCCAACAATCCTTCCTTCTGTTGCTGCATATGTTGCTTGCCCCTCCCACCCGTCCACCCTCCCTCTGCTGTCTGTGTTGCCACCCCATCCCACATATAAAAAAAAATGCTATGAGGCAAACACCACTGGCCTCATGATAGTGCTTTTTCCCCACCCGCCCTCCGTGTTGCAGCACTGCTGTAGCACATGGCTAAAACATTGACAAAGCCAATAACTTGTAAAGAAAAGTCCTATTGGCATTGCCAATACTTGTTTGTAAAGATTCCTGGAAAGGAACTAAATGGCACATATTCCCTGATCATTTTTGAAGGCTTTATGATTATATTGAAATCCTATTATTCACATGACCCTGCAGTTCCACAAAATTGTAGTAATTCACTGTTGTCCTGTCATGATAAAAAGAGGATGACATTGATGCTAACACTACCTAGTTAGGTGGGAGAATGTGCTTTAAGCCAAAATGTCTATATTTCAGCTTTTTCCCCTTTAGAAAGTCTTCCACTTCAGTGGACGTTCCCCAATTTATTTTCTTATTATCCACTCTTCCATCTTCCCTCTTCTTTGTTCCTAAATGTTGGCATGTATGGAATTTGTTCTGGTGATACAACCTACAATATCTTATGAATAATGCATTTATGCAGAGGGTTTCAGCTGGAATTAGACATATAATGTATCACGCCACAGGCCTTAGGATTTTTTTAATGGTCATCCAACCAAGGGGGTCAAAGTCCGCCCGCCATCCCAGTGGTAACGGGACCGGCCGCCACCCATGCGGCGGTCCCGCACCCCTGATTAGGATGCGACCAACACCCTGGCGGTCGCATTCCGCAGTTTCATTGCAGCGGGTGCTGCTTACAGCAGCACCCGCCGCAATGTCAAATTGACATGTTGTGCATTTCCATGCACAACGTAGCAGGCACCACACGGTGCCTGCCACCTTGTGCATGGAAATGGACCCCCCACCCCTCAGGGGGCCCGCAACGGGCCCCCAATGCAATTCCCTGCCAGCCTTTCCATGGCAGCATCGCCGCCATGGAAAGGCCTTTCTCCGCACGCATACTAATATGGATGGCGGTGCCTGCTAGGCACCGCCACCATATTAGGGGCAAAGTCTGCCCGGCCGGCAATCGGAACGATTGCCGACCAGCGGTAAAGCGGCGGACGCACTTTGCGTCCGCCGCGATACCCTCCGCCATCATAATATGGCGGGGGCTATTACTCGTTACGATGGCGTAACGGAACGTTACGACATCGTAATGAGCCCCCAAGTAAGAAAATCTATACCTTGAGCATCAACAAAATGTATGTTCAGAATAATTATTTAGAAAAGACTCTCCCACCTGTGCTATTTATTTTCTTCATTTCTAAGCAATATACTACTGAATTAGTGCCATCCATTGACTATCATCAGTTCAATATCACTAAAGTGTAGACTAGATTTTATCTTTTCTTCAATAGAGAACTTCTAGATCAAGTACAAGTGATTACTTGTTAGCAATGGTAAACAGACATAATATCGAGTTTTTATTTTCGACCTACAAAAATATCGAGTTCTTAATATCGGAGGTACAGAATATCGACATGAAGAATATCGGTGACCAGAATATCGACATGAAGGTAAGAAATATTGTTTTTTCAATATCGAAGTTAGTAATATCGTTTGCTAAAATATCGTTGTTAATAATATCGATATTTATATTAGTGTTGTGTATTTTAGTGTGTATGTTAATAGTATGTTATTTAATGTTTTTTGTATAAGTATATCTGTTTTTTAATGTATGTGTGAAATTTTTAGAAATTATTTATTTTATGTAAAATAATTTTGCGTATTTTAGTTCTGTAGCGGGTTGTTGGTTTATAGGGGAATAGGGTGGGAATTAATTTAATTATAATAAAGTAATTAATAATTTTTATTTATTAGTATTTCAAATTAATTTTTTATCAAGTAATTATTAATTGGTTATAAAAAAAATTAATTAATTAATTGATAATTATATTAATTGCGTTCTTTTTTATGAGCGAGTTGTGGGTTTATAGGGGAATAGGGTGGGAAGTAATTTAATTATAATAAAGTAATTATTAATATTTATTTAATATTATGTATAATTAAATTATAATTAATTAACTATTAATTGGTTATTACATTTTATTAATTGATTAATTGATAATTATATTAATAGTGTAATTTTTTAAAGAAGTGGGTTGTAGTTTTATATGTGAATAGGGTGGGAAGTAATTTAATTAAAATAAAGTAATAAATATTTTTTATTTATTGGTATTTATTTTTTATTTCTATTTTATAGTGTTGTTTGTGCTAATTTATTTATTAATAATTAATTATTAATTCTTTGTAAATTATAATTCATTCATTTTTAAATATGTTTATTGTGTCAAATATGTAGGTGTTTTTTGTGTGTTTATAGGGGAATATGGTGTGAATTAATTTATTTAAAAATTATTAATACATTTTTTTTATTATAATTAATTTATTTTAAAAATAGTTATTTGTTAGTAAAATGTTGTTGTTAAACTTTTATAAATGTTTGTAGTTATTTTTTAGTATTTTTTAATATTAAATAATTTTTCTGTTTTTGAAATTTTTAATATTTTTATAATTGTTTTTATTTTTGTGTTATCAATAATTGTTATATTGTAGTTGCTATTTTTTTAATTTTTTATTTTAATTTTAATTTTGGGAAATATTAATTTTAACCCTATGCTATCTAACACTTTCACCACTGTTGCACTCAGTGGAGTGGAAATAGTCATTTTTACCCCTCCACTATCCAACACTTTTCCTACTGTTGCACTCACTGTAGTAGGAATAGTAATTTTTACCCCTCCGCTATCCAACATTTTCCCTACTGTTGCACTTACTGGAGTGGGAATAGTAATTTTTACCCCTACGCTATCCAACACTTTCCCTACTGTTGCACTCTTTGGAGTGGGAATAGTAATTTTTACACCTCCACTATCCAATACTTTCCCTACTGTTGCACTCACTGGAGTGGGAATAGTAATTTTTACCCCTCCGCTATCCAACAGTTTCTCTACTGTTGCAATTTTTGGAGTGGGAATAGTAATTTTTACCCCTACGCTATCCAACACTTTCCCTACTGTTGCACTCTCTGGAGTGGGAATAGTAATTTTTACCCTCCGCTATCCAACAGTTTCTCTACTGTTGCAATTTTTGGAGTGGGAATAGTAATTTTTACCCCTACGCTATCCAACACTTTCCCTACTGTTGCACTCTCTGGAGTGGGAATAGTAATTTTTACCCCTCCGCTATCCAATACTTTCCCTACTGTTGCACTCATTGCAGTGGGAATAGTAATTTTTACCCCTACGCTATCCAACACTTTCCATACTGTTGCACTCTCTGGAGTGGGGATAGTAATTTTTACCCCTCCGCTATCCAACATTTTCCCTACTGTTGCACTCACTGGAGTGGGAATAGTAATTTTTACTCCTCCGCGATCCAACATTTTCACTACTGTTGCACTCACTGGAGTGGGAATAGTAATTTTTACCCCTACGCTATCCAACACTTTCCATACTGTTGCACTTTCTGGAGTGGGAATAGTAATTTTTACACCTCCCCTATCCAATACTTTCCCTACTGTTGCACTCACTGGAGTGGGAATAGTAATTTTTACCCCTCCGCTATCCAACAGTTTCTCTACTGTTGCAATTTTTGGAGTGGGAATAGTAATTTTTACCCCTACACTATCCAACACTTTCCCTACTGTTGCACTCTCTGGAGTGGGAATAGTAATTTTTACCCCTCCGCTATCCAATACTTTCCCTACTGTTGCACTCATTGGAGTGGGAATAGTAATTTTTACCCCTACGCTATCCAACACTTTCCCTACTGTTGCACTCTCTGGAGTGAGGATTGTAATTTTTACCCCTCCGCTATCCAACATTTTCCCTACTGTTGCACTCACTGGAGTGGCAATAGTAATTTTTACCCCTCCGCTATCCAACATTTTCCCTACTGTTGCACTCACTGGAGTGGGAATAGTAATTTTTACCCCTACGCTATCCAACACTTTCCATACTGTTGCACTTTCTGGAGTGGGAATAGTAATTTTTACACCTCCCCTATCCAATACTTTCCCTACTGTTGCACTCACTGGAGTGGGAATAGTAATTTTTACCCCTCCGCTATCCAACAGTTTCTCTTCTGTTGCAATTTTTGGAGTGGGAATAGTAATTTTTACCCCTACGCTATCCAACACTTTCCCTACTGATGCACTCTCTGGAGTGGGAATAGTAATTTTTACCCCTCCGCTATCCAATACTTTCCCTACTGTTGCACTTATTGGAGTGGGAATAGTAATTTTTACCCCTTTGCTATCCAATACTTTCCCTACTGTTGCACTCTTTGGAGTGGGAATAGTAATTTTTACCTATCCGCTATCTAATACTTTCCCTACTGTTGCACTCACTGGAGTGGGAATAGTAATTTTTACCCCTACGCTATCCAATACTTTCCATACTGTTGAACTCTTTGGAGTTGGAATAATTTTATTCCCTCCGCTACCCAATATTTTCTCTACTGTTTTAGTTAATGTAGTGTAAAATGTATTTATAAAATATTAAAATATTTTAATTTATTATAAATATATTTAATTTTTATGTTATTGTTGTATGTGTATATATATGTATTTATAATGTTTAATATGTTTGTAATCATTTATAATTTATCTAAAATAATTATTTTTTAATATTATTAAGTAAATATATATGTTATAATTTATATATATGTATGTTTAATTTTTTTACATTATATGTATTACTTATAATTTTAAACATTTTCTAATAATTCTAACTAATTTTTTTAATTATATGTATTATTTACTTTATTTTACATTCTTTTTTAAACATTAAAAAAACCGATATTTTTAAGAACGATATTTTTAACAACGATATATTTTTACGATAATTTTGTACTTACCATTATGTAGATAGGACTTCGATATTCTGGACATCGATATTTCGGGTCCGATATTTTTGTCGTCGATATTCTGTCAGTGGTTCGTTAACAAATGTATCATCTAATAAGCTCTGCTGCAGAGTCACAGAAAACAGACTTTGAAATGTATTTCAACACTATGAGCATTTCCAGATGCCCTTTGAGCTCTGCAGTTACTAAGCAGATGTGCAGCCTTTAGACAGTGACATTTCTCAGTTATTACCAATATCTACTAGTTAATGTATCCAGATGATATATTCATTTAGTCTGCTGACTACTCAGAACACCTTAACTCATCTTTATGCTAAATGCATGAAATGTGAATTTCACCTGGAACATGTCTCCTTTTAAGACTATAATCAATCTCTTTAAGGATTATCTTTATGTACTGGGATCCAGTCAGGTTTTAAGCTATCCTGAATTGGCGGGTACTCCAGGCAGAGAAAGCACTTCAGAGATGCTTAGGCTTTGACAAAAGATTTCTCCTTGGTTACTCCTTCTGCATCCAATCAATGACTCAGTATTAAAAAGCTTTAGATTTATTGAAGACAACCCTAATGCCAGCTCCGCTGTTAAATAATCCGAATGCTGAATTCATGAGTATGGGGGAAAACTTTGCTGCTGATTCTACCAAAGGAGCTGTTCTCTGTCAAGCTAAACCACCGACAAGCATTATTGCATCCCATTGCTTGTAACTCTTGAGAGCTGATAAGCTTCAAAACTAATTATACCATTTTCAAAAAGGGCAGTGGCTATTTCTGATGCTTTTATTACATGGCAGAATTACATAGAAGACTACATGGATACAAAGCTAAATAAAGATTCTGGATTTTTAAGTCAGCAGCATGTCCCAGCCATACATTCATTGGATTCTCTTCTTTTCAATATTTAATTGAACTGTTTCATGGCGGCCCATCAGAATACGGAAGTTGGTGCTTTTTCCTTGGTGCAGCATAGAATGGACAAAGATGATAGTTGTAGCGATCTAATAATACCTCTATGGAAACTATTAGAATTAACGAACACTACTGCTGATGATTATCAGAGGGGCTTATTAGGATGGCGGGCGGACTTCAGTCCGCCCGCCATCCTGGCGGTGCTGGGACCGGCCGCCAGCGGTGCGGTGGCCCCGCACCACCAATTAGGATGCGACCGCCACCCTGGAGGTCGCATTCCGCATCTTCAACATTGCGGCGGGTGCTGCTGTAAGCAGTACCCGTCCCAATGCCAAAGAGGCATGCTGTGCATTGCTATGCACAACATGACAGGCACCGCGCGATGCCTGCCACCTTGTGCATGGCAATGAAGGGGGGTACCATAGGTGCAGCCCCCCACCCCCCCGGGGGCTCGCAACGGGCCCCCAAAGCAATTCTCGCCAGCCTTTCCATGGAAAGGCCTTGTCAACCCGTCAACATAATATGGTGGCACCGCCACCATGTTATGCCCCAGCTCCGCCCGGCCGGCAATCGTAACGATTGCCGACCGGCGGAAAAGCGGCGGACGGACTTTCCACAAATCATGTTGTGATGGCGGGCGGATCGCCACCGCCGGCCGGTGGCGATCCGCCCGTCATCATAATGACCCCTAAGTTAGGTCCAGAAATCCATTCAGGCAATTATAAGTTTTCTTTCATGAACAGATCAGATTTCTGTTTTATCATGATGTTCTTGGGATTACTGAAACCCCACAGCAATAATTACCTTAAGAGGGGCTGTATTATCAGCTAGTATAAGGTCATCCTGGTATTGTGAAAACCTGGAATTATGTTGAATTGGATTTTGGATTTTTTTAGAGCCCTTTACTCCACCTGATGGGCACCTAAAAGTGCTGATAAAAACTTTCCCAATCGTTAGTCTCAGTATTGTCTTTCAACTGGACATTTTCTACAGGTCTGTCAAAGCTTTTTTTACCTGCAGGTACCAAAAATAATTGTTGGGGTACATAAAGTGCTCAGCTTTCTCTCCAAAATAGGTTTGTGCAACATGAATACAGGCGATACATTATTTAAAAAATAACTCAGAATCTATAGCAAGGTGTGTTTGCTCTGATTTTGACAAACACGTGACAATGATTGGAAATATTTCATATATAGACGTTTTTATTTACAGTCTGACCTAAATGAATATCTGCATACCGAATTCGAATCAATGCAGTCATATATTGCAAGTTCAGGTACTTCGTAGAAGCAATGCAGTTCTACACCTTTCGCCAGCTGCTGATTAGGGACTCATTAGTTCAATGAAATTGAATCTGTCTAATACAATAGAACAATGATGGGACGTATCAGATGCCTTTCCTGAGTTATGAGAAAAATGTTAGCATCCTGCTGTTTCTTTAATATCCAAAGACATTACTGAAGCGGGCTTTCCCTACAACAAGGTCCACGGAAGTGTAGGGACTACTTCCCACCCCTCATCCTGTCAGCAGGCTGTCTACCCTCAGGGCTTAGCTGCCATTGGAAGTAATTTTGAAACTGAGCTTCACTCTGATGCCCCAGCAGCCTCACCTGAGGATGTACTGCCAGAACATCCCACCTCAACAGAGCACGGAAGAGAACAGGCCACCACTAGAAATGTGTCTCTGTCTATCTATCTATCTATCTATCTATCTAAGTAGATGATCATTGTCTATTGCAAGTTGCCCATTTAGGCTCCAGCTTCGATGCCAAAATATGAGGATCCCTGCTCTTTTCTGAGAAATGTGTCCAAGCCTGTTCCCACCGCTTAAAATTGTACATGGAGGATTCCATTTTCTTGTGTTCCTTATAATCCTGCTACCAGAACCGTGCTCATTGCTGGAGAGCGAAAGGAGATGTTCTTGTTGGAAAACACCATGAGAGGAAACTCCATTCGCCTGCATGCAAAACAGTGCAGAACTCACATGGTTAGGAAGAACAGGGCCGGCTTAAGCGCTGGTGGGGCACGGTGCGACAATCATTTTTGGCGCCCCATGACCTCCTCCTCAGATTCTCTCACTACCACCGGGCAAAAGTGTTCCTCATCCCTCCAATCATTGCTAAACATAGCACCCCACCCCCTCCCCTGAGGTCGGCACCCCCTCCACAGGTCAGTGCCCAGTGTGGCCGCACCAGTCGCACTGCCCTAAAGCCGGCCCTGAGGAAGAACAACACACTGACACGCTGATCCCTGGGCCTAGTACATTGCCACCAATCAAGAGTCTGCACCAGAAGCTTGACATTTTCACAGGGCCATTGGCACAGCATCATATGTGGCCGGTGTGGCTTATTGCCAGCCTCAGAGCCCACTTACCCAGATCCTGTGTCACTGTCCAGAGAGTTTCTGATGGACTTACAAGCTCATCTAGGAAAGAGAAGTTGGCATTTCAGTTGCTCACACTACAAACACCTAATGATGTATACAACTCCAAGATCAAGCTAGCCTTAGAATTCTCCACAGCCCTGTTACATTGTGCTCAGCTTTAATATGTGTTCCATCGGACTCATTCACAGCACTAACAAAATAACTCCCAGAGCTGTTTAGAAGGCACTCTCATTTATTGTTAAAGTTTTCATTGGTACATCTTGTTTAACTGTTAGTCTTTTCATTTACTTTTTATGTTCCCACTGATGCGCTTCATTTAATTGTTTGTGTTCTCTTTGGCATGTTTCGAACTTCGATCTCCACAGACGTTCTTGTCTGTAGCCGCCTTCTCTTTGGGAGACATCATCACAACTCTCGTGCACTCAGACAAGTCCTCCGTCTCCGTCTCCGGGGATTTGCTCCGTCCATCATCCAGCTTGCCCTCCAGGATGTGCACCCGGGCGGTGGCCTCCGTCAGCATGTCCATTACTAGCTCCAGCTGCAGCTTCAGGTAGTTGTTCTCTTCCCGCAGGGCCTTGTTGTGAGCCCGCAGCTTCTTACCTTGAGGCACGTGCGTTCGGGGTGGCGAGTTCTCCTGCATCCACTGGCCGTGATGGAAGACGTACTGGTGGTGGCAGAGGCAGACTTTCGGCGGCCTATATTCAAGGGAAAGTTCGGCCAGTGTGACATTGGGGTTCCGCAGGTGGAAGGTGGAAATAGAGTGGGCCTGTCGCGCTGGCGCCCTCTTGGGGTTAAATTTTGAGCAGCAACTGCGGCTTCTAAACAGTGGCGTGCAGAGTGGGTTATTGTCTGCAGCAATTGGGGGCATTAAGAGGGCAGGGTGGGGAGACAAGGAAGGGAGGGGGAAGGAGGACAACTCCGATTAACGTGACGAGGAATTTTTGTAAAACTCAAGAGGCACCAGTCATGACTGAAAGACAAAAAAAAAGGGAAATTAGAGATAAGTCAGAAACCAAATGACGTCTAAACAGTTGGACAACAACTTGCCCCTCATTGTAAATCACTTGAATAATTTCAGCATTAATTGACTGCTGTTTCCACTAGACGGATTTCTGCTAATTGCATTTGTTGTGCTGGCTGACCCTTGAGCACTGCATCAGCTGGTGGGACCATGAACAATTTCCTGGTAGTCAACATCACTAAACGCCTCATTGCTTGTCTTTTGTGTTTTCAATAGTGAGGCCATGGCACTGAAGAGGTAAAGATAGTGAGTGAGCAAGAAGTTATATTTTTTGGGTGGATTTAGAGGACTACAGTACCATCCTGTAGTGGGTTAGTATTATTTGTATTGTCATCATTTACTTGGTGTTCTTTTCCTCGTGCTTGGAGTGTGCGTCTCCTGGGGTTCGATCGGCTACTGTCAGTTGCGGATCGAACCTCCGAGAGTGCGCCGCTCCTTGCCGTGGCTGAAGCTTGAATAATAAATCTACTTACTTTGAAGAAAACGTGGCTTCTCGTCTAATTGAACCAACATACCACATTTTGGCGACGACCGGGAACCAGCTTCAGCCACACGTCACGTTTGAGAACTCCACGCGGTGGGTCCTCCGTGCCAGTATCTGCACTTCGGCTGCCTGAAGTTTGTCTACCACGCTGGGGCACTGGATACTTTTCCTGGCAACAATCCAAAATTGGAAGGACCTCGTTTTAATTAATTTACTGCCTTTTATGCAGATTTATCCTGGGCGAGCGTTGACTCCGCGCGCTAGACTCTCGTGCTTACTGAAGATTCTAAAAGAGCGCGCACACATATTCAGCGCGCACACATATTCAGCGCGCATCGGAGCGAAAGGTTCGTGGATCTACGTACTCACGCTGCGTGAGGACATTGAAGAAAACGTGGCTTCTCGTCTAATTGAACCAACATACCACACATCCCTCCGTGATCTAGTGAGGTCTCCCTCTCCCTCTCTATAGAAGGACATCTAAGGACTTTTAGATATAATGTGGCACAATGTGTGGGAGGACGTTCAAGAATGAGCAGGAGACGACAGTGCATGCTGTAACTCTTAGTGGAGGTCACAGCGTGTACATGAACAGTTATCTCTTTAGCTATCTCCCTTACCATGCTCCTCCACCAAGCCCCAGTGGCGTAGCTAGACCTTCTTTTCCGCCCGTGGCAGTTGGGCTGTTTGGCGCCCTGCGACAGCCGCAGGTGAAAGCGGGGGTGGGGGTCGGTTTGTGGCTATGGTCCCTGCGTCTGCCGCCCCGCAATGGTTAGAATAGGGGGGGGAGGTCCGCTGGACCCAAAACCCGTGCTGCCCGGGGGCGCACTGCCCCCCTCCTTGCTACGCCACTGCCAAGCCCAGCTATTTCTCATCTTTACTTTCCAGATTTCACTCACCCTTATTCCCCCTTTCCTCTTGATCTTCCCTCTATGTTTTTCTGCCTCGGGGAATTTTCCATCTCCCACTCTCAATAAGTTGCTAGACAACCTCCCAGTGAAATCTGCAGAAGTTAAACAGTATTCATTAGAACGCTGTTTTCCTTCTGTGCTTGGTATTGCTGTTGCCACCTCTGAAGCCATAGGTCGCAAATGCAATGCAAAAGGTTGCCAGGGGTTGTAGCTGTGACCTCTGCCAACCCCTAAAATGAGGTCAATAGGTGAAGGCATTCTCTTTAAACAGCTTGCTCCAACCGCTCAGCCAATTAAGCTACAGTCAACTGGGCTGAGGATTTAGCCAGTGTCTGTCATTAAACTGCCTAAGGCACTTCATCTCCTGGTTCTTATACATTTATTCGCCAAATTACTTAATTCTTTGAGATTATTGATGCCAGACTAGGTTTCAGCAATACAAAAACAACAGTTGATGGACAGAATGCAGAACAATGTCATACATTCACCCCAGTACAGAGATCTGGGCCTAAATCCATCGTTTTTTTGCTCACCATGCCATTCCAGTTTGAACCCAGCCATATGCAAATCAGTCTTGACCCTGTGCCTCATGGGAACAGTCCAGCCCGAACTGCCAAGCCAGGTCCTCCCTGGACTGGAAACAAGCATCCTAGGACCGGTTTCGGGGTTTCACCCCTCTTCAGCCAGGATAGCTTGATTCCAGTGGCATGGAGAGCACGGGACCCACGTCTGGGCATACCCGTCCCACTCGGGGTGACAATGCAAAAACAACAGTTGATGGACAGAATGCAGAACAATGTCATACATTCACCCCAGTACAGAGATCTGGGCCTAAATCCATCGTTTTTGCTCACCATGCCATTCCAGTTTGAACCCAGCCATATGCAAATCAGTCTTGACCCTGTGCCTCATGGGAACAGTCCAGCCCGAACTGCCAAGCCAGGTCCTCCCTGGACTGGAAACAAGCATCCTAGGACCGGTTTCGGGGTTTCACCCCTCTTCAGCCAGGATAGCTTGATTCCAGTGGCATGGAGAGGTTTCAGCAATACACGAGTTCAAACTTAATTGAACTTTATTTTCCAAATTAATCACATAGTACAAAGACAACATAGTACCTGAGGTCTGATGTACAAAGCCATTTTGCAATCACAAACTCTATGACTTGAAAAATCACAGGACTTGTGACCGCAAAATTGCTTTTTGCTCTCTAAGAAACCCGATTCATTAAAGCCATTCAAAATCGCAAAATTGGTTTACTGGCTCATACCGAATTGCAAAATCGAAGGGGCATAAAAGAGGCATTGTGTCCTAATTCCCAATTTAAATAAGATTTATTAATGGTTTACTAACGCAATTACGGTTGCAACACATTGAAAGTTACCAACTCCCCAAAGAAGGCTGCAAGCTATTGGCAAAGGGAAAGCTACCTCCATTGAACAGCTTCCCCCCTAAGAATTGTGTCGAGAGACCATTGCCGGATCCCCAAATTGTTTTTCCCAAAAAGGAAACATTATCTTTTTTGAAAAGCAGCTCTGATTTCTTTAGGGAACACTGACATCTTTAAAAAGAAAATGATTCCACTTTTGGAATGCAGATGCAGGAATGGTAGTTTGCTGCTCCTTGGGGGTCTCAAATAGCAACCTGCTTAGTAAATCTTCATTAGGCCAGCCATTCTGGAACTCCTCTGCAACTGCAGATTTTGCACCATGATATATTAGTATTTATGTTACATCACAAAAAC
The DNA here is from genome assembly GCA_963921515.1 of Calotriton arnoldi. Taxonomy (NCBI): domain Eukaryota; kingdom Metazoa; phylum Chordata; class Amphibia; order Caudata; family Salamandridae; genus Calotriton; species Calotriton arnoldi. Next base: position 1,286,820 of record CAWUFW010003131.1, read on the forward strand.
AAAAGTAGGCCACAAATAGTCAACTTGCAATGTGTGACCACTATTTGTGACTTGTCTCTTTGTACATTAGTCTCCTGATTCATTTACAAGTCTTTGGAGAAAAATAATGCATATACCCCTTGCCAAATACTCTTAAGAATACTACTTCAGTTCTAGGTTAATGCACTGAACAGGTATGTAATTGGGCAATTTTAGAATTTCCTTTAGAGTTGTCCTTCCAAGAGACATAAACCAACATTACAGTTTCACTGCCATAAATGAGTATTGACTCTAGCTTAGCTAAAACTGATCTTCTTAATGCTCTTCTTAAAAGGGATATCTGTCAGGTTTCGGAAAAGACACCACATAAGAGAGTCAGGAAATGTACCACATGAAGGAGATGAAAAATGGGGCAATGGAGACTACAGTCATAGAAGAAATTAGCTTCCAGGGTCGGGTCTGAAAAACACTGCTTCTAACACCTGAGCACGTCTGATTGACTTTCAGGTCAGAGTGGGCACAGATCTATAAACTGTTAGTAGATGCTGAAGACTGTTTCTGACAACATTGGTTGTTTCAACTCTTCCATTTGATGCTCTAAATTGCACCTGTAGTAACGTTCCCTCGTCTTTGTTGTTTTCCCTGTATCGGTTCCCTCCTCCCTATTTCTTGCACTGACCTTTGTTTTGGTCTTGGACTGACTTTGATATTTGACTCTGCTTTAGTTTTTGCACCAGATCCCAAATTTCCCCCTGTGATTAGGCTTCAGCGACTACAAACCTGTTTTTTGGGCTTGGCTTCAGATTTCCCTTTTTTGGTTTGGTAAATGTAGAGAGCTGGTATGTTTCCAGGTTTGCCTGGGGGTTAGTTACAGCAATGCCTGCTCTCACACCAGGTAAGCTGCATCACAAGTTTGTCATCATACTGACCTGTTATAAAATTCCTCTTCCATTACTCAATACTCACTGTTTTCTGTTTCCTCTCTTGACAGTGAGTTGAAGTTTGTCTCTGCAATGCTGTGCCATTTGGTGCTTCAGAAAAGTTAGTCCAGATATTCCAACAACCATCCTGGTGGAAGCGTGTATAATGCAACCTCTCTCTCTAATCCCTCACTCCTCGTTTCCCTTTTTGAAACAGGTGCTCCCTACTCTCCAGAAGTGTGATGCAGGGAGTGGGAATGAGGGGAGAAATTGAGAAGTATGTCAAACAACGCAGCATCTGTACACAAGTCGAGGTGCCCGAATGAAACCAACACGTCAACAAACCTGGTCACAAATCTGAATGGATTTATAACATATTTACCCTCTTCATAAGGAAAGACTGTGTTGTTGGTAGTACTCAATTATATCACTACGACGGGGCATTTAATTCCAATAGAAAAGATCCACACTGTTCCCAGCCTTGCATCAGTTTTTCTCAAAGAAATCGTCAAATTACATGGACTCCCCATGTCATTATTACAGACAAAGGGTCTCACTTCATAACTCAGATTTAGAGAACACTGTTGAAGTAATTTGGTATGGTACATTTTATGTCCAATACTTATTATCCTCAAGCATACGGACAAATGGAAAGAGAAAATCAAACCGTTTAAAAATATTTGTGGTGTTTTTTAATGAGCCATTCAGAAAGATGGTGCAATGGATTTCAATTGCGCTGTTGCTGAATTTTCAGATAACAACACTTTGAATACCTCTTTGGGATAATCCATATTTATTTGCTCCATAGGGTTTCATCCCTACATTTGGCCACCTATCGTTTCCTCTTCAATGGTTTCTTCTGTTCAGGTTTTCCACCAAGTCATTATCACTCATCTTCCTTTTCATCACTTCAGAGTTGTCACATGAACAGAGAAGGTTTTGGAGACAATGAAATTGATTGGGCTCTGCTCGTTGGCGATTCTGAAAGTTGGAGCAGCTGGACTATCAGAAGGGAATTTCCCATTCAGTAACTCTGGATGGAACTTAATTTAAAAAATTCACTCACTATATTGCAATTTGATAATGACTTACAAAAAGGCTTAATCAATAAGGGATTCTAGGGCATTCAAGAAGTAAACCAATATTAAACACAAATATGATAAATTCAATTTCATACTTAAATCCCCAGCTCCAATAAGTCAGGTTCCAGGTTAGTCAGTTATAGGAGCATATCTTCAGAAAGAGCATTGATAAAGACATTTACTGTTAAGCAGAGACTTAAAATGCATTCATATAAGGGAAGCTTAAGTATTACTGCAAGGCCCCAGTGACAGGAAAGCCTTTTCACTGAATGACCGATCTCATATGAGGTCAAAGTTATTAGCCCACCTAATTGTTCCCCATCCCCCTCGAGAGTTTATTGCTTCTATAAAGAAACATGGAAACTCAATGCCTCTAACAGATCAGTTAGATATGTTTCCTGTAATAAACTCACTGAGGCTTTTGCTATAAAGTCTAAAAATGTAATACTCCTGTTCCACTATCAGTATGGCTCCTTTCTTTCCTGTCATTTGAGTCATATCGAGAAATAGTTAGATGATAATTATGGCAGTTAGTCAAAAGCTTATTTATCAGCAACAAAGAAAGACATATATACTTCCTTTTTGTGAGATATGATCGGTTTTCAAGTCATGCACTGATAATAAATCAATACCACATTTTTCCCAGGCTATAGCCTTTATTCGTGATCAATTTTAAAACAAGATGGTAATACAAATTGTTCTCATATAAATCCTTGCAATTGTCCAGCCTCTTTACTTTCCTAGCGTGTTCCCACTGAAGGTTTTTCTAACGTTTTGTTGTTGGCGTTACTAGAAACAGGCATTTCCTGAAGGGTTAACAGCTTTATATTAGTATTTGCAACCTTAACTAAAACAGGTGATCCTTCTGACCTAGCATGTGGATCTTCAGTATTAACATTGCAGGTGATGTTAGTCTTAGTTAAACCCACCTTAGGTAAAGCAGAACAGACTCAAGAGCCAGTAATGGACATGGTTGAATTCCTAGTTTTAAAGCAATTTTTAGGTCTCTAGAAAATTCTTTTATTATTACCAAGCTGATCTTTCTACTTCTTGATTGCATTTCAAAAACATATCTTTTCCCGGGTTCCGGGGATGGGATACTATAGGAATCTCTACATTGAAAGGATTTAAGCGGGTCCCTCGCATCACATCACCCAGAGGCTACAGGAGGAGTTTGACCTACACAAGTCCCAGTTCCACAGGTATCTTCAGCTTCGCCATGCCCTGTCCCCCCTGATAAAGCACCTAACGTCCTTACCCGAATTCCACCCACTAGAGGGCAGACTGTTGATGGGGGATCTGGGAGGGCACAAAATCCGTCAACTATATCAGACCCTGACAACGCACTCCAAGACACGCATTCACCGGACTAGGGCAGCATGGGAGGCGGATTTACCGGCCCTCACGGACGATGACTGGACTGAGGCCCTTGCCAGCCCCAGGTATGCCGCCGTCTCCTCTAGGTACAGGTTGATTCAGTTTAAGTATCTTCACAGGGTATATTATACCCGCCTTCGCCTTTGGAAGATGGGGGCTATTCAGTCCCCAACCTGCCTCCGTTGTAATTCTGACGATGGGTCCTTCCTCCACACGGTCTGGAGTTGCACTGCACTACAACACTTTTGGTCGGGGGTGAGGTCCTGTCTGGGGCGGGTGTTATGCTGGGACCTCCCGGAGGATCCTTGATTGATACTTCTTCATGGCACGGAAGACATCGGGGGAAACAGATATAAGAGGCACCTTCTATTCCTCGGTCTCACCTTAGCCAAGCGTGACATAGCGCAGCATTGGAAGTCTCCCTCTCCCCCCGGGGTGGCGGCCTGGAAAACAGCCCTAGATACATGTATGTCGGCGGAAGTGGCGGTGTTTCAGGCACGGGGTTGCCCGCAGAAACATGGGAAGATCTGGTCCAAGTGGGCTAAATACCGGGGCATTGACTTATCCATCCATTCACAGTCAGCGAATCCTGACCCTATTGCAAGGCTAATCATCAATGATTCCCCAATCTAATGTGCTCATTGGCTGGGGCATTGGACACAGTGTTATGATCATGTATGTCTTTCTCGTTTCAGGTGGGAAGAGTGGTGCAGGGGTGAGGGGAGGGGGGAAGGGTGGGATGTTGGATTGCATGTTTCGCAGATCCTTCGGTGACACCCTCGTCGGTATTTGCTGTATATGCATTTTGTCATATGTTTATATACTGATTGCAGGGGTTCGCCCACTGGGTGTTGTAAACTCAATAAAATTTGTTGTTAAAAAAAAAAACATATCTTTTCCGCCTTAAATTTCTGTTTAACCTAACCAAAAACTCTATTACATTTAACAATCATAGGAACTACCAATTCACTATGTTATGGTTTTGAACCGCTCTTGAAGGACACCATGAAATATATACTTCCACTTCTGATAGGACTCACTTGATTCAAATTGTAATGAAAAAGTGTTGCAACCCTAATGCCATCTTCAATCTGTCACTTTGTTTGTGATAATTTAGAGTTGAATTTAAAGGAAATTAGTGAATGTTGTAGCTGGTACTTATTCAGTACTAGGTTAGCTTCTAATATCCATTGAAACGTATTTTGAATAAGCATCATTAGAAATAATTTGTAATGCCAGTAGGGTAACCCACGATAATGAACATATTAATCATATCATACATTTATTATTAATAATAATATATGATATATATTACTTTCTCCCACCTTGTTAAGTTTTGGGGTAGTGACACATTAGCACCATAGGAGTATACTCTTACATGGGTATTACAAAACTATTCAAGAAGTGACAAACCACATTGCATATCATTGTCCCTGAAAAAGAGATATTTCACTGCAGTACATTATGAGGCGTTTTCGTGTAAGAATGGCGAACTACATCTGTTTAATGCAAATTGATGCTTTTCTCAGTAAATAAATTATACACTTTTCTCCAGCATTTTTCAAGATAAACAATCATTCGGGGAAAGGAAAGTCTCCATATGCTGATCACTCTCTCCAGACATGCAAAGATGTACTAGCAAATTGTATTTGAAATTGTATAAGATCAGAAGAACCGAGCTGTGTAAGATATCTGCAGCACAAAATTCATTGGTTGCAATGGTTTAGTCAGGAGATAGACAAGGTGAAATCTTTCCAGGTTCAGCTCCCAGATTTAACTGCCAGAATTATAAGTTTACCAATTTCAAAACCCTACAATGGAGCATCCTGATATACTACATCATAATAGCATTCCTACCAACACTACACATCCCCACTTTCTACAACAAAAATAAATTAGATACATAAGAAAATTTAAGTTGATAAACATCATTTATTTATGTTAAAAAAAATCATCACATCTCTTCAGTATAGAAACCTAGCACCCTGACTTGGTTGTAACATGATTAACAACAGAACTTCTTCCTAGATTATCTCTTGCTACATCATTGTCACACTCATCATCAAAGCACCTTATATCACTTGATGACTTCACTTTATTTTGTCTTGAGCCACCACACACACTTTCGCATCCTCATTAAGCAACTTTGACTGCATTTCCCTGGCATTTCTCCTATGAGAAAAAGGGTAATACATAATTATTTTGTTGCATTTGATCAATTTGCTAAAATGCCAGACTCTGCCATCTAACAGCTTGGCAGAGAAGATGTACAGTTCTATTGCCTTACAAACCTTTGAAAATATACTCTTACCTTTCCTTTTTTTGAAAGAATATTTTACACGTACCCAGACTCCTATTTCTAGATCATCACTCTTGACTCCATGTTTCTGAACAAAATACCCTTTGTACACATCCTGAGCTTTTTTCATATTCTCTCACAATTCTAAGGGATACATTACCTTCAGACTCAGGATTCATCAAAACCACATTACCCATGGTATATAGCGCTCTGCCCTAGAGGACTCTGAAATGGCTAAATCCAGTCACAGTAGGTGTGATCCTATAAGCCCAAATAATTTTCTTCACTTCAGTTTCCCACTTCTTGCTACTCCTAATAGCTAACTGTACTATGCCCATGATTACCTATTAAAGCAATCAACTGCACCATTGCCAGCATGATTATGAACTGAAATGTGTTTTAATTTCATACCATTTCATTTGTAAAAATGCATAACTATCCCAGCAACAAACTGTGGGCCATTATTACTTTTAACTGGTTTTGGAATACCTTCACATAAAAATATCTCATCTAAAAATGTAATAATAATAGCAAACTACTCACCTTTATTCACCACTGAAAACTCTGGCAATTTAAAACATAAATATAGCAAAATAAACACATATTTGACAACCCCACAAGAATCTAACATGGGCCCTAAAGTGTCATCAGCCATAACATCCCATGGAATTTTGGGATCACCTATAGGACACAAGGGCAGTCTTATGGTTATTTGAAATTTATCTGCATAACAGCACTCAAAACAGTTCTGCACAGACGTCCAATTTCTAAATCTATTCCAAGTCATCAGTAGAAGGCTTTAATTGTTTTCTTACATTTTACAATGCCTAAATGGCCTTCATCATTGACCTTGAAAATGTTTCCTAACATGCAATTGGGTAGTATGATTCTGCATCTTCTCCAAACGAAACCTTTATTATAAACAGACAATTTGTTTCTGATTTCCCAAAATAGTTTACTGTATTTATCCAAATATTTTTGACCAGGCCAGCCTATCTGAACAAAGCTTCCAAATCACATTCATTTACATTAGCAATAGAAAACTCATCCCATTAATTGTTTATGTATTCTTTAACATGATTTTCATCACAATTATTTGCACCGGGTACGTACTGCACCTTGTAATTAAAATCTATGTTATGTTATGTTAGGAAAATTTGTAAAGGACGCGAATACCCATGGGTGTCTTTGCGCTGACTGAAATTGAGCATGCTAACACTAATGCTTTTAGTTGTTAAATAGCCAAGTCTTAGGGGCCGATTCCGATTCGGGCCGGAAACCTCTCCGACCGAGCCGGACCCGGAGAGATTTCCGACCGAATCGGACTCTGGCAGTCCGACCGAACGAGTACGATGCGCACGCATGCACCCGGACTCGATTCGGTCGGACTCCCATTGAAGTCAATGGGAGCCGGTCGTACAACGCGTACGCGGGCTCCCATTGACTCAATGGGTGCGAGGCGAACAGGGGCGCCCCCTACAGCGGGCACGCGTCGATGCGCATCGCGCCGTACATGCACAGGTAGGGGGGACCCATGGGTCCCCCCTGTGTGCGACTCACGCGGCCACGCGTACAGGGGGTCCGACGCGGACCCCCAAAGTCCGCCTCCGACAGCTCTTTCGAGCCGGACGGCGCAAGTCGGTCGGACTGCTCGCGGCGCGCATCGTACTTGCCCGGCCGGGGAACGACTCCATCGCGCGGTGCAAGTTGTGTCCGTGCGAGTTGGTCGGAGCGTGTTGAAGCCGCGTACGAGTCGGTCAGCGATTTCGCGGGCGCTTGCATCGTACTCGCTCGGCCGGACCCGCGTACGAATCGGTCGGGAAACAGGGCTCCGAATCGGATCCGGTAAAGCCGAATCCGATTCGGAGCCCTACCGGCCGAGATCGGAATCGGCCCCTTAGTCTCCTTCCTGAATGCCAACAATGAGGGAATGGCTCTGATGTGTGCTGGGAGGCTATTCCATAACTTTTCAGTACCAAAAATGATACTCCTACCTCCCCAATTAGCTTTTTTGATTTTGGGAATTACCAGAGTTTTGGAATTTGCGGATCGTAAAGCTCTATTAGGGTTGTACCATTTAAAAGCTTTCCTAAGAAAGTCCGGACCTATATTATGCAGTCCCTTATGTGCAAGAAATAAGGCTTTAAATTTTGCCCGACTGCGAATTGGAAGCCAGTGTAGTTTTCGTAGTCCCTGGGAGATAGAATGAAATTTGGGCAGCTTTAGGCTCATTCTGGCTTTGGCATTTTGCACCAATTGCAGTCGACTTACGTGCTTTTGTTGCACGTTTAAGTAAAGACTATTACAATAGTCCAATTTTGAGAGGGCTAGTGCAGTAATCACGTTTTTCCTAAGGTTTTCGAGAATGTATGGCAGTATTTTTCTGATCATTTTTAGGGTGTAGTAGGCTGAGGATACCACTGAGGACACTTGGGCACCCAAATTGAGTTTGTCTTCAATGAAGGCTCACAAGTTTTTTGCTTTGGAAATGGGAATTGGAGGATGACTAAGCTATTCTGGCCACCAACTGGGGTACCAAGTTGAAGAGGGATTCCCAAATACAATGATCTATGTTTTTGCTGAGTTGAGTTTCAGACAATGCCTACTCATCCAACAGCTGACTGCTTCGATAACGTCTCGACATCTTTACGGTCCTGACAAGTCATTATTAGCAGCAGTGACTACCAATTGTGTGTCGTCAGCATAAGAAGTTAGCTCCATCTTAAAACGTTTAATAAGAGAGGCCAACTTTGCCACATAAACATTGAACAGAGTGGGGCTCAATGATGATCCCTGTGGCACCCCACAAGGCAAATAATAAAGTGTTGATTCATATTTGCCTAGTGCTACCGTTTGTTTCCTGTCTGTAAGAAAGGAGGTAAGCAGAGCCAGGGCCTTGTCATTAATCCCTATTTCTGTTAAGCAGTGGATTAGGGTTTTATGGTCCACTATATCGAACGCAGCCGATAAATCCAGAAGGATCAGGACTACGGAACCCCCTTTATCCAAAGTCATCCTTACCTCTTCTATTGTTTTGACCAGGGCCGTTTGAGTACTATGTCCTGGTCTAAATCCAAATTGTGTTCGGTCTAGGAGTTGATTGACATGAATATATTTGGATAATTCTATGTTCATGATTTTCTCAATTTTTGCAGGCAGGGGAAGGCGTGATATTGAGCGGTAATTGTTAGTGTCGGTGCAGCTCAGATTAGGTTTCTTTACAAGGGGAAGAATAGAGGCCTGTGTCCAAGTTAACGGAGATACACCTGTTGGGAACATGATATTAAAGATATCAGACAGGTTCCTAGATATTAATTCTGGTGTTAGTTTAAGTATCTTGGCCGGACACGGATCATCTGGAGAACCTGATTTGCTTTGTATGAGGAGAGTTGCCACTTGTTCTGGAGTGGTAGGCGTAAATTCATGGAAGGACGAGTCGTTTTGTACTGGCTGTGTTATCTGCTCAATATTAAGATGATTATTATTGTTATCAAAATGTTTAAAATTTTTGTTAACCTCTTTAAAGGTGTGTGCTAAGGTATTACAGAACTGTTGACTGTGATTGGAGTCATTACTATTAGGAATCGATGTAAGCTTAGTGACCACCTGGAATAATTCCTTGGTCGAATTAGAAGCCTTTTCTATCAGTGAGGTATAGTAATTACTTTTTTCATTTATGATAAGGTCTTTTTACCTAACTAGTGCAAGCTTATAGGCCAGTTTTTCTTGTGCATCATAATGTTTCCTCCAGCTCCTTTCAATCCTTCTACAGGATTGCTTTTCTAGCCTCAGGGCTTCCGTGAACAAGGGGGGTGACGGTTCCTTTCTATTAGAATGTTTAACTTTGGTAGGGACAAGATCTCGAAGGGTATCGGATGGCCATTCTGAGTCACAGTTGGCTGCTAATTGTGGGTCAAAAGGAAATACCGGTAGGTTATGACTTAATGCTTGAGCTAGTGATTCTGTATTGAGTTTGTTCCAGGCTCTACTCATGGCGGGTTCAGAAGATTTAGCTGATTGGTAGTGTCTACTAGGGCTTTCAATGTTGAAAATAATTATATAGTGATCAGACCATACCATAGGAGATACCTTTTGAATTTTTATGGAATCTAAAAGTCTTAACCTAATCCTGACAATATGTGGTGCAGCTTTTAATACTTCACTAGTGGTCCACAGTTTGGTTAAAGGTTTATGGTTCACTTGAAGAGTAAATTCAGAACACCACACATACTGTCTGTACTTTTTCATACACCACACTCAAGCTAACATTTCTTTTTCTACTACAGAAAATTTCTCTTCAGCTGGAGTCAAAGCACGAGATACAAAAGATATGGTAACTTCTTGTTTGTTGTCACCCCTATGTGCTAATATTGCTCCCAGCCCCTTCCTGCTGGCATCAGTACTAATGATGCTTCTGGCCGAAGGAGGAAATCCTAGTAAGGAAACAGCATTGCAAATGTATGTTTGGATATTATCAAAACAAGATTGTTCCTCATTGTTCCACCTAAAATCCCAATCGTGTTTAAGTGATTGCCTTAGATTGTAGGTTTTGCTTGCAAAGTCCTGCACAAATTTAGAATAGAATTCAGATAGTCCAAAAAAGGGTCACACTTATTCGTTAGATGTGGAGTTTCCTAATGGCCTCAATAATGTTCTTTTTGTAGAATTCACTTCTCACTGAGTTCTTTCCTAAATACACCACTGACTTCACAGGAATTTTACATTTAGTAAATTCCACCATCTGCCTCTTTTGTTCTAGTATTTTCAAAACTTTTCTCAATTGGCAGTCATTTCACTCCTATCTTTACCTTTACTTTATTAAAATTACACCCTCCTGGTCTTTGAAATGTTGATACATTAATCGCTGTAATATAGGGGCAGATGAAACCAACTTGAATGGGATCCTTAGAAAACATAAACAACCAAGGGAAGTAATGAAAGTTATGTAATTCCTGCATGCTGCATGATGTTTGATGTGAAGGTGGGCTGAGGCCATATCAAGCGATAAGAACATCTTGACGACTTAGGTCATAGCTAAGAGCTCATTTATATTGGACAAAGGAAATTTGTCAGTTAGTCTATTGTTATTGAAATCTCTCAAATCAATGCAGATGTAAACATTGCCATTTGACTCTCTAGCTGCAACCAAAGGAGCCATCCATTCCATAGATACATCAATACAATATTTTCAAATGTTTTTAATTCTGCAGCAACTTTGACCCTAACCTTGATGGGAATATTTCTCACTTGATGTGAAATTGGAACTGCTTCTTCTTCTAATATAATTTGTGTGAAAATCTTCAATTTTTCCTACAGTACCAGAAAACACTTTAGCAAATTCCTTTCTAATTAATTCACTAAAGTCATCAGTGATATTTGTCAACACCCCTTGTTCAATACTATTGGGGTCCATAGGAATGCCTAAAGACCTTTGGACAATCCAGCCTAATACTGAAGGTCCCTTTTTTGGCTACATAAAGTTTAGCCATAGCTTTACTTCCTTTAAAATTAAACATTAGTGATCTGAACCTTTGCATGGGATTGGATTCTCCTGTATAACTTTTCAGAATGTCTGAAGGTTCTAGTTTATTACCAGTGTTAGAAAAAATCATTCTTTCAAACATACTTCTGTACTAAAGTATACAAGGACTCCATAATCGCAACAATGTCAATTGGAATCCCACCAATTACCATAGCACATACTGATTTGTTTCTACATTTTACATCCAAACCTAAAACATCTACTTCATTGCTCAAAAGTCACTCCTCATGACTACTTTTCATATTTGCGGCAATTTCTTTTCCTGGGTTTTGTAACATACACTTCAATCCTGGTGCAAAACACTTCTTTTTGCAAGCTGTATAAAAATTACCCATAATACCACAAAATGAACATTTTTGCTTGATAGCAGGACTACATTTGTCAAGAACCAAGTGATTTTTGCTTCCACTTCTGAAACAAAAACAATTGTAATTAACGTTCCTGTAATCTACAGTGGGAGTATCTTTGTTCTAATACAATAATCTTTTGCACTCCTCCCTTAAAGAATAAGATCTACTACTAATCACTATGTTGGCAGTGTCTGAACTGGTAGTCTTGCTCAAAGCAGCCTTGGCACATCTCTTCCAAAGTTTTAACTTCTTGACTACTGCTATTACAACCAGCAAAGTAGAGTTATCATTGGCCCCCAATCTCTCCTGCACATTAGAGTCATTCGTTTGCATCACAATTTGACATGAATGAATTCACTTTGTACGTCCCCAAACCTTCAGGTTTCCGTAAAACTGATCCATAATCTTTAATAGATTCTGCAACCTTTTGTTTTCTCTAGAAAAAACAATGGAACATACTGATATACTACCTCATTATAGTATACCTACCAACACTGCAAGCTACCTACATTTGATCAAATCATTCACAGGGTGTAACAGCAACATAAGGCTGAAGAGAGATGGCATAGCATGCATTCCACTCAGTGTTAAAGAGATAAAGACTATGGGGCCGATTCTGATGCGGGTTGGAAAAGCTTCCCGACCGAATCGGTTGGGAAATGGTGTCCGACCCACTCGGATCGGGAAAGTCCGACCGGCGGAGTAGGATGCATCCGGATGCTTCCAGATACGATTTGGTTGAACTCCCATTGACTTCAATGGGAACATTTGTTCCTAACCGCATCAGAATTGGGCCCTCGGTCGGGGAGACACGTTCCCGATCCGATTTGGAAGGAGCAAATGCCGTTAGGAGGCCTTCCTAACCGCATCAGAATCAGGCCCTCGGTCGGGAAGCTTTTCCAACCTGCATCAGAATCGGGCCCTATGTTACACAAAACTACCTGTAAGTTCCCCCTTAAAATGATCCTGAAGTTTAGAAATGGCATTTTGTTTCTGTAGCTTATTGCATTTTGGCTTGTTCTCAGGGGATTTATTAGCCTAACGATTCAATTCAAGCTTTTTTTTCTCCCAATCTTCCTCTTCTGTACGTAGCGTCTCTTGTGTGAACCTTAAAAGCTCATTTAGTCCATGATGAATTGAGTGCACTGGATCAGCAGGAGCTTAAATATGATGTTACCTGAAATTATTCCTAACCGCTGTTCCTTATTACTTTACCTTATCTCAGTCAGTCAAATTATCTTTATTCGGCTGACTTACAGCCATAAAAGAATGCATCGTAAAAACATTTAAAACATGATTTAAAAATATGATACAGACAATGAATAAAATGATTCGAAGCAGTAATAGTTCATAATCGGGATGTATTAGGAGTAATTCAATAAATTGATTTTTCTACAAAATAGCAGCATAAACTAGAAGCAGTATATAATAAACCTCATGACAAACCCCTGTCCCATAGGCCTAAGAATCCAGAGATAAATCGTTAAAACCAGACAAAAAAGATCATTTCCCAACAATATCACGCAGACGAATAGCTGCAGAGATGTATCTGTAAATCATTAAACAAGTGAATTCATCATTTAAAAACTGAAGATGATATAAAGCTGGCCGACACTTCCTAATGTTTAAAAGCTTTAAAAGAGGAATGATAAAATCACGCCTAGTCTTGATATAAAGTTGACAGAAAATAAAAAGTGAAGCGTGCTCTGTATAGGCTTGGAATCACAGGGGCACAGATCCAGTTTCGCATCACAATAGGCTTTGCAGGGATAAAAGACCAAAAAGTGCGAAATACCAAACCTGAATCTGATGCGATAAAACAATTTATTATGACTGAAGTAAAAAGAGAGGTAAGGCTCAACACCTGGAGAGCATACTGGAAGCGAGTGTTCTGAGACTCTCTTCTTTACCATCTCTAAGTTCTCACTAGATGACTTTAGACAGGTCAGGAGATCCTTTTTCAATTTAGTTTTTGGAATCTCAACAATATTAGCTGGATTATAAAAACAATCCGCCAGCCCCAGTGACTCTAACTGTTTTTTTATGTAGCTGAGCCAGGGTATCTTCGACATGTGATCCAGTTTAAAACAGTCTAAGATAATTGCGCGATTAAGGGCTGGCTCTTCCTTCGCCCAAATTGAGTGCCACAGTAAAGTTGGTGCAATTTGTATACGAAAAGACAAAGGGATCAAACCAAGTTCACTATGACAAACAGAGGCGGGAAGACTATTGGGGATTGTCAACAAACGTCTCATAAAGGTGTTCTCAGCTCTTTGGAGATGCACAGGATTACAAGAGCCCCATACTCCAGCCCCGTACAAAATGACAGAACACGAGCGAGCCTTATAGATATTAATTATTGTGTTAATCGGACTTGAGCCTAGCTTCTTCGTGAAACTAAATACCGCCTCCAGGTTTTGATTAAAACTACTGACCCTTGTTTCAACTAGATGGTGCCAGGTGCTTTTCTGATCGAACAGGATTCCAAGGTACAAAAAAGTAGGGACATAGGACAGCTTTTCATTTTTAATAAAACATGATTTTAAAATGGGGGGGGATTTACCCACCACCATGGTGTAAGATTTCGCTATATTAGTCCTTAAACCCAATTCGTTCATGAAGTTGTTAAACCTGGTAACTAGCTTCTGCAGGCCCACACTGGTTCTAGACATTAAGACACAGTCATCGGTATAAAGTAATGCCGGGAGATTTCTGGTACCTATCTTGGGGGCATCCACATTCCCATGATTAATGTAACTTTCTAAATCATTAATATACAGACAAAATAAAAAGGGGGCAAGGACACAGCCTTGACGAACCCCACGGTTCATTTTAATGGGAGCAGAGAGTTCCCCACCCACTCCATATCTGACCCTCCCAGTCACATCTTGATGCATTTTGGCTAACAAATGGACTATGGATGGTTCAATGCCCAGATCCAGCATTTTTTCCCATAATCTCCCTCTCTGCACCCAGTCAAAAGCTGACGTAAGATCCATAAACCCGAGCTAGAGAGATCCGGGCTTGGCTATTGTATACTTGCTTATGACCAGGTGCAGATTAAGACATTGTTCGATGGTTCCCAGGCCCCTCCTGAAGCCATATTGTACATCCGAAAACCTCCCGCTTTCGGTTACCCAGGCCTCCAGCCGTTCTATATGACCCTATCCATCAGTTTACAAGTACAGTCAATTAATGAGATGGGCCGATAACATTTTGGGTCCGACCTATCCCCTTTTTTAAAAATGGGGACTATTATCACAGACCCCCATGATTTAGGAGGACCCTAGGATGCTTTGCAACTTAAAATATTGGTCAGCAGAGGGAGCCAGAGGGCAGGGTTGGCCAAAAATAAATAGCCAATGGATAGTGGTCACTGAAACAAACCTTGAGAATAGAAAAAGCCACAGATTGAGGTTTAAAATATTCGGAAAGGGCAATGAAATCTATTAGAGTGCCTTGACCTCTGCCCGTAAAGGAAAAACGGTCCGGGCCTAATGGTTGAATAAGATCTACTGTGAGAAAAAGAGAAAATATTGAAAGCAGCGAATTAAAAATATTCCCACATGGGTTATGATAAAAGTGGCAACCGCCATTCCTAGCCCCATCTGATAAACAACATGCAGACTGCTTTGATAAGGGACATAATTTGCAATTAAAATCACCCCCCCAGAGAACAATGAAATCTGTATTTATCTCCTGTATGTGTCTGCATAATGAATTCTCTAAGCCTTCGGCAATGGCAATATTGTTGAGAACAAAATTATTATGATAAAAATTAACAACGACCAGCGTCACATTCTGTCTAAAAAGAATATTAATAATTTGGAAATGCGGTGAATGGACCTGAGTCTTGCCTACTCTGTCTGATAGTGTTGTCGCTACCAAAGTTAATAAGCCACCCTTGGAATGGCCACCCAGAGCTACATTAGCCGGAGTATGTATGGAGACATAACCGTTAATATAAACTGTCTCTCTCATCCAGGTTTCTTGGAGGCATATAATGCTATAATCTTTTATGAAATCAAGCCAATGTTTAGATTTCAGCTTGTTTGACAAGCCAGCAATATTCCAAAATAGGCTACCATGAACAGTTGTGCTTTTATGACTGAGAGGTGCTCCCTCGTTACTTGTATGAGCAATTATCTCACAGTCACCCTGGAATTTCTTGGCTATGTAAGGAGACAACGAAAATTGGGCCAGCTCGGCTGATGGAATATTATCAGATTCCATCAATGCTATCCTTGCTGAATCAAAGAGGACTGGGCTGCCTACATGTGCCGGATCATTTCATGCTAGCTTGACAAACCCGCCGGTACTACCCTCTGCATTTGTCTTGTCTAAGTCACGGTTAATAGTCAAAGCAGTTCCCTGCGCCCTATATGCAGTCAATCTACATAGTCAAGAGGGGAGAAACGATTAAAAGTTGGAATAGCAAAATTATGCGCAGGATTGTAAGTTGTACGATGTGACCTCTGCTCTATCACTAAATTTGGTTTATAAAAATATCCAAGGGGTACCGCCTCAACAGGGCCGCTGACGTTACTACTCCAGAAAAGCCTGTCCATGAGTGAGTGGACCAATTACCTGCTTTTAAAGTTAACAACAACACAATCGCCTAAATCCGTTTTAGGTTGTGTGCCCACACATGAAACTCGTTCAACGTTATTTATGTTCCGGAATAAGTCTTCGCTATTCGGCCAGTCCGTGGCTTTTGCTAGCCAGTGTACAGTTTTGTTCTTTAACTGCAGCAAGTCTTCCTCCTTGTTGGGTGACAAAGGTGGTACATTCTTGAGAACTTTTACCAACGGAGTTGCTTCCGGTGGAAGGTGGAGGATTCTTTCGTGACTTTTCCTTAGTTTTACATGGCGATTGACAGCAGGATTAAAGGCTCCAGCATCATTTTCCCCATTTAAAATAGTTGACTGGCCTCCAACTGAAACGGTTGCTACATGTGTTTGAGATTGAGAAAGGCGAGGTAAGGTGTTAGTGTTAATAGCTGGGCAGCGACCAGGAGCCGGGTCCGAATCAGGAGGAGCTAAGCTCTGGGGGGGGCAAAGTAGTGCGACGCAGAGACAAAGAGTCAAAGTCTGTTGCGTTGATGGACCCAGTAGTTAAGCTGGAAAGACTTGAGCTTTTAACTCGTGGGGAGATTTTGTCAATCTAATCGATTTAGTCAAATGACATGACCTTCCTCACAAAAGGCCTACCGGATTAGTAACAATATGTATATCTGTATTTATTTGTATTATGAAGTGTTTTTGGAATCCGGGGTTTTGATGAGTTCAATGAAATTTGATTTTTTGTTTTTCTTAAATGTTTGTGAATGAACCCTTATGGGTCAAATGCAATATTTAATATAGGCTTAAGATGGACCAATTTGTTATAAGGGGACTAAGACTTACTTAACCATATATGATATTGATGTCATCATTTGTCGCTATGGAATCAACACAACATTTGTTTCTCTGTTTAAGAGCATTAATGATACTCTATTTCTAGAGAGATGAGGATTTGTAGATTTTTGATTAATTAGGTGAATTTATATTTCATTGCAGTACCACTGAATTGTTGGACCTCCATCAAGTCCTGAGGATGGTCCCCATGAATTGCTAATAAGGGGACTGAAATGTCAACACCATATGAGCTCTTGAGGGCGGTACTGAATCTGGATGAAAGAGGACATTCAAGCTCTAATCTGTAAAATCATCAGAGCTGGACTTCCAGGATATGCTACTCTTTAGCCCTTGGGCTTGCTTTCTTTATATATATATATTTATATATATATATTTTTTTTTTACAGGGACGTTATAGTTAGGAAATGGAATTAAAAAAAACTCAGAAATTCACTGAAAAAAACAAAAGTTACAGTGACGTTATAGTTAGGCTGACATTTCACTCGTACAAAACCAGAGAAATTCAGTTGTTATAGTTAGAGAGCTAACTATAACTCACACCCCCCACAGGGCACTGCTTATGACCTCACATATTACATCACTCATGACATGGTCAGTGACATCACTCATGACATCACTCATGACATCTCAGATGACATTACTGATGACATCATCCACAGAATCTCTGACGCACCCACTCACATCCCCATATAACCTTCCATACACCCACTTCAACTTCCACACTACCATACTCAAACCCATTCACACCCCCATACCAGTACTTACACAGCAACTCACTGAATCATAGATCAACACACATCCACTCACTCATCCATACAGCCACCCATACACCCACTCACTCACTAATACAGCCACTGACATATCCACTCATACACCAACTCACACACTGAGTCAGTCCACCATAGAGCTATTCACACACCTACTCACTCACCCATACAGTCAATCACACAGCCACTTACTCACCCAGTTACACACACACTCACACAAATACTAACACGTACTCACTCACCCAAACACTCACTGGCATATGCACATACACACTACCCATACAGCCACTCTCACATTCACTCACTCACCCATACAGTCACTCACTTACCCCATCACTCACATATACTGCCTTTCATACACCCAGTTACTCACCCATATACCACTGACACATGCACTCACTCACTGACACAGCCATACACACACTCACTCACCCATGCCGCCCCTCACGCACTGACTCACTAACCGATACAGTCACTGAATCACCCATTCGCTCATCTATACTGGCAGGCACACACCCCCTCACCCACACAGACACTCAGACACCCATAGAGGTACTCAGGCAACCAATCACTCACTCAAACAGAAACTCACGTACCCACTCATACACCCATACAGCCACTTAGACACCAACTGACAGACATTCACACAGCCAGTCACTCACCTATACATTCACTGAGACACCAAATCACTCACTTATACAGTTAGTCAGGCACCCACTGAATCATCAAATCAGGCACTCATACACTCACTGATTCACCAATACACCTTGGTATATATATTTGACACTCATACAATTTTTGAAAACACTTTGCTTATTTCAAAGGTTTTTTAAATGCTAATTTCTAACTATAACGTGCCTGAAACCTATGGTTTTTAAGTGAATTTCAAAGGTTTTTTAAATGCTAGTTTCTAACTATGCCTACAGAGGTAGGACATGTGAAGAAAGAAGAAAAACGCACAGAAAGAAGCAAAAGAAATGCGGAAAGAAGCAACAGAAGTCCACAAAGACGAACAAAAGTGCAGGAAGAAGCAAGACATGTGCAGAAAGAACCAACAGAGGAGCAGAAAGAGGCCGTGTTGCAAAATCATCCTGTGCCCACAACTTTTTCAGACGGGTACTGGTGGTAACTGAGTCTGACTAACCAGGCCTAGAGCCAGTGCTATGCTAAAAGACACTTAGAATACAGTGAAAACACCTACATACACCAGGGAACACTATGCGTTGGGGTACCCTGTGATTAGCATGACCTCCTCTGTAAGGCCCTAGTACATAATAGGGCAGGTGGGTTAAAACTACCTCTAAGTCACAGGTGCAGAAATATGTTACTTTAACTAGTAGTCGCGTTTGCAGAGTGGTGGAGAAAGGGTGCTGGGCGTCCAACCAACGCTCAGGAATTCCGCTGCGTAGGACTTACAGGAGGTACCAGGAGGGATTCTTGGCCCCCAAACTCCCTCAGGACAAAATTGGACTTCATCCCCCATCCCGTAGTCTGCCACGAGGCACGTTTGCAGAGTGGTAGAGAAAGGGGCCATGGCCTCCGAAGACGTCTTAGCAATCCCACTGTGTGGGACTTACTGGAGGTAACAAGAGGGGTAGTTGGCCCCCAAGGACATCCTTGGGGGCCAACTTCCCAAACTATTACCTCCAGTCAGTCCCACACAGCAGCACTGGTAAGTACTCATACCAGGCCACGCCCACTTTGCCCACCACTCTACAAACGCGCTCCCTGGTGCGCTCTTGGATGGGGATTGAAGTCCCCTTCACTGCTGGGGGTCCTTTAGGGGCCAACTAGCCTACCTTTACCTCCAGTAAGCCCCACGCAGTGGGATTGGTGAGAGGTAGACAAAGGCCATGTCCCCTTTCTCCACCACTCTGCAAACGCGCCCCCTGGCGCGTTGTAAGTTGGGGGATTAAGTCCCCTTGAATCCTGAGGGTCCCTGGGGTCCAACTAGCCCACCAGGTATCTTCAGTAAGCGCCACAGAGCTGCATTGCAGAGAGGTGTAAAAAGGGGCGTGACCTGGACCACCTCTCTGCAACGCAGCCCTGTGGCGCTTACTGGAGGTACCTGGTGGGCTAGTTGGCCCCCAGGGACCCTCAGGATTGAAGGGGAATTAATTCCCCAACTTAAAACGCGCCACAGGGTGTGTTTGCACACATGTCACCTCAGGTCCCGCCCCCTCCCTTCACCACTGTGCAAACGCGCCCCGTGGCGCGTTTTAAGTTGGGGGATAAAGTCCCCTTGAATCCTGAGGGTCCCTGGGGTCCAACTAGCCCACGAGGTAACTCCAGTAAGCGCCACAGAGCTGCATTGCAGAGAGGTGCAAAAAGGGGCATGGCCTGGACCACCTCTCTGCAACGCAGGCCTGTGGCGCTTACTGGAGGTACCTGGTGGGCTAGTTGGCCCCCAGGGCCCCTCAGGATTGAAGGGGAATTAATTCCCCAACTTAAAATGCGCCACAGGGCGTGTTTGCACACATATCACCTCAGGACCCGCCCCCTCCCTTCACCACTGTGCAAACGGGCCCCTTGGTGTGTTTTAAGTTGGGGGATAAAGTTCCCTTGAATCCTGAGGGTCCCTGGGGTCCAACTAGCCCACCAGGTACCTCCAGTAAGCGCCACAGAGCTGCGTTGCAGAGAGGTGTAAAAAGGGGCACGGCCTGGACCACCTCTCTGCAACGCAGCCCTGTGGCGCTTACTGGAGGTAGCTGGTGGGCTAGTTGGCCCCCAGGGACCCCCAGTATTGAAGGGGAATTAATTCCCCAACTTAAAACGTGCCACAGAGCGCGTTTGCAGAGTGTTGCTGGGAGGGTGTGGGGCCTCCGGCACGATCGCGTTTCTTTTTTTTTTTAGAAGGGGGGCTGTGTGGCCCCCCTTTTTTCCCTTTTTTTGACCCCTTTTAAAAAAATAATAATCTGAACGGGAAGGGGGCCGCGTGGGCCCCCCTCCCGTGGCCAATTCCGGCCCTGGGGACCCCATCCCCCGGGGCATGGCCAAATAAAAAAAATTTTATGGAGGGGGGCTGCGTGGCCCCCCTCCTGAGGCCTCTATTGGCCCTGGGGACCCCATTCCCCGGGGCCGGCCTTTATTTCTTTTTAAATTTTTGGGGAGGGAGGCCGCGTGGCCCCCCTCCCGGCCCACTTCTAGCCCCGGGGACCCCATACCCCGGGGCAGGCCCTATCCGTTGGGGACCGTGGGGGAGCCCCAATGCCCCCACGGTCCCGCCGACTCCCGCGTCCTGAGGGAGCCGGCATTGCTTTTCCACATGGGGAGCTGCTGACATGCAGCTCCCCTTGTGGAAAAGCAATCTGCTGCTTCATTGAAGCGAGAGCAGGTTTCCCTGCTCTCGCTTCAATGAAGCAAAGCAGTTTGCAATGACAGGGCAGGAGCCGCGAGGCTCCCGCCCTGCCATAGCAAACAGCAGTGTCCCGGGGGTGGGCACCCCGGGACACAGCAGGAGCCGGCCCTGGGGGGGT
This sequence comes from Calotriton arnoldi, assembly GCA_963921515.1. Classification (NCBI taxonomy): domain Eukaryota; kingdom Metazoa; phylum Chordata; class Amphibia; order Caudata; family Salamandridae; genus Calotriton; species Calotriton arnoldi. The sequence continues at coordinate 1,308,029 of CAWUFW010003131.1, forward strand.
GGCGGTCCCCAGGGCCATCAAGGGCTCCAGGAGGGGGGCCGCACGCCCCCCTCCCACCTATTGCACAACCCCGGGGAGGTGGTGGTCCCCGGAGCTCGGGGGTCCGTTAAACGGACCCCTGAATTTGAATATTAGTGCCCCGGGGAGGTGGCAGTCCCCGGGGCGAGTGGGGGGGCTCGAGCCCCCCACACAGGTCTATGTTTAAAAAATAAAAGCCCCGGGGGTGGCGGTCCCCGGGGCAGCGGGGGGCCGTGTGCCCCCGCAATTATAATTAATAAAAGCCCCGGGGGTGGCGGTTCCTGGGGCTTGGGGGGGCCTTGGAGGCCCCCCCCACACATTAAAAATAAGAAGCCCTGGGGGTGGCGGTCCTCGGGGCTGCGGGGGGGCCGTGTGCCCCCCGCAAATGTTTATGGAAAGCCCCGGGGGGTGGCGGTCCCCGGGGCTGCGGTGGCCTCCCTGGGCCCCCGCAGTTACATTATTGAATGTCCCCGGGACTTGGCCCACCCGGGAGCTAAATAATAGCGAAGCGCGGGAGCTCGCGCTTCGTTTTTTTTTTTAATTTTCGGCCGAAATTCTCGCTGGGTGCGCAAATCTCGCCGATTTTTTTTTTTTTTTTAAATGCTTTTTTTGGTCCTGGGGGTCTTTGTGGGACCCCCTGAGCAGGCCTAGGGGGTCAGGGTGTTTCTACCCTGCCCCCTTTTCTTGTTTTTCGCGATTGTTTTTCTGTTTTCTTGTGCCTCGGTTACCGAGGCACTAAGATGGCTGCCAACACTTCCTGGTTTGCAGTGTTGACAGCCAATTAGAATAAAGCTCGTGGTCGGGAGGGTGCGCGGATCCTCTGTGCCTCTATATATCGAAACTTTTATTTTTGATTTTCTCAGCAACTACTGAACGGATTTACACCATTTAAAAAAAGGGCGCTTTCTGAACCAAGCACTACCTTTTTGCCAAATTTGGTGTAATTCCGTTCAGCAGTTCGAGCTGTAGCCGTGTCTAAAGTTTCCTATGGGAAATGCATTTTTCGACCTCTTTCTTTTTAATTTCTCAGGAACTACTGAACGGATTTACACCATTTAACAAAAAAGGTCTCTTTCTGAAACAAGGGCTACCTTTTTGCCAAATTTGGTGTAATTCCGTTCAGCAGTTCGGGCTGTAGCTGTGTCTAAAGTTTCCTATGGAAATTAACATGGAGAAAACACGTTTTGGGACCCCCCTTTTTTCTCGGCCCCCGCTTGCCGAATCACCCCGAAACTTTCAAGACAGGAGCTGACCCATTAGTTTTGAAAATTTCACGAAGATTCGTCAACCGGCGCCAAAGATATTGAGAAAACAAAAAACGAGTTTCCTATGGAAACTAGGTCCTAACTATAACTATCTACTGGCGACCGCCAGAAGATAATATATATATATATATATGTTGTCCATATGTGTTGTATCTTTGTATTTCTGTTTTTGGAAGGAAGTGGTGAAGTGGTGATGGGGTTCATTTGTCCCACCCTAAATGGGAAATGAATTGGGTACTTGTATATCAAAATTTTGTTCTACTTTAAAGTATTGAATAATCTAAATATTTCTCTCCTCTGTTTGTGAATTGTTTGTGAATTGTATTACATAAAATGCAAAATTAATTAATACATTTATTTGATGCACGAGGGGCACTTTTGCTGGGTTTGATAATGTGCTGGTTACCCCAGCCTCTAGTGAGGATATCGTTCAGGGTACACCCCATTGGTGATGCATGGTCTGAGAGGACTAGAGGCTGTGTCCTTCACACCAGATTGACAGGTCTTAATTTGTAAAAATATTAGTGCCAGTGTCCAAATATGTCTCAAAAGCCTGTGGTCAGCGCTGCCGAATGTCATGGTTGCTGAATACCAACGCTGCCTAATCTTGATCCTACCTCATGCCTTTTTCATCCACCACCATACACTCTGTGCCCCTGTCACTCACTCTTGTAGGTTCTTTTTTCTTCCCTTCTTTTTCCTTTTGCAATGTTTTGTCATCTTTCTCTTCCTCTTTCATTCCACTCTTTGTGTTTCTCTGTTTTTTGCTCTGGAGCAAAGTCTTGTGACTAAATATAAGTGTTGGTCCTCAAAATGAATGCCGGTGGTCCCCACCTACAACCACTGTTCTCAAATTAAGCACCGCAGTGTGAAACGCTCACACTGCACATTGGCTCCAGATGCTTACACCGACTCCCAGTGTGACCTTCTCTTTCTGTTCACAAGTCAAAATCTTATATTGACCACCAGAGCCCGCACCGCCTGTTGCCCACCAATGCCAGCTCCTCACACTGCAAATCAATCCCACCTTCTTTTTCTGACCACCAGCACCCACTTCTTATACTTCCCCATGCCCCTCGAGAGTTTACTGCTTCTATAAAGAAACATGGAAACTCACTGCCTCTAACAGATCAGTTAGATATGTTTCCTGTAATAAACTCACTGAGGCTTTTGCTATAAAGTCTAAAAATGTATTACTACTCAACAATGCAGCCCATGCACATTCCCTATTAGGAGATTCGGAGTATATTTAACGAGACATGGCTAGGAGTAATCTGAGAACTTTTGCAATTTGAAAATGAAGACACAGGGCCAGTATGATGACTAGTAACTAGTTCACACCAAAGGAGAGAATCACAATAAAGCTCATTAGATACCAATGCTCCTGTTCCACTATCAGTATGGCTCCTTTCTTTCCTGTCATTTGAGTCATATCGAGAAGCAGTTAGATGATAATTATGGCAGTTAGTCAAAAGCTTATTTATCAGCAACAAAGAAAGAAATATATACTTCCTTTTTGTGAGATATGATCGGTTTTCAAGTCATGCACTGATAATAAATCAATGCCACATTTTTCCCAGGCTATAGCCTTTATTCGTGAACAATTTTAAAACAAGATGGGAATACAAATTGTTCTCATATAAATCCTTGCAATTGTCCAGCCTCTTTACTTTCCCAGCGTGTTCCCACTGAAGGTTTTTCTAACGTTTTGTTGTTGGCGTTACTAGAAACAGGCATTTCCTGAAGGGTTAACAGCTTTATATTAGTATTTGCAACCTTAACTAAAACAGGTGATCCTTCTGACCTAGCATGTGGATTTTCAGTATTAACATTGCAGCTGATGTTAGTCTTAGTTAAACCCACTTTAGGTAAAGCAGAACAGAATCAAGAGCCAGTAATGGACATGGTTGTATTCCTAGTTTTAAAGCAATTTTTAGGTCTCAAGAAAATTATTTTATTATTACCAAGCTGAATGGTGATAGTGAATATAAAATAGAGTAGGGGTACCTATGAAAACAACTTTAATCAGGGTCTCCTACTCTAAATAAGAACAAAAATAAGGCGTGAAGATTATCTCAGCTTCACGCCTTATTATTTGTTCTTATTTAGGTAGGAGACCCCTGATTAAAGTTGTTTTCATAGGTACCCCTACTCTATTTTATATTCACTATCACCATTCACACACGTCTACACATACGAGGCCCCCACCCGCACTTCACCTGACGGCGTTTGGAAAAGATCTCCGATAAAGTGCCCCTATTATAGGGAGCCCGTCGGGTATTGCACCGCCGACCCGACGAGGAGCCGCCCAATGATGAAGCATGACACCCGAGAGGGTGTGTGAGGGCATTCTAATCCAACATAATGCATTCCTTACTCTGATCCTTCTAGATTAGTCGGTTCAGAATCCCTGTGTATTGTCTCTCGTTTCATAGGAACAGTATAACCTCTTTTTACAAACATTACCCCTGGGCCTTTATACTGGACCTGTTTAAAAAGCCCACAGTCCCTCCTTTGTTAACTACCTATTAAAGCAATCAACTGCACCATTGCCAGCATGATGATGAACTAAAATGTGTTTTCATTTCATACCATTTCATTTGTAAAAATGCATAACTATCTCAGCAACAAACTGTGGGCCATTATTACTTTTAACTGGTTTTGGAATGCCTTCACATAAAAATATCTCATCTAAAAATGTAATAATAATAGCAAACTACTCAGCTTTATTCACCACTGAAAACTCTGGCAATTTAAAACATAAACATAGCAAAATAAACACATATTTGACAACCCCACAAGAATCTAACATGGGCCCTAAAGTGTCATCAGCCATAACATCCCATGGAATTTTGGGATCACCTATAGGACACAAGGGCAGTCTTATGGTTATTTGACATTTATCTGCATAACAGCACTCAAAACAGTCTTGCACAGACCGTCCTATTTCTAAATCTATCCCAAGTCATCAGTAGAAGGCTTTAATTCTTTTCTTACATTTTACAATGCCTAAATGGCCTTCATCATTGACCTTGAAAATGTTTCCTAACATGCAATTGGGTAGTATGATTCGGCATCTTCTCCAAAACGAAACCTTTATTATAAACAGACATTTTGTTTCTGATTTCCCAAAATAGTTTACTGTATTTATCCAAATATTTTTGACCAGGCCGGCCTATCTGAGCAAAGCTTCCAAATCACATTCATTTACATTAGCAATAGAAAACTCATCCCATTAATTGTTTATGTATTCTTTAACGTGATCTTCATCACAATTATTTGCACCGGGTACGTACTGCACCTTGTAATTAAAATCTATGTTATGTTATGTTAGGGAAATTTGTAAAGCACGCGAATACCCATGGGTGTCTTTGCGCTGTCTGAAATTGAGCATGCTAACACCAATGCTTCTAGTTGTTAAATAGCCAAGTCTTAGTCTCCTTCCTGAATGCCAACAATGAGGGAATGGCTCTGATGTGTGCTGGGAGGCTATTCCATAACTTTGCAGTGCCAAAAATGATACTCCTACCTCTCCAATTAGCTTTTTTGATTTTGGGAATTACCAGAGTTTTGGAATTTGCGGATCGTAAAGCTCTATTAGGGGTGTACCATTTAAAAGCTTTCCTAAGAAACTCCGGGCCTATATTATGCAGTCCTTTATGTGCAAGAAATAAGGCTTTAAATTTTGCCCGGCTGCAAATTGGAAGCCAGTGTAGTTTTCGTAGTCCCTGGGAGATAGAATGAAATTTGGGCATTTTGCACCAATTGCAGTCGAATTACGTGCTGTTGTTGCACGTTTAAGTAAAGACTATTACAATAGTCCAATTTTGAGAGGACTAGTGCAGTAATCACGTTTTTCCTAAGGATTTAGAGAATGTATGGCAGTATTTTTCTGATCATTTTTAGGGTGTAGTAGGCTGAGGATACCACTGAGGACACTTGGGCTCCCAAATTGAGTTTGTCATCAATGAAGACTCCCAAGTTTTTCGCTTTGGAAACGGGAATTGGAGGTTTACCAAGCTGTTCTGGCCACCAACTGGGGTACCAGGTTGAAGAGGGATTCCCAAATATAATGATCTCTGGTTTTTCCTGAGTTGAGTTTCAGGCAATGCCTACTCATCCAACAGCTGACTGCTTCGATACCGTCTCGACATCTTTGCGGTCCTGACAAGTCATTATTTTCAGCAGTGACTACCAATTGTGTGTCGTCAGCATAAGAAGTTAGCTCCATCTTAAAACTTTTAATAAGAGAGGCCAACTTTGCCACAGAAACATTGAACAGAGTGGGGCTCAATGATGATCCCTGTGGCACCCCACTAAGCAAATAATAAAGTGTTGATTCATATTTGCCTAGTGCTACCGTTTGTTTCCTGTCCGTAAGAAAGGAGGTAAGCAGAGCCAGGGCCTTGTCATTAATCCCTATTTCTGTTAAGCAGTGGATTAGGATTTTATGGTCCACTGTATCGAACGCAGCCGATAAATCCAGAAGGATCAGGACTGCGGAACCCCCTTTATCCAAAGTCATCTTTACCTCTTCCATTGCTTTGACCAGGGCCGTTTCAGTACTATGTCCTTGTCTAAATCCAAAGTGTGTTGGGTCTAGGAGTTGATTGACATGAATATATTTGGATAATTCTATGTTCATGATTTTCTCAATTTTTGCAGGCAGGGGCAGGCGTGATATTGAGCGGTAATTGTTAGTGTTGGTGCAGCTCAGATTAGGTTTCTTTACAAGAGGAAGCATAGAGGCCTGTTTCCAAGTTAACAGAAATACACCTGTTGGGAACATGATATTAAAGATATCAGACAGGTTCCTAGATATTAATTCTGGTGTTAGTTTAAGTATCTTAGCCGGACAAGGATCATCTGGAGAACCTGATTTGCTTTGTATGAGGAGAGTTGCCACTTGTTCTGGAGTGGTAGGCATAAATTCGTGGAAGGACGAGTCGTTTTGTACTGACTGTGTTATCTGCTCAGTATTGAGATGATTATTATTGTTATCAAAATGTTTAAAAATGTTATTAACCTTCTCTTTAAAGGTCTGTGCTAAGGTATTACAGAACTGTTGACTGTGATTGGAGTTATTACTATTAGGAATCAATGTAAGTTTAGTGACCACCTGGAATAATTCCTTGGTCGAATTAGAAGCCTTTTCTATCAGTGAGGTATAGTAATTACTTTTTTCATATATGATAAGGTCTTTGTACCTAACTAGTGCAAGCTTATAGGCCAGTTTTTCTTGTGCATCATAATGTTTCCTCCTGCTCCTTTCAATCCTTCTACAGGATTGCTTTTCTAGCCTCAGGGCTTCCGTGAACCAGGGGGGGTGACGGTTCCTTTCTATTAGAATGTTTAACTTTGGTAAGACCTCCGACCCTCGGTCTAGGTCCACTCTCTCCCCGCAGCTCCACTGTGCCAACTCTTGCCTCCAGACCCCGACCTCCTCCTTGGGAGGTTCGAGGCTGCTGCCCGTTCCTGCTGCCCGCTCCAACTGGGACCAGACTGCCTGCAACCAACGTAACCTTTCTCAGCCGTTTTTTTTTCTTAATTTTTCCCTGTTGTGCCACTGTTATTGTGCCCATCTGTGTCTTGCTCTAATTCCACCACTGTTTTTATTTTCTCGCGCCTGTCTGTTCCTTTCGCCTTTCGCCGCTGCTGCCCCTGTGGCCCCTCCCCCCCGGAATTCCCCCCCGGAAATCCCCCCTGGAATTCCCCCGCTCCCGCCTCCCAGCCTCTCCTCCCTCCCACCTCCCCTACTTAATGGCGGCCGCTGCACGGTCGCGCAGCAGACGCACGCAGCGGGCGCGCTGCCGGCGACCGGACTGGGGCCAGCGCCAGGAACCCTGGACCTCCCACTACCCATCGCTACGACACCACCACCCTCCTCGCACTCAACCCTGGAAGACTTAGAGAATGCCAACAGGCCTCGCCGAACACGACCTACGGCCAGTTCTCCTGCCTCCACTGCCGCCAGACCCTCACCGCCACCCCGGCCTCCAACACCGCCGACACCAGCACCGGCGACACCCTAAAATGCATCCTCCTCAACGTACGTTCCGTACACACACACGCCATGGAAATCTGGAACCTACTCGACTCTCTCTCGCCCGACATTGCCTTCTTCACAGAGACCTGGACCAATGCATCCTCCGCCCCCGACATCAGCACCGCCATCCCAGACGGATACAAGATCCAGAGGAAAGACCGCCCCAACCACCCAGGAGGGGGCCTCGCCATTGCCCACAAGAGCACCCTCTGCCTGACCACCTCCAGCGAAACCTTACCCTCCGCCGAACACCTGCACTTCCAGATCCAGACCACCCCCAAAGCCACACTCTGAGGAACCCTCAGATACAGACCCCCCGGCCCCCGAACACTCTTCGCCACCACCATCACCGACTTCATCGCACCCCACGCCATCGCCTCAACAAACTACATACTCATTGGAGACCTGAACTTCCACCTCGACAACCCCAGCGACCCCAACTCCACTATCCTTCGTGACAACCTCGCCAGCATCGGACTTAAACAACTCGTCAACACACCGACCCACAGAGCAGGACACACCCTCGACCCCATCTTCGCGGCAGGAAACAGCATCCAATTCAGATACACAATGCAGCCGCCATGGACCGACCACCACTGCGTACACTTCGCCATCAACAAACCCAAGGCACCCAAACCAGCCCCACGCCCACCTCGAAGGAACTGGAGCAAGGTTACCGACGAGCAACTTAACTCCACCCTCACCCGAGACAACCACACCTGGGCACCCGACGCAAACGATGCAGCCAGAGAACTCCACACCTGGATCTCCAACTGCGCAGACGAGCTCGCCCCGCTATGCAACCGCGACAGACAATGCCCCAGGAAAGCCGCCTGGTTCACCACCACTCTCCAAGAAGCCAGACGCACCTGCAGACGCCTGGAGAAGAACTGGAGAAACACCAAGACAACCGAAAACCACACCACCTACAAGGACGCCATGACGGACTACCACAACCAGATCAGAGCCACCAAGAGGAACTTCATCCACAACAAAATCCTGGCCAACTCTACCAACTCCAAGGAACTTTTCAGTGTCATTCAAGAATTCACCAACCCACGCAGCGAAGCCACAGACATCACCCCATCCCAAGACCTCTGCGACAAGCTTGGAACCTATTTCCACCTCAAGATTAAAACCCTCTACGACAACTTCATCGACCATCCACCAGGCGCCACAGATGGCCCCCCGCCCCCCAGAAACACAAGCCAGCCTACCATCTCCAACTGGACACCGATCACGGCTGAAGACACCGCCTCGACCATGAAAAGCATCCACTCGGGGGCCCCCACCGACCCCTGCCCCCCTCACATCTACCACAGAGCCGCTACCGCCATCGCACCCGAACTACAACGCACCATCAACACCACCTTCAAAACACGCACCTTCCCAGACGACTGGAAGCGTGCAGAAGTCAGACCCCTGCTCAAGAAGCCCACAGCTGACCCCACCGACCTCAAGAACTATCGGCCCATCTCGCTCCTCCCCTTCGCAGCCAAAGTTACAGAGAAAACAGTCAACAGGAAACTGGCATGATTCATTGAAGAGAACGCCGTCCTCGACCCGTCCCAATCCGGATTCCGAAGCAACCACAGCACAGAGACCGCCCTACTCGCCGCCACAGATGACATCTGCACCCTCCTGGACCAAGGCCACTCCGCAGCCCTCATCCTACTCGACCTATCAGCGGCCTTCAACACCGTCTCCCACCGCACACTAGTCGCCAGAATACATGATGCAGGCATACAAGGAACAGCCCTGGACTGGATCCGATCATTCCTCACCGGAAGAAGCCAAAGGATCAGACTCCCACCCTTCCTCTCCGACCCCACGAAAATCACCTGTGGAGTACCACAGGGTTCATCACCGAGCCCCACCCTCTTCAACATCGCCCCCCTCGCAGCCATCGTCCGACAACACGGCCTCAACATCGTATCCTACGCCGACGACACCCAGCTCATCCTCTCCCTCACCAAAGACCCCACCACTGCCAAACTCAACTTCCAGAAAGGAATGCAAGACATCGCAGTCTGGATGACCAACAGCTGCCTGAAGCTCAACGCCGAGAAGACAGAAGTCCTTGTCCTCGGTACCACCCCTTCTGCATGGGACAGCACCTGGTGGCCGACCGCCCTCGGAAGCCCACCTACCCCTTCAGACCACGCCAAGAACCTCGGCATCGTACTCGACTCATCACTCACCATGAACCGACAGGTCAACGCCGTCACCTCCAGCTGCTTCAACACCCTCCGCATCCTCCGCAAGACCTTCAAGTGGATCCCCCCTGAGTCAAGGAAGATAGTCACCCACACACTCATCACCAGCAGACTGGACTATGGAAACGCACTCTACGCCGGCATCAACAAATCCCTACTCCGCAAACTCCAGACAATACAGAACACCGCCGCCAGACTCGTCCTCGGCATCCCCCGACACGAACACATCAGCCAACACCTAGGAAGTCTCCTCCCCGTGGAGAAAAGAATCACTTTCAAAATCCTCACTCACGCCTACAAATGCCTACACAACAACGGACCCAAATACCTCAACGACAGAATCAACTTCCACATACCCAAAAGAAACCTCCGATCTTCCAACCTCGCACTGGCCGAAACCCCACGCATCCACAGAGCCAGAGCAGGCGGAAGATCCTTCTCTCACATTGCAGCCAAGACCTGGAATGAGCTACCGGTAGACATCAGACGCGCCCCCTCCCTGAACACCTTCAGGAGGACCCTCAAGACCTGGCTCTTCGGCTAAACAGATCTGCGGACCCCCCCCCCCAGCGCCTTGAGACCCTCACGGGTGGGTAGCGCGCTTACAATTCCCTGATTGATTGATTGATTGTAGGGACAAGATCTTGGAGGGTATCGGATAGCCATTCTGAGTCACAGTTGGCTGCTAATTCTGGGTCAAAAACAAATACCGGTTAGTTATGACTTAATGCTTGAGCTAGTGATCCTGTATTGAGTTTGTTCCAGGCCCTACTCATGGCGGGTTCAGAAGATTTAGCTGATTGGTAGTGTCTACTAGGGCTTTCAATGTTGAAAATAATTATATAGTGATCAGACCATACCATAGGAGATACCTTTTGAATTTTTATGGAAGCTAAAAGTCTTTACCACATCCTGACAATATGTGGTACAGCTTTTAATACTTCACTAGTGGTCCACAGTTTAGTTTATGGTTCATATGAAGAGTTAATTCAGAACACTACACATACTGTCTGTACTTTTTCATACACTACACTCAAGCTAACATTTCTTTTTCTACAACAGAAAATTTCTCTTCAGCTGGAGTCAAAGCACGAGATACAAAAGATATAGTAACTTCATGTTCGTTGTCACCCATATGTGCTAATATTTCTCCCAGCCCCTTCCTGCTGGCATCAGTACTAATGATGCTTCTGGCCGAAGGAGGAAATCCTTGTAAGGAAACAGCATTGCAAATGTATGTTTGGATATTATCAAAACATGATTGTACATCATTGTTTCACCTAAAATCCCAATCGTGTTTAAGTGATTGCCTCAGATTGTAGGTTTTGCTTGCAAAGTTCTGCACAAATTTAGAATAGAATTCAGATAGTCCAAAAAAGGGTCAGACTTCTTCGTTAGATGTGGAGTTTCTTAATGGCCTCAATAATGTCCTTTTTTGTAGAGTTCAATTCTCACTGAGTTCTTTCCTAAATACACCACTGACTTCATAGGAATTTTACATTTAGTAAATTCCGTCATCTGCCTCTTTTGTTCTAGTACTTTCAAAACTTTTCTCAATTGGGAGTCATTTCACTCCTATCTTTACCTTTACTTTATTAAAATTACACCCTCCTAGTCTTTGAAATGTTGATACATTAATCGCTGTAATATAGGGGCAGATGAAGTCAACTTGAATGGCATCCTTAGAAAACAGAAACAACCAAGGGATGTAGTGAAAGTTATGTAATTCCTGCATGCTGCATGAAGTTTTATGTGAAGGTGGGCTGAGGCCATATCAAGCGATAAGAACATCTTGGCTACTTAGGTCATGGCTAAGAGCTAATTTATATTGGACAAAGGAAATTTGTCAGTTAGTCTATTGTTATTGAAATCTCTCAAATCCATGCAGATGTATACATTGCCATTTGACCCTCTAGCTACAACCAAAGGAGCCATCCATTCCATAGATACATGAATACAATATGTTCAAATGTTTTAAATTCTGCAGCAACTTTGACCCTAACCTTGATGGGAATATTTCTCACTTGATGTGAAATTGGAACTGCTTCTTCTTCTAATATAATTTGTGTGAAAATCTTCAATTTTTCCTACAGTACCAGAAAACACTTTCGCAAATTCCTTTCTAATTAATTCACTAAAGTTATCAGTGCTATTTGTCAACACCCCTTGTTCAATACTATTGGGGTTTAGGAATGCCTACAGACCTTTTGGACAATCCAGCCTAATACTGAAGGTCTCTTTTTGGCTACATAAAGTTTAACCATAGCTTTACTTCCTTTAAAATTAAACATTAGTGATCTGAACCTTACTTCTGTACTAAAGTATACAAGGACTCCATAATCACAACAATGTCAATTGGAATCCCACCAATTACCATAGCACATACTGATTTGTTTCTACATTTTACATCCAAACCTAAAACATCTACTTCATTGCTCAAAAGACACTCCTCATGACTACTTTTTATATTTGCGGCAATTTCTTTTCCTGGGTTTTGTAACATACACTTCAATCCTGGCGCAAAACACTTCTTTTTGCAAGCTGTATAAAAATGACCCATAATACCACAAAATGAAAATTTTTGCTTGATAGCAGGACTACATTTGTCAAGAGCCAAGTGATCTTTGCTTCCACTTCTGAAACAAAAACAATTGTAATTAACCTTCCTGTAATCTACAGTGGGAGTATCTTTGTTCTAATACAATAATCTTTTACACTCCTTCCTTAAAGAATAAGATCTACTACTAATCACTATGTTGGCAGTGTCTGAACTGGTAGTCTTGCTCAAAGCAGCCTTGGCACATCTCTTCCAAAGTTCTAACTTCTTGACTACTGCTATTACAAACTGCAAAGTAGGCCCGCAATCTCTCCTGCACATGAGAGTCATTCGTTTGCATCACAATTTGATCATGAATGAATTCACTTTGTACGTTTCCAAACCTTCAGGTTTCCGTAAAACTGATCCATACTCTTTAATAGATTCTGCAACCTTTTGTTTTCTCTAGAAAAAACAATGGAACATACAATGGACCTCATTATGGTATACTACCAACACTGCAAGCTACCTACATTTGATCAAATCATTCACAGGGTGTAACAGCAACATAAGGCAGAAGAGAGACGGCATAGCATGCATTCCACTCAGTGTTAAAAAGATAAAGACTATATTACACAAAACTACCTGTAAGTTCCCCCTTAAAATGATCCTGAAGTTTAGAAATGGCATTTTGTTTCTGTAGCTTATTGCATTTTGGCTTGTTCTCACGGGATTTATTAGCCTAACGATTCAATTCAAGCTTTTTGTTCTCTCCCAATCTTCCTCTTCTGTACATAGCGTCACTTGTGTGAACCTTAAAAGCTCATTTAGTCCATGATGAATTGAGCGCAATGGATTAGCAGGAGCTTAAATATGATGTTACCTGAAATTATTCCTAACCGCTGTTCCTTATTACTTTGGCTTATCTGTTTTTTCATGTTTTTTCATCTTTTATGTTATCTTCACCTCCCTTTTTCATTTGCATGAATTTATTTTCATAGATTTTCAGTGTTGTTTGCCGATTATGGGGCACTATAAATAAGCTTAAATAAAAATAATGGAAGTATGTAAATGTGTTATGAAATATCTCTTAACCATTTTTTAACTTGTGGGGAGATTTTGTCAATCTAATCGATTTAGTCAAATGACATGACTTTCCTCACAAAAGGCCTACTGGATTAGTAACAATATGTATACCTGTGTTTATTTGTATTATGAAGTGTTTTTGGCATCCTGGGTTTTAATGAGTTCTATGAACTTTTTGTTTTTTTGTTTTTCTTAAATGTTTGTGAATGAACCCTTATGGGTCAAATGCAATATTTGATAAAGGCTTAAGATGAACCAATTTGTTATAAGGGTACTGAGACTTACTTAACCATATATTATATTGATGTCGTCATTTGTCGTACGACAATTGGAGTGTATGTTATGGAATCAACACAACATTTGTTTCTCTGTTTAAGAGCATTAATGATACTCTATTTCTAGAGAGATGAGAATTTGTAAGTTTTGATTAATTGGGTGAATTTATATTTCATTGCAGTACCACTGAATTGTTGGACCTCCATCAAGTCCTGAGGATGGTCCCCATGAATTGCTAATAAGGGGACTGAAATGTCAACACCATATGAGCTCTTGAAGGCGGTACTGAATCTGGATGAAAGAGGACATTCAAGCTCTAATCTGTAAAATCATCAGGGCTGGACTTCCAGGATATGCTACTCTTTTGCCCTTGGGCTTGCTTTCTTTATATATATATTTTTATATATATATTTTTTTTTTACAGGGACGTTATAGTTAGGAAATGGAATAAAAAAACCTTAGAAATTGACTGAAAAAAACAAAAGTTACAGTGACGTTATAGTTAGGCTGACATTTCACTCGTACAAAACCAGAGAAATTCAGTCGTTATAGTTAGAGAGCTAACTATAACTCACACCCCCGCAGGGCACTGCTTATGACCTCACATATTACATCACTCATGACATGGTCAGTGACATCACTCATGACATCACTGATGACATCTCAGATGACATTACTGATGACATCATCCACAGAATCTCTGATGCACCCACTCACACCCCATATAACCTTTCATACACCCACTCCAACTTCCACACTACCATTCTCAAACCCATTCACACCCCATACCAGTACTTACACAGCAACTCACTGAATCATAGATCAACACACATCCACTCACTCATCCATACAGCCACCCATACACCCACTCACTCACTAATACAGCCACTGACATTTCCACTCATACACCAACTCACACACTGAGTCAGTCCACCATAGAGCTATTCTCACACCTACTCACTCACCCATACAGTCAATCACACAGCCACTTACTCACCCATACAGTTACACACACACACACTCACTCACTCATACAAATACTAACACATACTCACTCACCCAAACAGTCACTGGCATAAGCACACACTACCCATACAGCCCCTCTCACATTCACTCACTCACCCATACAGTCACTCACTTACCCCATCACTCACATATACTGCCTTTCATATACCCAGTTACTCACCCATATACCACTGACACATGCACTCACTCACTGACACAGCCACACACATACTCACTCACCCATACAGCCCCTCACGCACTGACTCACTAACCCATACAGCCACTGAATCACCCACTCGCTCATCCATACTGGCAGTCACACACCCCCTCACCCACCCACACAGACACTCAGACTCCCATAGAGGTACTCAGACAACCAATCACTCATCAAACAGAAACTTTTTGGTACTATATATATATATATATATGTCACGCACCAAGAACGACACAAGGCCTGGATATGATTGGGGCCACAGAATTTATTATTGTACAGCCGGATAGGGTTCTGTCCTTGTCCGTTCGAGGGGTCTTCTGGGTTTCTCCACAGGGGTCCTCTTGGGGTCTTCTGTTCGTCTCCTTTGTGGGTCCTCCCCCCTCGGGAAAACGTAGAGCGGAGAGACAGTTAGTGACACCTGGTCAAACTGTATAGCCTATTGCTCCCGCCCTCTTTGTGCACAGGGTGATCAGACGTCTCTCGTTGTGTTACCTCACACACCGTCCGAATGATCAACTGGGGTGGGAGTGAGGGGAGCCCGCCCGTGAGGGAAGGGAACAGAACCGCGAGTTCTGTCCTCACTCTTGGTTCTTGTGTGCCCACACAGCCCTGTCCTCTTATCTCCCATCAAAGATAATCCTGTTTTATACCACGGCCTCAAGCCCCCCCTTTTCTGCCCCTCAGTACCCCAGGAATCCCACCCGGCAGGACACCCAGCTGCGCCACCCCCCCCTTGTCCCTGCCGTCACTTGCCTGATACCGTGACCCGGCAACGGGGTCACGGCTGCCTCGTCCGGAGCGCCTTCCCGCAGGGGTTCCTCCCGGCTTTCTCCTTCTGGCATTTGGGCTGCTCCCTTCTGGTCGCTGGCGTCCTCTGCTTCCCTCGTCCTCCCGGCGTCGGCTCCTCGGCACCAACCCGTACGGGCTGTCGTTCCCTCCTCGCCCTCGTGAGTCATGGCTGCCGCTCTGCTCCCATCCTCCGTGTCCGCTGCTGCTCCTCCGTCCTCGCCGCCGAACGCACTCTCCTGTTCCGCCTCCTTTTCCTCCTTTTCATCTTCCGGTTCAAGGCATCCCCATCCGGACGTCAGGAGTGTGCCCTCGTTGGTGCCCCCGGGGTCTCCTAACATCGCCCCTGCCGCCGCCACCCTGTCACAATATATATATATATATATATATATATATATATATATATATATACATATACATACATACATATATATATATATATATATATATATATATATATATATATACATACATACATACATACATACATACATACATACATATATATATATATATATATGTATGTTGTCTATATGTGTTGTATCTTTGTATCTCTGTTTTTTGGAAGGAAGTGGTGAAGTGGTGATGGGGTTCATTTGTCCCACCCTAAATGGGATGATGGGGCAAGGTAAACGAGAAAATGTTGAACCCCCTAATATTAACGTTAATAATTAATACAATTGTTCGTTTTAATGAATAACCAACAACGTATGTTTTCTTTATAAGTGTTCTTGGTAACATGCAGTATCTGTGCAAACTAATCTACTTACAATTGTTAATGTAAATAACGATAACATAAGGATTTGCGTACTAATTGGAATAATATTGCATGATTTGTGCTACGTAGTAAATTGTATGGTGGCAAAAGAAAGCGGTTGGTAAGTAAGAAATAGCTTTATATGTCGCTTTTGCTAGGTAACACCTAACTGGGGT
Source organism: Calotriton arnoldi (assembly GCA_963921515.1). Lineage (NCBI taxonomy): Eukaryota > Metazoa > Chordata > Amphibia > Caudata > Salamandridae > Calotriton > Calotriton arnoldi. The sequence goes on from CAWUFW010003131.1 coordinate 1,324,410, forward strand.
ACGTAGAATGACGGGAGGGAAACGAAAAGGCTTATTTTCTATATTCTTAACTATTATCTGTTTGTTTCTATGCTAGTTCGTTCAAGCCTGCTAGGCCGTGCTGTAGAAATGGCCGCCGAGGCAAACAAGCTTAGAATGCGCAAGTGCAAGATGGCTTCCAAGCGGAAGAAAAAGCTGGGAACTAATGCATCACGTGGGTATTTCCAAAGCCCAGGATGGAAGAGGGATCAAGGTTGTGATGACCTTTTTGCCCAAGCGTGTGCCAAGGGGACTCAGCGAAAGAGTGTGAGAACCAGAAGTGTATCCGTGAATTGACAATGAACTGTTTAAAATAAAGTATCGGACAGAAGATACAAATAAAGACTGTCATTGGATTGGTAATGTCCTGAACCCGTGAGAAAGGACAAAATTATGAACATTCTTCGGAACTGGTTTGAGCAAGGAGGGTAATGAGGAAATGTTTGCCACCCCTCCAATGGACCAATTAGAGTGAATCTCGCCCCCAAAAATGTAACATTTCTGTTTAGTAAGCTAGTAATAAGGTATAAGAGGACCTACTCTTAAGTAGGAGGAGCGCTGCTTTTTACATATTTTTATTGAGCACTGGACGCTGACGCTGGAGAAGCTGCTGCTATTTTCTATAGGCCTTTATATTCTTAATACGATTAATCTTTTACCCTTAATTCTGATTGAGAAAGAACGAGATTGTGGCGGAAAACCTATCTAGGTGGCCCGTCGAGGAGGCCTGTTTAGCGGGACAGACAGTCAGTTTTGGGAGTTTCTATGCTGGGATCTGAATTTAACTGCTGTGACGAACTTTATTTTTCCATCTAAAGGGTATGCATTGCAATTTCAATGTATTCTTATAATGATAATAAATGTATTGATCTGATTAATAAAACTGAGGGGCATGTGCAGGACATCTAACCTGGGCTTCTATTGGAATTCCATAACGCATATTAGCAAGCCCATTATCGCTAAAACGGCGATAATTTTAACGTGGGTCTTGCTAATATGCCCCACAATTTATTCATGCTTATAAAAATTTAGATAAATTATATTATAATTAAATTTATGAGTCTGTGGTTCTTTAGCTCAATAATAAATGTAAATATGTAATAAGAGTTCATAGTGATTGAGCTGGTCTTAATCACCATCAACTGATTCCTACTAGTTGGTCCATCGACCAATGAGCGGAATACCTGAGAAATTTGAGAATTATTATGTTGTTTTAAAAAGGTATCCCGTCTCCTTCCAGCAACTCATTAACTTTTTCTCCTAAGTAAAGGTGGGTGAGTTCCAGGGAATATATGAGAGAGTGAATGTTTATGCGGTGTTATGGGCCCCACCGTCATATTGGTATAGTTGTGAAGAGGAATGTTTTTCAACCTGGATGTCAATGCCTAGAGGAGAAGAAATTTTATTAATAGCGCTGGATCAGATTTCTTGGTAGCAGAGTTATGGTTACTATAGATTAGTTTGGTGATTATTGATTATCAATTATTGATTATTTCATGTCTAACACTTCATGTTGAATTGTATTACGTTATATGTAAGTCGAAAGTTTTGAAGCTTCCGGGAAGTAGGAAGTGGACACGTGTGGCAAGAGAAGAACCATGGAATAGTGCATTGTCTGAGTTTCATATTGGTGATAACACAGGTTGTGTTATGATAGGGACAATTTCCGTATAAAAGGAGTGTGAGTGAAATAGCAACCGGTTTTCTTGTGAAACTCTGGCCTTAATTCTCAGGAGCAGTGTAGTCTCCACATGTGTTTTATCCCCAGAGAAACGGATTTACCCCTTGCTTGAAAGAAGGGTAAGGTAGAGGGAAGTGCTACACTTATCGAACGAAACTGTATTCTTGCGAAATAGAGTAAAACTGTCACTTTTGTTAGCGAAATCAGACAATGGAAATGTGTTTTTAGTGTCGTAACTAACCAAGAACAGTTGAAAATAATTTGCCGATAAATTTTGTAAAGGAGGGGTCAGGAGCAGAACTGACGTTGACAAAGAGCTGCGCTGGAATTGGTCAGTGCACTGATTATACTGAAGACGCCCTGATTGGTGCGTTGGTGTGAGACGCGCTAGGATAGGTTGGATAAGCAGTGACGTAGAAGCTTCGGATTGGTGAGTCGGTGTGAGTCGCGCTGTGATAGGTCCGAATAGCACATAGAGAACAGAGTTGAGTTACGAGTTTTGAAAAAGGAAAAGAAATCGTGAAATATGGCTTATTATGAATATGGTAGAGAGAAAACGTTGTGGATGGCGAAAATTAAGAACTTCTTTAAGAAAGACAAAAAGGTAGTGACTAGAGAGGGACAAGTAATTCCTCCGGCGAAATCACCAGCTTCGCATATGATGCTGAAATACGGCTATCATACTTGCATATGGTAAGAAAATTGGACCAAATATACCCAAAATGATGGAGTGTTAGCCTTTCCCGAGAATGGGTCATTTAGCGTAGCTGTACTTCGGAATTTGAGAGAGAAGATGACGAAGCTTGAGCCTAAACCTAGACCAACCCAGTTTGAAGCGTTGAGTGAATGGGAAGATGAGATGTATGAACCAGAAAGATTCAGAGGAGTAAAGAATCATGATTTTGTTCCTGGAAGGCTATGGGGAGTGAATCATGAGGACAGAATAAAGCGTTGGAGATATGCTAATATGACAGGAGGTTTGTTTCCAGCCTTTACGGTTGAGGAGGAAGCAAGGAGAAAGTGTACAGAGAAAAGGAAACATATAGTTACCGAAAGATACGGGTATGGTGGTAGCGAGATAGAGGATGAATTGCTGGAAGATATTTTAAACAGAAACCCACCTCCATACCAACAGAATTCTGCGGTGGTGACACCTAATGCACCGCCAATGGAAACTGGGAGGAATAAAAGTCCAGAACGAAGATACAAAATAAATAGGTCAAAAGAACAGTTGAAAACCCCACAAAGCGAAAAAGTTGGAAGTGACAATACAACCGAATTACCAAAAACCACGAGAGAATTGACTGAGAAGATAAGAGAGTTAACAATGAATATGGAAGCCGTAACTGTACCAGTAACAATAGGTCCAGTAATACCAGTTTTTGAGAACCAGAAAATAAATGAACATTCTTTAGTCATTCCCATGAATTCAAATTTACAAAGAATGAAAGAAGGGATGGAACTAGAAAATGAGGAAGCAAGAAATTTGGTCAGCTCATATAGACCGAGCCCACCTACTAATTTGACAATAAATGAGAGTGAGTTGAGAAGGATTCCTATGGGAACTGAGTCTGCATCAGAAACACCAGAGAGGAGTAGAAATTGGGTAGAATTAAAAAGTACACCTGTAGGTCCAACTCCAGATGAATTAAATGAATGGATGAAAACCCTGCAAAAGAAAGAGACAGAACCAAAACCACTAGATGTAATTAGGCTAAAGATAGATATGGAAGAGTTAATTTTAGGGACTATTGGTACAGAAAAATTGAAAACATATCAGGATGATGAGATTATGTTTTTGTGTAAAAGCATTACGTGGAGAGCTAGAAATTTGCATGACAAATTAGAGGAGATAGCGAATGAACTAGGAGTAGAATTTGTAAAAGTGAGAAGTTTGCAGAAACCATATAGGGTAGATTTTTGTGAAAAAGATATAGAAAATTTGAACACATCAGGACGGTTAACCCAAATAAAAGAATTGATTGTTTTGTTGAGAAAATGGGGTGATGTGGACAGATGGAGAAGCAGGTGGACTAAAAAGAATGAGATAACGACCGATAAAGCGTCTTTGGCTTTTGCGGTGACAGACAAGGAACCAATTGTAAGGGAGTATCCGATGAGAGAAACTCCAGGAGGTAGTTATGTGCATGTCCCTTGGTCCAGACAAGATATACTGTCATTTACTAATGACTTCCCAAAATTAAGAGAAAAGCCTGTGGAATGGTACAGACAAGTGGAAAGGTTTGTCAAGGTTTCGAAGGTGTTGTGGGTAGATTTGGATGGATTATTTGACATTGTAGTACCAGCTGATTTATGGACAAAGTGTAAGATTACCATTGATTGGCCAACTGTAGAATACCCAAGAGACGCAAAAAAAGGAGCGCCAGGACCAGAAGTCATGAGGAAATATGATCAAGTTATTACCTTTTTGAAAAATAAAATTCCACCCAAAGAAACTGATTGGGTAAAAATTGATAGAACCACACAGGAGAGTAAGGAATCTGTACATGCCTACTACGAAAGGCTACTTCTGGTTTTTAAACAATATAGTGGCTATGCGACTTTAAATGAGAAAGACATGAGTCATTTTGTATATAGATTTGTTTATGGGTTAAAACCAGAGATAAGTGAAATGATTAAACAACATATGATCTGCTGGCAAAACAGCACAGTAGATGAAGTTTTGAGGTATGCTAAATATTGTAGCGATGATATTGAGTGTAGACAGCGTAAACTAAAAGAGAAAGCGATGTGGGCACAAGTGAAAGTCGCAGAAAAACAAGAAGCTCAACTGAATAATCAGGTTAATGAGGCAGGACAAACTAAATCCAAACCGAATATAGGTAAAGGCAAAGGCCAAATGAGCAAAGAAGAGACAAAGAAAAAGTGGCCATGCCACAACTGCGGAAAGTTAGGACATTGGAGAAACGAGTGTAAATTCCCTCCAAAAGCTAATGCGGAAAATCAATCATTAAATCCACAGGTGCAGAGTGAGGTGAGTTACCAACAGCTGCATCAACCGCAGGTAGTTACTCAGCAGAGTCAGGTGCCTCAACCACCACTTCCCAAGAGTGTAAATCCACAGAGATACAGTGCAGAGACAGGATTCTACGGAGGAGAGCAGGTAACACAATTGCTGCGCGCAGCTGCAATATCGCAGTATTGGTTACAACAGGATGGGAATGAGTCGGATGAAAGTTTATGATGGTGCCTAGGAGAGGAGGAAGAGTGCGTGCTTGGCGCAACTCTAGAGGTAGATCAAGCAGGTCCATTTGTGGATGGAGAAGTGAATGGTGCAAATGTAACATTCCTTGTGGACACTGGAGCTACCCGTTCTACTGTTAGATCAGTGGAAATTCCAAACCTTCCTCTCTCAGGTGAACATATCCAAGTCGTTGGTGTCTCAAACCAGCAAATTAAGGCGCCTCTTACCAAATTAGTAGAGGTAAAGATTGGACCATTCAGAGAAGTGCACCGATTTGTGGTGTGTGATTGCAGTCCTGTGAATTTACTAGGACGCGATCTACTTTGCAAAATGAATTGCACCATCTATTGTACTCCGGATGGGATTGCATTTCAGACCCCTGATGAAGATGTACTGTACAAAATGACAATGGTAAATTTAGAGTCAGAAGTGAATGATTTGTTTCCTGTGTTTGATGTAGAGAAAATCCCAATTGAGTTGAAAGGAACTGTAAAACAGGAGGTGTGGGATTTTACGGGCGAAGATATAGGGTTAATGAAAGGAGTAGACCCTATTAAAATTTCTGTTAAAGAAGGAACAAGTTACCCAAATACTCCACAGTATAAATTGACACCAGAAATAATTGAAGGAATAACACCTGTAATAAATAAAATGATTGAACAAGGAATTCTGAGAGAAATAATGAGCAGTCCATGTAATTTGCCTATAATGGGACTGAAAAAGCCGAACGGAACATATAGAATAGTACAAGATTTAAGAAGGGTCAATAAAATCGTTGTTCCTTGTTGTCCAATTGTACCAAACCCTGCTGTAAATCTGTATCAGATTCCACGTGAAGCAGAATGGTACACTGTCATTGATTTGTGCCATGCATTTTTCTCTATCCCATTACATTCAGATAGCCAGCCATTATTTGCGTTCAGGTTCGGAGAGCGTATTTTGGCATGGTGCCGAATTCCTCAGGGGTATACAGAAAGGCCCTCGATCTTTAATCAGATTCTAAATAAATCATTGGAAGATTTAAAAATGCCCGAAAAATCTGTGATGGTTCAGTACATTGATGACCTATTGGTGGCATCAAAAACAAAGGAAGCTTGTGTTACCGACACAATTGCTTTGCTGAACCATTTAGCAAAAGGAGGACATAAAGTATCCCAATCAAAATTACAGTTTTGTCAACAAGAGGTCCAATACTTAGGTCATAAGATTGAAAAGGGAGTGCGAAAAGTAACGACTGAGAGAATAAAAATAATTCAAGGAATGAGAGCTCCAATGACACAAAGAGAGGTAAGAATGTTCCTGGGAATGGTTGGATATTGTCGACAATGGATAAGTGGATTTTCATTGATTGCAAAACCATTACAGCGTTTGACAAAAAAGGATGTTAAAGATCCCTTTGAATTGAATGATGAAGAAATGAAGGCGTTTAGAGAATTAAAAACGAAATTGTGTGAAGCTCCGGCACTGGGAATGCCTGACTATGAAAAAGATTTTGAGCTGTATTGTAGTGAAAGAGATGGGTGTGCGCTTTCAGTCTTAGTGCAAAGACATGGAAACATGAAAAGACCTATTGCATATTTTTCAGCTGTTTTAGACCCGGTAGCAAAAGCGTTGCCTGGGTGTCTGAAAGCAGTAGCTGCTACTTGCGTGAGTCTGGAACATAGTGAAGGCATTGTGATGGGATATCCATTGAGAGTATATGTTCCTCATTCTGTGGAAATTCTTTTGACAAGAACCAAAACTCAATACATGACACATAGTCGGCTGACTAGGTATGAAAAAGTGATTTTAAGTGCAGAAAATGTAACCATTGACAGATGCACAAATGTAAATCCTTCGACATAATTGCCGGATGAAGAGAGTATGATAAATATGGATGAAGTTGACCGTGATTGCTTGAATGTACTCGAGTATTGTACAAAACCGCGACCGGACATTAGAGATGAGCCTTTAAAATAATCAGATTATGTACTGTTTGTGGATGGCTCATGTTTGAGAACGAGTGAAGGAGTTTTGAGTGCGGCATATGCAGTATGTACAGTAGCTGCCATAATGGAAGCATCTTGTTTGAGAGGAATACGTTCTGCCCAAGTGGCTGAACTAGTTGCTTTAATTCAAGCATGCCAATTGGGAAAGAATGTCCGAATCACAGTATTCACGGATAGCCAATATGGCTTCGGAGTGGTTCATGATTTTGGGCAGATCTGGTCCCAAAGAGGTTTCTTGACCCCAATCAGAAATGGTGAGTTTGTGAAAAAGTTGCTTGAGGCGATACAGCTGCCTAAACAGATTGCGGTGGTGAAGTGCAATGCACACAAAAATGGGGAAGACTACATAACTGTGGGCAACAAATTTGCCGATGAAATAGCTCAGTATTGTGCCAAAAATGTAGTCTCATTGAACCGAGGCAGGGAAAGAGAGCATATTTTGTGTCCTTTGCTTTTTACTAACCCTGTCGAGACATGGGATGAGGTGAGACAATTACAGGAAGCGGCAGATGATGAAGAAAAAGATACCTGGATAAAAGCAGGATGCAGGAAAAGGGAGGAAAATGATGTTTGGGTTTACAGAGATGAAAGACCAGTTATGCCTGATAGCATGATTTCTGACATGGCACGGATGTACCATGGACAAGTTCATATTGGAAGAGATGCAATGATCAGACTTTTTAGACAAACCTGGTATAACCCAAAATTCAGAGCCATAGCTGAGAGTCTTTGTCAAAGATGTCTTATTTGTCAACAGATAAATCCAGGAAGGAAGACAGTAGTGAGTCTAGTGACAATAGGACGAAAGGGAGGTCCTTTCACGAGAATGCAGATGGACTTTATCGAAATGCCCCCAAGCAATAGACTAAGATATGTTCTTTTAGTCGTCTGTTTGTTTTCTCGTTGGGTGGAAGCCTACCCGACCAGAAGGAATGATGGGATTACAGTAGCAAAACTCATGCTGAGAGAATTCATTCCTAGGTACGGTTTTCCAGTAACAATTGAAACAGATAGAGGAACACATTTCGAGAACGAATTAATTCAATTGATATGTGAAGCACTTGGTATTAAACAGAAACTGCATTGTGCATACAGACCAGAGGCTTCTGGAGTAGTAGAGCAAGTGAATGGAACGATAAAGAACAGGTTAGGGAAAATGTGTCAAGCCACAGGACTCAAATGGCCAGATGCCTTGCCATTGGTCTTAATGACTATCAGAAGCATACCAGAAAGAAAGACAGATCTGAGTCCCCACGAAATAATCATGGGACGAGCAATGAGACAAGCACATGTACCTGTCAACAAACTGCTGACTATAACTGATGATCTCGTGTTGGATTATTGCAAAGGATTAGCTGATGTGGTATGTTCTGTGTTTCATCAGGTTGGACCGGATGCGACCACTCTTGAAAGAAAACCAGCTCATGATTTGAATCCAGGAGACTGGGTCCGCATAAAAGTCCACAGGAGAAGAAACTGTTTGGTTCCCCGCTGGGACCAACCACGACAAGTGATCCTGGTGACAACAACTGCAGTCAAATGTGCAGGAGTGAAACACTGGGTACATGCCAGCCACACCATCAGAGTTCCAGATCCTGAAGCTCGACCTGTAAGTCGACATCTGGAAATATCCGATACCAGTTCAGCATCCGATGCAGAAGAAGAAACGAACAGGGCTCCAGAAACTGAAGATCGACCTATAAGTCGACATTTGGAAGACCCAAGTACAAGTTCAACGACAGAAGGAAAAAATGAAATAGCAAAGGTTCCAGAATCTGAAGATCGACCTGTAAGTCGACATCTGGAAATATCAGACACCAGTTCAGCATCTGATACAGATCACTCAGATTGTGAGGAAAATCTGAAAAAGGACTGGAAAATTGATATCATAAACGAAGAAACTGAGCAAAGAGACAGCAATAGTGAGCAACCAAGTACAAGCTATGGTAAAAATCCTTTAGAAATTATTCTAATAGATGAGGAAGGGATAGTTTCAAATAGAAAGATAGAAGAATCGGAAGAAACCCGAGGAGCAATAGGGACAGACCGGCGAATAAAGGAACAGGGAAATATAGAAACAGATAGAGAGATCGACACGAATTCGGAAGAACCTCGAGGAGGGACAGAAGTAAGGGGCACATTACGATACCCGGCGTAAAAAAATCCGCCAGGCATGGAAGCGGCAAAAATCCGCCCGCACACACCGCCTGAACACCGACCACGCCATTATGAGTACACAAACTGAAAACCGCCATCGGCGGAAAAATCATACAAAATACCGCCCGCCATCGTCCGAGTCGGAGTCAAACCGCCCGCCACGGACGGAAACACGCACGACAACACAAAACCGCCCGCCCTCACGGCCGACACACCGCACGTGAAATTACGATCGCACCGCCATGAGCGCGGAAAAACAACAAAAATACCGCCCGCCAGCGCAAACAACGCCGATGAGAATCGACACGGCAGAAGCCATGGCGCCCACGTACCTGCACAGAAACCATCCGCACACAAAACCAATAGCACACAACATGGCCAACAAGTCCACACAGCAAGGCACGCACAAATACACAAGCACAGTACACATCCCGAAAACACCCCCGGACAAACAAAAAATACAAAGGCCAGAACCCCAGACACAACACACCTGAAAACAACAGACCATGAGGACACACCCACATAGGTGAGTACAAAAGCAGCACTCCCACAGACCACAACCCCTTGCTACATTGCAAACCAGAGAGGAGAGGAGAGGACACAGTGACACAGCAAGGACAGCAGCACACCACAGAAACGCACACATCACAACCACCACCACCACCACCACCACCAAACACCGGCACCACAAACCCCCTGCACATTACACAACACACACCGCACCAGCACCACAAACACCATGGCACCACAAAGGATGCCCAAGTTCACGCCCATGGAGCTGACGGTCATGGTCGACGAGATCATCAAGGTGTACCCACAAATCTATGGGAACATGGTCCAGCACACACCACTAGCCACCAGAAACAGAATGTGGACCCGGATCGTAGACCAGGTCAATGCAGTCGGGACCCTGCCCAGGAACAGAACCGAGATAAACAAACGTTGGAATGACGTAAAGAGCCTGGTCAAGAAGAAGGAGGGCAAAAACAGAGAGCTGGCTGCCGTCACTGGCGGAGGGAATCCCGCGCTCTTTAAGACCTTCAAAGCGTGGGAGGAGAAGGTGCGAGTCGTAATCCATCCGGAGATCCTCGCCGGATTAGCAGGGGGAGTGGAGGCTGGTAAGTACAAACTAATGTATACCAGCACACCGCTATGTACACACATGCGCAACCACCATGCCACAGCTCCCAGGGACAAACACCCCCATGTCCAGCACACAATACACAACACATCACACGCACATGCAACAGACACTACCACACACAGGCCAAACCGAACAACTGTAAGATGCGTGGGGACATGTGTACACTAAGCCAGCCACGTAACCACCAACAGGTCCACAAATATGCCAGAAGCGCCACAACGAGCACCCGCCACACCCATGTGTCCGCCACAGCTGCACCAACTGACAAGTAACAGGTAAGTGGCAGGAACACAAAGTGCAGTGGGTCGGAGGGGGACAGCTGAAGTACAACACCCACCAGGCCCCCACTCCCACAGACCAGCAAGGTGGAGCACTCCCCACACCCATGTGTCAGGCACAGCTGCACCAACTGACAAGTAACAGGTAAGTGGCAGGAACACAAAGTGCAGTGGGTCGGAGGGGGACAGCTGAAGTACAACACCCACCAGGCCCCCACTCCCACAGACCAGCAAGGTGGAGCACTCCCCACACCCATGTGTCAGGCACAGCTGCACCAACTGACAAGTAACAGGTAAGTGGCAGGAACACAAAGTGCAGTGGGTCGGAGGGGGACAGCCGAAGTACAACACCCACCAGGCCCCCACTCCCACAGACCAGCAAGGTGGAGCACTCCCCACACCCATGTGTCAGGCACAGCTGCACCAACCGACAAGTAACAGGTAAGTGGCAGGAACACAAAGTGCAGTGGGTGGGACGGTGGACAGCCCAAGTACAACACACACCAGGCCCCAGTCCCACAGCACAGCAAGGAGGAGCATCCCCACACCCCACACCCACGTGTCAGCCACCGCAGTGCACAACGACAGCCGAAAGGCAGACATCACGGTCCACAGCAATCGGTGTCAGTGGGTGTACAGCCACCCCACGACCCACTACACCCCCCACCCCCACAGACCTGCAACATGGAGCACCCCCGCTAAGAGCCATGTGGCATCCAGTACAGTGCACGCACGAACAACTTGCAGGTGGGAAACTGGACAGGGCTGGATTACTGGAGGCATGAGGACCATAACACCACCAACACATGGGACATGTCACGTAGCACACGAACACGCAGCACCGCCCACCGTCACGAACAAGTGAACAATGTGCACACGGACATGAACAGCAGACTCACACCCACATGACCCATCACAGACATAGCAACACCCAAGGAGCCACGTCTGCATGCACAAGCCACACTGAATATAGTCCCACACGGCAGCCACTGTGCAACTCATCACACACAACCGAAACACCATTGAAGTCCTGTCCATGTAGCCCCTACTGCCTGTCAACCACACACCCCACAACTACGCCTATGTAAGACAAACAACACTAGACGCAACAGAGCGGAACAACAGAAATGCACACGAACACCACTGAACCCATCAAACACACAGACACACCATGCACATACAACATACCATCCATCCCATCCGTCAGCCCCAGTCTCATGAAAGGCATGTCATCCGCACAGCTGCCACACATACAGCAGTCACGCTAAGACACATGCCCATGACCAACCATGTGCCAGAAGTCAATTAAGCGCACGACACACTGTGAGCAACAACACACAACATGGGCCACACCCCCCGAGCACTGCAGTGATGCACATGGCACAGGGCAGCACGCACACCAAGGAGATGGGACAACTGCAATACGTTGGCTGGCACACAACTATCACTCACTCATAACGATGCGTCCAATGCCATGTCCAGTAACCACAACAGACAGCAAATATGCAGGGCATGTCAGGCATGCACACACCTCAGACCATGCACTGTCATGCTGCCACAACACATGTCACGTTCGGCACCCATGGCTCACAGCATGTACCCCAAAAGCATATACCCTCCCAAATGCGAATCTGGGGCATGGCCCCCATGTTGCCATATGCGTTCCTAAGCGTTCCATTTGAACTCCAAAAGCAAAGTACAAACCAGACCCAGGATGGGCCAGGAGCCCGCATACACCAGAGTCACAATGAGTAGGGGCAAAGCAACACACCCATCGGCATGGCCAATCCGTCCCATGCCACATGTGCACAGCACACAGTCCCATTCCCTAGCACACACACCTACAGATGCCACAGCCACACACTCGCCTCCGGGAAACCCATGTACGAGATTGCACGAACTGCCAATGTCAGACGACTAATACATACTTCGCCAGGTGCAACACAATAACAAATCTCATTCTCTCCACAGGTGACGAACTGCTGGACGCTGGGGATGGAGACAGCAGCCAGCACAGCCAGCCTACAAGCCCCCAACGAGGAAACACGGATCTGGAGGATCTGTCCACCTCTTCGGACACGGACCACCAAGCTGGCCCATCTGGCGTGGCAGGGCCCAGCCGCTCCCCAGGACCCCTCCTACCCACCAACCCATCATCCAGGGATGCTGAACAGTCCCAGTCCCCTGCTGCCACTGTCGTTGCGGCCACACCCACGGTCATTGCGGCCACTACCACTGCCGCAACCGCCACCATCGCCGCACCGACCACCACCGCCTCCACCACCACCACGTCTTCGCTGGCACCAGCCCCAGCGCAGGTGGTGGCCCGGCCGACTGGATCCACCCTGGGAGCCACAGCGAGGACCGTGGTGAGCAATGTGGCTAGTGGGCAGGCCGGTGGCAGCAGGACTGGTAGGAGGAGCAGGGTCAGGGAAACGCCAGCCTCCCTGGGAGCCATGCCCTGCCTCAAATGGACAGAGTCCTTGGGGCCTATGAAGAGGCCCAAGGACAATGGGCCAGGTCTGCTACTGACACGCGGGAGGTGCTGGGGGTGCTGAGGTCCATGGACGCCCATATGGGCCAATTCGTGTCCCGTATGGACCAACTCGTGGACCTCATGGGCCAGCTGGTGGTGGCGGTGGGGTCACAGGCAAGGCCAGCAACACCACCTCCGCCACCACCTGCTAGGGCGCAGGCTCGGGCAGCAGTGTCCACTTCCCCTGCGTCCACAGCCAGTGAGCACACCTCACCCACCACCAGCAGGTCGCCACCACACCCCCCTCCCAAACGTGGAAGGGGCCGTCCAAAGAGGAAACAGATCTCCCGGGAGGACTTCGCACGCTCCAGTCGCAAGTGAGGCAGCCAGCCAGCCTTCCGCCAGCCTTCCTTGACCAGCCACTGCATTGACTTGCTCTACGATCCCACTCCACACAGCCATCTGGATGGCATGTGTGTGTTGGACTATGGACATAGAACCAGTGGGTACACCCTGATCATCACGCAGCCATGACCGACAGCTCATTGTCACTGCACGCACCACTTTTGTCATCACCTTACACACAATCACATGTCACAGTTTGTAATAAATGCACCTTTTTCACTAACTGCTGTTTGTGCCCTGTGTCTTTATTGTACGGAATACAACGGCCACCTTGGGCGGAAAGGCACCTGATGCGTGGCATGGAAATGGAATCCGGAGGGCCTGTAGGGACCTAGGGGTGGGAGACAGAACAGGAGCACATTCAATGAGTGTGTCACACACCCATCACACAGTACATGTCAACAACTACAAGCAATGTACACACATCGCACAGAGCAATAGGGCACAATGCCACAGCCACCAACAGTGGCATACTACCCTGGCCATGGAGCGTTGACACACTGCACGCAGTGAACATACGGCCACCCTGACACAGCACACACACACACCTGCATAGATACAGACACATCATCCGTCGTACATGGACACTCACCGTCAAGTGAAGTAGCGGGCGATGAGCTGCTGGCGCACATTCCCAGCTTCCTCCTCTCCGCTGTCCACCTCACTCGAGCTGTCCTGGTCTGCGGGCTGGGGCCCTGGTTGATCTCCGTCATCCACAATGAGGGGGATCTGCTTCCGAATGGCCAGATTGTGCAGCATGCAGCACGCCACCACTATCTGGCACACCTTCTGTGGGGAGTACGCCAGTGCACCCCCGGTGCGGTCCAGGCACCTGAACCTGGACTTGAGGAGGCCAAAGGTACGCTCGACCACACGTCTGGTCCTCCCATGTGCCTCATTGTATCGATCGTCTGCTGGGGTGCGAGGATTCCTCAATGGACTGAGCAGCCATGCCCCATTCGGATACGCAGAGTCACCTGGGTGTGAGGGACACAGAGAACCGTTGCTATTCCAACTGGACAGGGGACAGCATCGCACAACCAGCACGCTACACCACTCCACATACTCACCGACAATACAGCCACGATCCTGTTGCAGATTGGCCATCAGTCGTGGCAAGATGCTGTTGCGCATTATGTGTGCGTCATGGGCCGAGCCTGGAAACTTTGCACACACGTGGGTGATCACCATGTCCGCAAGGCACACCACTTGCACATTCAGGGAGTGCGTGTGCTTCCTGTTGCGGTACAGGTGCTCAGTGGCCTGTGGTGGAACAAGGCCAACATGAGTGCAGTCAATGGCTCCCACGACGTGTGGGATTCTGCCAAGGGCATAGAATGCACCCTTCACTGCCGCCAATTCACGAGCCCTGGGGAATCTGATGTACCTGTTCCGGTACAGCATCATGGCTGCCAGTACATCCCTCAGCACCTTGCTGAACATGGGCTGGGACATCCCTCCTCCACTGCCCACTGTGTGCTGGAATGACCCAGTGGCGAAGAAATGCATGGCGGCCATCACCTTAGCCGTGGGGGTGACAGCAGTCGGATACACCCTGCGGGGACGGAGATGGGGCTCTAACATGGCACACAGTCGATGCAGAGTTGGCCTGTCCAGCCGAAACTTCCTGATTACCTCTGTATCGTCCATGTCCGCCAGCAATTGGTATGGGCGGTCAATGTTCGGTCTCCGCCTGGGTTAAATGGCAGAGGACACATGTCAAAGCAACACGGCACATAGCAATTTCGCATACACATCACTGACATGACTGAGCAAGCACATGAGCCACAGCCCAGCTGTCAAGCTGGGACGGCACGGCCACAATACACTTACACAGGTCTCCCAACAATGGCAATGGCAAGTGAGACATACCACTGCCATGTGCATGCACATGGGGATCTAGGCCCCAATGACTTGCGGGGCGTGCTGATGGGGACTGACTGCATATTCGTCAAGCGGCAACGCCACGGCAACATGAGTGTCTGCTGAGCATGGTACTGCTTCCGAGGCTGGATGAGTATGGCACACGACGACGACGATGTGGGCACGGGCTGAGCGGCCAATACAAGTGGGACCTGTGGCACGAGGGGATATGAGACAGTAGTAGGTGTCAGCACTGCACCCTATGTACAGCACTGTACGGATCACAGCTCCCGAAACATTGACTGGTGTCCACATTGACAGCCCCATGCCAAGACGGCTGTGTGCTTGCAGTCACACGTCACAGGTGAGAGGTTACATTGCACGTGCCAGGTGGCAGTTGTACATAGTGGGAGCTGGCATGTGTGTGCATGTGTCTCCTGTTCAGGATCCACCAGATGGGCGCTGACTCTGTACTGACCATTGGACACAGCATGTTCCGTGGAAGGCTTGTGTGTGTGGGATGGTGGCACTGGATGTGCCTCCGTTGGGTGGGGGGCCATGCACAGGGCGGGTACGTCGATGATTGCGCATTGTTGGTCACGGTGGGTGCACCAGCTAAGATGTGTTGCCCTGTGTTCAATTCCTATGTCCGCATGATGATGGACTGTGGATGTGGGCAGACTACACATTGGTCGATGTGCTGTCTATATGCATGTGCCTTCACACCAGGCACAGCTGCCCCTGCACATGTGACCCCTGCTGGACTCGCTGCTGGGTCTGTGGAGCTGATGCACCTTCTGCGCGTGGGGCGGACAGCTCTCCTCACTTCCCTCATTGCGCATGTCATGTCTTTGCCGCAGGTGACATGGATCATGGAGGGCCCACATGTACGCGTGGGTAGGCTACACATGATTGTTCACTGGTCGCCACCCCCAGTCAGTGTTTCGAATGGGAAGGTTGTCGTGCTGGTGATATGTTCGATGTGGCGGATGGGCGGGCCTAGGTGCGGGCTTACATTCCGGACATGGGGGGTAGTTGGATTGGCGACTAGTTGCAGTACACACGGGACACGTCTCTTCCTTTCCACATCTGGGTCATCCCTTGTACTAACTGACAGTGATACAGTCATCTTCGCCCCAGCCCTCATGTCCTCCCCTCGCCCCCCAATATGCATGCTCACCTGCGAGGCTAGCGCTTGCACAGGCAGCCCCAAGCTCGCACCAGAGAGGGCAAGGAGTGTATGTGTGGGTCCAGTTGCACGAGTGGGCTGTCTCAGGGTATGATGTGTGGCGGGACGCCGTCCACCTGCGTGGTGCCCCAAATGGAGACCCGGCCTGCATGGACTATGCATCACAGTCTTCGCCTTCCGGATCCGCCACCTGCGACACCCAGTGGCTGTGGCTGCCCTTGCGGCCATGCCGCGTCCGTCTGTGGCTGATGGCCCACACATTCACTCTTTGGCCTCTCTGGGGAGGGCTCAGGGGTGGTGGCGCACGCGCTTGCACTTAGTCGCAATGGCATGTGGCGTGGTTGGTATGATGGGCAATGGATGGGATGGTGCGAGCCACCTCCCGTGACGTCAGTGCTGCTCGTGCTGTGGTGCGTCCCCCTACACTTCCATTTGACTTTTTGCCATGCTGGACGTTGAGGTTCTATTGCCTGCGTGATATGACCAGGAGGAGCGCGAGGAGACCTCTCACACACCATGCTCCACTGCCATCCCGTGCCCTGTATCGCCTGTGCGGATTGACTATGTTGGGGTTACACCTGGTCGACTGGGGCTGTGTGTGCCTTGTCAAGGGGCATGGCGGGCGCACAACAGGATCCAGCTCGTCCACAGAGGGTGGGCTGAGGTGCACCTGGTACCGCTTTGTACGTGTGCCCGGCTGCTGTGCACACACGTGTTCACTCCCCCGACAGGTGTCCTCTCACAATGCCCAGGGAAGCGGTGGTGTACTGTTCATGAGCCCTCCCAACACGGCGTGCTCCAACTTGGCATGTGCGCATCTACCCGTCGCACCCACCCACCTGAGCACTGCGTCCATACGACTTCACACGACACATGTGTGTCTTCCACAGTAGTGCTACTCATTTGCGTTGACATCCAATACCAGTGGACTACATGGTCATGTCACGACTGCCGTGTACTTCACATACTCTCATCCTCTCTCATTCGTACTTGTGAAATGAGTCAGCGGAGACAGTTCTGGTTTCAAACATTATATTGAGTCTTCTGTCCTCTGTGATGCAGTATAGTGGACACTACTGGCAGCGGAATACATATTGAGGATATACTGAGCATGATTACAAATGGGATAGGGTGTGGGGTTACATCTGCTTGGCCAAGGCTGTGCTAATGTACATTTACGTATAGCTGCGGAGCTGCGGACTTTGACACAGACGGTATACATGTAGCCTACCAGACCGCTCGGCATCATGGGCACAGTCCATCTCAGTTCCATGTGACAGGTTTGCTGCGGTTGTTCCTCATGCACGCGTGCATGTGAGATGACATCAGGGCATGTGCTTGCGTGCATGCAGCGGCGTGCCACTTGTTGTTGCACTGTGGTGGTTACTGGACATGTCACAGTCACTGGGGTCGTGTTGTTGTTGTATGCACTTGTCGTCCATGCAAAGGTCCTGGTATGGGATTCCCGGGGCGGGGGTGGGAGGGGTGCAGCACCCACAGACTCCAGGCGACCTATTCATGTCCACTGAGCGGTGTGTGTGTCCATGTGCGCTGGATCCATGTCGTGTCCTGGTTGTTCGTGCAGTTCCGTCCATGTGGGTGCGATGCACAGAGCCCATGCCACTGCCTCCCACGATGCATGCGGTGTTCCTGGATGTGATGGGGAACAGTGTGCATGTCCCGGTCATATCCGATGTCATGGCGATGTCGTTGATGGTGTGGTTACAGTTGCCGGTCGTTTGGTATGGCTGTTGTGGTGGTGACTGGCCAGTCCGTGCGGAAGCTGAGCATGGGTGCGGGGTTGGACTTCATAGGTCACTCGGGGAACCTGCGTTGTGGTCCGACGTATTTACAGGTTGTCAGGTATGCGATGCCGTCCAGCAGGGCTTCCATGTCATTGGTGGTGTACATGTTTGCCAGCCAATGAAGCGGATGGTGGCTGTCAAGGTGTTGTTCGTAGGTTGTCCCTTGGAGGACCATGATGGGGCATGCTGGGTGACATTCGATGTAGCTGTTCTCGATGATCCGTCGTGTGGAGGCACAGTGGTTCCATTTCAGTGCGCGTGCGATGTTGGCCACATACGCCATGCCCCCATAGGCAGAGCAGGCCCTGTCGTGTGCGTCCAGAGGGAGGAGTAGTGGTAGCAGGTCCGCCTTCAGACATGCCGGGTTGGAGAGGCATATCTCGACGGGATGCTGGTAGGGACACCTCCGACAGTAGAAGACGGGCATGACGCAGCTGAACAATGTGATGCGGTAAGTCAGTCGGTAACTTACGTTCAGCAGGGACAGGAGATCGCATCCCAATGTATGTATCGTGCTGGTTTGGTACAGCTTGAGCTCTTCGGCGTAGTTGGGTAGGTGTGTTGCGGTTGCCATTTCGCAGCGGTGCGTTGTGGTGGCGTGCTCCGGCTGTGTGTGCAGTCTGCAATGTGCACGCTCCGAGGTTGCTGTGAGCTCTGTGTAGTCGTAGGGAGACAGGACTTGTGTTCTGTTGGCTTGTTTGGAGGACACGGGCCCTCTTCCCACATGCTTCTCAGACAGTTGAAGGTCAGTGCTGTGTGACTCCTTCCAATTAACTTGCATGTGGCCGACATGGGGGAGTGTTTTCTTCTTTCTTCCCCGTCCGTTGTGTGCTTCTGTGATATGCGCTATCTGCCCTGTGGTCGGTCTCCTCGGCATGCCTGTGTTGGTCTATTCTTGGACAATGGCTGTATTCACCGGCTTCTGTCGTAGGGCTGTGGTTTCGGTGTTGGAATGGAAGGTCATTCAGTGCTGTCTGCTCTCCCTTGTGTGGGCGGCAGGCTGCCTTTCCGCTCTGCGTTGGGCCTTGTGTGTGGATGTAATTCTTGGGCCACCTGTTGTCGGTCACCGGGCTCTTTGGTGTTCCGTTTCATGTGTCTTGTTCATATGTGCAGGGTGGTATGGGTTTTTCAGTGTGGTACTGGCGTTCCTCTTCCCGAAGGGGCCCTGCTTCTCCTAGTTGGTGTTGCCGCCGCTGTGTGCTTCGCCATGTTTGTTACACTGGGGTGTGTCCTGCTGTTGCGTGACTTCACTGACATGTGTGCGTCGGTTGTGTGGCGTTGGGTGTTGTCCGTGAATTGGGCGTTGGGGACATGTCTGTGGCAGGCCTGTCACGTGTCATGTGCGTTCGGGGTGGGGCTGGTGTGTGTGCTGCTTGGTTGTGTCCCTGTGTCTGTGTGCGACGCATGCATGGTGCTGCGGTTGGCCTCTGCGTTGTGCGCATGTGTGGCGGCGTCATCGGCGCTTTGGGGCCGTGACGGGGTGGTTGGTTCCTAGTCCCAGGTGGTGTGTACACATGTGTTCTGCGATGTTAGGATTTGGCCTGTGTGTCATATGTGGATGCAATGGTGGATGTGTAGTGTGCACGCGCTGGTGGGGGGTTGTCCGCTTTTTCCGCCCTTGCACTGTGTGCGCTGTTTGCGTGCACTTGTTGTGTGTGTGCCTACCTGCGTCTCCGCGGTACGTTGCGTCCTTGGTGGTGCATCAGCAGAAGCATGGGAAGGGCCTGCAGTGCTGGATTCATGCCCGGGGTGCCGCTTCTTCGTTGTCCGTGCTCTGCGTCCGTGTTTCCGCCTCTCTTTCACGTGCGGTGTCTCTTTGCCGTGGGAGCCGTTTGTTTGCGGCATCGTAATTTATGCGCCGGGCGGGACGTGTTTCGTCGGACGGTGTGTGTCAGTTGTGCTGCGCCGCTACGTGTGCGGGCGCACTTTGATGGCGGACGGTGTTGCTGGCTTGCCGGCGGTGTTTGGCCTGCTTTTCGCATCGTAATTGGGCGGGCGTGTGGACTGCTGCGTGCCGGCGGTAACTGGTGGTTTTTGCATCCGCCAGCACGGCGGTAGTGCTTCCGCCCGCCATCGTAATGGGCCCCTAAGTGATCAAAGAAGAAAAACACAAGATGGATCGGAACTAGATGAAAGAGGTGAAATCATAAAGTTCAAGATAAGAGGCAATAAAGAAAGGTCTGAAACAGAATCAGAAGAGAGTGGAGAAGAAAGAAAACAGAAATTAGAAACAAGAAAGAGAACTTGGAGAGTGGAAAGAGAAGAAAAAGAAAGTGAACCGAAAAGGCGATAATTGGCCCCACGAAGTTAAAAGATTGAGATACAAAATTATAAACCTAAATGGAAATAATGCAGAACAAGTAAATGAAATAACAAGTCAAAAGGAACAAGAAAAACAAGGTGGAAAACAATTGCAGAAAACAAAAAGAGTAAAGAAAGCAAATCTGAAGTATAAATCGCCTGAATGGCTATACATTGCTTTGACTGATAACAAAGAAGAAGAGAACACTAACGAGAACGCTGAACAAAGCTACAACCCAATGGGTGAAAGTGAAGTGCAACAAGTTTAAAGAAATTTGAAAGAAATTTCTACCGGACTGGACAAAACCCGAATTTGACAAGAAAGAGTTCTGAAAAGAACTAAAGAAAGTACCAAACGAGACAAAGTGAGAACGTAGGGTGGCTAAGACGTCATTTCTGAGGTGTGGTGACACATTTTCTGTACATATTATATATATAGACAATAGAACAAGATGGTAGATACTAAAAATAGAACATATAGTTGTGAGTTCTTACGTAGATGGTGTAAGATGTGCTTCTTTTGTACAGGATTATTAATGTTCGTATGGTTTATTTTAGCAATCACCATTCCAGTTAGATTAGCTGTAGAAGAAACGTCCATATTAGAGAATAACACAGAGAAGGATAAGGAAGCTAACTCGCAGAAAACAGCCATATTAAAAGATAGTGCAGAATTACATAAAGATAGATCAATAACTGATTTTTCTAAGAATGTTTTCACAAAATTATTATATGAATATGTAGAAACGATGGATGTGAGAGATTGTTATGTTTGTATCCAATTGCCTGCGTCTGTTGCAGAAGGTGTGACCTACCATCACCTTCCCTTGACGTATGGAATAACATGTGGTGTTTTAGCTAGTCTATTTTATAGAACAGGAAAGTTAGAATATTATTATACTGACATGGATAAGATTTTTGCAAAGATTCCTATAATATCTGAATTGAATAAGGTGAAAGAGGCAAGGATATTTGGAGAATTTTTCTTAGAAAATAAAGTTCTAACATCAGATGACATAGTTAAACACAATCTTACCTGTGAGTTAAGGAAGGAGGAAAAGGTGTTTTTAGAAATGGTTGAAAACAGAAGAGTAAAATTTCAAAGAAAAGTGGTAGAAGAAGAGACAAAAACACCTCTTTGGGCATTTGAAAAACAAAAAAAGTAATGATAAGAAAAGGACAAATGCAGCTATGACTCTGGATTGGCCCCAACAGGGAAGGTTGTGCATTAGTAGAAATAGAACAAGGTATGATAACTATTTCGTGGGTTCCAGTGATTGTCAAGACAATTATCAAATTTTAGGAGGTTGGGGATTCAAAGGGGAAAAGATCCAATATTTCCTGGGATCTATTATATTTGCGGAAACAGAGCTTATTACAGGTTGCCGGACCATTGGTATGGCTCGTGCTACTTAGGCCTGGTCTTTCCTAAGATTTTTCATGTAGATAGAGAAGAAAAAGGAACACACGAGATGGGTAAGACATTCACACGTAGAAAAAGGGAAAGTTTTTCAGAAATAGTGGGTGATATTTTTGGAGCATTGATACCAGCAGTGGGAATATCTTTGAATGCATTTATAATTCGGAAATTGTCCACAGTAGTAGATCGTTTATCTACAGATACTGCTGGAGGGTTCTTAATGGTAAATACTGAGATGGTTGCCATGAGAGCTATGGTGATGCAAAATCGACTTGCCCTTGACATTCTTTTGGCAAAAGAGTTTGGAGTCTGTGGAATGCTGAAAGTCCAACATTGTTGCACTTACATTCCAGATAAAAGTGAAAATTTACAAAAGTATATAAAGAATATTACAAATTTGCACAAAGAACTTGTTCCACTGGAGGTTGAAAATGCCTGGGAGAAACTTGGTAAGAGTTTTTCCTCAGTATCAAATTGGTTTTCTAAAATAAGTAGTTTTATTATAGGGAAAGTTATGATAACAGCAACAATAATAATCCTAGTAGTATTATTTGTGAGATTCGTTATTATATGTATCAAAAGGAGAAAAAGACAAAACAAAATAGAAAGAGAAAATAAGATAAATAAAGAAAGAGAAAGAGAGATAGGTGAAATAGAACTGGAAGAACTGAAAGAAAGCATGTACAAGAAAACAAAAAGACAAGATGAAAGGGATACAGTTGTGTAAAACTAACAAGAAGCAAATGGACAAGAAATATGCTATCTGACAAATTGGTGTGACATGGGTTTTTGTGGTGATATTAAAAATCACCAAAGGGGGGAGTTGATGGAGCAAGGTAAACGAGAAAATTTTGAACCCCCTAATATTAACGTTAATAGTTAATACAATTGTTCGTTTTAATGAATAACCAACAACGTATGTTTTTTTTATAAGTGTTCTTGGTAACATGCAGTATCTGTGCAAACTAATCTACTTACAATTGTTAATGTAAATAACGATAACATAAGGATTTGCGTACTAATTAGAATAATATTGCATGATTTGTGCTATGTAGTAAATTGTATGGTGGCAAAAGAAAGCGGTTGGTAAGTAAGAAATAGCTTTATATGTCGCTTTTGCTAGGTAACACCTAACTGGGGTACGTAGAATGGCGGGAGGGAAACGAAAAGGCTTATTTTCTTTATTCTTAACTATTATCTGTTTGTTTCTATGCTAGTTCGTTCAAGCCTGCTAGGCCGTGCTGTAGAAATGGCCGCCGAGGCAAACAAGCTTAGAACGCGCAAGCGCAAGATGGCTTCCAAGCGGAAGAAAAAGCTGTGAACTAATGCATCACGTGGGTATTTTCAAAGCCCAGGATGGAAGAGGGATCAAGGTTGTGATGACCTTTTTGCCCAAGCGTGTGCCAATGGGGACTCAGCGAAAGAGTGTGAGAACCAGAAGTGTATCCGTGAATTGACAATGAACTGTTTAAAATAAAGTATCGGACAGAAGATACAAAAAAAGACTGTCTATTGGATTGGTAATGTCCTGAACCTGTGAGAAAGGATAAAATTATGAACATTCTTCGGAACTGGTTTGAGCAAGGAGGGTAATGAGGAGATGTTTGCCACCCCTCCAATGGACCAATTAGAGTGAATCTCGCCCCCAAAAATGTAACATTTCTGTTTAGTAAGCTAGTAATAAGGTATAAGAGGACCTACTCTTAAGTAGGAGGAGCGCTGCTTTTTACATATTTTTATTGAGCACTGGACGCTGACGCTGGAGAAGCTGCTGCTATTTTCTATAGGCCTTTATATTCTTAATACGATTAATCTTTTACCCTTAATTCTGATTGAGAAAGAACGAGATTGTGGCGGAAAACCTGTCTAGGTGGCCCATCGAGGAGGCCTGTTTAGCGGGACAGACAGTCAGTTTTGGGAGTTTCTATGCTGGGATCTGAATTTAACTGCTGTGACGAACTTTATTTTTCCATCTAAAGGGTATGCATTGCAATTTCAATTTATTCTTATAATGATAATAAATGTATTGATCTGATTAATAAAACTGAATTTATAGAGAGACATAACCATCTTGGCAAAGTCCTTACCCAAATTAAAGAAATGTAGGCAGCGATCTAAAAAAGCCCAAGAAACCCTGTCGAAAGCCTTCTCGGCGTCCAATGTGATGGCGACCGAAGGATCGTTTTTAGTTGCAGCATTTTCTAAAACATGGCAGAATAAACGCGTATTGTCATTAGACAGACGATTGCGTAAGAACCCTACCTGAGAGCTGCTTATTAATTTATGAAGGACCGAATTAAGTCTAACCGCAAGAATTTTAGCGTAGATTTTGCAATCCACATTAATGAGTGAAATAGGTCTATAGTTTTTCGGCTGAGTAGGGTCTTTTCCCTCCTTTGGAATAACAACTATATTAGCTTCCGACATAGAGTCAGGCGTGCCTCCTTCGGTAGCAATATGATTAAAAACCTGTTTCATAGTAGGACCTAATTGAACTAAGAAAGACTTGTAAAAGGATGCAGTGAAACCATCAGGCCCAGGAGCCTTATTATCCTTCAGAGACTTGACCGCCTTCTCTATTTCTGAGCTATTGATTTCCATTCCTAACATGGCTGCGTCGACTTCTGAATGTCGTGGTAAGTTGAGGCTACGGAGAAATCTGGTGCACCCCTCCTTGTCAAAGGCCTGGTCGTTCTTATATAAGTCCTGATAAAAAGTTTTAAATGTGTTAAGGATGTCTTTATGTTTCGTGTGAGTTTGGTTATTGGAGTCTTTGATCGAAGATATAACGTGCTGGTTTTGTTTATGTTTGAGATATGAAGCGAGAAGTTTGCCTGCCCTATTGGCCTCACATAGATTCAATGCTTTAAATTTATTAACCCACACTCCCGCACGCTCACTTAATATTTTATTATATTCATACTTTTTTTGCGTCAGTGACAGCAATATATTAGAATCATGCAAGGAGGCG
The DNA here is from genome assembly GCA_963921515.1 of Calotriton arnoldi. Lineage (NCBI taxonomy): Eukaryota > Metazoa > Chordata > Amphibia > Caudata > Salamandridae > Calotriton > Calotriton arnoldi. The sequence goes on from CAWUFW010003131.1 coordinate 1,349,311, forward strand.
ACATGGGCGGCTTCCAGGCGCCTAATTTCTTGTTCAAGTTGAAGTAGCCCTAGGTTCATGCATTTATTTATTTTTGTTTTGATTGCAATAATTAGACCCCTTATGGTCGCCTTTAAGGCATCCCAATGGTTATTTATATTGGTATCTGTTACCTTGTTGAAACTAAGATAATCCGTAATAGCCTCCGCAATCTTCCCTCTATCCTCAGGATCTGACAATACATCAGTGTTAAACCGCCATCTTTTGGTGATTTGTTCTTTATGACATCCTGTTAATTTAAGGGCAATACATGAGTGGTCGGAAACCAACCTAGGGGCTATGTCTGTAGACTCAATTAAGCGGGTATAAGACCCAGGAATAAGAATATAGTCAATCCTAGTATAGGAATTATGAGGGGCCGAATAAAAGGTAAAGTCCTTTGTGTCTGGATGCTGGAGCCTCCAGGGATCTTTAAGATTAAATTTAGAGCAAATAGTTTTGAGTATGGCGTGCGAACTCGTAGGTTGATAATGACAGTTAGAATGCCTATCAATAATCGGGTCCAACGGTAGGTTAAAGTCACCTGCCATTACCAGGAGATCATCCTGGGGAATGCTGTCCAACTGGTCCGAAATACCAGACCAAAAGAAGGGTCATCCGAGTTAGGGCCATATATATTAACCACATGTATTAGATCCTCGCCTTTCCTCAAGTGTGTAATCAAAAGTCTACCATCATCATCATGTGTATAGGATTCTAGTGATATGTTAGCAGACCTTGAGATCAGGGTAATAACGCCACGTTTCTTTTTGTCTGCCGGAGAACATGCCAATTGCGAAACCCAGTTACATTTAATAAGCTTATTGTCGTCTTCAGAGAGCTTCGTCTCCTGTAGCAAAATAATATCACTTTTTGTCCTGGCCAAGTAATCAAATATTTTGCGTCTTTTCACAGGATGGTTTAGTCCCTTAACATTTAGGGACACTAGCTGCAAGTCACTTGATAATACTCCATATCTATTAGTAGCCATCAGAGATAAGTTTATGTAGCAAACTCAGAAAAAACAGCCATCGACCTAAAAATGTGTGCAGTTGGTAAAAAGACCACGTAACAGACCTCAAAAGACAATCATCAATGTTGTATGTCATCAGTAGCATATTAGCATAAAAAGCCATGAACTCACGCCCTAAAAGCTGTGGTAGAGATTCCGGACAACAGACTCTTAGAGAGAAGAAAACAAGTAAGAATAGAAAAAAGATAAAGAGTAGAAAAAAGATAAAGAGAAGGAGATAGCCAAGGAATCACAGATGAAATAGTTCGGAACATTTTGTATACCTTGGTCGCTCTCAACCCAAACCCCCACACCCCCTCCCTCCCCACCCCAACCTGAATATGTAGCATGTGGGAGGTGCGACGACAGGAGTGACCACCCGGTCTCCACCGGGTCTCCAGAGGGAACAACATAAATCAGCTCATATTCAGACCTCCCCAATATTGAAAGGAGAATGAACCAACCTCCGGCTTAATGGACAAACCTAAACAGGGCCATTTTCAATTTTCAATCTCGTTCGAAACAACCTAGAGATAAGGAGACTCATTCTGAGTAGTGCAATGCAAAATAACTAGTGAGAAAATACTATGTTAAAAGTACAATAGAACCAAGACTAGCGTTAGGCCGGACCAGGAGAGGACTTCCTCTTAGTGACAGGAAGCTGTGATGAGTCCATGTCCTGAGTAGGCGGACCTTCTAGATAGATCGCAAGCTCCCTGGGATCATTGAAGAAGAGATGTCTTCCACCGTCCATGATCTTGAATTTGGTAGGGCCCACAAAGGAGAACTGGATATTTTTGCTCCTCAGTTTGTCTCGTATGGCCAGAAATCCCCTCCGAGTATCTACGGTTGGCTTTGAGAAGTCTTGGGTAAAAATAATCTTGTGACCATTCCAAATGAGTTGGTGGTTCTTCCGGGCATAACTAAGAATAGATTCTACATGCTGGAACCTCAGAGGTTTACATATAATTGGACGAACGAGCGATCTTGATGAGGATTTAAATGACGGAATTCTGTGTGCTCGGTCTAATTCAAAATGCTTGCCAAAAGTGATGCCAGTAAACTTAGGAATCCAGTCCTCTAAAAAAGCTAGACAGGAGCCCAAGGCGTCCTCCGAGCCTTCTGGAACACCAAGAATGCGGATATTACCTCTGCGGTTGCGATCTTCAAGTTCAGCCGTCTGTCTCAGAAGCATAGATGTCGTATTCTTCAGGGATTTTACTTCATTACAGGATTTAGTTACAATGTCTTCCACATCACTGATCCTCTGTTCAGCCATTGAAAGTCTATTATTGACCGCGTTCATATCCGCTCTAATGGCCGTTATCTCCAGCTGTATAGTATCCGTAGTTTGTTTGGTTGACTTGGCTAAATCATGGACATCGGCCAGTTTTTTGAGGATCAGATCTAGCGTACTGTTTGTGTCTGATTTCGGCTTGATGGGTGAATCTGATTGAGAGGGTTCACCTTTGTTTCGTTTGTGCAACAGCTTGGAGTCCTGGTCAGCCATTCTATGAGCTTCTTGGGTCCCTACACTGGGTTGTAGCACACCCTTCACAATCTGCACAATGACTTAACAGCAGTGGGAAAGGGAGAACATAAGCGTTGAGGCAACTCTGTTGAGTCGTGAGTTATAAGTTGTGAGGTTGAAGGGGCCAGTATACCAGCTAGGGTATCCGTGAAAACTGGTAGTCGCTGTACTTACTTCGGCTCCTAGGTACGTTGGACCAAGCTGACAGGTGATCCCTGAACGAGAGTACTGTATATGGTGGTTATTCCTAAACTCAGATAACCAATTTAGTGGCAGTACAGATGTGGAGATATATCAGTATACATCAGAATCACATCAGTATACGTCAGAATCGCAAGCGGCATACCCAGTAGTGTAGGACTTCAAGCCTTGGGCACCAACCAGCAACCGGAGATCTAATAAACTTGAGATGTTAGGCGAGGTACCCTCACGAGTTGAAGTGAAAGAAAAAAAACCTCCAAGACACAAAGATGATGCAGCCGGATCTCTATCCCCAAGAGACCTATAGCCAAGGCAGGGCACAGCAGGCAGAGCACAACGTTGGGAGGGAAACACTGTAAAAGCTACCTCTAATACACCATAACAAGACGTACCTCCGCCATCTTGAAGTCAGGCACGGAGGCGCGCTAATCCCAAGGTGGCAATCATAGTAGGTGACAAACTGGGAAACCACAAGATTGGCAGTCGCAAGATCAGCTTCAGACTGTGGTAGAGCTAGGCTAAAAAGGAGCACCGCGCTGAATTCCGGGTCAGATCCCCTGGACTATCCTACCAGGCAGGCGCCATTTTGTGTAAATCACCGCTGCGCATCTCCGGGGGTATAAGAGCTGCAAGTCTGCTATTGCCAACAGAAAAGGAGCAGCGGGCGTATCTTACACCAATTGCCGGCCTCTGACAACACATCCCCGCTCCACAGGCGCACCATACCTGGGGGAAATCGCGTCAGGCACGCATCAGGCACGAGACTCGCTAGGCAGGCGCAGCTCCGATGGCAATCAGGTCAGTAAGCGTGCGGGTTGCGAGGGTGACTTTGCCACGCGTTGGGGTCGGTGTCTGGGTTACCGCCAACAGAGGTTGCTATGTAGATCGCGAGGGGCACCATACCTCCTGTCCTGATGGAGTCCGCAGGTCCGCTGTCTAGTTTGCCGCCATTTTGGTCGTCACTTCGCGTCTGTTGACAGCCAGGAGGAAAAAGACTAAAGTCGCTTCCACTACGGCCACTTAGAGCACAGCGGAGAAATCCTCGTCATCAGGGCAGCTTCCGACACCATTACCGAAGGTTTTTGGCGAGATTTGGCTTATGGGAAGGTCATATTTCAGCTCCGGATCAGTGGAGAGTCGGAGTCAGGCAGCCATCCACACTGGCGTCCAAGCCACGCCCCCACTTTCTGAGGCCTTCTCTCTTTACCAGGGTACCAGACAGGGCTGTCCTTTGTCTCCATCTCTTTTCCTGTTGGCATTGGAACCCCTTATTCAGGCAATTAAACTCAATCCGGATATTAAGGGACTCGATATTAATGGCGTTCAAGTCAAACTGGCCGCATACGCGGATGACATTTTAATAGTAACGGAACGCCCAGATTCTTCAATTTTAGCCCTGATGGATACTATAGCATTATAGTCTATTCACTCGGGGTATAAACTCAATAGAGATAAATCCGAAGTTAAACCACTAAATGTGTTTTGCACTAGCGATGTGTTAGGAGACTCTGGGTTAACGTGGCAACCTGGTTACATCAAATATTTGGGGATTGTATTTGGCAATAATATTATAGACACTTTGCACCAAAATGAGAAGGTGCTACTGGATAAAATTAAGAAGCTTTTGGAATCTTGGTCCCCGAAATTTATTACGTGGTGGGGAGAATCGAGACTGTGAAGATGATGGTCACCCCTCTAGTCAATTACCTTATAAGTATGCTCCCGCTTATACTGACAGACACCTTTCATCATAAACTAGACACTCTTTTAACATCCTTTCTCTGGCGAGGAAAAAAGCTCGAATTAGCATTAAAAAACTGAGGCTTGACAAAGCTTTAGGGGGTGTGAATTTAGCGGATTTCCGACTTTACCAGTATGCCTTTTGGCGAAACAAGGCTCTCTTTGGGTTTCCCCCACTAGCGATTACTCACCTGTCTGGCTGGAAGTAGAAAGGGCTCTCCTCAACAATATAAATCATCTTTCGACTCTTACAGCCAATCGTCTCTGCCCCATCCACTCTAAGTCTATTTTTAAGAACACTAAAATAGCTCTCTTGAAAATCGATAAGACCATGGAGGTCAGTATTAGGGGCTCCAACATGGAATCGCTATGGTTTAATAACAAACTACTTTACAATGGTAAAACTCTCTACTTTGAATCCTGGTGCTCTAAGGGGGTGTTCTTTCCCCATCAGTTGGAAAACGCCTCGTACCCATTTACGTTCTCTGAACTTCAAGCTAGATATAAGCTAGCTGATATTGAATTTTACAATTTTCTGAAAGTAAGGACTGCCATTGCGAAATCCAAACTGTCTCCCATCTCACTGTCATTGCCTTTATTTGTAACAAAAATTAACAAACTTGGCCATCAGGTTTCCCAGATCTATAAACTCTTGCGTCCCAAATCTTCAAAGCTTAATGTTAAGGTAGTTGATTATTGGAATCTGCTTTCTCCTGCCCCGTTAACTGAACATTCGTGGTCCTCACTATGGAACTCAGTTTCTCGCAACAAGATTTCCCCGGTTCTTTCCCAAACTAAATATTGGTTAATGCACAAAGCGTTCTGGACACCGTCTAGGTTGTTCTCCATGGGGATTCGGGAAGATGATTTGTGCTGGAACTGTAAACAAGACAAAGGCGACTTAGCCCATCTTATTTTGCATTGCCCAGCAGTGAAACCTTTCTGGGACAAGGTATACTTATTTTTGTATAAATTGTTTAAATGTACACTGGGTAGAGATTTGCCAACCTTGGTAGCTGCTTTTTACAGGGGGATCTGCCGTCGGAGGATGACAGAGCTCTCCTCGATCTTCTGTTAATCTCTGCGGTAAAAATGATACTCACCAACTGGAAAGATACCAGCAAGTCTTCCTATGCAGGTTGGATGAACTAGGTCATTCACCTCAGGGGGCAGATAATCTTACTCTTCAAAATTCACCTTGGAAACCTTCAACGAGGAAAATGTGGTTTACTTTGGACAAGTATTTTGACTCTTATAAACCACCGTGAACTTCATTAGGTTGAGCGTCATTCTCTAGCACAGGTGTTATAAGTCATCGTTGGATACTCATATGCCATGTAACTCTTTACATTATGTTATGTATGGGGCTCTGGACTATCTCTTTCTCCCTCTCTTCTGGGTTTCTATCTCTTTCTTCTTTCTATCTTATCCTTTTTCTCCTTTTCCTATTCTCGAAGTATAGGAGGTTAGTTCTTTCTAGCCCATTGTTGAGACACATATGTATTGCCTGCAATTGTAAGGTGGCTCCTTTGTTGTTCATTGATATGTGGTACATTCATATGTTCATTGATATGTACTTATTGTTCTAATCTCGCCAAGTCACCAGTTTCTATTTGATGATCTTCTCCTTCCTTTCATATAAATGAATAAAGATCATTTGAAATAAAAAAATAAAAAATAATAAAAAAAACTGAATTTATTCATGCTTATAAAAATTTAGATAAATTATATTATAATTAAATTTATGAGTCTGTGGTTCTTTAGCTCAATAATAAATGTAAATGTGTAATAAGAGTTCATAGTGATTGAGCTGGTCTTAATCACCATCAACTGATTCCTACTAGTTGGTCCATCAACCAATGAGCGGAATACTGAGAAATTTGAGAATTATTATGTTGTTTTAAAAAGGTATCCCGTCTCCTTCCAGCAACTCATTAACTTTTTCTCCTAAGTAAAGGTGGGTGAGTTCCAGGGAATATATGAGAGAGTGAATGTTTATGCGGTGTTATGGGCCCCACCGTCATATTGGTATAGTTGTGAAGAGGAATGTTTTTCAACCTGGATGTCAATGCCTAGAGGAGAAGAAATTTTATTGATAGCGCTGGATCAGGACATGAATTGGGTACTTGTATATCAAAATTTTGTTCTACATTAAAGTAATGAATAATCAAAATATTTCTCTCCTCTGTTTGTGAATTGTATTACATAAAATAAAAAATTAGTTAAAAAATGTATTTGATGCACGAGAGGCACTTTTGCTGGTTTTGATAGTGTGCTGGTTACCCCAGCCTCTAGTGAGGATATCGTTCAGGGTACACCCCATTGGTGATGCATGGTCTGAGAGGACTAGAGGCTGTGTTCTTCACACCAGAGTGACAGGTCTTAATTTTCATCCACCACCATACACTCTGTGCCCCTGTCACTCACTCTTGTAGGTTCTTTTTTCTTCCCTTCTTTTTCCTTTTGCAATGTTTTTACATCTTTCTCTTCCTCCTTCATTCCACTCTTTGTGTTTCTCTGTTTTTTGCTCTGGGGCAAGGTCTTGTGGCAAAATATAAGTGTTGGTCCTCAAAATTAAGGCCGGTGGGCCCCACCTGCAACCACTGTTCTCAAATTAAGCCCTGCAGTGTGAAACGCTCACACTGCACATTGGCTTCAGATGCTTACACTGACTCCCAGTGTGACCTTCTCTTTCTGTTCACAAGTCAAAACCTTATATTGACCACCAGAGCCCGCGCCTCCTGTTGCCAACCAATGCCAGCTCCTCACACTGCAAATCAATCCCACCTTCTTTTTCTGACCACCAGCACCCACTTCTCATACAGTCCACCAATGGCAGCTCACACCAGTCCCTATTCCTCAAGCTACCAGCCACGCTAACCTCTCCCTATTGTCACTAGTCCTGGCTTCTTACCTTGCTCTCCAGTGCTAGCTCTTCCTGCTGCAGGTAAATGCCAGCTTTACCCTTCTTAATCCTGCAGCATGCCAGCTTCTCACTCTGCTCTATACTGCTAGCTTTCATGCTGCCGACTAATGCCAGCTTCTCACTCTCCTCACCAGTGCGTACTCCTTTCGGTTTATGTTTTAGAGTGGTAAGAAGCTGCCTACTAGCATCAGCTTTTAGAGATCCAGTTAGGATCAGTATTGGGGGTAAGGTACGATGAGTTATTTAATTGAACTTAATGTTCTCGGTTTTTTTTCTCTCTTCCTCAACCCCCCCCCAGTTCCCCTAGATTCCTTATGCAGTCTCCCTCCTCCAACTAACTTACTCCGAAGTCTAAACTAATTGCACCTTAACTACCCGTTCCCAACTTACTCTGCCTACCCACTAGGTCTTCTATCGGCCTATTTATGCTTTAATTGATAAATAAAACTACCTTCACCTCCATAAACTCCTTATTGGGGCCCCTTCCTTGCCAGGACACACTATCAGAATGGAGATAAGTCCCGATCCCACAGGATCTAACGCCTTCATTATCAATTACCCATCTAACCTCTCCAAAAATGCCGCCAAAAAACACAAACATCGCATACTCAAGGCCAGACCCGAAACTTTAATCTCAGACGTATTCTTCTGTTCAAACAAGGGTAGTATAGTTAATGACCTCATCTTCTATACCAGAAAACGAGCATGCTGGCGAAAGGTTCTCTACTCCATGCTGCACTCCATCAGGCACTAGGAAAACACCTCATGGTCTCAAATTAACGAAGTCGCCCTCGCTCACTTTCAATGTTAATGCCACTATCACCCTCTACAACAATGGTATCATCCTAATCCAAGCCTCTAATGTCAACCTAGTTAAGATGGTCAATATCTTCCCTACACTCAAAAATGCGGTCTCGGCTAAATCCAATGACCCCTACCCACACCCTACCATTACTCAGGACCTAACCAGTCCTCCCCCCACCACAGCCGGGTGGTCCCCACTCTCTCTAAACCATTCTTCCCCCTTAGATGATCTCAGAGCCTCTAAGTCCCCTATCGGACTGGCCCAATCCACTAGACCCCCGACTCAGAAGGCGGACGGGCCTACGGGTTCGCTCTGCTCGCAGTTCTCCAGTCCAATACTGGTTGATTCTCGAGCTGAGAGGTTCCCTTGCGCCCTACCGCCATTGCTCTCAACGAAAGATCGTTCTTCCTTCATCCCTCTTTCTACGCCACCCGCTAGGCCGGAGATCTGGCAATTGCCCTCCACGGAGCATGATCGGCCAAACCCATTCATCCCTGATTTGACCGTCCCTGACTCACAGGTCAATGGCCCTCCCACCCTCTCTCTTTTACCATCCTCTTTATCCATGCATCCTGGAACACCGCTAGTTCCTAATGACCAACTCCCCCCCCCCCCCGGAACTTTGCAACACCGCCTTAGACCTCCCGGGCACACATCGAGGCCCCTCCTCTCCGCCTGATCTCCCAACACAACCTCTACCCCTCACCCAGCACTCAGACCTGGTGGCGCGCCTGGACGATATATCTCTCCAGTTGCACCTTCTCACCGTCGAATTACATGATTTGAAAGCCCTCTCAAATGAACATTTCCCCTTGATCAGCTCCCTCCTCTCCTTTGAGAATTTGCCCAGAGCCCCCCCTAGCGATATAGTTCGCCTTGGCCAGCTTTCCCCCCTCTCTATCGCAAAAACCATACCCCTACCTAACGCCCCCTCCCGGCCCAGAAGATTGAAGTCCTATCTTGCGTCTAATGATATCGATGAACTACTCAACTCTTACTCGCCTACTCTAGACAACAACACAATCCCTCTGGGGAAAATTCAAGCCATCCACTCTAACCCGAACAGAGAACCCCCTCACAATCTTAGAGTCATTAATAATGACAACCTCATGAGAGTGAACATCAGCCAGACTCCTTCCCCCCATACTCCGGTATGACTTAAATGCGTACTACTCAACTGCAGGTCAGCCAGTAAACACGCCTCTGATATCTTCGACCTCATCCAACACAATCAGACATCATCATCCTCACTGAAACTTGGCTCAATCCCTCCTCCACTCCTATCCTAGACCTCCTAGTGCCTCCTATCCACGACATAATTTGTCTAGACAGAGCCATGAAGCTGGGCGGTGGCCTAGCTTGTATACATTGGAGCACACTCTCGGTTTCCCACTCAGAGTCTTCTACGCCATCCTCCTGCGAATACCTTTGTCTCAACATCTCAAGTAATAACCTTCGGGTGTGCAAACTTCACACTTTTTATCACCCCCCGGGGGACAATCTCCCCTTCATCGAACAATTAATGGAAATCATCTCTGGCAATGTCGACTCCGTAATGTCCCAAATCTTCCTCGGTGATTTCAACCTTCACTGGTCTAACCCCAATGACCAAGCTGTAGCATGCCTTAAATCATTCTTAAGTGATCACGAGTTGATTCAACATTGTGACCGGCCAACCCATAATAAAGGAGAAATTCTGGACCTCATCATCACCAAAGGACACACCATCACACTGGATACCATTACCCCTTGCGATTGGTCCGACCATCACAGCATCTTCTTTTATATTAACAGGGAGGTGTCTCTGAGGAAGGCTCAACCAACGAAATCGAAGATCTAGAAAAGGGACCTCAGATCTATCAATACAGATGAACTAGCAACCCACTGTAAATATGCCCTCTCCTCCCAAGCTGACATGTTTGAGGTTCATGTACTCACTGACTTCTACAACTCTACTATCTCTAGCATCATGGATTCCATTGCACCACTCCAACAAAAAAACGCCTCAACAAAAATATCCAAACCGTGGTTCAATGACAACTTAAACTCGGAACGCCGCAACCTTAGGGCAATTGAACGATCTTGGAGATCCAAACCATCCTCAGATCAGCTAAAAATCCTTAGAGCGGTTAGAAGTTCCTACAACAAACAAATCAAGAGCGCTAAGGCCGACTACTTCAGATCCCAACTTAATCAAGCCGCTAATCGCCCCAAGAAACTTTTTGAACTGGTTAAACAGCAATCGGTGGAAGCTCCAAACCACTCTGACTCTGGAGTCAGCCCACCCTCATGCGACGAACTGGCTGCTTTCTTTACTGAGAAATCAAGACTCATCAATTTGGAACTTGTTTCTAAGAAGGCTCTATTGCCATCCTTTGGGTCCGCGCCCCCTCCGGCCCTCTTAGAGAAGCCCAAACCAATCAGCCCGAGCACCAAGAATAATGCCTCATGGGGCACCTTTACTCCCCTCAGTGAAAGAGACATTAACAAGATTCTTCAGAGTATCAACCCATCTAATCACTTCAGCGACCCGTTGCCACCTTCCATCTTCAAAGAAATCAAGGATGTCGTCATCCCCATCTGGACAGAGATTGTCAACGCGTCACTGTCACAAGGTACGATCCCAGATTGCCTAAAAGCAGCTCAGGTATAACCTATACTAAAAAAAACTAACGCAGATAGTACTGACCTTAACAACTTCCGCCCTATCTCTAACATCCCCACTCTAGCCAAACTCCTAGAAAAATGCGTCCAATCACAACTCTGTGCTCACATCGAGAATTTCCAACTCCTGGACCAACATCAATCTGGCTTTCGGAGTGGGCACAGCACGGAATCGGCTCTCACTCACGTTATGGATGACATTTTAAAAATGCTTGACCAAAATGAATCTTGCCTCCTGATCCTCCTTGACCTTTCCTCTGCGTTTGACACTGTCAATCACGACAACCTCCTATTCATTTTGAAGAACAGGATGGGCCTCTCTGGTCGGCTGTTGCAATGGTTCTCGCCCTCTCCAGTATCCATGGGGGTCCCCCAAGGGTCCGCCCTATCTCCTATACTCTTCAACTTGTTTTTGGAACCATTAGCTAATGCACTAAATTCCACGAACATTCTCTTCCATATGTATGCGGATGATACGCAACTTTATCTGAAAATCTCCTCCCCGGATAACATCATATCACTCAACACTACTCTAACGACTAGTCAAAACTGGTTAACCGAGAACCACCTCCTGCTCAACACCTCCAAAACAGAATTCCTCCTCATTTCTCCTCTGAATCACATCCCCAAGTTAGACCGTTGGATGAACCACCTCACTGCCTTCAACTGCTCCCCCCTCATTATTAACTCAGCCAAATCTCTCGGAATCACCCTGGACAAGCATCGGAACATGAAGAATCATATTAGCAATGTGTGCAAGGGAGCTAATTGTGAAGAAAGTAGTTTCCAGACGGTGAGTAGTTGATGGTAGGTTCTTTATTGGTAGAAAGGCATAAGCGACACCGGAGACATCAGCCTTCAACACTCAACACCAACCGTCTCATCCCGAATCCCCGACTCCACATTCTTACCGCACACATTCTACATGCCTCACATGACCCTCACGCGACACACACCAACTAGCCCAATACCACACACCTACCCCCTACAAAAAAAACCCACACACCAAAAAGACAACAGAACAGAGAAACATCAACCCTACAAAAAAACAACAGAACAGAGAGACATCCACCCTACAAGGATCCACAACTAAAAACAAAAGAGAACAAGAAAAACAACAACAATTATCCCAACATGAAATCAGCAAAACGAGCTGGAATCCTCCTCAACCTGCCACCTCGACGCAGAACATCACCATCAGCATCAGACCCGTGACTAGCAGCTTCTACCAATCCATCATCACTACTACGTGACTCTACACCACAATCCTTCCCCAACATGTAACCACTGCACCCCTCCTCAATAGGCACCATACCACCCGGAACACTATTCCAACCATTACAGAAACTCAACTGGCGAGGATTCCATCTCCTACCATCTTCCAACTCAACCGCACTACCCAACACCTTCCGCACTCTCAAAGGCCCTGACCAAACAGCTTCACCTTTCAAGACACCTCTTGGATTTCTCACACGTACCATCTGACCCACTTGAACAACAGGCCAACGGTAATTACCAACACGAGAACGAACAGTGCGCTCCTGGTACTCCTTAACTTTAGATTTAATTTCCTTATCAAGCACACTACCACTAGACCTCATTCTACTATTCCTTTTCCTCAACCACCAAGGAACCAAGACAGTCGAAGGTTTCCTCCCTCTCAACACCTCAAAGGGTGTTTTACCAGTCACCGAGTGAGGAGTAACACGATATGCCATAAGTCTCTCTTGCAAGGCCTTCCTCCAAGGTAATCCTGCACTCAAAGCCAACGGAATCGCTTCCTTGACCACTCTATTGAAACGTTCCACCTGTCCATTCCCCTCTGGATGATATAATGACGACCTTACATGCTTGATACCCATCTCCATTAAAAACTCTCGCATTTTGTCCGATACCAACTGGGACCCATTATCCGAAACCAAAATCTCTGGTACACCTTCCCTTGAAAACACATCTTCCAAAAATTCAATGACCACATCCGTGGTCACACTACTAACCATCCTTACCTCCGGCCACTTGGAGTAATAATCAATCAAAACGATAGCATAACAATCTTTCGCTGATACCGCAGAAAATGGACCCATAAAATCAATAGCAATTTTTTGCCATGGTCCCTCAGGTAACTCCACCATAGTCAAGGGTATACACAAAGGTTTAGCCACCTTATCACTAGCACCACAAATCTTACAATCCCTGACCCAACGATCCACCATAGAATCAACGCCAGGCCACCAAAAATACTCTTTAATTCTTCTTTTGGTACTTGACATACCTCCATGACCCTTGTGACTCCTCTCAATGATACCATTACGCATGCCTAACGGAGGCACAATCTTGTCCCCTCTCAAAATGATGCCATTCGACAGACACAACTCTTCCTTAACCTTCCAAAAAGCAGAACACTCTCCTCGTAAAGCAGATTCCCTCGGCCAACCATCCACAATATACTTCTCAACTTCTTTCAAAACAACATCCTTGTCCATTTCATGCAACCATGATTCTTCAGACCATACCTTACTCACTACCTCTTCCCCATCTTCGATAGACAAAATATCCTTGAAAGTAAAAGCAACTTCAGACTCATTTACATCTTCCACCACATCAGTTGCAACCATGCTATGCAACCGTGAAAGACCATCAGCAACCAAATTCTCCTTCACAGGAATATATTCGATTTCATAACTAAACATTTGCAATATAGAAGCTAAACGGGCCGACCTTCCCCCTTCAGGCCTCAAAATGTTCACTAAAGGCTTGTGATCAGTGCAAATCTTGAACTTCCTCCCCCACACATACATTCGAAATCTCTCAGCAGACCACACAGCAGCAAGTAATTCTTTCTCGATCACGGAATAATTCCGTTCAGATGATGCCAACGTACGAGAAGCATATGCCACCAGCCATTTCTCATTCTTAGTATGTTGTGAGAACCCAGCACCAATACCATAGCCAGAAGCATCCACAGACAACACGCAATCGGCTGAAGGCATGAAGGATTTCAAACATGGAGTTACAGAAATTTCCTTCTTAACATTTTCAAAACATTGTTTCTGTTGTTGATGCCACACAAATGACACATTTTTCTTGAGTAGAACCCTCAATGGTTCCACTTTGGATGCGTAATTTTCAACAAAACGTGAGTAAAATTCGGTGAGGCCCAAAAAGGACATTAACTGTTCCTTGTTCTTTGGTTCTGGAGCAGACAAGATTGCTTCCACATGACTGATTTTAGGTCGAATACCATCCTTGGATATAACATGGCCAAGATATTCAACCTCACGTTCACCAAATACACATTTCTCATTCCTAACAGTTAAACCATGTTCCCTAAGAGCCCTCAAAACTGCATGTAAATACTTGTCATGGGATTCTTTATTCTTGCCGAAGATCAGAATGTCATCTTGGAAGACTTTTGCTCCACCAATCCCATGCAAAATTCTTGTCATTTCCCTCTGGAAAACCGCTGAGGCACTCGCTAATCCAAAAGGCATACGTCGATACCTAAACATGCCTTCAGGAGTAATAAAAGCTGTGCAGTGCTTTGAGTTCTCATCCAATTCAATTTGGTGATACGCACTTGCCAAATCTATCTTAGAAAACCAGGAAACACCACCAACAGAAGACGTTAACTCTTGTAAGTTAGGGAGAGGAAACGTATTGACCCAAATAGCCTCATTCAAACACCTCAAGTCCACACATAAACGTAGATCGCCGTTGGCCTTGAGGGAAATTACCACCGGAGAAACCCAATCTGAGCTCTCCCCTCGCTCAATAATTTCATCCTTACACAATTTTTTAAGGATGTCCCCCAATTTATCACGATAATTAATAGGAACATTCCTAAGTTTTTGTCTTATAGGGCACACACCATCTTGTAAAACAGTTTTATGTTTAAATTTCACCATCTTGCCCACACCATCAGTAAAAACATCAGAATACATTTTCTTAAGTTCAGAATAATCAGCATAGGCATGTATTTTCTCGCTCTCATTCTCACACTGTACCACAAACACAGGGCACTCCACACTTGCATCAATCTTTAAACCCAAATCCATGATATGTGGCCAACCCAAAATAGTTGCACCCTTATTGGCAACATATACCTTGCCCCAACATGACTTATGTCCAAAACTCACATCCGCCCACACAAAGCCTTCCAAAGGAATTTTATGACCAGAATAACTGCCAGGGCTCACATCAGGCTCCAACAATGGTCTACCAGGCCATAGTTTTCTGAATAAATCCTTACCCATGATGGTATACCATGCACAAGAGTCCACCATCGTACACACTTCCACACTATCGATGCGTACAGTGCACGTGGGCAATTTTTTTGCCTTGCCCACCTCATCAACCGATTTATCATGTACACTAGACACTTCTCCAATCACATTCAAATCATCATCATACACATCATCTTGAATGAAATTAACCTTCTTCCCTGAATTATTACACACTCTACTAAAATGTCTCTTCTTTTTGCACGTAGTACATACTTTGGTTAATGCAGGGCACCATTTGAAATTAGCTAAATGGCTACTGGAACCACACCTGTAACACAAAAACCCTTGCGATTCATTAAATTTCCTGTTTGGAATACTCTCCCCAGTCTTAATATCACTTTTACTTTTTACCTTGACATCCTTATTCACAGCACTCACTTGGTTAGAAACACTTTTTTCATTCCTCACCTCACCTTTTTCATTCCTCACCTCACGAATGCATTGATCTGAAACTTCAACACTCCTGGCAACATCAACAGCAGCTTTCAAAGAAATACCACCACACGACCATAACTTCTCTTGAATATTCTTAGACTTAGTCTTCATCAAAATTTGATCACGAAGAACTTGATCATGTCATACGATCAAATTCACACGTTACTGCTAAACCTCTCAAAGCAGAAACAAATTGATCAATGCTTTCATCCTCTTTCTGCGCTCTAGAATAAAACTTAAATCTCTCCATAACTACGTTAATCTTCCTACCAAACCTCTCTTGCATTTGTTTAACCGCATATTGATAAACCCCAACGTCACCAGCATTCTCGATCAATGGTAAGTTCTTAAATTCCCTCAAACCCACAGCACCTAATCTGTGTTTAAGAAGTGACAATTTCCTTCCTTCCGAACACTCATCCTCCTCAAGAACTTCTACATACGCTTCAAAAAGATCAATCCACAAATCCCAAGCAATAGGAGGTTCACCCAATTCAGCTAAAAAAAATGGCGGCGGTTGAATGGTTGCCATATTACACGCTTAACCTGTATATAAAAAAAATATACAGAGAACTGCTAGTTCAATGGTCAAATAGGAAAAGAAAAGTCTCAATTAATGCTTGCAGAAAAAGTGCGCCAGTCAGGTGTACAAAAAAAAAAAAAATTTGCACAAAGAAGCAAAGTTGTAAATGACGTGAATAATGTACATCAGGTGTGCCTGTCACCGAAATTGACAAGCACAGGAAACATCACTGGCAATACAGCTCACCAAATAACCGTGTAATAAGGTGTGCCTGTCACCGAATAAACAGCCACGAAAACAGTTACCTCAAGGAATCAGCGCAAAATGCTGTAAACAATAGATACTCCAGGAACGTTGCAGCTGTAGGCGCGATGTAGCAGCTTCCGTTGTGAAAAGCCTCACTGCAGAACAGTGCCAGAAACGCACAGCTGATTGCTTAGAATTAATTCAGTGGCTCCACTCCAGAAGTTGAACCAATCCAAAATGGCTGCCAACGTGATACGACGGGATGACGTGCACTCCACAGAACTGACCGCGTCGACTCCTTCAGTTGCTATGGGGTCGTTGAAACGCTGCAACACGGGCGTCGCTAGGCTGACGTCACAGGTCAGCACTCCGCAACCTCCAGAGACCAGAAGATAAGCCACCCAAAAGTGACAATGAAGTCGCCCGGAACGACGCTGAAGTACGCACTAGGATCGCCGAAATTCATTCAGCAAATCCAGAAAGTTCAACGCCCAGCTCATCAAAATCGCAGAATTCAGGATAGATGGCGAATTACAAAGAGTCACCGGTGCCGCTTTTACTCCCAACTCGTCGCCATTGTGAAGAAAGTAGTTTCCAGACGGTGAGTAGTTGATGGTAGGTTCTTTATTGGTAGACAGGCATAAGCGACACCGGAGACATCAGCCTTCAACACTCAACGCCAACCGTCTCATCCCGAATCCCCGACTCCACATTCTTACCGCACACATTCTACATGCCTCACGCGACCCTCATGCGACACACACCAACTATCTCAATACCACACTAATCACCTGATGAGGATACTCAGGAATCTCAAACTATTCCTTCCACAAGCTGACTTCAAGCAGGTGGTCCAAGCGCTTGTTTTGCCGAGGCTAGACTATGGCAGTGCTACGCTCTGTGGCCTCCCCAAATATACCTTGGCCCCACTAAGGGCATCATTGAACGCTGCTGCCAGATTGATTATGGGTACCAAAAGAAATGCGCACATATCCCCAGTCCTAAAATCCCTTAAGTGGTTGCCATACGAAGCACGAATACAGCTAAAGATTGCCTGCCAGTCTCACAAAGCCCTCCATTTCAAAACCCCCAGTTATCTAGCGCAAAAGCTAGAATTATCCGGAGGTGGTAGAACTTCAAGAAGTGCTAACTCTTTCCTACTGAAACCACAGATCTTTCACAAAAAGAGAACGTGTCACCGAGCTTTCTCCGGCTCTGCCCCGAAGATCTGGAACTCTCTCCCACCGGAAGTACGCAGAATCTCCTCCACGGTTGCTTTCAAATTGGAAGCTAATAGATTCCTTATGAACAAGTTCTTACCTTAAAGGGGTTTGGATCGTCTGCTCTAAGGTATTGGACTTACAACTTTAAGACCTGCGCTGGGTGCTACTCTTCTTGTAACTTATCATTTGCTCCCCTCCTAGTTCGCTATGTACCAGTTATTGTTTTATTCTTTATTGACCCCTTTGTTTGTAACTGTCCTGTTTGTTATTCTTATTTGATGCCGGTACTGCATTTATTACCTTCCTTCCCTCCAATTGTAAAGCGCGCTGATATCCTTAGGGATCATGTTCGGGCTATATAAAACTTTATAAATAAATGTAATCAGATTTAGTGCTTGGGTTCAATTTAGTCTTAGAGTGGCTGTAGTGGTGTCAGAGGGGTGGTAAATTACATTCAATGTTTGCTTTGTCCAGGTAATCTTAGCAGATTTAGTTGCGCAGACGTAGTAGTCTACGGTAGTAAACCTCAAAGTGATTACATACACCACTGAGCTGGTGCCTGGAATACCTTTTATTAACACTCGTGTTATTAACAGAATCGAGGCAGACTTAAGGTCGCCAATTAAACACTGATGATGAAGAGAGTGATCTAGAAACGCAATCGTCATTGTGAACTTCAACTTTATCAAATACATCTACATCTATTTCCTCTGCCACACAGACAACATATGGTAGAGAACTTAAAACCATTTGAGGTGGGGAGACCATACTGCTTCAGAAAGCCTCACATGATGGCTTAACCAAGAGATACCCAAATAAGAAATGAGTGTATTTCTTAAGCAGTATTGAACTTCTGTACTTTTTTGTGTGAACGTATTTGTCACCAATAAAAGACCATAGGAATCATTTCTTGGTTTCCAATCCTTTTGAACTAGGCTTCCACCATAACATGGAAATCCTGCCTTGGCCCCACCACTGACTTACCTCTGTTGCTTCACTGCCTGGCTGGCTTCTGTGTTCAGACACAGTTGTCACAGTTGTCACAGTGATCAGCTCATTCCAAGAAGGTGCCCAAGTCACAAAGGATCCACTGTCCAAGGTTCTAAGTTCCTTCCAGGGACGCAGGGTCATTTCAGCATGAGGGTCTTGGCACTCTTGAAGGGAGTGTGCTAGGAGGGTAATATTGGCATTGAAAGGTAAAATATGGGTCAAACCAGGCACCAAGTGTTGGGGTTCGGCGATACGGATAGCAACAAAAATAATTATGCAGCCGGGAAATTTTCTGCACTCACATGAATTTGATGCACTTGCCGGAAAATTAATGTTCTGCGTATTTTGCAGATTCTCACCAAAAATATTTTGTTTCTAGCTAAAACGGATCAGAAGCAATTAACGTTTCTGCACGCGAAGTGGGGTGCAGCAGAAGACGTTTTTATAAAGTTATCTGGTCACTTTCAGCTGCTAATTGCCGCAGTCGGGTTTTTCAAGAGGTGACAATGTTGCTAAGATAGTGAAACTCTCGTATATGATGTACTTTACCGCTCTTGCCTGTAGTAGGATATGTAAACCTTAAATACTTAGAAGTAACTCAGATATTATGGAAACAATTATTCTTTCTGTCATTCCTTGATTTTGTTTCATTATTCATTCAAATCATGTCACAAACTCTGTTTCCGAAGCAGAAATTATTTAATCAGACACTCCGACTTGAAAAGAACCTCAAACATCCTGCATCTCTCTTTTAGGTCTCTTATCCTGAATCCCACGTACTTCTTATTAAGAAACATGCAAAATAAATATGAAATATAGGGCCATATTATCAAGAACGGCGAAAAGGGGCTTGATAATATGCCTTATAGAATTCCAATAGAAGCCCGGGTTTGATGTCCTTCAAACCAGAACCTGGGCTTCTATCGGAATTCTATAGGGCATATTATCAAGCCCCTTATTGCCGCTTTAGCGGCAGTTTCCTGCCGCTAAAACGGCGATAATGTTATCGCCGTTCTTGATAATATGGCCCATAGTATACTGTTCTACAGAGCTGATTTAATAGAAAGATGTGCTTCCAAGTGCCCTATGGTGTGATCACAGAGGAACCTCCAAACTCGTTTCAGAAGTGAAATGAGCCACAGTTTGATTACAAAAAGAGTTTACATGTAGGACTACTAAGTGCAACTCGATGCATGCGTTACACGTGTTACACACGCTATCTTATTCTGAGAGGGGGAAAGAGCATTGTAAATAAAGTGGCTTCGCAATACGTCCATGCAAGACAAAGTAATTCACGTTTGGGGAAAACATTTTGAATGGCATCCGTTGAATGTGTATATTTTACCGTGTTTAGAAACGTGTGTATTTGTATAGAACATGAACCAATCAATGAGTATAGTTCTTTTTAAATGTTTCGGACCCAATTTACAAAGATCTTCCAGAATCTGCACCCAGAGATTTACAACCTTGGGTAGGTAGGTGCAGGTTTCCAAACTTTAGGGTTTCACCAAGATTTCGAAGAGTACTCATGGAAGCCAGTGAGACTCACAGGTTTCCAGTAGTACTCCTACATACCATTTGTGAAGCACAATTGCATTCGTGACAAGAGCTTTACGCATGCACAATTGTTCATTGTGTACATTGCACATGCTTACATGACTTTACATTTCTGTAGTTGCACATTCTTTTTGCCCATAGGAAAAAGGTTACCCTTATACAGAAACTCCTTCTCCTACATCCCCTGTGTGTCCTGCCCATTCCCCACCCAGAAATAAGGGTACCCTTACCTTTACATGCGTAGACCTTTCTGGATGGAAATGAGTCAAGGAGAACTGTGTGAATAGCAGCAAACTCTTGTGCTTTGGGGTATGTCCAGCTTTTTTAGTATATCGCCGCCCTGGGATGCCCATTCCCTGCCCCTGGCAGGCGTTTTATCCATTAGCAATATTATACAACACACGGTAATGTTAAGCATGGGATAAGTCGATTTACGAGTCACCTTTTTTGAAAGCCTTGCATTTGTAAATCCAAACATTTGCATGTTTAAGCTGAACTTACACACGTAAATGGTTTAGTGAATTGGCTCCTCTGTAGCAGGTTTACAAAGCCATAAAGGCAGACCAAAGGCAGATATTGTGTATTTGGAAGAAATGTTCTTCACCCTGAAAAGATTGCTTCTGTCTGGACAAATAGAAAAAAAGGAAAGTTGGAGCCTTTCAGAACCATGACTCCACACAAACGTGTTGCAAAAAAAAGACATTTCATAACATAATCTAACAGGAAAACCTACACCAACTGACTTCCCAACTGCCAATCCGAGTGGTGTTGGCAGGAGGGCAGGCAGCTGTCTACTTTGCATTATGGAGCTGCATTGCCCATAACCCATACACTACTACACTTTTTAAGTTCAAGTATACACTACTACACTTGTACAGGCACTTTGACAAACTTTGTGTTAGTAGCTCTCGATAATTTTCATTCAAGTAGTTCTTATTATAGAAATGGTTGGAGAGCCCTATTCTTATAAATTTGCAGCCAGCCAATCAGGATTAGTTCTGTCTCTTTGACAGTGAAACCGATGTTGTGCGGAATTCCCCAGGGTTTTCCACTATCATCTATTCTAATCTTTATATACATTAGGCAAGTGTCTTTGATCTTTTTCAGCACCACCTACAGTTCCAAATGTATATAGATAATATCCAACTCCATGTCAGTCATGGCAGCCACTGCAGAGAAACATCACTAACTGGGCCACACATGTATACCTCTGCAGTGGCGTAGCTAGACCTTTGGCCTCCCGTGGCGGCCCCTGAATTTGCCGCCCTGCGGCCGTGAGCAGGGGAGGGGGGGTGTTGGCGATTTCCTCGGCGGCTGCCTCCAAAACTCGTGCCGCCCGGGGCGGACTGCCCCTCTCCACCCCCCCTTGCTACGCCACTGTACCTCTGGGCGAAGAACAGCAACCTCTGTCTGAAAGGCAAAAAGACCTAAATTCTGGGGGCCTCGTTTATGAGGTTTTGCCATAGGGCAGTGCCTCAGGCCTTCCTGCTGTGCTGCCCTATGGCAAAAGAAAAGTGCAGGAATGCGCCGTATCTATCAGATATGGCGTATTCCTGTCCTTTTCTCCTGCGCCGGATTGTGCACAATGGGCTGCCGTGCGCCAACGCAGGCACCTTTGCATCGTGGTGCACGGGTGACTGCGTTGCGGGGATGATTATTTTTGTGCAGTAAGGGAACCCTTCCTGCACAAAAACAATCAAAAGAGGCTATTCCGCTATTTGTGCTGCAGAATGCAGCACACATAGAAAAAGGAAAAACGAGGAGAAATAAAGATATTTCTCCTCGTTGTGCCTCCCTTACGCCTCCCCTGGGAAGGCGTAAGTTTTTGGCGCTGCCTCAGATTTACGATTTCTCGTTAATCTGGGGCAGTGTCAAAAAGCCATGGATGTTGCTGGGAACGCCCCCAGCAACACCCATTGCACACCCCTTTAACACAGAAAACTGCGTTAAAGGGAACAATATTTACGAGGCAGCATTAAGCTAAAATAATTGGCTTAGTGCTGCCTCGTTAATAAGGAGCAGGATCCTGTGCCACGAAACGTCACAAAAAGTGATGTTCCGACGGCGCAAGGGGCCTCATAAATGAGGCCCTGAGAGTTGGAGAACACTCATGACATCACCTATGGTTCATTTGACCAGATGAATTAGGAGCATCCTGAACCAAGTTCAAGCAATAAATATTCTCAGTTTATAAATTGGTGCAGAACTATCCTATTTTCCCCAAATCACAGCAGTGTATAAAATATCAACTTCTATTTCATGTAGTTGGGAAGGATCCTTCTGCAGCTTCATTTATCCAATTGATCAGACCCTTGGTCTTGTCATGAGTTGATGATTGTAACATTATCTCTGCTGGCGCCCCAAACAAGGTCTTAAAACTTCAGAGCCTGTAAAACAAAACTGTCAGATTCTGACTTATCCTTAAGAAGCTGGCCCATATGACCCCGGTTTTCAGGGACTTTTGGTGGCTCGAAGTGTCGCAGAGCATAAACTAACTTACCTCTGTTGCTACACTGCCGGGCTGGCTTCTGTATTCAGACACAGTTGCCACAGTAATTAGCTAATTCCACCTCAACCTTTTCTTCAGGCATACATACATTATTTTTAAATTACACACCCATCCGAAACTTGAGGCCCAGAAATGAAACCAGATCAAACATGTCAGTTTCAGCCTTCAGCCATGAGATCAGCAGATGCAAGCTGATCTGTGTCATGCGCATAACTCTGAAACTCACAGGAGTATAGCTTCAGGAGGGGTGTTTGGGGTGTTACCCCTCCCTAAAAAATGTATTCTGTAGTAAATAGTTGGGTACAGGGGCTTTCAGTTGGTATGGTGAGGTGTATGTCGGATTTCAGCCTGGATTTTCGCGCCGTGACACTACTCGGAGTATCTGTGTGTGTTACAAGTGTAAATAACATAACATAACATTTTGACATGCCTACACTGACAAAAACACACACACAAACTCATGTCTCTGCCTTAAAACTTGCTTAGTGTGAATACGATTGTGTTTTAAGTACAATAGCAATCAGCACTCCTCTCTCTTTCCACTGCCTCTTAGGCCTCTCCCCTCCCCCTTGTCCTGCTTCTCATAATGTATTTTAACAAGATATGCCAGCTTGATTGTTGGGAAATCTGAAGCTCGCACCCACACTCGATCGTACTGACCAAGCTACACCCCTGGGAACTCATTGTGCCCATATCTTAGGGGCCAATCAATTCTGGCATCTTTAAAAAACAAGCATTTGCAATGCAATAGGTCTCGCATTTACGCGAGTTTGAGCTATTGGCATTGTAAATGACAATGCCTTTTATTTATGTTTTGGTTTTTAAAACATAAATAAAAGGCTTTGTCATTTACAATGTCAATAGCGTAAACTCGCGTAAATGTGAGACCTATTGCATCGAATTTGAAATATTTTATGTTTGACTTGATCTTTTTGTTTTGCACAACTGACTAGTTAACCCTCACACGTATAACCCTTGCACCTCGCCTTTCCACAATTAGTTTATCTGTGTAACCTTTGTCTTGTTGTATGAACAGTTAGTAAAAATGACTAAAGTACTTTTATTTAGTGTTTGTTGACTGTAACTAAAGGCACGGCCCCTCAATTAGTAGTAGCTGTGCTTGCTTTTTAAAAATGCAGCATGTTGTCTCCAAATAAAATGTTTTAAAAGTATGCTTCGTGAGTTATGTTAGTTCACTCGAGGATTTTTCTTTTTTTTTTTTACTAGCACTTGCTCTCGCAGCAACCCACTGTCCTACTCAGATTCTGGGCACGCAGAATGGTGTTTATGTTCAAGAGAAAATTACATATCGCATATCATTTGAAATCACAAAGTGGAAGATTTGGGTGGTTAACAAGTGCAATGTTTTAATTTTCGATTAACCTGAACTGGTGTAAAAAGGATTTTTCTGTTAGAAAATGATGCATTTAAAAATAAAAATGGAAATTCGACACCTAAAAAGCGGTAGAGTTTTGCATGTACACATTATCTTCTTTTGTATCAGTTTCTTATATTTTTTGTAGTTTTATGTAGGGCGAACTCGACCCGCAGGTATAGCAGAGAACTTTACAGGAACACCGGTTGCATTACAGACCAACACATAATTTTTTTAGCCACGTGGAGTGTAAGTGATTTGCCCAGGATCACAGGATGCTTGAGCCGATGCCGAGACTCGAACCTGCTTCCCCTGCTTCAAAGTCGGCTGCTCTAGCAGTTAAGCCACATCCTCTCTGCTTTGCTTAAAGTCATTTAATGCATTAACAACCAAGGTCCACAGACATAACAAAAAATGCAATGCGTTCTTACTTTAGTCTGAAGAACTTGCGCAGGAGACTCCTCTGTCACAGATATGTATAGTCATGGAGGGCCTCAGCTGGAGGAGATTACTCTCAGTATAGGTCCTGCCTCAGGACGTATCTGGAGTTTGTTATCCTGCTTTGGTGGAGCTTTGGTAATCAGGGTTTGGAAGGAAGTGCTGTGTCGTAGCAGCTGCGCAGAAGACGGTCTTGGTGGCTCAGAAAAAGGCTGTGCGACATCCAGTCTGTGGCTAGCATTTAAGGAGGAATCAGCATACAATGTGGAGTAACCAGCAAATGATGTTGCCCAATAAGTATCTCTCTTAATTAACAATCCCAAAAGCCTAATTACTTGAATGCTGGAAATAGGAAATTGGCCTAAAATCGGCGGATCTCGTAAGAACCCCACTCTGTTTACCCGCCTTATATAATACCATCCGATGAGTCTGCTTAGGGCGCACAGTTGATAGTTATTTCTCCTCCCAGTTTCCACCATGCAAGACCTAGTTGTAAGCAAAACGAATGCTACTGTGGACAGAGGAAGGCTACAGTGAGATGTTCCTGGCACAACAAGGGTGTAAGACACACAGTTATCGCAGGGGCACTTCCAACAAGAGAAAAAGCGCCGCATTTGGAGCAAAAGTGCACCAGGGCCAGCACAAGCTCCATCTGTTTCCAATTAACGAGAACGCGAGAGCGGGCGCGATAATTGGAAACAGATGGCGCTGATGCTCGCTCCCGAGCACCCTAGGCCAGGAGAGAAAGAAGGTGGGACATGCACCCGCCTTGGGCCAATTGCGTGCTGTCTTTCTTAGAAAGACGCATGCAAAGGCCAATCGCGGGTTAATAAACAAAAAGCACATGCACGAGCGTGTGTTCAGAGTTGAAAAGCCCTTACTAAATGCCTCGCAGAGCAACGCATGCGCGCTGGCTCAGGCGAGACCTAATTACACTGCAGACAAGCCTCTTCCAAGCGATCTTCCCATTACAAAACCAGCAGGAGTATTCCCCATCCAAAAATGGGTCAGGCATTTTAACCGCCACAGAAACATGGATTTAACAATAGACAAGAGATCCACTGTCACTCACAAATTTTTCTTTGTCCAAGAAATGTATTTGTTAACTTAAGATCTGCCGCCGCCTAAGTAATCAACACTGCTAAGTGGCTGTTAGTCATAAGCAAGCTCTGTGCAAAACAAAGAAACAAATAAATAAATGATGGTCGGCCCACCAATCAGCTACTGGAAATCTTCTATCCTATGCCTCTATTTTGGAAAACTATGTTGATGCTTAAGAGGATGCAGCAGCGCCAGCATAACATTTTTACTCGCTAAACTGCATCTAGTTCCCACACTGAATGTCATCACCTTAACCTTGGGCAACCTTGACTCTTTTATTCAATTAATACAATTCTATTCTCAGAAACTTCATGCAAACCACAGGCCTTCAAATTTGCCCACTGCCAGCTACGTTGACATATTGGAAAATGAAGCAGCAAACCTCTCCTGCAAGCAGGACATTTTCCAGGTAATGGTTCAACATACCCACTCTCGCTCTTGCTCCTCCACTCCAGAAACAATGTAAAGCACTCAAGCGCAGCCTAAGAAATAGCACTTTCGCCTGTCAGAACAGAAATTGCCTTACATCAGAGCAAACCAGCTTTCTGAGTGCTCAGCAGTAGCCAAAGGCAAGATTTTATGTCACTTTTGACCAAAAGTCCAAAAGTGCACCCTGTCCCAGTTCCCACGCTAAATCTTTTGCACAATCAAACAATTTAAGAGACATTGAATGATGCACACATAATGAGGGCCCTAATAGTGATTAGCAGACTTCCCAGTTGAATGACAGGTGGTGAACCTTCCAGATATCTCCTCCCTGCTCCTTTTAAAGCATAGAACCCCAAGTTGAAACTTAATTGTTCTCCAAGTCAGGGATCCTGAATGGATGAGCCACCCTACAAAGAATGCATTGTTGACAGCAATGCTGCTGTTCCTTCCTTGGCTGACTTCCAATTATTTCCTAATGTGAACACCTTTAAATCCAGGATAGGGAATCACAGGCCCTTTCCTGAATCCTAATAACAAAGATTCTGCCT
Organism: Calotriton arnoldi; assembly: GCA_963921515.1. Lineage (NCBI taxonomy): Eukaryota > Metazoa > Chordata > Amphibia > Caudata > Salamandridae > Calotriton > Calotriton arnoldi. The sequence goes on from CAWUFW010003131.1 coordinate 1,375,865, forward strand.
CTTCTCGCCTGGGAAACGTTGAGCTTTTGTGTTTCAGCTCAAAATAAAAGTTATTGAGATCACTGAAAAGCCACAGGACCACAATTTACTTGGTCCTGTTATTGCTGGAAGAGACCCAGGCTCCATTTTGCAGGAGAAAGAACCCCTGTTGTCACGTTTGCAAATCCTATACATCCTGCCTGCATGTTGCTGACACTGTCTGTCTATTTTAGGGCATCCCTCCACAAAAAGCTGAATTTGTGTGCGTGTTTGCTGCTTTGTCCTACTTGCAAGTATCCCAAGTCTTGTTGTTAGCATGTTTCCTTCTGCTTTGAGGATTCTAGCCTCCTGACCATTTCTTTCCTCACTCCTCTAAGTGAGAGATCATTGCAAAGGGCTGGTATCCTCGCCAATCCCTTTCTTCATTAATACGAGTATATTTGTAGGGACAAGGGTCCTATCGTGACTGTGGAAGCTGTGGAAGGTTATCCACCCCATCCCCTGTTTGACATACTGTCTCTTGAATAGTGTTTTTCCCCCAGTGGATGGAACAATCAGAGACTAGAGTCAGTCTCGCTGGGTAAAGTCAGCCTGCTAAAAGACAAGATTTAGCAGTTCCTGCTTCTCTTCTCATCAGATCTATATTCATGTGCTTTGGACTTGTCTGTGTACTCAAAGTTCCTTAAAAATATCTGTCCTGATGGAAGCTCTAGGAGGAGACACCCCTAGGAGACATCTAGAGAATACGCCCCTGGTTCCCAGTGACAACAGTCTAGTGTCAACCATGGCTGTGCCCATCTCGAATTACATGGACAATCATATCTGCATAGAAGAAGCTGAAGGTGAGAACTGACAACATCCCTTTCATGTAAGTGAAGTTGACAGCTAGGTTGTACACCACAGGACACTGATGGGTCTTGGTCCTATTTATATCTGGCTTATAGCTCCAGTACCAACCTGAGAAGACAACAATCCTTGCAGGCACCCTCTCCAGATGCCCACATCCCAAGGAACCTGGGCAGGCTTGAGCTGAGCTGTCAGCTGGAGCGGTGGCGGTACTCAGCAGAGCCATGGCCATGCTGGTCATCATGTCAGAAAAACAGTTACGATCATCAGATAATCATAGAGGTAGGTGAAATTCCCCTCCTGTGACCCCCTTCAATGATTTTAATCTGACTTTGATGTCTGTGCCCTTAATACAAAGAGAATATATTCAAGCTTCCCAGATGAGGACTGCCAGTCTCAGTAATTCTTACTAAGAATACAGTGGATAGAACAATGTCATGTGTCAGCTGTACACCCCCGAATATATATATCTCATCCTCCAAACCTTGGACAGACTGATCATTCAGAGAGGTAACCTGTACCTGTACCATTCCTTAGTTTCCATGGCTTGTCTTGGTTAAGGAGTTCGAAGAGATGGTGCTAAACCCTCTCAATGATAACTGGTCCAAAAATGGTTTTCCTGTCCCAATGATGTGAAGCTGTATTGAGATTTCTGTACCTGCCTAACACAGCTCTAAGGAACATTCAACCTCAGAGACCTGCATTGATTAACCACCTGCAAAGCGGTGCCCCTGGGGTGTCATCTGGATGGATACCCATGCCTGGAACCATCATGCAAGGACATGTTAAAGATCACTGATCACTGCTGCCGGTGCCCCATTTCCCTATATGGATGGGAAAGTATTCACAGCAGCCAAAACTCTTCTTCCCCTACCAGTGCTCAGCTGGGCTGCACTCTGATAAGTGCGATGTTGACCATTGTCTCATCATAGACTGTGTTGGACGTGATATGGGTGAGGAAGGCATGACCTATACAGGGAAGCTCAGATGGAGCATTTCTTCTAGGCACTACTGAAACGTTTGGGTACCCTGAAGCCACAAGTGGACCCAACATTTTGCTTCTTTGGTACATGTCTTTTAACTTCACCAGGAAATATGCCAAGGGGTTTGCTCTTACTACCTTGTATTTGGGAGGAATCTCATCTGCCCATTGACATCTGTTTTGGCATCGTCAGGGCCTGCTATGCACCAAAGATTATACAAGAAGTTCACAAAGGACATCAAGGGGGAGAGGATGTAGCCTTAGAGCTAGAGCGGTCGACCTTGGACCTGGGGAACTGGGTTCGAGTCGGAACCGGGTTCGAGTCCCAGCAACGATGCTCAACATCCTGTGATTCTGGACAAATCACTTAATCTCCCATGCCTAAAAAAAATGAATGTGTTCATCTGTAACGAAACTGGGGCTCTTGTAAAGCGCTCTGATACCCGATGTCTCGGGTCTTGTTTGCGCTATATAAAACTCTAAAAGAAAAAAGAAAGTGCTTGAGAAGACGTACTTGCTGGTCACTAGAGCTGCTTCCAACAATGCTAGAAGAAACAAAGCCTAACAAGGGAAAATGATGAAAGCAGGATCTCCTCCCATGCAAATGCAGCCACAAGACTCTGGTCTGCAATGGAAACCCCAGAAGTGTGTGGAGGCAGCCTGGACAACCGACAGTGCTCTACAAAAGTCACTAGCAGCACCCTGAGTCCAGCTTTGACTTACACCTGTAACTAGAATGTATTTGTTCAGTCTTCCATCTATGATCGTTGTGAGTTACTATTGTGGGTCTTCAACTGTAAAACCAGGAAAAGAGAATGTCTTCATTGCATTTGATAAACTATACATTCTTTGGAAACAAGAAAAGTATTTCAAGGTGCATAATGGTTCTTTAATGGGGGGGTGCGATGCTGTAAAGTTTCCCGTTTGCAAGCCTCCCTTTACTCTTACATGAACTGTAATTATTACACGTGGTATGTAAGGTTTTCTACAACTAGTATTACACGTGAAAATAGAAAATCCACACACCGTTTAAGATGTTTCAAGAGCAAAGAAGATCACCGACATCCATTCAGTTTTAAAGTGAACTTGTGAGAAAACAGCACATTCCTTTTCAGTGGGAATCAGCCTTCGCGAGGAACTATTGACGCTCACAAAACAATATTGCCAATCAGGGAGGAAATATTGGGTCTAAAGGGAAATATTTTCACTCACAAGAAAATGCTGGCAACCGTGAGGAAATATTGGCACTCGTGAGGACCTTTTGGCACTTGTGGGGAAGTACTTCCAATTTGTGATTGAAAACTACAGGAGGGCCTAGACATAGGAGGAAGAGAATGAGAGGTGGTCCTATACTGTTTTGAAGGTACATAGCCCCCTTTATAGGGGCACAGTATGGTCAGTTGCAGCTCCTGTGGTGCACCAGGCATCAGCTTTTAGGGGGTCTCTTTCCAGTACAGGGTCCTTTATAGGTCTATGAGGTTGCTTGGCTTCAGCGGCGATCGGCACATGTTAATGAGGTGGGGGGGGGGGGCGGAGCGGGGGTGCTGTGAGGTCAGACAGACGACAGAATAGGTATAATTGAATAAATAAATAATACCTATTCCGTCGTCTTTTGGCTTCCCCCTGCTGCGCCCTGCCCCGCCTCACCGCGCTTACCTGTGCCGGCCTCCGCTGCTTGGCTTAGCTGCCTGTGGCTTACTGTGCTGAGAAAGACAAACAAGAATTTACAATGCAATAGGTCTCGCAATTGCGAGATTTTGAGCTATTGGCGTTGTAAATGACAATATCTTTTATTTATGTGTTTAAAAAACCTGCAATAATAAAAGGCATTGCCATTTACAGTACAATAGGTCAAAGTTTCTAAAATGTGAGACCTATTGCATTGCAAATGCTTTTTTTTTTATCAAACCGAGTCAAGGCCTGTTCTCATTTTTTTTTCTAAATCCGGTTTCACTTGCTGTGTGTACAAATGAGTCAGCGACAACACAAGAGACCCTTGTACTGTTCATGGGGTGGAGTCTGCGGAATCCCCCTCTCAAATCAACGCACAGGTGTTTGTGACTCATTCATACTTAGGGTGTTTCTGGCACATACCAAGGGGACGGGTGCGTAATACTGGCCAGTGTGAGTAAATACACGAACCCAAACGACCTCCCCCATTCGTAAGTAGAAAGCAAACAGGTAAGCCAGCATTGTGGGTTAATGCTCCTGCTGCTGAGACTTGTGAGAAGCCTGCTTGTGAATGGTCTGAATTTGTGTCAGGGCCCTATATAGTTTTAATTATCGTTCTGAGATTGATGAACTGGGCTTCAGGCTGTTGGATAATACCCGCTGTTGGATAATACCTGCTACATTTTGCACATGGTGTATACATTTTGATTCAGTGCACCTGGACAAGGGCAGCTGGGAAGCTAACATCAGTCTTTGAAAATGTGCTCACAACAGCCCCATCTTGCATTGAGTGAATGTAGCAAGATATTCCAGCCATCTCCAAGTGGATAGGGGAAACATTTGATAAGTTTCTAGCAGAAAAATGTTGTGTTCCCTAAGGCCAGTTTGTCAGACTGGACAGCCCATGCTCCACCCCTAAAAGCAACATGCGGGCCCTCTGCAAGGGGGTTTCCCCTGCGCCCTGCAATGCCAGTCAAGACTGGCACCTGGAGCACCAGTCCAGACTGGCACCTGGAGCACGTAGCCTTAGTCACGTACTTGACTGACGAGACACCGCTCAGGAGTTTACCAACATTTTACAGGCACTGTCTCGTGCCTGTGATCCGGATTGCAAGGTCCTTCCACAGAGGACCGAACTTTGTCCTCGGAGGACGTGATCCCGCAAGAAAGAAGACATTGTTTGCTGCCGTGCTGAAAATGCGAATTATTCCTGCCGCTGCACTTCAGCAGAGAACCCCTTCAGCGGGTAGGTTCCTCCCGGCTGCTCTTCTGCAGCCGGAAGTAAATCAAAACCACTCATAGTGATTGTGTGTGTGCGCGCGTGTGCGTGTGGGCTCCGGTGTCTGGAAGAGAGTTCGTGTAAGTGTGGGGGTGTGCGCGCGTGTTTGTGGGTGTTTCTGCGTGTGGGCTTAGGTGTCTACAGAAATTTTGTGTGCGTGTGGTTTGTTTAGGTGTCTCTGTGGGGTGTCGTGTGTGTTTGGATATCTATAGGTAGTTCGCGTGTTTGTGTGTCTGAATGCGTGTGTCTAGATAGGGAGATCATGTGTGTGTGTTTGGGTGTCTACAGAGGGAGCTTGTGTATGTGTGTGCCTGAGTTTCTATATAGCGAGTTAATGGTGTTTGTATGCATAGTTCTGTGTTCTTTGTGTGTAAGAGTACTTGTGTGAAAATGTGACTGTGGGTAGATAGGTGCTGGCGTGTGTTTGTGTGTGCGGAACAGGATGTGCCTAGGTGTATAGGTTGTCAGTGGGAGTTTATTGTGTGTGTGTGTGTGTTTCTTTTATGTCGAGGGGCATGTGTGTCAGCGTGCTTGTATGTGTGGAAGGCTGCTTGCGTACATATGTGCGTGAACACGGGCGAGGGTTGTGTGTATGGGGCATTTGTGTGAGAAGGGTTGTGTGTACATGTTAGAAATTCGTGTTTCATGAGACTGAGTGTTTGTGTGGGATTGCTCGCGTGTACAATGTGGCGCTTCTGTGTGTTTGTGTTTGTGTGTGTGGTGTGTGTTTGTCAAGTCTGTTAGGGGCTTGTGTGGTGAAAGAAATACGTTTAATAAGAGGCCCTGGTGGGAGGGATATTTCGATGTTGAAGAGGGCAGTTCTCCTTCTAAAGAGAGCTTCAACGAAAAACACTTTCAAATAAACTATTTTTAATCTAAACTAAATCGGCGGTACAGGCATAGTAACTCAAAAGCGGCATTCAACGTGCAGATTTTACAGATGCTAGGGGCTGCGTTCCTGCGAAGAAAAAATGCACACCTTGCTTTCCTTGAACGAGCCTGTCGGAAGCCTGATATTCCGGACTGTACAGAGGGACAGACTCCGCCCCCCCCCCCCCACAGCCCTGTGCGGGCACCGCGCTCCGAATTAAAGCAAGAATAAATAAATAAACGGAGCGCAGTGTCCCTAAAGCGGGCACTGCGCCCCGAAATAAAGTAACAATAAATAAATAAATGGAGCGAGATGCTACTTTAGTGGCGTACGTAAACAAGCTGTCGACACGTTGGACGGCCCCGGCGGCACCTGAGGGAGATGGCGACAGGAGGACGCGGCGCCGCCTGGGGTCCGTAAAGAAGCTGTCGCCATTGTGACAAAAATATAGTGCGTCCCGACTAATGAAGGAGACTGTGTAATGCCGCAAGTGAAAGATCCAGTCCGGATTGGCCGTCCGAGAAGGAGACAGGGCGGTAACAAAGAAGTCTCATTTTGAATCGGAAGCCAGCGTTTAGCATAAACGATGACGCCAGCCAATAGGAATGATGCGCGGGGCTTCAAGTCCCCTTCTGAAATCTACTCGATTACAAAAAGCCTCGCAGAGCGAGCAGTGCATGCGCGCTGCAACGCAGGTCTGTGAGACCTAAAAAGGGCATGCAGAAGTCATCTGTGCTTTGGGGGTGGGACACCCTTTAGGGGGCTTAGTGTCTCCCTGAATACCCTCCAGGGGCAAGCTGCGAGCTTTCAGCAGAGAGTTTAGCCCATCTGCTTTTCCCTCAGTCCTTATGTGGGATTGAGGGGTTCACCAAAGGCCACTGACTTCTTAAGTTGTTGGTGTGTAGTGTGCTAGATCATGCTGATGTACAGTGAGCTTTGCTGGTGCCAGTCATGTGTTATAAATCTCAATACAGACCCTTAGCCAACCAGTCACTTGTCAATCAGATCACCTGGGTCCGTATTACCATACGGGTGCACTTTCCCTGTTTGCGCCATGGTGCACCTTAAAACAAGTGTGCTAACAGGGAAAGTAAGCCATATTATGCTGAATGCGCTGCCCTCAGGGCAGCCGCGAAGTTGCTCTGCCCTAGGGGCAGCGCATTTAAGTGAAATACGGAGCGGTGCTTAAAAGACGCTCCGTGTTTCACAGTGAAAGCGCCAATCTGCCTGCACTTTAAAGAGGGGAGAGAGATCCCCTTGCAAGCGGGTGCAGTGATTGATGCACTCACCTGCAAGGGACTGTTTGGGGGGTCCATCAGACCCCTTTACCCCTTCCAGATGACTGCCTTCACGAGGCGCACTGAGAGTGCACCAGCTTTTTGTGGTGCACTTTCAGTAGGCCTCCTTAAAGGCAAGTTTGCCATAATACGGCATGGGCGCAGAAACAAAGAGATTCCCTCATTTACATGGGGCCAAGCCCCCAGGCAAATGAGGGAATGTCCTATCATGATAGTGCTGGCACTACATGTGCAACAGCGCTATCAGTATTACAGACGGGGCAGCACAAGCGTCTGCGACCCCTTCTGTAATACCAAAGTGCCCCAGGGGCACACAAAGCAGGCGCACAGGCCTGTTGCGCCTCGAGGGTGCTATCTGTAATAGGGCCCGTGGCTTGTTGGCCTACCACTGTTAATTTTAACTGGGTGTGCAACACTACCTCTGCTTGTTACAAAGTTATTTCATTGCTCTGCAGGCTCCTGGGCAGGCGTTCAGTTCCTCCATCTCCAGAGGAATAAGGTCTGCAGCTGTGAGAGTAGACCCAACCGTCTTACCCGGCTGGTCTTACACTACCACTTGGAGTTGGGGAATTAGGCTCAGGGCCAACTTTAGCGCTGGTGGTGCCCTGTGCGACAATCTTTTTTGACCTACTTCTCCACAGATTTCCTCACTACCACCATCCAGCAGTGCCCCTCATCTGTCCATAGCCCCTCTCAAAATTGCCTTTCATTTGTTTTATAGCACTATTCATACCAGTGTAGGGTGTCGGAGAACTTTACATCACACATAAACTATACAGAAACAATGAATCATACATTTGTAAATCAGTCTATAGGAAATGCTACATAAGACAATGAGGATTACAAGGTGTAGGAATCAAATGTCTTCCATACTAGTAGGCAGTATATTTTAAGAGCATTTGGTCTGAAGAAGCACAAACTTAGGATTTAAAACGTACCATAGTGGTTGGGGATTGGCTTTACTAATAAGGATGTATTTCTATCCAGACCAACCCTTTTTTTAGCAACATCAGGAGAATGAAAGACTGGCGAAAAAATATAACTTTCTAACCTATTCTCTACAGTTTGCATGCAGCTCTTTGATGACAGTCCATAGGTGCTATATTTGGATTGTAACTTATGAACTGCAAGTAACAAAAGGATCTCTGTGACAAACCAGTAACCCACTGAGCTATCCACATAAATAGTTCTGTGATCTGTATGGTTCACACATTCTTTGCAGCATGCATATTAACCCTCTGTGCTACATTATGAGGAGTCAAAACTGCCACTAGACCAGTGGCAGTTTCTCCGCTAAGGATGAGGAGCGTCGCCCCACTGCTTTGTAGCAGTGAAAGAAAGGGAAAATAAAATGATAATAACTTGCCGCTATTATCATTTTATTTGTTCCTGCTGCGGCAGCTGGGCAGGGCGGGTCTGCTCTGCTCTCAGAACAGGGGGAGGAGTGGTGGGCACACTCTGTAAGTGCGCAAGAATGTTTGGCCAGCCGTCTCGGTCCAGCCAAACATTCATGCGCACTTTGCATGTTCTCCACCCAGGCTGCATTACAGCCTGGGTGAGAACATGCCCAGGCTTCCATTCCCTGGCTGAGCACCGAACCACTGCACTCAGACCAATCACAACTCTGCATTGCAGCGTTGTGATTGGCTATGGGGAGCCTGGGTGCTTCCTGTTCCGTTCCCGACGCGTAGGAGAAACAGAGGAGAGGCGCGGCGATAAGTTATGTTTTTTTTCTTATTTCAGATCCCCTTACCCTCCCGGCTACCACCCCGCTAGCCCCCGAACCATGCTGGCCGCCGCTGCACTAGACAAAACCCCAGTCCCTCTCCAGCAGGAACATTAATCACCAACTATCTTGACATTTTCATTGTTGCCTGAAACCTGCTGGACACACAAAGAACTCTGTAGCAGGTGCTTTTAAACCGATAAGTTATTTCCTAACACAGCGCCCCTCCAAACTCAGCGCCAGGTGCGGCTGACCGGTCGCACCAAAAGCCGGCCCTGAATAGGCTGCCTGGCTGTAGCCACCTAGTCTGGCTGATATCACCTTGGTTGCCCTCTGCTGAAGCCAGCCCAGCATTTGTGCATATGAAAACTCACAATAGCAGTCACTGGGTGTCTGGAAACTACGAAGAATATCCCTTACCGACGATGTGAAACTGACAACGCTCATTAATTGCATAGGACTCAAATTGTAAACAGTTGTAACAGGGCACGGAATAATTGACAATATCAGTTACTGGGCAGCAACAATTTAAACACATGCAGCCTGGGCAACTAGAAGGTACCAATATACATGGAAAGAACGTGTGAATTGTCAGCATGAATTATTGGACATGTGAACACCTGGCAAGAACTCTCTCTCACTGGGCATGTGATAACTTACAACCTTTTTCACTTCATTACTCGGCCCTGAGCATCTGCCAGTTGTGTATATACGTGAACTGGCCCTGTCTCTCACTGACCTTGGAAAGAATAGTAATAACTCTCACATTGCACGTGGGACCCGACCACACTTATTTGCAATAATAACTTGTTATGTATCGCTTCATACTGTATCCCTGCCGTTTCTAAGCGTTCTCTCATTAACAGGTATTATTGTTACCCAATTTGTGGTATTCAGATTACTGACCACGGAACGATAGCTGCCCCTTGCCGAGACTCGAACTTGTGGCCTTCAGATCAGGAGCCCCTTCACATAATGTCACCCACGCTTAAATCCCTTGTACTTTCGTGGATTGCACATCCACTGTATGAACCTATATGTAGCGCGGAGGTTACAGACTCAAATCCTGACAGTGACAACTCAACAGACTCTAAGAGGTTGTTAGTGGTACTGTGTTCATATTATTCATATGTATTCTAGGCGCTGTCATGCAAGTAGGGGCTCCATCTGAACATTTGTTTACATTTTACTATTCTTTAACCGCCCAGAGATGGCAGGTGGAAAATAATGTGTGTAAAAATATCAAGATTCTTTTGTTACATGGCTATTGTCCTTCTGCTCGCTGTTGTAATCATTCATTCTCAGAAGATTTAGACAGCTCTCAAATAGTTTGTAACTGGTTTGTTCATGTCCTTGTTTTTGGTTTCTATTTCCGAAGGGAAAAAGTACTGAATTTCACGGCTTTCCCCTATATTTTTACTGCCCCGGGCTTCAAAATACAGGCCTGGTCGGTAAAAAAAAACCACAGCCAGTTAGCAACCCTACATGCAAGTGTGAGAAATCACATCAGAGCAGAGTAAATCATGGCACCACAGGGGTTAAACTCTGGAACCAGGTCAAAAACAATGGGAGCTCCATGGCTTGCGGCATTCGACAGGAAACCGCAGAGAAAGCAGAAATAGCCCGGAAGGAAGACAGCAATGACTTCTAAACAATCCGCCGGGGCGGCCCATGAATACTGTACTTCCTGCTCGGTGATTAGCCGGAAGTCTGGCCTGGCACCTGGATATGAACAGATGAATATGGCCTTAAATGAAAGGAGGAATGGAAGTGGACCCAGAACACAATCCCTCACAATTACGGGCGAGGCACAAGTCAATTACTTAAACGTTAATTATGGCTGTCCTAAGAAAACCACGTCACCAATCTAAAGTGAGTACTACGTATCTGTCTCGCAGGAAGAAAAGTCCAAGATTGCCAAAAGTGGAGAGTTTTAGCAAGGACGGCCCAGGACAAGGAATCGCGGTCTCCTTGGTGAAGTTAGTATTTGCTGCACACTTTCAAGGCAGTATGGCCAGCCACATTTACTCCATGGAGAAATATGTATTGAATGCGCTCAAGTTTTGAAGATTCTTAGAAGAACAAATTAGCATATTTGATGATATCCCTGGAAGTGATGTCACACAAACTTTGACTTTGGTTAAATGGCAAATCAATCACCATGAAGGTGAAAATAATAGAACACCCCCACGCCCTTGGTACAGAGGATGACAAAAGTTGAGGAGCATCACTCCTATGTGTCCAAAGCAGCTCCTCCCATCACAAGAAGGAATCTGTAGGGGGCTGTCCTGATGTGGTGCTGCTTCCTGAAGCTTCTGCAGCTGCCTGTACCCGCTCTGCACATTGCATAGCTCTGAAGAAAGGTGGATTTAGAAATCAGGTTCTCACCATTCCCAGCAAGTTTAACAAAGCTTGCTGTGAGTGAAAGCTGACAGTGTGAATCTCACTCGCAATGAGTGAGACTTGAGGTCTCTGCATCTCTGAGATGGTGCTCTCCTAGGCAGCGAAGCACTGCTCGTCCCCTAGAACTGACCAAGCTTGTCAGCAATCTTTCCGAAGTGGGAGAGTGTTGTAATGTAGGCTACTCGGTAGGCACGAGGAAGACAAATGCAATAGGTTGCTTCAACTTGGGGCTTATGTCAGAATTTCATTAGCAAAACTATCATCCACCAGATAAATTGTGTCCTAAGTATTGTTTACAGTAATATCGTCCCAGTGGGAATATATTTTCTAATTCAAATGGGGAGATATTTTTGTAAACAATATTTAAGATATGATATTTGGTTATGATATTCTGGCACGGTGCCTCAGCTCAGGGCCGGCTCTAGGGCAGTGCAATGGGTGCCATCGCACCGGGTGCTGACTTCAGGGGGTGCTGTGCTGTCAAATATATTGTGGATTTAAAAGCACCTGATGCAGGTTTCTTGCCTCCTGCAGTTTTCAGGCAACAATAAAAATGTCAAGATAACAATGGTGATTAATGAACCTGCTGGAGAGAGATCAAATTTTGTTAAGTGTAAGTTTTGACTCATCATAAAGTAGCACAGAGGGTTAATGTGCCTTCTGCAAAGAACGTGTATATGCAGTGGCGGCTCCTCCGCTAAGGCGGAGGAGCATTGCCCCACAGGAAAAATAAAATGATAATAACATCATGTTATTATCATTTTATTTTTCTTTAGTGGCTCTGAAGGTGTGGGCGGGGCTGGTCTGCCCACAGAGCAGAGGGAGGAGTGGTTGGGGCACATTCTAAGTGCGCATGATGGTTTGCCCGGCCGTCTCGGGCCGGCCAAACAGTCATGCGTACTTAGCATGTTCTCCACCCGGCTGTATTTGCACAGCCTGGGTGGAGAACATGCACAGCCTCCAAGTCCCTCTCTGAGCGTCTGGGTTTGGCACTCATACCAATCACAACGCTGCTGTAACGAAGCGTTGTGATTGGTTAGGGGAGTCTGGGAGCCTGTGTGCTGCCAGTTTCCTGCGACTGAAGAGGACAGAGGAGCGGCGGCCACCCGGAAGGTAAGTGAAATTTCTATTTCCCTTTTCTTTTTTTTAACCCCCCCGCCCCACCACTAGAGCCCCATAGCAGCTGCTAGTGTGTACATGCAGATCACAGAAGTGCATAAAATTTAAATAGTTCAGTGTGTTACTGCTTTTGTCGGAGAGATCCTTTTGTTACTTGCAATTTGTGATTTTAAATCCCAATGTAGAACAGTGAGCTATTAACTGTCATTAAAGAGCTGCATTGAAACTGTGAGGTATAGGTTAGAGCGTTATGATTTTTCTGCAGTCTTTCATTATCCCAATGTTGCAAAAAGTGTCCATTTGGGTAGAAATCAATTCTTATTAGTAAAGACATCCCCAACTATGGTGGTACGTTTTAAATTTTGAGTTTGTGCTTCTCCAGATCAAGCACTCTTAAACTATACGGCCTACCAGTATAGATGACAAGTGACTCTGATACTGTATACTTCTCTTTCTGATGTAAAATGTCCTATACACTGATTTAAACGTGTGTGATTCTTGTCTCTGTGTAACTTGTGCGTGATGTTAAGTGCTCTGATACCCTGCACTGGTATGAGTAACGCTATAAAACAAAAGAAAAGCGTGTAAGAGAGAGTGGTTATGGAGACTTGAGGGTCACTGCTAAAGGGTGGTAGTGAGGGAATTCATGGAGAAGGAGGCCATTGGGGTGCGCCAACAAACATAGTCACACTGGGCGCCACCGACGCTAAAGCCAGCCCTGCCTCAGCTTCTGTACGTCAACTGTAGGTTACAGGTAGAGACTTCCCCAAGAGTTGCATGTATCTTGCTGAGCCTCCAGGCCTTCACTGCCTGTACTAACAGTCATTGGTGTAACAAAGGCCTGCCCACTCAGGGAGGCTCAAGGGCTGCAGGGTTAACCAGGGTAAAGACCCAGGAGTCCAGAAAGTGCACACAGAAGGTATGCAGGAAAGACAAAATGGTTGAGGGGGCAGAAGAATAAAAGGGTCACTGGCTGCAGATTGAGGCATAGAGCGCTGCAAGGCCCATCAAGAAAGGTGTGAATGTGCAGTAAAGGTTTGGAGCCTAAATGGCAGTGATTGGCCTGCAGCTTTTGAATATGCCAATCACAGCCGCATTATTAAATGATAATGATTCAGAGTGGTCCCTTGTGTGCATTACCCACCCACCCATACCTGAGAGAAAGGTATCAATGGAAATGTTGCAGTGACATGAGCAGCACCCTTATGATCAGACTCATGAATATGACACCCTCGCCGGTCATAAATGCACCAGATGGATGGGATGGTTTGATGGGGTCGCAGCCCTGGGATGCCCAACACCAGGGCCTGTAACAATAGAAACAGATGGGTTATCCAAAGACAGACACAGCCCTCTCACCCCAAGGTCAGCTGGTGGTCGGCTTCCAAGAAGCGGGTTAAGCCTAACATCTTGCACGGAGAGGGTACCCCAAAAACAGAACTACTCAGAGACTTAGACCCCATCTAATCATGTATGATGGATTATATTACTAGGTTTATCTTGAACAAATGTCGAAATTGCTATTTTCGTCTGCGAGTGGGACAACAACAGATGACAGGACTACCTGTATTGCATTCATAAGATTCTCAGTTGTGCGGTTTGAGGTTGGTTGGCCTGAGTGCCTTGGTGACAACCTAATATGAGGGAGAGTGTTGAGAATTCTCACAGGTGGAGGGCGAGGGTCAGCTCTGTCACCAGTAGGATATGAGTGCCAGGAATCAGAGCGGTGCCAGGAGTTAAAAGCAGAAGAATGGGTCACACATGCAAAGCGGGTATCAAGTTTGTTCTCAGCCGGAAGGTGAGTGTTTTCTCAAAATTGAAGGGTTGCTGTTATTCAGGATTGCAGGGTGCATGCCATGAATCACACGTCGAGGGTGCACGCCAGGAGTTTCTCGTGGAGGGTGCATGTGTCATGATTCGCTCTCTGCGCTCTTGTGCCCTCCACCAGGAGGCCTAATTGTGGGACTTTTCAGTGTTCCGATAAGCTTCCAGACACTCCCCTGCATGCATATCCTGACTTCCAGTCATTTGGACACTATTTGGGAATTGCCAACCATTCCCAATCCATGCCAGGTTTTGTGGAAGCCAGTTTGCTCATGCTGGAAACTCCATTACCTAGAATTCCCTGCTCACTGCTTCGTCTCCTCCCCTGCAGGCCAAGGATGGGTGGAGGAATTCAGCTCACCTGTGGCTGGCTGCTGCTAGCCTGCTCACACCTGATGCATGTCATTATTGTGAGCTCTTTTAATCCCCAGCTCCCTTCAGTCCAGCGTTGGTCATTGTAGCTGAGTACCGGTGAGACCGACCCTTGTTTCCTGAACTTTTGTTATCTTTGTTTCCTTGATTCCTGAGCTATAGTTAATCCTTGTTCCTTGATTCCTGAACTATAGCTATTCCATGTGCCTGAATTAGCACTGCCTGCAGTGCTACCTTGTTTCCTGAGTTCCTGAGCTATAGTTATTCTTTGTTCCTGTTCCTGAGCTTCAGTTATTTCTTGTTCCTGATTTGCACTGCTTGCAGTGCTCTCTTGACTCCTTGTTTCCTGAACTGTAGCTATTTCCTGTTTCCTTGAACTAGCACTGCCTGCAGTGCTACCTTGACTCCTGAGCTATAGTAATTTCCTGTTCCTGAACCAGCACTTGTGCCACCTTGACTTTTGAGCTTTTGCTAAATTCTTGTTCTTGCTCCAGCACATCATTCAGTGCTACTTTGTTTTCTTGGCTCCTGATCCAGCACTATTCTAGTATACCCTTCTGTGTATCCTTTTCCAGTCTCTGCTTTTCTTTCCATTTCCTTCGTTCCACTTCCTAGTTTGCTGTCTTTTTATTCCTCCTGTCTTGCTTCTATTGCCTTGTATGTTTGTTACTTGCTTTCTGCCAAGTGTGCCCTGTGTTTTTTTCCTTTCCTGTTAAGCATTCCTCCTTGCTAGCTCCTTGTCTATTGTGCTTATGTTTAGTTCTACTCCCTTGCTGTTACTGCCTTGCATGTTCCTGTTTGATTGCCAGGATCCGTGGGCACAGCTGACTACCTAGGTGGTGTTTCTCGTTCACTGTGAGTATTGTCTTTGAGTTACATTTATAACATCACTATAGGTATCAGCTCCACAGACCCTGCCTTTGCATGTATATCCTATATGTGGGTATTTGCAGTCAGTATCTGTAACAGTAATTGTGGGTGAGGAACTTACTGAGCTTCAGTCTTACAGTGTGGAGCTCCTGAGTGCTTTACCCCACATTCCCTTTATTGTTAATGTTGTTTTATGTATAAGTGTATTGCACATCCGTTCTGGGTGTAGTGATTCTGAATGCTGAACCGCCTCATGAGTGCCTGTCCTTTCTGAGTCTTAGCCATCTTGTTCCTTCGTGCAGGCTTCCCCTTTGGATCCCTTTTCTCCTCTGACTTCCAGTGTGATCCTGGGCAGTGCTGTACTCCTTTTTCCACTTCATTTTCTACCCAGTCACCAGTCTTTGCCCAAGCCCCTGACTGTGTCCCGGACAGTCCCTGACAGCATGTCAGAAATCACATGTAAAGAGTGGGCACCAAACATCTTTCAGAACTGCACTGGGTACCGTCAGGAGTTTATCAATTTATCAAGACTTCATCCACTCAACAAGGAGTTCGGAATTGTGAGCAAATATTAAGGGAAGCATCTCTACGTGTCTTAATTCATGCTAATATTTCCGCAGGACTCGCACACCCATGTCACTTCATCCCTAGATCAATTTTGGGTCCCTTTTCAAAGTTTGCAGTTTTTTCACAATTAAGCTAAAGTGCTGTTCAACTGCATAGAATGAAATAATTATGTCGCAAAGTTGGAGGCCCTGAACTGGGACAATGTGTACATGTTCTTGCCTCAAAATCAGCTGATAAACCAACTTTATTCCGGTGACAATACTGGTGCCCAGAAACACAATATTAATATGTTGGAAGTCTCAAGGTCGATATTGTTTCGATCATTCCCAGTACCGTTGAAGTCTACATTTAAACTCCACAATGTGATTTTGGTACTATAGTTTTTCTGTCTTTAAGTATCAGGGCTCCCACATGTACTTAGCTGATGTAAATGGTTTGCAGGCAAGTGTGCATCCTGTTCTAATAACTCAGTTTATTTCATTTTAGTAGGTCTGGATTTTGACAGCTAAGCTGTCGTATATAATAACTGCTTACAATATACAGTGAGTGGGCTTTGAGTCCACTGGCTTTCATGATCAGCCTCCTTTAGCCAACGGCTTGAGAATTTGTCAGTTACTTCTTGCCGAGCCCCGAGGAGTATTCATCTGTCAGTTTAAGCTATTGTCTGTGAGCATCCTTCTGCCTTCACCGAAGTGCAGGATGGACTATTTTACCAGTATATCCCTCTCTGTCCACTCTTACTTTAATTTGTTTACGCTGCATGTGATAGCACATTAAATCCAGACCTGTTGGCTTTGCTAATGCTTGTTATTTGCTTGGGGGTAATTTCACTTCTCTAATTACTGTCATGCTGTATCGATTTATTCTGATCATTTGCTTCCACAATGGAAGTTATGTAAAACATTGTAAAGCAACTTATGTATCTCATTTTGTTTAAAAACTAATAACATTTCAGTTTAAAAAGTGAAAGCGATGTGCCCAAAGTTAATGGTAAGGTCACAACACCGCTAAAACATAGTATTTTATGACAAAGCAATAATATTTGTATCCTTCAATGTTAAAACTTTCTCAGGCACCATAAAATTAGCATAATGCAGATAGAATACCCTCAGTCTCCTTCACAATCAACTATATATGCAGGTCAATCAGTAATATATTTGCAGGGCCACTGAAATTGGGCGATTTTGCAGCTGCAGCATTTCCCGCATAAATATGTATTTGCAGCATATGACTCTTAATCCATCTTCCACTTCATAATCTACAGTTCGAACAAAAAGTTATGTCTTGCTGAAATGAATCAGGAGCAACTAAAATACTACAAACATTGGAAATGCAATAGGTCTCGCATTTGCTTAATTTAGAGCTATTGGCGTAGTAACTGGCGTTGTAAATTACAATGTCTTTTACCCCCTGTTCAGGGAGCAAGATGCACCTCTTACAGGTGTTAGTGGGGGTAAGATGCACTCCTGTACAGGGGTCTGTAGGATTATTTATTTATTTATTTATTTATAAAGCTTTATATAGCGCGAACATGACCCACGCGGGTATCAGAGCGCTTTACAATATACAGTTATTAAACATTAGATGGTTGCGGTAGTATACATACATTTGGTATTCGCCATTCAGTACACAAGAGGTAGATAGTAGTATATGGGTAGCATAGGTGACTAGTAGTCATCATTTGAAAGGATTTATATAGCGTTGGCTAGACCCGGAGGTATCAGAGCGCTTTACATCAGAATCAGACCATAGTTGCAGGTTACATCGTTACAAAGGTTACCCAGTTATTAGAGCATAGCTACATAATTACATGTTAGGTCGAGACAAACAATAAGGACATATACGTAAGGGAAAAAGCAGGCAAGGGGAGAGATACAAGGGGAGAGGGGGTAGGAGCAGGGGGAGCAGACATAGAATGAAGGGGGAAAGAGGAGGGGGAGGGTGAAAGACACAGCAAGAAAGAAGAGGGGAGGGTGACGGGGGCACAAACCGGTATTAGAGACAGAGAACCAGGTCAGCATTGCTGCTTTAGAGCCAGAGAACCAGGTCGGCAGAGCTGCTCTAGAGCCAGAGAACCAGGTCAGCAGAGCTGCTTTAGAGCCAGAGAACCAGGTCAGCAGAGCCGTTGTAGAGCCAGAGAACCAGGTCAGCAGAGCTGCTCTAGAGCCTAAGAACCAGGTCAGCAGAGCTGCTCTAGAGCCAAAGAACCAGGTCAGCAGAGCTGCTGTAGAGCCAGAGAACCAGGTCAGCAGAGCTGCTGTAGAGCCAGAGAACCAGGTCAGCAGAGCTGCTGTAGAGCCAGAGAACCAGGTCAGCAGAGCTGCTTCAAAGCCAGAGAACCAGGTCAGGAGAGCTGCTTTAGAGCCATAGAACCAGGTCAGCAGAGCTGCTGTAGAGCCAGAGAACCAGGTCAGCAGAGCTGCTGTAGAGCCAGAGAACCAGGTCAGCAGAGCTGCTTTAGAGCCATAGAACCAGGTCAGCAGAGCTGCTTTAGAGCCAGAGAACTAGCAATTTAAATCTGCAGCGACGGCGCAGAGCCGGCTCCGTCTGTGGCGCTTCCAGCCCCTGGCAGGAGATGAAGACCTCTGCCCCCCCTTCCATTCAGGAGTTCGTTGCTGCCTCGAGGGTACAGACCTGGCAGGACGCCCGCCTCTGAAGCGGGGCCTGTGCCAGCCAAGGAGGTTTCCACATTCAATTAGGTGCCCAGACATTCAGAAACGGCTCCTGTAGAGGGAGCGCGCAGCGCAGGAACCCAGGTCTGCAGGGACTTACATCTGCAGCAACTGCATGTCGTGCCTGTGACCCAGGTCTGCAGGGACTTACATCCGCAGCAACTGAAAAAATTATAAATGTGGGCCAACAGGTATTTCTCTATACAACAAACAGTTTCACTGGAAGCTGCCTTCTTACTAACATAAATTTCCCGTTTCTTTTGACTGAAGACCGCAGGGGAGACAGCGACACAAGTCACACAACCCACTGTTAATGGATTAAACATAAACACGTTCCTGTTGCAAAAATATTTATTTGAGGAACATTAAATGTAACGAAACCTGTGATGTACAAATACACGAAGGGGTGAGTATAGTGTCGATTATAAGATTCCATTTGGGAGTTGTGGTGACATTGAGAGAGTTGTCGACCTTTGGCCTCGTGGTTAACGTGTCACCAGAACCAGGCATTACTGGAGCATAGTACACAGTTCCCGAGTCCATAACTTTGCCCTTGTTGCACAGCAGAGCTGGCGCTCCCGCAGACCGACCTCTCCCAGATGAGGGTCATAGCCAGCCCGGCGCAGGTAATCGAATTTCCAGGGCTGAGCAGCGGCGGGTGTTAGTCACACTTGGAGGGGCTCATCCCTGCCGGCCTGCCTCCCAGCGCCTCCCTATCTGTAATGGGATGTCTCCAGTATTAGCAATTTAAATCTGCAGCGACGGCGCAGAGCCGGCTCCGTCTGTGGCGCTTCCAGCCGCTGGCAGGAGATGAAGACCTCTGCCCATCCCCGCCCCCCCTTCCATTCAGGAGTTCGTTGCTGTCTCGAGGGTACAGACCTGGCAGGACGCCCGCCTCTGAAGCGGGGCCTGTGCCAGCCATGGAGGTTTCCACATTCAATTAGGTGCCCAGACATTCAAAAACGGCTCCTGCAGAGGGAGCAACCAGCACAGGAACCCAGGTCTGCAGGGACTTGGGACTTACATCCGCAGCAACTGAAAAAGGTGCGCAAGAGCGCTTTTGAAAAACGGAGTGGTGCACCAGCAAATAGGAGTTCCAGGGCCCGAAAAAAAAATAGAAAAAAATGTATTTATTGTTTATTTTTACACACGGGGAGGGATAAACGGGGAGAATAACAAAGCATCAAAAATAGGGAGGGGCGCGTTTTAACATTTTATCCCGGGCTCCGTTTTTTTTTACCTCAAACAGTCGTGGAGGGCAGAAATCACCAGCCCCTGGCGAAGTAATCGTGAAAGTGAAACCAGTGGTGCGCGCGCACCACAGAGGAGCGGGGGGGCGAGGGAGCCTGTCGTCTGTGCTGCGCGCTGATGCGCGTCCTAGACACGGACGGGAATGGGCGGAGCAAAGGCGGGACATGCGCCCGCCTTTGCCCAATTGCGTGCCGTTTTTTTTTTTTTAAAAAGCACGCTACAGCCAATGTGGGCTTCCGAAAGCAAAACCACACGCACGAGCGTGTGGTTAGCTTTCTGAAGCCCATACAAGAGGTCTCGCGCTGCGCGAGCAGTGCTACGCACTGCAACGCTAGGCGCGAGACCTAAAAAACGCAGCAGCTTGTATTACCCCGCAGTGGAAGGCCCTTTGCAAAGGTTGAATGGCTCTCTTTCTGTTGCCTGTTGCTGTACTTGGGTGCTAAACTGGTACTAATGACGTAAAACCTTCGCCCAGATAGTGGTAACCTGTGCAAAAGTGACAAAATAAGGAAGTAATACTATCACAAAATGTGCCACATTACGCCACATAATGTGCCTTTTCTTGCTGCATAAATTAGTCCAGTCTGATGCACAGGGCTTTAAGTGGGATGAAAAAACTGGGGGGTCTCTCAAAGGGGCGTGGCCAATGTAATTAAGGGCGTGGCTTAAAAACATGTAAGCTAAAAATCTGTGTTTAGCATAGTGTGCCGCCCGACTTATATTTTTCTTTTTCTTTTATTGCATCCAGATATATGATACAACAAGTAACATCATACCTACAAGAAGTCAGGACTATTGGCTTTGTCAGTGGTTGTTAGTTGCATAAAATAAATAAGCAGCAACTATGGCTTGTATATAATATTGAAAAAGCTTCCACTTAAAGCCCTGGTGACACCATGACAATGTTGCTGCTCCTGAGTTTCAAAAAGAGAAGGAAAATCCAGAGAGAAAATGACTCTTTAAAGCATTTCCCTTCCCCTACAACGCTCACCTGGCATGACGTCATGCCGTAACTTCTCCACTAGTGAGAAGTGAGCAGTCTGAGCACACGCACATTGATGTGTCTGCTGTCACTGCAGTCCGGAAAAAAATGGACTGCCTGTGCCAGGGCACAAAACTGAGCCCGATAGAGACCCGTTTCGAGGCCTCCTTAAAAAAACTGCCGGTGCTCAGCACCGGTGAGACTTGGCCCACTTAAAGCCCTGCTGATGCATAATTTCTGTGGCCCTGCATGTATGCAGTCATCACAACCCCTCTTCATACCAATATAACACGTCTTGAAAACTATCCGTACAGATGTGCGATTTATATGACCAAATATTTACTTTTTATCATCTTTATCAGCCTCCTGGCCAAACTAATCTCTTGTCTATGTTTTGATTGTCTTCCTCATGCTTATGAGACACATATTCAACCATGCATGGACTTTTCCCATTATTCCACTCAGTATCTAGCAAGGATGCCGCGGGCCCTGGTGCAAGCAAGGAAGATGTATGATAGGTTGGGTAGTAAACTACAGCAATTATCTGGGGTGAATGCCCCACTCTGGCTCTGGGCCCCGGTGCACTGCACCTGCTGCACCAATGGTAGCTATGCCCCTGCCTCCACTGCATGTACTCTGAAATCCGGTGGGAATGAATTGATACCCACCTTTTAAAACTGAACTGCAACAAGACACAAGGCCTTGTCTGTGGGGGTCAAACTCTTCGGAAGGTGTGCTTCTGGCTGGATTCACTGGTGCTGGCTACACTTCAGTGGGGTGATCCCATACCCTGAGGTCTTGCTTAACAAAGACCTGTCCTTCAAGGCATTGCTCGTAGCTGCCATGAAGTCATTCAATTTCCAATATAAAATACCATGGCACAAAGTATGCATTCATTCAGCAATCCGACCATTGCCTTACAGCTGAGTCCGGATCCTTCGGAGAGAGGACTGCTGCATGGTTTGTACTTGGTGCTGCCAACAATCATGCTGCCCCTCCTCCAGCACCCGCTGAATGCACCCGCTGGACTGAGCACAAAAAGTCAGGTGTACGACACGTGTTGGCCAAGCATCAATTCTATGTGTAGATCAGCACAGTAAATGTAAGGTCCTCCGTGCAGTGCTTAAGGCACCCCATGCCCAAGGGTCAGAATAGCTGATGCCACTGCCGTATTCTGGCACTGGTACCCTGTGACATACATCCTGCAAGCCCTTATCCTCTGCAGGTGCCACCACAGTGTGTGTGCACTGTCGAAGCTTTCCATCCAGAATGGATGGTTGGAAGGTAGAATGAGATAGGATGTAGGGGCATGAGGCTGGGGCCTCAGCGGGGTGCGTTCCCCATGACAGCTACCCATGCTACGACCCCTTTTATACTTATTTCATATGTGTATTTGTTTATTCAGAGGATGACTGCCGACATATTCAGAATGGTGAGTTGGGTATCTGACCCTCCAATGCTGGCCATGATCGTGTCAGTAAATTCTTACAAGTACAGGGTGAGTGTCAATCAGTCCCACGGAAATGAGTACCCAGAGGGTTTAGTGCTCTATACCTTGCAACAAATTTACTCTCCAAAGTGGGGCACAGCCCCGTCCCCAGAGGCTGTAGCAACCCTCCACCTGGCCCTACCGACTACATCAACAAGTGGACCCACTCCACCTGCCACTTTCCACCTATCCCCCATACCTCGCCCCATTACCTGCTCACATGTGGAGTGTGGGTGCCAGGAATCGCACATGGCAAGAATCTCACAAGTGCATTGTGGATGTTAGGAATCTCACATGTCTGGAATTTTAATTGCGGAGGGTGGGTGTCAGGAAACTCACATGTAGAGCTTGAATGTCAGGAACCTCTTACATCAGAAATCTGACATCTGGAGGGGTCGTCGTGAATCTCACAAGTGGTTGGTGAGTGTCATGAATGACATGGGGAGCATGGACCTTAGGTTTCGTATGTGTTGTTGGGAAGTCCAGAATCAAATGTATAGGGTGGAAACTCACAGGTGGAGTGTGGATATCAGGGTTCTCACATGCCAGGAATCTCACATGTGCAGGGTAGGTGTCAGGAATCTCACATGTGGAGTGTCCATGTCAGGAATCTCACATGTGATGAATATCTCATATGTGCATGGTTGGTGTCAGTAAACTCACACATGGACTGTGAACATTGGGATCCCTCACACCAGGAATATCACATGCAGAGGGTGGATGTCAGGAATCTCTTAGATGAAGTGACCATGACAAAAATCTCACATCAGCGATCTCAAATGTGGTGGGTGGGTGTCAGGAATTTCACATGTGGATGGTGGGTGTCAAGAATCACAAATGAATGAAAGTGTGTTAGATTTTGTATGTGGGGGTAGATGTCAGGAATCTAGCACGGTGGGCTGGAGTCAAGATTACGTGGAGAGTGCCTGTCAAGAATGACATGGTTGATACTGGTATCCGATTTCATGTCTGAAAAGTGGGTGTCAGAAATCTTACATGTGGAGGGTGGGCATCACAAATGTCACGTGGCCTATGTGTATATGGGCATATGTAATATGTGGAGAGTGGTTGTCTAGAAGCACCTGTGGAAATCAGAAGGTTTATTTCATATGTGAAAGATAGTGTCAAGGATCTCATGTGTAGAGTCAAGAATCACATGTGGACTATTGGGGTCAGGTTTCGTATATGGAGGGGTGGTGTCTGGAACGTTACATGTTGAGAGTTGGTTTCAGCAATCACACTTGGTTGGGTTTTAGTTGTGGTCAGTGGGTATCAAGAGGCATCTGTGAATGGTTGTGTCAGGAATCACATGTGGAGAACTGGTGTCAAGTTTCATATGTGAAGGGTGAGTGTCTGGAATCTCATATCTGAAGGTTGGGTGTTAGGAATCTAACAGGTAGGGGGGCACCAGAGTGCTGGCGTGCAAGATGGTCACACTCCGGTGAGGCTCTGCTCTGCTAGCCGGGGGAAATATCCGTAAGATATCCTCTAATCGAGCTGCCAACCGTCAAGATAGATTTTGCTGATGAGAGTGGCGATATCAGCACATACCCGCCGCACGATTTAGAGTGGGAATACCGGGGTGCAGCTTGCTGAGATGGAGTGGGCCTGGGCGGTGCGATGGGGGCTGCTGCGGACCAGCATGCAGAGGCCTGTTAGACACTGTGCATGAGTGGCACCATTAGTGACGGTGGTCCCAGGATGCCTGGCCTGCTGCGGATTCATACTCCTGGCACATAGGCAGCCGCGTCCCTTGCAGGTAAGAGCGGTGGGGCCGGGGGGGGGGGGTGATTTCGACAGACGAGGACGAGGGAAAATTAATTATTTATTTAATTTTCCCTCGTCATCGTCTGTCAAAATCCCCCGCCCCCCGACCTGGCCCCACCGAGCTTACTTGAACGGACAGCGGCTGAACATAGGTAGTACCGGGGGACAGTAGCGGCTGCTACCGAATGGACGTGGGGGGGCAGGGGGAACAGACGGAGGGTGGATAGAATTAAAAATATATTTTAAAAAACCCACTTACCTGGATGCGGCCGGCCGCCGCCTTTCCTCCGTACGCTCTCCCTGACTTCTGTGGAAGCATCCATGCTCCCTAAACCCAATCACAACGCTGCGTTGTGATTGGTCTGAGCGCCGTGGTTCGGCGCTCAGACAGGGAATGGGACCCTGGGCATGTTGTCCACCCAGGCTGTAATGCAGCCTGGATGTAGAACATGCAAAGTACGCATGAATGTTTGGCCGGCCCCAGAGGGCCAGCCAAACATTCATGCGCACTTAGGAGGGTGCCACCACTCCTCCCCCGCCTCTAAACAGCCCAAGCCCCCAAATAACAGAGCCAGTACATTTAAATAAAATATAATAACTTTAAGTTATTATAATTTTATTTTTCTGTTTTTAATTGCTCACTCAGTAAGCAGTGGGGCGACGCTCCTCCGCCTTAGTGAAGGAGCCGCCAATGCCAGGGGAACTTGGCTGGATTGACCTGCGGTGGGACGGTTGAGGCCTGTGCCTAGACGGAGTGAACCAGAGAGGCCGACGAGCGCAACGGAGTGGGCAGCAGCTCTCACTTCAGGCGGTGCGGCTGCAGCGTCGCTATTACTCTGTGCACAGGTAAATCGAGTCCCGAAGGGAAGGATCAAATTTCAAGCCGGGCTGCCCCCTGAAAACAGTACCTTGATAGTGGTGCCCCTTCTGGCACATTGGGGTGAGGCCCCACCCATGCTGCAACTCTGCTAAGGGAGGCAGGAGAGGAGTGTCTGGGGACCTTTGGCTTGCTCATGGCTTGCTCATGCCCTCCCTGTGGGCTGAGGCTGGTTCCTGGGGGAGAAAGCTGGGCCCTACAAACACTGCTTCTGGCCCACGATCGGCCCTGTCAGGACTTGTACACATTACTTGAGGCCTATTTGCAGCATTTCGATACTGTCATCAGCGGTTCGGGAAACTAAGTCCCTGAGTCCACAGCAAACTCTAACGAAGCTGTCTTTGAAGCAGTAGCGGACACCTAGATTGGGAAGATGTGTGGCCATGGTGAAAACTGATAATAAACAGCCCCATCTCTCCTTTGAGCCTCTCAGGGGCCCTAGGCAGCAGTAGCAGGACTAAACACTGGGCGACTTCTTTGTGGCGGCCTTGGACTCCTCCAGGGATGGGGAGGAGATGAAGGCCCTGCTAGGGGCAATGCAGGAAAGTCTGGCGTCCATAGATTTTAAATGGATACCCTAAACGCCCATATTGACTCCATTGCTAAAAAACTCGACAAGCACGAAGACCACCTCACAGAAGCAGAACGCAGATTATCATCAATGGAAGATAGCATGGCGGCCAGGGGAGAGAAGCTGCACAATATGGAGAACGTTTTGCAACTCATCGCAGCCAAAAATGTAGATTTAGAAGCCAGATCCCAGCGTAACAACATCCGCATGCTAGATGTGCCGGAATCGGCTCACACAGGCAGCATGGAAGATTGATTAGAGAAGATGCTGCTGCAGAAGTTCGAGCACAAAGCCTTCTTGCGCCTTTTGGTGGTGGAGAGGGCACATAGATCCTTGACTGCCAGACCCCCCCACTGGTGCACATGCCTGCCCCATCATAGCATGATTATTGAATTTCTGAAATGCGACGCGGCTCATCGGCTGGCGAGGGAGATAATGCAACTCACTTCTGTTTGCAACCAGGTCTCATTATACCCGGACTTTATTGCAGCCGTAAAGATACCAGGAGGAATAACCTAGTAGTTAAACATCAGAGACTAAAGACCAACATCCAATACACTGTTATACCCAGCACACTTGTAAATGAATCTTACATGACGGCAATCAACATGTCTTCGAGACTCTCAAGCAAGCATCCAACTTCATTAAGAAGCTCCCCCTGTGCGAAGGATCAAGCCCTGCCAGTAGAAACTCACCACAACATTCGAGGGAATCTGAAGAGAGAGAGGCGATGACACCCTCCGGTGGAAAATCCGGGCTCCTGCGCCCCAGTGCCTCATCATGTACTCACATCTATATCTTCCTTAAACACATTGCCTCTTCATAGGTGCTGAAACCCATGGAGGTCCCCCCTCCACACCTGCAACATTGTGGACGCACCTGCTGGTTTACCTGCCATCCCCAATGAGAACTACCATTTCATAGCTTGTTGGTAACCTCTCCTGCTTGTTTATAGTGTGTTCTTGTTTAAGAGGAATGTTTTTCGTTGCACTGGGAATGCTAAGGGATACTGTCCTGATGGGATTGGGCCATCAGTGTAGGTGGGTTGGGGAGGGATTAGGAATAATGTTTTGGTTATGGGTGCAGGATTGGCTTCACTGGAGAGTGGCAACGAACTGTACACTACAGTCAGTATTATAAATTCCCTAATGTTTGCACAGGGCTTAGCTGATGACCTCTGGCTTCCCCTACATTATGCCTACCACGCATACTGACCGCATTGTCATTGTCTCGTGCCTGACCTGGAAAGTTATGGACCTGGGAGGTCCGTGCAAGAAAAGACAGGTGCTAACGTATCTAGATAGACATAGTGTCACTGTGGCATTCTTACAGGTGACACAATTTGACCCACATTTGGACCACCCTTTTGCAAAGCACTGGTCGGCATGCAGCTGTACATCCTCTTAGTCATCCTATGCTCGGAGGCCAGTGGTGGCTCTTCCGCTAAGGCGGAGAAGCGTTGACCCACTGCTCACTGGGTGAGTAATTAAAAACAGAAAAATTAAATTATCTTAACTTAACATTATTATAATTTTATTTAAATGTACTGGCTCCGTTATTTGGGGGCGATACTGGGCTGTTTAGAGGCCGGGGAGGAGTGGTGGCACCCTCCTAAGTGTGCATGAATGTTCTCCACCCAGGCTGCATTACAGCCTGGGTGGAGATCATGCCCAGGGTTCCATTCCCTGTCTGAGCGCCGAACCACAGCACTCAGACCAATCACAACGCTGCATTGCAGTGTTGTAATTGGCTCAGGGGAGCCTGGGTGCTCACCAATCACAACGCTGCACTGCAGCATTGTGATTGGCTTAGGGGAGCCTGGGTGCTTCCACAGAAGCCAGAAAAGGCAACTTCCGGCCACATCCAGGTAAGTGGTTTTTTAAAAATGTATTTTTAATTCTATCCCTCCTCCCTCTGCTCCCACCCCTCACGCCCTTCACGTCCGTTAAGTAGAAGCCGCTACTGTCAGAGGTTGCTATACTTATAAAGATGGCCCCTTCACCATGACAGGATCTTGCTGCGATAATTAGGTACGGTATGTTATATTATGGGGAAGATGGGGCCCGACCCGTGTCACATTTGTTAACTGCTATGGCCCTAATACTGACGACCCAGGATTTTTCGACACTCTCTCGAGCAGGTTATTGGCCACTGGCTCTAACTACATACTGTGGGCAGAGGACTTTAATTGCACCCTTCATGACCGCATAGATAGGTCACGTGCAAACTGGCCTCCAGGCGCTTTCACGCCCTTATGGATGACCATGCGTTTGTGGATATATGGAGGCACTGTAAGCCCCTGTGACGAGAAGGCATGCATTACTCTGCTATGCATAGCTCCTGGTACTGATTGGACTACTGGCTGACCACAAGGTATGTTGAGACGTGGGTAGTAGCGATTCGTCTCTTGGCATGTACACTATCATATCACTCCCCTGTGCTGTTAACCCTACGGATTCCAGGGCTGTTAGTGGAAGGGGCATGCTGGCGGTTAAACGCAGACGCCCGTCTGAATGACTTTGTCGTGGTTGAGATTCAGGCAGCCATTGTTTAATATTTTGACCTAAACTTGGGGTTCTTGAAAGAGATGTGAACCATTTTGGAGGCCTTTAGGGCCACCATTCGGGGTGTCTGCATTTCAAAATTAGGTGGTGTTCACTGGGATCTAAGGGCATACTTGGCCCCACTGGAGCTAGAACTGAAGGCCCTGCAGAGGCAGTTACAAGTAGGACAAAGTGTTTAGGTCCAGACGAGCATCAGAAATAAACTTATGAGCTACATGGAAGTAGCAGACAGAGAAGTTACATTTCGTGGAAGGTATGCTCAGGCTTGGGCCTTTGGGGAGGGGGATCACCCAAGGAGATCACCAGCGAACATGATTAAACACCCATGGGCTGCCAACACCATTATGTCTCTTATAGACGAGAATGTGGTGGAACTGCACTCCACCCCAGATTTTACACATATTTATCTTCTATTAATCTGGGCTCTATTTCTCCAGAGGATCACGAACACCTGAGGAAATTGGCGCCTACTTGCACGACACGGCTCTGGCGTGACTTGGTGACGTCCAGCGCCAATCTCTGGTGCAACCTTTCACGCTTGATAAGGTGTGATAAGTGATAGATGGACTGCCCACATCTAAAACTCAGGGATCGGATGGACTCACTACGTGAGTTTTATAAGCGTTATAGAGATATCCTGGTCCCGTACCTCCGGAATATGTCACCAGGAACATCCTCCCTCTTTTTAAGGGAGGCCATTTTGGTGACCCTCCTGAAACCGGACAAGCAGGTGCAATAGTGCGATTCTTACAGTTCACTGTCCCTCCTCAATTGTGATACTAAAATACTGGCTAAGCTAATCACAACCTAGATGAGCCTCCGCTTTCCTAACCTGATCCGAACGGATGAATCTGGGTTCATTCTGGTCCACTCTACAGCCACAATATCAGCACACTTTTTGCTCTGATTCAAGACCTTGATCCAGAGCTGGATGCTGTTGCAGTGTTTTTGGATTCCTCCAAGGTGTCTGATTTGTTGGAATGGAATGACCTCTTCCTTATCTTTTTGCGAATGGGTATACCAGAAACTATTTTGGCCTGGATCCTGCTCCTTTATAGCTCCCCACACACACGTATGTGAATAAATGAATGCCTCTCTGATCCCCTTGAGATCTCGAGAGGCACTAGGCAGGGGTGCCCTCTCTCTGATTTTATTTGCCTTGGCTCTAGAGCCCTGGGCGGCCTAATTGTGTCAACACTATTCTGATCACATGCTTCGCCCCATTCTGATATCGCTTTATGCGGATGATATGACCATATACTTGTGGAACCTTGGCACTTGTCTTAATGAAATTCTGAGAAAGTACATTAGATTTGGGTTGCTATAACGGGTCACAATTAATTGGGGCATATCCTTAATCTTATCCCTAATGGAGGGGGTGCTGCAATTTACCCCAGATTTCACCTTAGAGTGGTGTGAGGGATCGGTCAAATATCTGGGGATGTACTTTAGTCAAGACATGGACGCGGTGATCCAATATAACTAAGGCCGAATGGTGTTCAAGATTGCAGACATGGTGTCCACTGGCTCACTCTCCCTCTGATGCTGACAGGTAGAATAGGACTCATTAAAATGGTGCTAATACCAAGCTGCTCTACCTGTTTATTAATATCCATCTGCCTCTCACAAAATGCCTTCTCTGTCAGATCCGCTCCCAGTTTATAACACTTTCATCGGCCAATAAGTAGCCCCAAATACAGTGGGATACACTTAAACTGCCATTTGACTGGGGGGATTTGAGGCTTTTGAACCAGAATTATACTACCTTTGTGCCCAGGCTCATTTTGCACACTACTGGTATGGCCCGAGGGTAATCAACCCCCATGCTGCAGTTGAGTTGAATGCAATGGTACTCAGATTGCTCAGAGCACTTATCGGCTGTGCATCCCCAAGGCATTCACCAAACATGTCTATGGCGAACAGCACACTGCAGGCATGGACTGAACTGGGCAGGCGAGTGAGCCTAGGGGTACTATATTTCCCCTCTCTTCCGCTCCGCAATCATCCATGAATTCCGGCCATGCACGGACCAAAGTCAATTTCCCAGATGCGCTGCAGGGGAATGTTGAAATGGGGTGATCTATGTGTCATTAAGTCGTTTCTGAGCCTAGATGAATTTGTCGATGCTGTGCAGTGCAACCCTGGATGTTTTTCTATATTACCGATTAAAAAGTGCTCTGGGGGCTCTGGGGCCAGAGTTCCCTGCAGAGTCAGTGCCCTGTGTGGTGCTGGATGCACTCCTTGCAGCCACCTCGATGACTCAATTGATTTCTAAATTATACAGAGCCGTGATTACAGATACGCCAATGCCAGTGCATTCCACACCTATTAAATGGGAGGAGGAGATGGGTCTTGTGATTCCAGTGAAAATGTGGACTTTTTGCTGTGCCCAGATCAGTATGATATCCCCAAGCAGCATGTTTCTACAACATTTTACAACAGGCCTAGCACACTCCTCTGCCCTCCACAAATATGGTCTCTAGGAGTATGCTAACTGTGATAGGTGTGGCCAGCCTGACGCTAATTCTTTACACCTGGCAGGGTCCTGCCGTGCTATCTATGAATAATTGCGGGAGGTTCTAACTTCACTCTCTACTATGGTGACCTGTGAGATGCCTAGGAATCCAAAGGTCGCTGTTCTGCAATGGGTGTGGGACATCCCAGCATCCTAACGCTGCTATACTGCCCTGGTGCTTCTTCAGGCATGTAGATTGGCGGCTTGTTTCTGGGGTAGAGGACGATCTCTGAAATATAAGCACTGGATCAACACACTAATATATTGCAATGAACAATTCAATTTGTACGCTTCATTGCTTCCCCAGTAGTCGAAGCCTAAGGATATTTGGGAGCATCTAAAAACTTTCCTATTGACTGCATCTGGGATACAGAGGTGGGGTTCTGTGATGAACTGAGGTTCGCTGGACAGTTTGGGCCTGCAGCTGGCCGGCTGGCTCTGGCTGGCTGCCCAGAAGGACTAAGTAGTGAAGAGTCTTGGTAGTAGGGGTGGGCAGAGTTGGCGTAGCGCCACTACGCGGAGTTCCATGGAGTTATGGAAAAAATCTGTGGAACAGGAGCTCACGTCCTGCGGCCAGCCGAGGGTCCGTGTGCCCAGGACGGGGTCCCTCGTGCCCGGGCAGGCTCCCAGATCTCCCCGGCCTGGCTGGGTTGAGAAGCAGGGACCGGGCCCGCGGCCTGGGTTTCGGGCAGTGCCTGGGGTGTGGGAGCCCCTGTCCTGCGGCCTGCCAAGGGTCCGTCTGCCCGGGACAAGGGTCCCTGGTGCAGAGCCCCCGAGCCCTCCAAAGGGCAAGCGGGAGCCCTCCGGTGAAGGCTCGGGCGGGCAGATTAGCGTCCTTCGGGCCCGGCCATCTGGTCGCGCCTTTCCCCTCAGCCATCTGGTCATGCGCAATGCTTTCCAATGGGGTGACCAGCTGGCCGGGCTGCCCTGGAAGTCCAGATGAGGGCTCGTTTGCCTCCCCGATCCCAGCAAGGGCTCCAGGAGGTCGGGCGCCACCGTGCCCTGGGTCCCCTCCGTCACTCGGTGCGCACGGGTTACCAGAAAGAAGGGTAGCTTTCCTCCGGATTACTAGGGGCAGGGTATGCCGGAACCTCTCTCAGGCTGGCGGTTCTCAGCCGGGGACCAGTTGGGCTATCCCCGGACAATACCTCCCCACCGTCCGGGGCTCCCTCCTCCGGCCCGCGGCATGGCAAAGTGCCCGGGAAGGGCTCCATCGGTCCTGGGCAGTCCTCCTCCAGGCGTCCGGACCCGAGAGCTCCTGCGGGCCTCCCCGTGCCTGAGGCCCAGCCGGGGTCTCCGAGCCCCCGGGAAGCAGAGTCCCCGAGCCCTCCAGAGGGCAGGCGGGTGCCTTCCCGTGAAGGCTCGAGGCGGGCATATGGGCGTCCTTTGGTCCCGGCCATCTGATCGCGCCTTTTCCCCTTGGCCATCTGGTCACGCGCAATGCTTTCCAATGGGGCAACCAGATGGCCGGGCCGGCCTGGAAGTCCCGATGAGGGCTCGTCCGCCTCCCCGATCCCAGCCAGAGCTCCAGGAGGTCGGGCGCCTCTGCACCCTGGGTGCCCTCCGTCACTCGGTGCGCACAGGTTACCAGAAAGAGGGGTAGATTTCCTCTGGATTACTAGGGAAAGGGTATGCCAGAACCCCTCTCGGGCTGGCAGTTCTCAGCTGGGGACCAGATGGGCTAGGCCCAGACAACACCTCCCCACCGTCCGGGGCTCCCTCCTCCAGCCCGCGGCGTGGCAAAGTGCCCGGGATGGGCTCCATCGGTCCTGGGCAGTCCTCCCCCGGGCGTCTGGGCCCGAGAGCTCCTGCGGGCCTCCCCGTGCCTGAGGCCCAGCTGGGTTCTCCAAGCCCCCGGGACGTGGAGCCCCTGTGCCTTGCAAGGGCAGGCGGGACCCCTACCGCGAAGGCTCAGGGCGGGCAGATGGGCATCCTTCGGTCCCGGTCATCTGATCATGCCTTTTCCCCTCGGCCATCTGGTCGCGCGCAATGCTTTCCAATGGGGCGACCAGATGGCCGGGCTGCCCTGGAAGTTGCGATGAGGGCTCATTTGCCTCCCCGATCCCAGCCAGGGCTCCAGGCGGTCGGGCGCGTTCGTGCCTAGGGTTTCCTAAGTCTCGCGGTGCGCACGGGTTACCAGAAAGGGGGGTAGCTTTCCTCCGGATTACTAGGGGCAGGGTATGCCGGAACCCCTCTTGGGCTGGCGGTTCTCAGCCGGGGACCAGATGGGCTATGCCCGGACAACACCTCCCCACTGTCCGGGGCTCCCTCCTCCGGCCCGCAACGTGGCAAAGTGCCCGGGACGGGCTCCATCGGACCCCGGCCGGTCCTCCCTTGCATGTCCGGGCCCAAGAGCTCCTGCAGGCCTCCCCATGCCTGAGGCCCAGCCGGGGTCTCCGAGCCCCCGGGAAGCAGAGCCCCCGAGCCCTCCAGAGGGCAGGCGGGAGCCCTCCCGCGAAGGCTCGGAGTGGGCAGATGGGCGTCCTTCGGGCCCGGCCATCTGATCGCGCGCAATGCTTTCCAATGGGGCGACCAGATGGCCGTGCTGCCCTGAAAGTCCCGATGAGGGCTCATTTGCCTCCCCGATCCCAGCCAGGGCTCTTGGAGGTTGGGCGCGTCCGCGCCTAGGGTCCCCTAAGTCTCGGGGTGCGCACGGGTTACCAGAAAGAGGGGTAGCTTTCCTCCAGATTACTAGGGGCAGGGTATGCCGGAACCTCTCTCGGGCTGGCGGTTCTCAGCCGGGGACCAGTTGGGCTATCCCCGGACAATACCTCCCCACCGTCCGGGGCTCCCTCCTCCGGCCCGCGGCATGGCAAAGTGCCCGGGAAGGGCTCCATCGGTCCTGGGCAGTCCTCCCCCAGGCGTCCGGACCCGAGAGCTCCGGCGGGCCTCCCGGTGCCTGAGGCCCAGCCGGGGTCTCCAAGCCCCCCGGAAGCAGAGTCCCCGAGCCCTCCAGAGGGCAGGCGGGTGCCTTCCCGTGAAGGCTCGAGGCGGGCAGATGGGCGTCCTTCGGGCCCGGTCATCTGATTGCGCCTTTTTCCAACCAGGGCTCCAGGAGGTCAGGTGCGCGTCGCCTAGGGTCCCCTAAGTCTCACTGTGTGCACTGGTTATCAGAAAGGGGGGTATCCTTCCTCCGGATTACTAGGGACAGGGTACTCCAGAACCCCTCTCGGCCTAGCGGTCCTCAGCCGGCAGCCGGACAGGCCAGGACACCCCCTCAGCCTGGGGTCCGTCCTCGGTCCTGCCGCGTGGCAGGGTGCCCAGGACTGGATCCCGCGGGCCTGGGGAGGCTGCCCCTGTGCCTCTGGGCCTGGGAGCCCTGGCTGGGTCCAGGGGCCCCACTGGGCCCCAGGTCGGGTGCTCCAGCCCTGGGGCCCGTCCCCCGGCCTGCCGCTCTGCCAAAGGCCCGAGACGGGGCTCCGTCGTGCCCGGGGAGCCTCCACCTGCTTGGCTTGGTTCAGGAGCTCCAGGGTGCCCGGGACGGGGTCCTGCGGGCCCGGGGAGGCTTCCCCTGCGCCTCTGGGCCCGGGAGCCCCGGCTGGGTCCAGGGGCCCCGCCAGGCCCCGGGTCGGGTGCTCCAGCCCTGGGCCCCGTCCCCCTGGCCTTCCGCTCTGCCAAAGGCCCAAGATGGGGTGCCGTTG